>OX595860.1:6534786-7734786 GCA_951392215.1 Epirrita christyi
TTTGAAAATACGCGCATTTTAAGTTGACATAGAGTCCGACCTAGAGTCATAACCCCGCTCCCGCTTGCCGACTCGCTGCCCGCTAGTGCATTCGGCAGTTCGAATGCACCGGAATTGCGATCAGCCAATCACAAACCACCCCTTCCCCGCGAGCCCCCTACCTGGCGCCCCGCAAATCCACTTCCCACTTCACAATCATAATACTCCACTTCTAAGGTACGTTAACCCGATGGGTCCCAACTGACCTGATCTGGCGCGTTTCCGGTTTGCGTGACAAAACCTCAACTGGCCAGATCTGGCGTGCAGATCGGGCCTATTACGAGCCGAGACTCTTTTGTATTTTGAATAAGTTCAGTTTCGTGTTATTGGTTGATTTTGGTCTCTGTGTGTTGGTGTTGGAACTACCTACCATACAACAATTGAATCAATACTCTGCGTTCAATATTTATGTGTTTATTTTCAAATTCAAAATTAAAATCACATTTAGTGAACCGTAATGGTGATGTGTTGTAAAGTTGTGTTTTGTTTTATTGGATATCTCGGTAATCTCGCCACAAAGTGAACATCACTTTTTCATATATTTTGTTTAGTTTGTTACCTGTCGATTTTAGTGTTTATTTACGGAAAATCTTGCGTGCTTCGTAAAAAAGCTTGAAAAACAAAACTCACGGCTGCGTGGTATTATTTTGTAAGTGTCAATTATTGTTGTTTTATCACATTGTTTGCAATAAAATCATTAGTATAATATACCAAACATGAATAATTATAGCTGTTTTCTATGCAAAATCGGTAAAAAACATCCATTGTTTCATGATAACCTCAATATTAGGGTCAGTGTTTTTTTTTCGTAGTTTGAAATATCGCGCCATTTGACGCCTACCCTCTAAACATGGATGACAACCAGTATATTCATGGGCCATGTCGATGAATGATTATCGATGAATTCTGAAATTGCCTGCAAAGAATAGGAGGTATCTTTTTAGCGCCTCAGCTATCAGTGCGCCCGATCGGGCGCACTGATAGCTGTGTGTGCTCTGTGTTCAAACCGGTTCTTGTTCTTGGGTTTTTTTTAATTGCTTTGGGTTTCCTGTATCCCTGCGGCTCAAAGGGCTGGCCAGGCTGTATCTCATAAACCGTGATAGTTAGACAATTGAAATTTTCACAGATGATATATTTCTGTTGCCGCTATAACAACAAATAATAAAATAGAGAAAACCGGCACATATCATATTATACATTCTAAATTTTTTTTCTAATGATGTTGATTGTCCGGGTCTCCTCAGAGCCTCCTGGAGCCTCTACTAACTACAGGCAGAATTCATATACAGGATGTCCCACGGCTATGCCACATGGAGGGAAAGTACCTTCAATATTGTAGATGGAACATTTTACTGAAAGAAGACATTATTTGAATTTAAAAACTATTTAAACTGCATTCATAGATATTTAAATAATTACATGGTTGAACCGGGAATCGAACCCGTTACAAGAGAAAATTAATCATCCTGTAGTTTTATCATACCGATCGAAAGGCTTCATCACAAGGATTGTTTTTTGCTAAGTAACGTAGTGTCAGAAATAAAAGGAAGACCATGAAATTGAACATTTTTTATACAAAATTAATCAATTTATCAAATGCTCAAAATGAGTCCCTGTTCAATACAAAGTCGCACTCTTTTGATTATTTCGCCCCCTGACGATTTTATGATCTTGTTTTGGTGGATATTTAGAATAATACGTTTAACTTCTGCATGTAGCTCGTGGACACTTTAATACTGGTTCTTCTCAAGTGGGTACATATTTATTAGTAATGGGTACTTATGATAATGTCAATTTTATGTCCTTACGGGAATGTCAGCTTTTCATTTTTCTGAACAAAATTGATCATCAAATGGTAAAATTCTTGTTCTTACTTTTATTTCTGATACTATGTTACTTAGCAAAAAATAATCCTTATGATGAAGCCTTTCAATCGGTATGATAAAGCTACAGGTGATTATTTTTCTCGTGTAACGGGTTCGATTCCCGGTTCAACCATGTAATTATTTAAATATCTATGAATGCAGTTTAAATTGTTTTTTTAAATTCAAATAATGTCTTCTTTCAGTGAAATGTTCCATCTACAATATTCAAGGTACTTTCCCTCCATGTGGCATAGCCGTGGGACACCCTGTATAGTGCGAGCGAGTGATATCGTTAATAGTTTTAGTAGGATGTTGGACATTGATCAGTTTAGTACCAGCATTACCAGGGTAAGGCAGTGCTTAGCCTGTAACTTTTTTAGTACTTAGGTAGGTTTTTTGAGTTTTATATTTTTTATTCGTTAGCTTTACCTGGTTGTGTACTTTCAATAATATCTGAGTTTTAGTAGCATACAGCATTTGTCATCTTCTATGCAGTGTTAAATATGTAAGTGTACACAATTTTGCTGCTATTATATATCTATCAGTGAAAACTATTTAATTGGGTCTCTATTGTTAGTTACCTGAGTAAATTAAGTTTAGCTGTTGGTTTTCCTTATAAACAAATAAATAAATAAATTGTAACAATACTAAGCTGTGCGTGATCAATCGGGGGTCCACGGATACGTGCGTGCGGCGATCGGGCGGGTACATACATACATACATACATACATTAAGCTAAAATTATAGCAAAAACGTTCAAATTTCGGTAACTTTTCCATGTAATCACATTACAGTGTTGTATTATACGTTAGAATACCATTTCTGACATTTAAGACTCGAGGTTGAAACATGATCCCAACTCTATTTTAGTATCGGGCCTCATATTATCAATAATATGGTAGAATTTCAGTTGATTTTGGTAGATTTTGGCAACTTTTTTTAGTCACATTGCTAGCAACCCTGGTCCATTCTTTTGTCAGCTAACAAGCGCTCGCGCGTGTTTGCTTTTGAAAGTTATTGATTTTTTGGAGTTCTACTTGAAATGTAAGTTATTTTCTTTAGTATAACTATTTACCTGTACATATTAGTCATTATTTATGGAAATCCCAAGCGACATCTAACAATAAATTGATAATGAAACTCTCGACGTATTTTGCAAGCGGCCATTTTGTAGTGTCGTCATGCCATTATGTGTATAAAGGCTTATGATAATTAGAAATCCACTGCTGGACATAGACCTCTCCCCTAGAATGCCACGACGAACGGTCCTGAGCTGCCTCCATCCACCGATGGAGATTCTACGCGAAATTTATAATGTCTTTAGTCTATCGAGTGGGCGGTTATCAGTTCTTTGAGCTATATGACCTGCCCATTGCCACTTCAACTTGCTAATTCTGAGAGCTATATATGTCGGTGATCTTGGTTCTTCTACGGATTTCCTCAATTCGGATTCTATCACGTAGTGAATCTCCTACCATACCTAGCCCGTAGATACAGAACTCAAACGCTAAGACTTAGAAAATTCACACTCAAAAAACGATGGTTGACATCACAATCTTTTCAGATGACTTCCCCGCATGACGAACACCGCAGTGACGAGCCGGAGGAGAGCTACGCGAGTGAGTTCGACGAGACCGACGAGACCGGCACAGGCACGGGCACAGGCACAGGCACTGATACCGACCCCGACGCGACTGATTTGACCGATTGCGACGAGGAGGAAGACCAATATTACGTCCTGCATGGGCACCGCATACGTATGTGAGTACAAAATGTAGTCATATATCTTTTAGCAGCTTTTAGGGCAGGACTTTTTAACCGACTTCACAAAAAAGGAGGAGGTTCTCAATTCGGTTGTTTTTTTTAATGTTTGTTACCTCATATCTCCGGCGTTTATGAACCGATTTGGAAAATTCTTTTTTTATTTGAATGGATATACTTCCAGATTGGTCCCATTATTTTCAAAACCCAGTTCTGATGATGGAGCCCATGAGGAATTGAGGGAACTCCTCAAATATTGTAGGCATACATATGGCAATTTTGATATTTTCAGCACCAAACTAAGCATTTGCATTCAGAAAGTATTATAATTCCTTTCACCACTATGGTTCTTTCATTATTTTTTTTTTCATCCAAATATTTAGTCGAATACAATGGCGGAAGTCGGTTTTTTAAATGAAAAGTTATATAATAAGAGTACATACATACGGGGTGTCAAAAGACAGCTCCCGAATACTGAAGGTATTCGGTACCGGTAAAGCTACCTATATCATAGCTATAAAAAATAGCTTTCGCCTGGGAGGTGATTCATACCGGAGAGAACTTTTTTTTTTCCTTTCGTATTGTATTGGTCAGCCAGCAATGTACGTATTTATTCCGGCCGCGCGAGTTCAACGCTCCCAGTCAGCTGATTGACCCGTAGGGCCGATATTTCTCATGTGGTTTTCATTGCTTTTTTTGACGTTTTTATTTATTAACGTGTTTTTAATGATGTCTGGTAAAAAAAAAATAGGGTAATTTCAAAGATGTAGGGAAAACTTTTTTTTTTTTTTTTCACATCTCACCTCAAATGGGCTCTGAAAAATTTTACAAGAAAAAATATCTTTGTTGGAAAAAGACTTAGTAAATTTTTTTTTATTTTTTTTTTTTAAATTTTTTTTTGAACCCCTTGCATACCAACAGCCAGACGCGAGCTGCTTGCAGCTCGCGCACCTTCTCCCTCGAAAGGACTCTGACAAATTTTGAATGATAAAAGACTTTTTTTAAAACAATTTAGTAACAATTTAACTACGTATCTCTTAAGGATTCGGATATGCCCATACTTACCCATTAAAAAAAAACGTCATGTATAAAAGACGAGCCGCTTTTAGACTTACACTTTATATATATTATTTTTATAGAATCGATTTTTCGAGCCCACTTCCTCCTCGATCGCCGGCTCAAGAACGCTCCTTCCGGGAAAGGTACCATAATATAACATTACATAAGTGCAACATAATCTCATTATGTTGAAAAAAATTACAATCTTTTTATTTTTGAAGGTCACCAGTACGGGATGAGGGGAACAGCAGTAGCAGTAGCCCCTCTCCCGCGTTCAGCCCGCTGACGAGCCCGTCCCGCTCCAAAAGGTACCATGTTTTGTCTTGAGCTACCATTATCCACCGACCTCCTGTGTCCGTCACAATGTCATCGACACCGGTGCTGTTATATTATTATGATTGTCCCTTCATCATATAACAGATTTGCTGATAATGCAAACATTTGTCCCACAGCATTGAACCCGCACCTCTTGCATCACAGCCGGCTACATATCATCAAAATCAGCCTGTAGAAGTCCACTGCTGGACAATTCAAATAGAAAATGCTAATATTTTTATTTTTATTTTTATAGTTCAATGGCATTTGGCGAAGGCCCATCAACCCTCCTCCATCAAGGATCCTCACTGGCGCGTAGCTCGCTCCGCGAAAGGTAAACCATCCAAACATTTGTCAATAAAACTCGCACCTCTCTGCTGGATATATACAGGGTGTAAAAAGACAGCTCCCGAATACTGAAGGTACCGGTAATGCTACCTATATCATAGCTATATAAAATAGCTTTCGCCTGAGAGGTGATTCATACCGGAGAGAACTTTTTTTTTTCCTTTCGTATTGTATTGGTCAGCCAGCAATGTACGTATTTATTCCGGCCGCGCGAGTTCAACGCTCCCAGTCAGCTGATTGACCCGTAGGGCCGATATTTCTCATGTGGTTTTCATTGCTTTTTTTGACGTTTTTATTTATTAACGTGTTTTTAATGATGTCTGGTAAAAAAAAAATAGGGTAATTTCAAAGATGTAGGGAAAACTTTTTTTTTTTTTTTTCACATCTCACCTCAAATGGGCTCTGAAAAATTTTACAAGAAAAAATATCTTTGTTGGAAAAAGACTTAGTAAATTTTTTTTTATTTTTTTTTTTTAAATTTTTTTTTGAACCCCTTGCATACCAACAGCCAGACGCGAGCTGCTTGCAGCTCGCGCACCTTCTCCCTCGAAAGGACTCTGACAAATTTTGAATGATAAAAGACTTTTTTTAAAACAATTTAGTAACAATTTAACTACGTATCTCTTAAGGATTCGGATATGCCCATACTTACCCATTAAAAAAAAACGTCATGTATAAAAGACGAGCCGCTTTTAGACTTACACTTTATATATATTATTTTTATAGAATCGATTTTTCGAGCCCACTTCCTCCTCGATCGCCGGCTCAAGAAAGCTCCTTCCGGGAAATGTACCATAATAGTCCAGTCAGTGAGGGGGTTTGACCCTGACAATAATTCCTCTGTCGCTGAAACTTTGCAGTGTGATAAAGTAAAGTTCATAAATTACGGTTGACAAGTTATCCATGATTTTTTTTATTTTTAAATGTTGTATTTCTACCTAAACATGAAAATCACTAATAACTTTTGGTGGAAAATTGCTCTGTCCAAAATTCCTTCGGTATATGTTAGTATACATTAATAAGTATACATATGTAACGGTATCCAGGAATATTTCGATTTCAGTGAGACAGAAATTTAAGAATATCTGTTTTTTTATCACAACTTTTTCAGGAAAATTGCTCCGTCAGTTTTAATTTTTTTGTGCTTGTAAGGTTGTTTAAACTAATCGCCTTGCAGAGTTATCCAAAAGATTTGCCTTTTTGTTCATAGTTTTATGGATTTTTGGAAATAACTTACGGCGGAAAATTGCTCCGTCCATTTTTATTCATTTGTTAGTTACAGTATACTTTATTATAATAGAATTTTAAGTTATCCAATAAAATTTCGCCAAAACACATAAACACATAAACTTTTAAATATCAACATTTCATACTTAGACAATTTTCGTACCGCGCAGAGTTCTGTGGGCTCAGCACGAACAATTAATGTTACCGAGACGCAATCGAGACGATCTCAAACGTCAAATATTGGCCAGTGACACAGGAGTGACTTGAAATTTTCAATATTTGTGAGTAGATATTTGAAGTTTACTATCGTGTCTTCGTAACTTTAGATGTTCGTGTTTGGGCCTCTGATAATACAGCGGGGCACCGCACCACGCATGCGCTCCGCGCAAGGGCTGCCAGATATACCGCTTTTCCTTTCTTGACACAGCTTTTTTGCTTAGGGATCCGCATTCCGTTTTTGGTTATCGAGGTTCTGTTTTTTTTTTGGATGATACTATGAGCAACTTTTTTATCACTTTTACACCGAAAAAAAACGCCTAAAAGTTATCCTTAAACTTATCTCCAAAATAACTTAAAAAAGATGTGGAAAAAATAAGAATATTGAGAACACGATGAAGAATTAAACGAAAGTTAGCGCGAGTGACTGTTAAAACAATCAAAGCTATTACGCTATTGAAAATTCTCCCAGGGACACTCAACTCGTTTTTGAATAAAAAATTAAAATAAATTACTTACTGAAAATATATCAAAATCATGGAAAACTACCACATTCAAAACCGTCAGTCAGCACACCTACTCGAGTACTTACGACTCGCACTTGGCAAGCTTATTTTGTATGTAAAGTCGTACTTTTTTTAAATCTCGTTAGAAATCAATTGAAACATACTGGCCACCTAGAAGTCGTCATAAAAACAGCCAACGCATCGAAGAAGAAATGATCCACGTTACAAAATTTGACAGTTTAGGTAAGACCACAAAATATAGAAATATACAGAAGGTCCGCTCCCACCGTCCTTGAAAATAATTACCTAAACTTGCCTGACTCACTAAGGTTGCTACTGTATTCATTCAGAATTTTGAAAAGGAGTAGATTATCAGGAGTTGGAACAAGTTACAAACAATCTCGTTTGGAAAGGTGAAGAACGTTTGCATTTGGTTGTATTTAAACAACCAAATACACTGCAAGCGTAATAATACCGCTACTCATTTTGTTAACAAGTGACAAATGCCTGCACTCGCTATTATAGTCGCGACTGAGCTCTGCTCGAGATTGCGTGAGAATACATGTAAACGTAAAGTCAATGTGTGCTTACCAGAAATGACGCTATGTTCTGAGTGGACCCTCTGTAGCTGATTGTTCACGACGACTCTGTCTCTCATTTTTTTTCGTCTGAGAAACTTTACGATTTTGCTTCGGCTTCCAACTTCTATGTGATGTCATATGCTGTAACGCGTAGGCGTTAGGTTCAATTTGGCTCTAACTTTTTTCATACAAATATTAAACTTACAAGCACTTAGAAGCCGAAAGAAACATTATTTATTATTATTTCGTTCTTGAGATATCGTGATGAGTCAGCAAGTAGGTGAGTGATATTTGCCTTATATATATATTGATTCTCATTGATCAAAACTATTGTCTCAAGAAGTAGTAAAAGTAGCTCCCGGCGGCTGTGCGCGTGATGTTGATAGTCTAAAATGCGTATGCTACGCCGAAATTTTATTGGATACTTTAAAATGCTGTTGTATTTAAGTGTACTTTAACTAATAAATTAATAAAAAAGGACGGAGCAATTTTCCGCCGAAAGTTATTTCCAAAAAACCATAAAGCTATGAACGAAACGTCAAATCTTTTAGATAACTCTGCAAGGCGATTCGTTTAAACAACCTTACGCGTACAAAAAAATAAAAACTGACTGAGCAATTTTCCTGAAAAAGTTGTGATAAAAAAACAGATATTCTTTAATTTCTGCCTCACCGAAATCGAAATATTCCTGGATACCGTTACATATCTATACTTATTAATGTATACTAACATACACCGAAGAAATTTCAGACTGAGCAATTTTCCACCGAATGTTATAAGTGATTTCCATGTTTAGGTAGGAATACCTAATTTAAAAATAAAAAAAATCCTAGATAACCTGTCAACCGTAATCTATAAACCTTATTTTATCACACAGCAAAGTTTCAGCGACAGAGGAATTATTGTTAGGGTGTGCATACAAAGAATTGCCTCGTTCATCGGACTATAATATAACATTACATAAGTGCAACATAATCTCATTATGTTGAAAAAAATTACAATCTTTTTATTTTTGAAGGTCACCAGTACGGGATGAGGGGAACAGCAGTAGCAGTAGCCCCTCTCCCGCGTTCAGCCCGCTGACGAGCCCGTCCCGCTCCAAAAGGTACCATGTTTTGTCTTGAGCTACCATTATCCACCGACCTCCTGTGTCCGTCACAATGTCATCGACACCGGTGCTGTTATATTATTATGATTGTCCCTTCATCATATAACAGATTTGCTGATAATGCAAACATTTGTCCCACAGCATTGAACCCGCACCTCTTGCATCACAGCCGGCTACATATCATCAAAATCAGCCTGTAGAAGTCCACTGCTGGACAATTCAAATAGAAAATGCTAATATTTTTATTTTTATTTTTATAGTTCAATGGCATTTGGCGAAGGCCCATCAACCCTCCTCCATCAAGGATCCTCACTGGCGCGTAGCTCGCTCCGCGAAAGGTAAACCATCCAAACATTTGTCAATAAAACTCGCACCTCTCTGCTGGATATATACAGGGTGTAAAAAGACAGCTCCCGAATACTGAAGGTACCGGTAATGCTACCTATATCATAGCTATATAAAATAGCTTTCGCCTGAGAGGTGATTCATACCGGAGAGAACTTTTTTTTTTCCTTTCGTATCGTATTGGTCAGCCAGCAATGTACGCATTTATTCCGGCCGCGCGAGTTCATGCAATGGTTTCCATTGCTTTTTTTGATGTTTTTATTTATTAACGTGTTTTTAATGATGGAAAATAGTTTTTTGTGTTCCTTTAACGATATTTTATGGATATTTATAAAGAAAATACGATAAAAGCGCAACAAATGTAAGCGGTATTTTTCGTGTTTTTTCAGCTTAAACATTTTCAGTATCATGATCTGAATGCACTGTTTCAGTTGTTTCGGGAGTAGTCTTTTTACGCCCTGTATAACCCTTCCCCAATTTGCAATTTCATAGCGTGCTAACAATAAGCATCTCAAATTACTATTATCATCCAGTCATCGTCATCATCATCATCAACATCAGCCTGTAGAAGTCCACTGCTGGACCTAGGAATGAAAAATACCACGACGAACGGTCTTGAGCCACCTCCATCCATTGACTTACTGATACGTTTAGTAGACTCAACAACTTGTTCAAATTCTACAAATATAAGAAAGTAATATGAATATTGTTTTTATAGCTTTGCATATGAGTCTTCGTGGCCGCCACCACAGCCGACAGGATCGGCACTGCGGGTGCTGACGCCGGTGATGTTGGCGTCTTCAGTGGCGTCGCCATCAACTTCTCGGGGCCAGGTACTTAGTAGAGCTAGGAGGGGCTTTAGGAGTGTAGGCAGAGGCCACGCTGGTAGGGGTGCGCGTAGGGGCAGAGCTAGCCGCGTTGCCAGCAGGGCTGTGCATGGTGACAGTGGATGGCGGCAGGGTGATATTATCAGAGAGGTGTGTGTCACAGATGACGACGTTCCGCCGAGCTTGAAAGAGGCAGTAGAGCAAATGGAGATGAGACAAAGTTTACGGAATGAACAACGAGTAAATCGAGACGCTCGGCGTAGGGTCAGAGCAAGTGTTGACGATGTTGAAGTTGAGGATGTATCTGTGGCTGGAGAACTTTTTGGTGGGGACAGGGAGGCTTTACAGTTCTCCTGGTCGCCGATGGCTACCTTCAGTAGCCATCCGGAGCAGTTCGTTGTGGAGAATCCTGGCCCTGCTGAAGACTTCTCTAGTCCCTACGAAGCTTTTAGGAAGTTCTGGGATGATGAGATTCTGGAGCATATCGCGCGGGAAACCAACCGATATGCTGCAACACTCTCATTGACTTCGGAACGGTTTGCGAGGGATTGGTATGAGACCAACGTCCATGAGATACTGATCTTGTTCGCATTCTGGATGATGCTCGGCGTCATCCATATGCCTTCTATAAAATCCTGTTTCTCCAATAAAGCCCTCCTGAGAATGAGAACATTCCGATCAATGATGTCGCAGTCGCGTTATTGGTCGTTAAACAGAGCTCTACACTTCGTAGACAGCTCCTCCCGTACTCCAGACTCGACGAAGCTGTTCTCTCTTGGCCCATTGGTTCAGCACCTGAATTGCAAGTTCAAGGAGGCTTACACAATGGGTCAAAATATTACAATCGACGAATCCTTGACTTTATGGAAAGGCAACTTGTCATTCAGACAGTTCATTAGAACTAAGACCGCTCGTTTCGGTATCAAAACGTACGAACTCTGCGAATCGTCCACAGGCTACATGTGGTCGTTCGTAATTTACACGGGCAAAGACAGTAGTTCAACGTCTCAGATGCTGAAAAGCACTGATATCGTCGTGCGGCTTATGAGACCTCTGCTAAACAAGGGACACCGGTTATTTTTGGATAACTGGTTTAATTGCCCTATTTTGGCGAGGTTTCTTAAACGAAACAAGACAGATTGCGTGGGTACATTGCGAAAAACTCGCGCAAATGTACCACCTCTTATACAGTTAGTCTCCCTCACAGAGGGAACCTGTGTTGCGCGGCATTCCAGAGATGTAGTTGTGATGGCTTACCAGGACAAAAAACCAGTGCACATGATCTCGACGATCCACGGGACCGAGTCTGTCCACTTCGCCGCTAGACCTGGTAGGGCAGAGCACTACAAGCTCGCGGTTATAGCCGACTATAACATATCTATGGGGGGGGTTGACAAGAAGGACCAAATGCTTAGTCCTTACTTAATTGAGCGAAAAAAGAACAAAAAATGGCACAAAAAAATGTTCAAACGTTTGTTGAATGTTACTATTAACAATAGCAGGATCCTCTTGGACCAATCGCCCGTCCGGCCTGTAAAACATCAGGCGTTCCGGCTAGATCTGGTCAGCCAAATTCTTAACCGGCATTTGTCTGAGGTCCCAAAATCAGACCGCAGACAACAACACACCAATTATAGAGCAGATCTGCCTACCGGGCGCCTAAACCAGGTGAATCATTTCTGTGTGCGTAATAGGGTTGAAGGAAGCCTACTGACTGCAGACGGGACATCGCGAGGTCGGCAACGTTGTTTGTGGTGCTATGTTCGCGAGAAACGAAGCAAGAGGACCGTGTACATCTGCAATGAGTGCGAAGTACCTTTGTGTTTGGAAGGGTGTTTCATGAAATTCCATACACTACATTAGCTTAGAGTATCGTGTTTCTCGAAACATCTTTTCACTTATCACCTTATTACTCCGTGCTTTCTGCATTTGAGACAGTTTGATTCCTTCGACGTGTCGTCACCCATACAAACAGACAGATAGACATATTCATTTTTGCTTCCATACAATGTTTTTATTCACCCTTTCTCGCCCTTTTCGTTCACTTTTTCACTGTTTATTTTTTTTGTTTTTTGTTTTTTTTTGTAACTTTCATAATTTCGACGTTTTGATAATGATAAGTTACCTTTTCATACTGTCTTTTGCATTTAGCGTAACTTCACTTGGCGTAGTTTGTATTTGGCGCAACGTATGTATATGCGAGTATAGCAGCTAACAGCTAAGCCATTACGGGTGCCCATAATGACTTTTCAGTTAAGCTTCTATAGTCCTTTCATATATTATACGATTTTAGGTACGGCGTCTGTATCTTATGGACGCCGGTTTGGTCTCATACTTATTGCGTGTGTATAAAAAAGTGTTAGGTAGAGTTTGGGGGGGCTTTTTAGGTCTGTTTGTAACAAGCTACATTTATACTCTGTGTTAAAATGTTATTTCTCTTCAAATGTAAGCTACAATTAACCATGTTACATTTTGTAAAATACCGTGAACACCCATACAAACTACAGTAGGCAGTTGTTATATTTTTTTAGTAATTTGTAACATAACATAACATAAACATTGTATTGTATTTTGTTCATTGTATGCCTTTTTTGGGTCAACATTTTACCCATGATAAATTTGTAAAGTAAATTGTAAAGAAAAAAAAGTAAATTGTAATTGTGTCTTTTCAAATGTAAGCTACACTTATGTAACTATTGTGTATATATAAGTGTATTCTCCTAGTACCTGGCCCTGAATAGCTGCAATTACCTATGTTATATTTGTAATAATGTAACATGTTTTACTCCGTGTAAACTCTTCATGTTATATTTTGTAAAGTAATTCGTAACATAACATAAAAATGTTATTTGCAAATTTGTACGTGGTGCTCTGTTCTTGTTCGACGTATCGTCATCCATACAAACTACAGTAGGCAGTTGTTACCGAATTATGTGCAGTATCATACACTACTTTATCTAATCTCATGAAATAGGTAATATTATATTTTAAAATCTTGGTAACATTTATTGTAATACCTTCTAGATTTCGCCGGTAACAGGTTCATTTGTTCGGTTTGTGGTTTTTGTCCGGTGGTGTAAAATTTTCTTCAGTATCGCTACTGTTGTTTTCAGACACTTTTTAAAACAAAAACTAATTTGACAATGAAATTTGCGTAAAATTACAGCTTATATTTGCATTTATTTGTTAACGAGTAGCGCCAAAATCCATACGCGCGAGCTTTTTGCGCCGCGTCCACAGATTATGTATAGAAAAACTGCATTGCAACCTCCTTGGTCCATGTGAAGTTGTATCGTAATAGAAAAAAAGTTAAAGTAATTATAATACAGTTATCTGTAGGGGCACCAATGCTGATCCAGCAACCCCACTACATACTAATCTGTGGCTCGGCCGGCAGGCCAGTCTCTAACCGTCCGCCACCGAGAAAAGTCTCAAACCGTCCGCCGCCGAGTATAGTAATCTACCTAATAAAATAATCGTTTATAAGATCGGTCCATATTAATTAATTCCTCTCATCGAAGCGCAATGCTGTGCAGTCCGTGTGTGTCCCTTGTGAAGTCCTACAAGTGGTGACCCCGACGGCCTTCGGTGAGGAGAGGAAAATTGTGACATGCAAGAATTCCACCATCGAAGTTATGCGTCGTGGTTTAACCTTCAAGTACATACGTCGACAGATCTCCCTGTACAATATGGGACCCACGACGACCTTCGATGTGGTAAGAAAGGAATTTAAGAAAATGGTGCGACGGCGAGAGACTCCCTCCTGAGATGATCCACCCCTCAGGAGGTAAAAACAATAATTTTTAAGAAATTGCACACCCGCAACCAGACACCACGAAAAGCTGGATGCGGATGAAATGCGGATGAATCCGAAGCTTGTTTTCCAGCCACCATCATTGCCGTTTGAAAAGGAAGCGTCGACGAGATTGGCGTGTGTGGCCGGGGAAGTGATTGTGCCATCCACCCGCGGTCCCCCAAAGACGTCACGCTACGGTCTACATAGGCAGCACGGGAATAGTATATGCCAGCCATCACTCGGAAAATAGTTGCCCGGGAGCTCACCGGAGGATCTGTTGCGGACTTGGAGGATACTCAGTCGCACTGCTGCGAGTGACTGGCATGATACTCGCGCTATGTAGACCGGTAACGAGGGGAAGGTGCTGGAATGAACAAGGCTGCATAACATCGGCATAGGTGGGAAGTCTGTGATATAAAAGTGATAAAAGTGATTTAAAAGTAGTCTACAAAATTTTTAATTTTTTTTGAAGCGATTTTGCAGTTTTTACAATTTTTTTTTTGTACAAATCGTTTTTTATACTTGTTTTTTGGTAAATTTTTATACATATATATTTTTTTGCGGATAATTCTTGTACAATGTAGTTATAAAAATTTTTTTGTTTATTAGCTTTGTGTAACAAATTGTATCTACGAAGAGTTCTTAGAAATTTTGCTCGACTTTGTTATTGTAAACGGTAGGTAGTAACTCGTAACCGATACCTTATTATAGAGAACTCGTTCAATTTTGCTTAGCATACACAAAGACTATAAAGTAATCTACATTGGTGAATCTGTGGCTCGGCCGGCAGGCCAGTCTCTAACCGTCCGCCTTTCAGAATTGTACTCTACATATAAAATATACGTTTATAAGTGAACGGACTTTATTAATTACTTCCTCCCACCGAAGGTTCAGTACATCGCAAATGGAACCAGGTACTCGTATCAGTAATGTAAGAGAATAGTACCTGGTTGCCCTATCGACGTGTCTCGATAAAATGAGTAGTTTCTTATAAGAACAAACGATCTTACATATCCATAGAAGAGCTGTATCGCAATGTAATTTTTTAAATTTATTTCGATGGCATTTGCATAAAGACTGTCATTTTAGTTTAGTTACGTATACTACACAATCATGACACTTATACTCACAGTGGTATATCTTGACATTTGTTTGATTACAAAAATTGACTGAAATTAAAATTCAGGGTATACTTGTCAATGCACCTACATGCTTGCGAAACCACAGGTAGGGTCTTGCTGTGAAACCTTGTTACGACTTTTACTTCATCTAAATCATCTAATCTCATCCTCAGCGCATGTCGGTGGGCTCCGGGATCTCCATAGGAACGCACCGGTGCCATACTTTTAAAAAAGATTAAGGTATATTCTCATGATTTTGTCTCTACAGCAAAAACTCTGCTTCCTCAACCATCTTCCGTTCCAAAATACACTTTTCCAACCATGCCTTCGACACAATTGTCGTACATTTCTCTATGCTTTCCGCATCTGCTTTTTTAGTAACGACAGTATGTGTAAGTTTTTTAGCATTAGCATCGTATAGCTTTTTTTTATTTTTTTTTGCTGTCGGGGGGAAAAAATCTTCAACAAGATACCCTATCACCTTTGAGGGTGTGATAGTGTTATGTGAGGTTGCCGGGACTCCGACCGACTCACTAAAACCCCCCCGGTGGCCATCCTCTGCGCATGTCGGTGGGCTCCGGGATCTCCATAGGAACGCACCGGTGCCATACTTTTAAAAAAGATTAAGGTATATTCTCATGATTTTGTCTCTACAGCAAAAACTCTGCTTCCTCAACCATCTTCCGTTCCAAAATACACTTTTCCAACCATGCCTTCGACACAATTGTCGTACATTTCTCTATGCTTTCCGCATCTGCTTTTTTAGTAACGACAGTATGTGTAAGTTTTTTAGCATTAGCATCGTATAGCTTTTTTTTATTTTTTTTTTGCTGTCGGGGGGAAAAAATCTTCAACAAGATACCCTATCACCTTTGAGGGTGTGATAGTGTTATGTGAGGTTGCCGGGACTCCGACCGACTCACTAAAACCCCCCCGGTGGCCATCCTCTGCGCGTGTCGGTGGGCTCCGGGATCTCCATAGGAACGCACCGGTGCCATACTTTTAAAAAAGATTAAGGTATATTCTCATGATTTTGTCTCTACAGCAAAAACTCTGCTTCCTCAACCATCTTCCGTTCCAAAATACACTTTTCCAACCATGCCTTCGACACAATTGTCGTACATTTCTCTATGCTTTCCGCATCTGCTTTTTTAGTAACGACAGTATGTGTAAGTTTTTTAGCATTAGCATCGTATAGCTTTTTTTTATTTTTTTTTGCTGTCGGGGGGAAAAAATCTTCAACAAGATACCCTATCACCTTTGAGGGTGTGATAGTGTTATGTGAGGTTGCCGGGACTCCGACCGACTCACTAAAACCCCCCCGGTGGCCATCCTCTGCGCATGTCGGTGGGCTCCGGGATCTCCATAGGAACGCACCGGTGCCATACTTTTAAAAAAGATTAAGGTATATTCTCATGATTTTGTCTCTACAGCAAAAACTCTGCTTCCTCAACCATCTTCCGTTCCAAAATACACTTTTCCAACCATGCCTTCGACACAATTGTCGTACATTTCTCTATGCTTTCCGCATCTGCTTTTTTAGTAACGACAGTATGTGTAAGTTTTTTAGCATTAGCATCGTATAGCTTTTTTTTATTTTTTTTTTGCTGTCGGGGGGAAAAAATCTTCAACAAGATACCCTATCACCTTTGAGGGTGTGATAGTGTTATGTGAGGTTGCCGGGACTCCGACCGACTCACTAAAACCCCCCCGGTGGCCATCCTCTGCGCGTGTCGGTGGGCTCCGGGATCTCCATAGGAACGCACCGGTGCCATACTTTTAAAAAAGATTAAGGTATATTCTCATGATTTTGTCTCTACAGCAAAAACTCTGCTTCCTCAACCATCTTCCGTTCCAAAATACACTTTTCCAACCATGCCTTCGACACAATTGTCGTACATTTCTCTATGCTTTCCGCATCTGCTTTTTTAGTAACGACAGTATGTGTAAGTTTTTTAGCATTAGCATCGTATAGCTTTTTTTTATTTTTTTTTTGCTGTCGGGGGGAAAAAATCTTCAACAAGATACCCTATCACCTTTGAGGGTGTGATAGTGTTATGTGAGGTTGCCGGGACTCCGACCGACTCACTAAAACCCCCCCGGTGGCCATCCTCTGCGCATGTCGGTGGGCTCCGGGATCTCCATAGGAACGCACCGGTGCCATACTTTTAAAAAAGATTAAGGTATATTCTCATGATTTTGTCTCTACAGCAAAAACTCTGCTTCCTCAACCATCTTCCGTTCCAAAATACACTTTTCCAACCATGCCTTCGACACAATTGTCGTACATTTCTCTATGCTTTCCGCATCTGCTTTTTTAGTAACGACAGTATGTGTAAGTTTTTTAGCATTAGCATCGTATAGCTTTTTTTTATTTTTTTTTTGCTGTCGGGGGGAAAAAATCTTCAACAAGATACCCTATCACCTTTGAGGGTGTGATAGTGTTATGTGAGGTTGCCGGGACTCCGACCGACTCACTAAAACCCCCCCGGTGGCCATCCTCTGCGCATGTCGGTGGGCTCCGGGATCTCCATAGGAACGCACCGGTGCCATACTTTTAAAAAAGATTAAGGTATATTCTCATGATTGCCTTACCTATAGACCAACCTTTGCCAGTTTCGATTGGTATTACAAGTCAATCTCCAAAACAGGATCCAGTTTCAAATGAACTAAACGATGCTTGGAAGATAGAGGACGGCCAGGAAGGAAGTGACATCTCTCTCTTTCTCCACAAAGAAAGAAGTGGTGAAAGAGATGGATGTCGCTGGGTGGTTGGGGCGAGGGCCCCGGCCACCCTCCTCCGAGCCCGTGGACAGTGGCAGCTATGCGATGCTAATGCTCAAAAACTTACACATACTGTCATTACTAAAAAAGCAGATGCGGAAAGCATAGAGAAATGCACGACAATTGTGTCGAAAGCATGGTTGGAAAAGTGTATTTTGGAACGGAAGATGGTTGAGGAAGCAGAGTTTTTGCTGTAGAGACAAAATCATGATACCTGAATCTATTTTAAAGGTATGGCACCGGTGCGTTCCTACGGAGATCCCGTCAGTCCGAAGGTGTGAACTGGCTACGCCCGGAAGGTAGAGAAGGCAAAACACCTCTTCGCCGTTTATTCCCACATTTGCTTCCGATTCCAGTCCAGTAGTAAAAAAAACAACTATGAAATCCAAGTTCTCACCATAATTAGCCACGTATTTTCCGCCGTGTGTTTCGTCAATCTCCAAAACAGGATCCAGTTTCAAATGAACTAAACGATGCTTGGAAGATAGAGGACGGCCAGGAAGGAAGTGACATCTCTCTCTTTCTCCACAAAGAAAGAAGTGGTGAAAGAGATGGATGTCGCTGGGTGGTTGGGGTGAGGGCCCCGGCCACCCTCCTCCGAGCCCGTGGACAGTGGCAGCTATGCGATGCTAATGCTCAAAAACTTACACATACTGTCATTACTAAAAAAGCAGATGCGGAAAGCATAGAGAAATGCACGACAATTGTGTCGAAAGCATGGTTGGAAAAATGTATTTTGGAACGGAAGATGGTTGAGGAAGCAGAGTTTTTGCTGTAGAGACAAAATCATGATACCTGAATCTATTTTAAAGGTATGGCACCGGTGCGTTCCTACGGAGATCCCGTCAGTCCGAAGGTGTGAACTGGCTACGCCCGGAAGGTAGAGAAGGCAAAACACCTCTTCGCCGTTTATTCCCACATTTGCTTCCGATTCCAGTCCAGTAGTAAAAAAAACAACTATGAAATCCAAGTTCTCACCATAATTAGCCACGTATTTTCCGCCGTGTGTTTCGATAATCTGAATAAGCTCATCTCTATTACAATCCTCATCATCAGACATTACGCATATCTTTCTATCTCGGAGTGCTTGAGACGACACCTGTACATCACTAAGAGTGACTTTTTTGAAATTCACGGCCACTTGGTGTCCACTAGAACGTTTCTTGCGAGTCTTTGGCGCTGCCTCACCAATTTGTTCTTCGTTTATCCGCTTCTTAACCATTTTGATGACCGAGCCATTGTTCTGGAACATACATCCAACAGTGACATACATAGTCATGCCATGATTCCACTGGGATTCCCCGGTGTTGTGGGTTTTTCTCTTATTTTTTTTCTACGCTGGTGTTCGTGTGTTCTCGGTAAGAGTCCCGTATCTTTATTTTTCGTGACGGGAGTGAGTAAAGTGCACCGAGAATTCGCCCTGTTTATCCATGCTTTCCCATTGTTCCACGTTTCTATACTTTGTGAACCAGTCTGGATCTTTTAAAAACTTTTTGGTTTAGTTCATTTGAAACTGGTAAAGGTTGGTCTATAGGTAAGGCATTTTTCTTTATCTTGTTTAGTTTTCTTCTTGGCTATCTGTTCTGGAACTATGCACATATCTCCAAACTGAACTGAATTTGCAGGTACAACTTGGTTTCCCATTGTTCCACGTTTCTATGTTTTTGAACAAGTCTGGATCTTTTCAAAACTTTTTGGTTTTGTTCGTTGGCGTCCTCTACTGCGTTTGCCATCCGTGGGGTACCGGAAAGTCGGAGATAATTGTGCTTCGCGTAAGCATATCAGCTACTTTCGTTTTTTTAATCTTATTTTTTTTCCACGCCGGTGTTCGTTTGTTCTCGGTAAGAGTCCCGTATCTTTATTTTTCGTGACGGGAGTGAGTAAAGTGCACCGAGAATTCGCCCTGTGTGAAACGTTATTCCATTTAACTGATTTTGTATATTGGGACATCTTTCTACATATATGTCCCGTTCGTTGTCCCCACTTTTCTTGGCTAGATACAGCTTTTCAAAAGTATACTCCATCTTGTTGAAGTCTATAATTGATAAAGGAATGTTATTGGTACCGTTTTGCTGCACTTCTTTGTCCTCAAACTCCTGCATGATATGACGAGTACGATATACATAACTGGTAAGAGTCCCGTATCTTTATTTTTCGTGACGGGAGTGAGTAAAGTGCACCGAGAATTCACCCTGTTTATCCATGCTTTCCCATTGTTCCACGTTTCTATACTTTGTGAACCAGTCTGGATCTTTTAAAAACTTTTTGGTTTAGTTCATTTGAAACTGGTAAAGGTTGGTCTATAGGTAAGGCATTTTTCTTTATCTTGTTTAGTTTTCTTCTTGGCTATCTGTTCTGGAACTATGCACATATCTCCAAACTGAACTGAATTTGCAGGTACAACTTGGTTTCCCATTGTTCCACGTTTCTATGTTTTTGAACAAGTCTGGATCTTTTCAAAACTTTTTGGTTTTGTTCGTTGGCGTCCTCTACTGCGTTTGCCATCCGTGGGGTACCGGAAAGTCGGAGATAATTGTGCTTCGCGTAAGCATATCAGCTACTTTCGTTTTTTTAATCTTATTTTTTTTCCACGCCGGTGTTCGTTTGTTCTCGGTAAGAGTCCCGTATCTTTATTTTTCGTGACGGGAGTGAGTAAAGTGCACCGAGAATTCGCCCTGTGTGAAACGTTATTCCATTTAACTGATTTTGTATATTGGGACATCTTTCTACATATATGTCCCGTTCGTTGTCCCCACTTTTCTTGGCTAGATACAGCTTTTAAAAAGTATACTCCATCTTGTTGAAGTCTATAATAGATAAAGGAATGTTATTGGTACCGTTTTGCTGCACTTCTTTGTCCTCAAACTCCTGCATGATATGACGAGTACGATATACATAACTGGTAAGAGTCCCGTATCTTTATTTTTCGTGACGGGAGTGAGTAAAGTGCACCGAGAATTCGCCCTGTTTATCCATGCTTTCCCATTGTTCCACGTTTCTATACTTTGTGAACCAGTCTGGATCTTTTAAAAACTTTTTGGTTTAGTTCATTTGAAACTGGTAAAGGTTGGTCTATAGGTAAGGCATTTTTCTTTATCTTGTTTAGTTTTCTTCTTGGCTATCTGTTCTGGAACTATGCACATATCTCCAAACTGAACTGAATTTGCAGGTACAACTTGGTTTCCCATTGTTCCACGTTTCTATGTTTTTGAACAAGTCTGGATCTTTTCAAAACTTTTTGGTTTTGTTCGTTGGCGTCCTCTACTGCGTTTGCCATCCGTGGGGTACCGGAAAGTCGGAGATAATTGTGCTTCGCGTAAGCATATCAGCTACTTTCGTTTTTTTAATCTTATTTTTTTTCCACGCCGGTGTTCGTTTGTTCTCGGTAAGAGTCCCGTATCTTTATTTTTCGTGACGGGAGTGAGTAAAGTGCACCGAGAATTCGCCCTGTGTGAAACGTTATTCCATTTAACTGATTTTGTATATTGGGACATCTTTCTACATATATGTCCCGTTCGTTGTCCCCACTTTTCTTGGCTAGATACAGCTTTTCAAAAGTATACTCCATCTTGTTGAAGTCTATAATTGATAAAGGAATGTTATTGGTACCGTTTTGCTGCACTTCTTTGTCCTCAAACTCCTGCATGATATGACGAGTACGATATACATAACTGGTAAGAGTCCCGTATCTTTATTTTTCGTGACGGGAGTGAGTAAAGTGCACCGAGAATTCGCCCTGTTTATCCATGCTTTCCCATTGTTCCACGTTTCTATACATTGTGAACCAGTCTGGATCTTTTTAAAACTTTTTGGTTTAGTTCATTTGAAACTGGATCCTGTTTTGTAGATTGACTTGTAATACCAATCGAAACTGGCAAAGGTTGGTCTATAGGTAAGGCATTTTTCTTTTTCTACATGCTTGCGAAACCACAGGTAGGGTCTTGCTGTGAAACCTTGTTACGACTTTTACTTAATCTAAATCATCTAATCTCATCCTCAGCGCATGTCGGTGGGCTCCGGGATCTCCATAGGAACGCACCGGTGCCATACTTTTTAAAAAGATTAAGGTATATTCTCATGATTTTGTCTCTACAGCAAAAACTCTGCTTCCTCAACCATCTTCCGTTCCAAAATACACTTTTCCAACCATGCCTTCGACACAATTGTCGTACATTTCTCTATGCTTTCCGCATCTGCTTTTTTAGTAATGACAGTATGTGTAAGTTTTTTAGCATTAGCATCGCATAGCTGCCACCGTCCACGGGCTCGGAGGAGGGTGGCCGGGGCCCTCACCCCAACCACCCAGCGACATCCATCTCTTTCACCACTTCTTTCTTTGTGGAGAAAGAGAGACATGTCACTTCCTTCCTGGCCGTCCTCTATCTTCCAAGCATCGTTCAGTCCGCACTTCTTTGTTCTCAAACTCCTGCATGATATGACGAGTACGATATACATAACTGGTAAGAGTCCCGTATCTTTATTTTTCGTGACGGGAATGAGTAAAGTGCACCGAGAATTCGCCCTGTTTATCCATGCTTTCCCATTGTTCCACGTTTCTATACTTTGTGAACCAGTCTGGATCTTTTAAAAACTTTTTGGTTTAGTTCATTTGAAACTGGTAAAGGTTGGTCTATAGGTAAGGCATTTTTCTTTATCTTGTTTAGTTTTCTTCTTGGCTATCTGTTCTGGAACTATGCACATATCTCCAAACTGAACTGAATTTGCAGGTACAACTTGGTTTCCCATTGTTCCACGTTTCTATGTTTTTGAACAAGTCTGGATCTTTTCAAAACTTTTTGGTTTTGTTCGTTGGCGTCCTCTACTGCGTTTGCCATCCGTGGGGTACCGGAAAGTCGGAGATAATTGTGCTTCGCGTAAGCATATCAGCTACTTTCGTTTTTTTAATCTTATTTTTTTTCCACGCCGGTGTTCGTTTGTTCTCGGTAAGAGTCCCGTATCTTTATTTTTCGTGACGGGAGTGAGTAAAGTGCACCGAGAATTCGCCCTGTGTGAAACGTTATTCCATTTAACTGATTTTGTATATTGGGACATCTTTCTACATATATGTCCCGTTCGTTGTCCCCACTTTTCTTGGCTAGATACAGCTTTTAAAAAGTATACTCCATCTTGTTGAAGTCTATAATAGATAAAGGAATGTTATTGGTACCGTTTTGCTGCACTTCTTTGTCCTCAAACTCCTGCATGATATGACGAGTACGATATACATAACTGGTAAGAGTCCCGTATCTTTATTTTTCGTGACGGGAGTGAGTAAAGTGCACCGAGAATTCGCCCTGTTTATCCATGCTTTCCCATTGTTCCACGTTTCTATACTTTGTGAACCAGTCTGGATCTTTTAAAAACTTTTTGGTTTAGTTCATTTGAAACTGGTAAAGGTTGGTCTATAGGTAAGGCATTTTTCTTTATCTTGTTTAGTTTTCTTCTTGGCTATCTGTTCTGGAACTATGCACATATCTCCAAACTGAACTGAATTTGCAGGTACAACTTGGTTTCCCATTGTTCCACGTTTCTATGTTTTTGAACAAGTCTGGATCTTTTCAAAACTTTTTGGTTTTGTTCGTTGGCGTCCTCTACTGCGTTTGCCATCCGTGGGGTACCGGAAAGTCGGAGATAATTGTGCTTCGCGTAAGCATATCAGCTACTTTCGTTTTTTTAATCTTATTTTTTTTCCACGCCGGTGTTCGTTTGTTCTCGGTAAGAGTCCCGTATCTTTATTTTTCGTGACGGGAGTGAGTAAAGTGCACCGAGAATTCGCCCTGTGTGAAACGTTATTCCATTTAACTGATTTTGTATATTGGGACATCTTTCTACATATATGTCCCGTTCGTTGTCCCCACTTTTCTTGGCTAGATACAGCTTTTCAAAAGTATACTCCATCTTGTTGAAGTCTATAATTGATAAAGGAATGTTATTGGTACCGTTTTGCTGCACTTCTTTGTCCTCAAACTCCTGCATGATATGACGAGTACGATATACATAACTGGTAAGAGTCCCGTATCTTTATTTTTCGTGACGGGAGTGAGTAAAGTGCACCGAGAATTCGCCCTGTTTATCCATGCTTTCCCATTGTTCCACGTTTCTATACATTGTGAACCAGTCTGGATCTTTTTAAAACTTTTTGGTTTAGTTCATTTGAAACTGGATCCTGTTTTGTAGATTGACTTGTAATACCAATCGAAACTGGCAAAGGTTGGTCTATAGGTAAGGCATTTTTCTTTTTCTACATGCTTGCGAAACCACAGGTAGGGTCTTGCTGTGAAACCTTGTTACGACTTTTACTTAATCTAAATCATCTAATCTCATCCTCAGCGCATGTCGGTGGGCTCCGGGATCTCCATAGGAACGCACCGGTGCCATACTTTTTAAAAAGATTAAGGTATATTCTCATGATTTTGTCTCTACAGCAAAAACTCTGCTTCCTCAACCATCTTCCGTTCCAAAATACACTTTTCCAACCATGCCTTCGACACAATTGTCGTACATTTCTCTATGCTTTCCGCATCTGCTTTTTTAGTAATGACAGTATGTGTAAGTTTTTTAGCATTAGCATCGCATAGCTGCCACCGTCCACGGGCTCGGAGGAGGGTGGCCGGGGCCCTCACCCCAACCACCCAGCGACATCCATCTCTTTCACCACTTCTTTCTTTGTGGAGAAAGAGAGACATGTCACTTCCTTCCTGGCCGTCCTCTATCTTCCAAGCATCGTTCAGTCCGCACTTCTTTGTTCTCAAACTCCTGCATGATATGACGAGTACGATATACATAACTGGTAAGAGTCCCGTATCTTTATTTTTCGTGACGGGAATGAGTAAAGTGCACCGAGAATTCGCCCTGTTTATCCATGCTTTCCCATTGTTCCACGTTTCTATACTTTGTGAACCAGTCTGGATCTTTTAAAAACTTTTTGGTTTAGTTCATTTGAAACTGGTAAAGGTTGGTCTATAGGTAAGGCATTTTTCTTTATCTTGTTTAGTTTTCTTCTTGGCTATCTGTTCTGGAACTATGCACATATCTCCAAACTGAACTGAATTTGCAGGTACAACTTGGTTTCCCATTGTTCCACGTTTCTATGTTTTTGAACAAGTCTGGATCTTTTCAAAACTTTTTGGTTTTGTTCGTTGGCGTCCTCTACTGCGTTTGCCATCCGTGGGGTACCGGATAGTCGGAGATAATTGTGCTTCGCGTAAGCATATCAGCTACTTTCGTTTTTTTTATCTTATTTTTTTTCCACGCCGGTGTTCGTTTGTTCTCGGTAAGAGTCCCGTATCTTTATTTTTCGTGACGGGAGTGAGTAAACTGGACCGAGAATTCGCCCTGTTAATCCACGCATCCAACACTCACATACTTAGTTTTTTCCGCCGTATGTTTCGATAATCCGAATAAGCTCATCTCTCTTACAATCTTCGTCATCAGCCATTCTTATCTCGGAGTGCTTGAGACGTGAACGAACACCGTAAAGGCTTAGAGGATACCCGAACAATAAAACACTGAATACTTAAAGTACAGGTTATATAATTGCTCTTAAAAAAGATAAAATGTAAGAAGGCTGACGGGTCTAGTGACCAGTTGCCCAGAACGCATTGATAGCGCGTTCTAAACTACTAGTGGTGCCATCTAGTTCTGAAATGATTCACTAATTTCTAACTAGTATTATCATGCAGTAATTATAAAGATAAATACACTTTTAACGTTCAAACAAGACGACACGACTTTTTTGAAATCCGCGGCCACTTGGTGTCCACTAGGGCTTGCATTCGAATATTCGAATAGTAAATTCATTTGAATATTCGACAACAATTTATTTTCCCCAAACTTAGAACTCTAAGTCTGAAATCGAAGAATTTAGAAACGAATATGTTTATTCCTTATAAAACAATAACCAATGTAACATCCATTGTTGACCTCACATTTCTAGGAATTTGAATGACGTTGAGTTCTATGGTTTTCGTCAAAAGGACGTTATCAATTAATTTGTCAGGTACTTGATATACTAACTGTTATGTACGGTAAGCCCCGTTACTAAGCCCTATTCAAAGGGTATTTCGATGATGTGTAGGAAATTACCTCGAGGTGAAAACTTTATCTCAGTAAATGTTTTTAGAAATCGGTTAGAAGGGGAAAGATAGTAAAATATACAAAAAATACCTCGAAGATACTTCAACTTCTCTGGCAATACTGAAATTTATTATTTTATATTTTATTATTTTCCTTTAAAATAACCATTTTTAAGTGTAGAAAACGTGCATCTTTAAAAATTAAGTTGCAAAACCACAACTAGATGGCATTGCTTATTTAAATACAAAATCTCTCTCATGGTAGAGAAATTGTCTCGGTAGTTTTAGATTTCTGATGGATTATCCATACAAACATACTGACATAGCCGTTTGAATACATAGCCCTTTCTTCCCCATTTAAGAAGTCAGGCAGATAAAGGTGTCATCGCGAGGTTTCAGTTCGGGGCGAACCACTAGTAATCATGGTTTGTTTATTTTTTATTATCTTCAGGTGTACAATTAAGTATTTTCTATTCTATTCTACAAAATTGTAGAGTGTGAAAGGGTGTTTTCAGCCACGAAATATATTTAAATAAAATAAAATAAATAAATAAATGCATTTCACACAAAATTATCTAGCCCCAAGCTAAGCAGAGCTTGTGTTATGGGTACTAGATAAATGATATACTTAATACAATAACATTACAAAGATAGATATTTTTTATTATACAAAGAAAAATACCCAGAACACCCTGAACAAATATCTGCAGATCGTACAAAATATTTTTTCCGTGGTGGGAATCGAACCCGCAACCTCCTGCGGCGAACCTTCGCCCACCGCGCCACAGAGGTTGTCACCTCTCTCTCTTTGAAAGGATTTAACTATCTCAGATGTTCCTTATAGGTGATCCCATAGACGCTTTATGTTTCCTTAGGTCTCACTTGCAAATAAAACGTTGAAGAATGAACCAAAGTTAGATGTTATTATTTAAAACGGTCTTAGTTTTTGTTTTAAAGTGCTGTGACAACGAACCAAAAACTCAAAATCAGGGTGACAAAGAATAAGTACATACTTGCACTACTACTACGTGAGTTAATGAAATAAATTCAAGTTTATTCTACTATTCGAATAATATTCGAATAATTCGAATAGTAACCAAAAAAGAAACGAATATTCGAATAGCAAAAAGTTCGAATATAAAAAGCAAGTATCTATTCAAATAAAAAAAGAATTTTCCAAATCGGTCCATAAACGCCGGAGATATGCGGTAACAAACATAAAAAACAATACAACCGAATTGAGAACCTCCTCCTTTTTTTGGTCGGTTAAAAAATGCTATATTTGTCAAGTAAGTTGTAACATAACATAAGAACAATGTATTGAATTCGGTTTATTGTGTGCCTTTTTTGGTAATATTTGTCAAGTAATTTGTAACAATAACATACAAATAAAAATGTTATATTTGTCAAGTAATTTGTAACATAACATAAAAACATTGTTTTGAATTTGGTTTATTTTGTGCCTTTTTTGGTAATATTTGTCAAGTAATTTGTAACAATAACATACAAATAAAAATGTTATATTTGTCAAGTAATTTGTAACATAACATAAAAACATTGTATTGAATTTGGTTTATTGTGTGGCTTTTTTCGTAATATTTGTCAAGTAATTTGTAACAATAACATACAAATAAAAATGTTATATTTGTCTAGTAATTTGTAACATAACATAAAAACAATGTGTTGAATTTGGTTTATTGTGTGCCTTTGTTGGTAATATTTGTCAAGTAATTTGTAACAATAACATACAAATAAAAATGTTATATTTGTCAAGTAATTTGTAACATAACATAAAAACATTGTATTGCATTTGGTTTATTGTGTGCCTATTTTTGGGTCAACATTTTAGTATTGAATAAAAAGTATTTAGTTTTTTTTGGCATTTCATTTATTCCTACAAAAACTAGACCTGCATACCTGTACATCCTATTACTAGGTATTTCACTGATAGGGCTGTTTCGTACAAATTATGATGATGTTCTAGTATTAGTTATGTGTAAAAATACCTGCACTTTGCATGACCGGGATTTGAACCCACGAATTCACAGTAATCAGGTGGATGTAGGCGGCTCAAGACCTTTGAAGTTGGATGTCGCAGCCTAACTCATTAGTCACAGTAGTCGCTGATGATGATGATAAATAAATAAATAAATAAATAAATAATGCTGGACATTTCACACATTATCTAGCCCCAAGCTAAGCAGAGCTTGTGTTATGGCAACTAGATAACTGATATACGTAATATAATAACATTACATAGATAGATATTTTTATTATAAATATCTGTAGATCGTACAAATATTTGTTCCGAGGCGGGAATCGAACTCGCAACCTCCTGCGTCACAGGCGAACCTTCGCCCGCCGCACTACAGAGGTCGTACATTACATAGGTAATGTATTGTATTAAGTATATCAGTTATCTAGTTGCCATAACATAAGCTCTGCTTAGCTTGGAGCTAAGTATATAATGCTGTGTGAAATGCCCAGCATTTATTTATTTATTTATTTATTTTTACCAATATCAATATCACTAATGTGAAAACTTAAATGTTTTGCGAAATTTATCAATGCAATGGTCAAAATAACGTAATGGCTTATTACTGGTAATAGGTACTAGGATAGGGAAATAAAGCAGGTAGATTTTTTGTCACTCTTGCGCACTCATAACAGCTATCTTTTATCTCTCTTAATCTGCGTGGAATGCGTTATGCGAGGCGGGCGACACGCTTCACAAAGAAGGTAATGATAATGTTTCACTCTAGCACACTTACATCGTATCTATCCTCTCTTTCAGACAGAGACAGATATCTCTTCGTCGAGACTTAACCGCCTCTGCGATCATACGTGACCATTTGTCACATAAACTCCGGAAGCCGGTGCATGAAGGCGGCTCAATACCATTCGTCGTGGCATTCTAAGGGGCTGTCCAATGCCCAACAGTGGACTTCTGCAGGCTGGTGATGATGATGATGATCATACAGAAGATCGGACAAAAATTTGTCCCGAAGCGAGAATCAAACCCGCAACTCTAGATTTTCAGCTGGCTACTCGCTCACTGCGCTACGGAGGTTGAACGATGGACTTCAACAGGCTGATGATGGTGATGATGATGATAACATTACATAACACCCAACAGTCACATAAACTCCGGAAGCCGGTGCAATAAATTTTATTTCTATGTTGACATGAACTAAACAAGCGTCGACTAATGTAAGCACCATAATTTATTGACTTTTATTGTTTACGAGTCTTGGTTTCAAGTTGCACAAGTGGTACCGCACTTGAGGTCCGGGGCGCCCCGGGTGGTCTAAACAATTTATGAGCCCACTTATTATTCGTTCGAGAGTAGGAAGACTATTGTTTAGATAGCAAACACGATTCAAGTGTTTGTTTATTTTTTCATAAACAAACAACAGGTGATAAATCATACGTTACCTCGGTAGCAAACTATCGATAGAGAACGGTAGCATAGGACATCACTAGCGCCGCGGCTTCAGCTTGTATGAGATTTTCGCGAAATGTAGATGTGATTTATTTTACTTTTTTAGTCTAAAGTGGTGTTTATAGTGCTAGATTATTGTTGTATAGGATATAAGGAATGTGTGAATAGGAATATAATATAGAGATGTGATTCGTACATATGTGTAATGAAAGCTGCAACTTAGTGCTGGGTTTTGGTGAATGGGTGTCACAAATTGGCGTGGATTTACGAATAACAACATGAAGGTTAGTAACATTCTATCAAACTAAATAGGTTGATATATTTCCAGACTATTTACGTTAGAATTTCATGCCTAAAGAGGTCTAATGAATCACAAAAAATATTTTTACTGTGTTGTCAATGGCCGACTCTACTCGAGTTTAGAGTCGGTTTTATTTGCGAAATAGCTAATTATTTTACGATGGAGCGAGTGAAACTAACTGATATTTCTGATAAAGCATTTATTATATTAGTTCAAACAGATAATTATACAGTGAAATAATAATACACTTTCAAATCACGGACAAATAAGTAGCAAGAGGTGGGTTTTCGTTACCATTCGTCAGTTTACAATTAAAATGTAGAAAAATCTAAATAGATTAGAACTTGTGAATACAAGTTTATAGTAGGAAAATTCAATTAGATTCTTGTGGTAAAACCAGTTTTATGATTGGTTTTGTGCTTTTTCCATATTTGACGATTTACTAAACCAAAAAATTTTGCCGCCATTTTCATTTGCATTTTCCATTTTCCTACAAGTGCCAAGCTTTTTGCGCTTGTTGCGATTCGCGCAGCTCAAAGGGTTAAGAAAAATATTTACACACAGCAAAGACAGTTGTTTGTTGCACAGATCACTAATTTAACTATATTTTTTCTATGGTCAGGACCATAGAGGACCGGACCTAAGCAGAGTACGTATAAATAGCTTAAAAATTCCTTGCACTCACCATGGAAGTAATAAGTACTACGTATAGTACTTATTACTTCCATGGCACTCACTCACTCAATTATTGTTATATGTTATTTGTTTTATTTTATGCACTCAACAAAATAATTACTCCTCACCCCTTGGACGAATTCGTCCAAGCCTCACCCACCTCAACTCAACAAAACAAATTGTCCCGCCCCGCGCCCGAGTCCGTGACTCCGTGTTTGTATTGTGTTGTATTACAGAAAGGATTTTATTTTCATAATTCTATGCCCCCATACTTAGCCCCCATATATAACAAACAGAGACTGATACCTAACCAAGAAGTGAAGTGATTGTGTAAAACTTTGTAGTATTCACGGACCTCAAAGTAAAGTTTTAGTAAAATATTAACTCAGTTTTTCCAATTTAATTAAACTATGCAGGAAATATTCAAAAATCCCGTACAGTTTTCCAAGGGCATAAATGTAAAGTAAGTAGAAAATGCTTTGGTAAACATAGTTACTTTATTGTACAGTTTATTCATAGCCTCAGAACTAAATTTCATGTTTCAGTGACCTGATGACATCCCAGGCAGAGTTCCATTTGGATATAGACTTCAAGCCGACCAAGCACGGGATAGATCTCACTGAGTACGGAGACTTGATGCCGGATGCCGAAGATGATGATGACAGGTAGGTAATTTATCATCATCATCACACATTAGACGTCCACTACTGGACGAGGTCTCCCCCATGAAATACATTGCGGGGAATTGCCATAATCACCACTCTTGGCTTTAGTGATCACAGTATCGATGTTGAGTACACTGCTGCTTTGTCACCCCTGGTGTAATCCTTCAGTTAGCCTTTAGGACGGACATGTGATGAGATGAAGGAGTCTATTCTTAAGCCAGACACACCACAACAATATTGTCAGTACCTAATAGGTCTTGTTTTTTACTGTTAGTTAGGTACATGAACCCCGTAAGATTGTATGATTGCATCTCATTGATTGTACAATCCCATGATATTAACATTAACAGCCGAGTGATATAAAGCCCATATGAATATTATTAATGTTGAACTCCCTTTTCTACATTCAAACTTTTTGGATGGTCCATTACCGTCCATTACCTCTGTGGCGCGGCGGGCGCCACAGAGGTTGTCATGTTGGATGGTTGGATGGTTGTCATTAGTTCGCCTGCGACGCAGGAGGTTGCGGGATCGATTCCCGCCTCGGAACAAATATTTGTACGACCTGCAGATAATTGTTCCGGGTGTTCTGGGTATTTTTTATGTATAATAAAAAAATATCTATCTATATAAGTATATGAGTTATCTAGTACCCATAATACAAGCTCTGCTTAGCTTGGGGCTATGTTGTGTGAAATGTCAGCATTATTTATTTATTTATTCATTATGTGTGAGATGAATATTATTATTTGTAATACACAAGTAGCTCTCAGTGCTGATGCGTGTATGTCTTAGTCCTTGTAAGAGCACTTTAAATGTTGGTCCAGACTATTTTTGAAAGAGTGCAAGGAGGCACTGGTCACCGAGTCTGGTAAACGGTTCCAAGTGTGCACAACGCGATTTGGCAATATGTGCATCCTAGCATTGCTGGTACTTGGCCTGCGTCGCTTCAGCAAGTGTCCACTCAGCCCTATAATACTGTTGGTGTCTGTGATAAATCCGGTATACTGTATCGGTATACTCACATCTCAGCCAGTTACTCGCCCGTGGTGCTACAAAGGTCATCAAACAGTCCAACAGTGGATGTTTAAAGGCTGCTGATGATGATGACTAAGAACAAAAAAAAATATCTTTATCTTTATCTTTAACAGTGTACATACATATGAGCACTAAATAAATACAAGTACAAATCATTTGATTGTTGCACGGTCATGTAATCATTGCATTAATGGGAAGTTTTCTGACAGCTGAAAGAAAATAGTTCTAAATCCATGCTTTGATGGCACAATCCAGATATGGTTGTCTAAATTTTGTCGGTCAGCCACCAACTGTCAGTGTCACTGACTTCACTTGCTCATGCTGTTTGTTCGTTAGTAAAGTAAAGTTAGTATCTATGTAAAGTTTTTGAAATTCTGTTATATTTGTTAGTGTTATTGTTATAATTTTTTTTTGTTATTGTTGAAGCCGGATCAAGTAGACCGGTCTATAGTAGATTTGAAAAACGAGCTTCGGTATCGCAACGCGAAACTTGGAGGAAAAAGAGAAAACAAAGAGAATTTGTTCTCTGTGGTGCTTTTGCAAAATCTTCGAAGACACAACCATGTCGAGTCACCGCCATCTACCGGATTTTTAAGAACTATTTTTTCTTTTTAATTGCCTCCCTGAAAACTTCCCATTCCAACATGATGATCGTGGTTGAGCATTACTCGGATGAGGCATTAGTAAATTCCCACTTGCAGCGATGCTGAGGACATATTTGAGCACGTCGAGAAGAGAACAGAAGAGATGATGCTCTCGTCTCCGGAGTACTTGTCCTTTGAAGAGTTGTCTGCCAAGATGGTGGACGTGCCGTGCCAGCCCAGCGGTGCTGTCAAGATCACCATATTAGAAGAAGGTGGGTTTGATTAACGTGGTACATACATAGGTATAGAGGAGGCTTATATCCAGCAGTGGGCGTCAACGGGCTGATAAATAAATAATAAATAAATGCTGGACATTTCACACAACATTATTTAGCCCCAAGCTAAGTAGAGCTTGTGTTATGGGTACTAGATAACTGATATACAATACATTACATAGATAGATATTTTTTATTATACATACAAAAATACCCAGACCACCCTGAACAATTATCTGCAGATCGCACAAATATTTGTTCAGAGTCGGGAATCGAACCCGCAACCTCCTGCGTCGCAGGCGAACCTTCGCCCGCCGCGGCACAGAGGTCGTTTTTCTAAATGAATCTAGGTGTAACTCTAATTGAACGTAGGTTTAATTACAATTGAACGTAGGTTTAATTACAATTTAACCTAGATGTTATTGTAATTAAACCACGGTTTCATTCTAATTGAACTTAGGTATAATTCTAATTGAACCTAGGAGCAACTCTAATTTAAACTAGGTGTTATTGTAATTAAACCACGGTTTCATTGCAATTTTCAATTAACTTAGGTGTAATTCTAATTGAACCTGGGTATAATTCCAATTGAACTTAGGTGTAATTCTAATTGAACCTTGGTATAATTCCAATTGAACCTAAATATACTTAATGTTACCCTCATTACGCAGGCGACGGGCCACTGGTCCCTCCCGACGCCGAGGTGACGATACATTACGCCGCGTACTGGGAGAAGGGTAAAGTACCCTTCGACTCCTCGCTAACTATCAACGACAGGAACCCTATGGTGAGAATTATCTCTTACATTAGCTCGTATCCCCTTAAGCGGGAGGGGGGGATTGAGTTCTCGAATACGGGCCTTACGAGCTTTATCCCCTAGAGGGGGATCAGATAAGGGTCTTGAACCTGGGTCAGTGGGTTTTACTACTAGACAACTTTTGTAAGTAGCTGTACAGGGGCTTTGTCGAAACTATAAACTAACGTTGCTTGTCCCATAATTCCAATCTTCTTATAGATCAAATTCAAATTAAATTCTTTATTGCATCATAATTAGGTAGAAATGTCATGTAATAAACTTATTTGTATTTCTTGCGATATAAAATAAATATATAAATAATATAGTCTCTCAATAATATAGACTCTTTTTTATGGAGAACTCACGCTTGACCAAAAAAATAACTATTCCAAAATAATTTTCATACAAAATGAGCAAATGGTTCCAAAGATAGTTTTCCCGTATCTCTTATGGATTCGGATATCCACATACTGTCCCATTTAAAAAAAACAGCCTGTTTATATATATATTGTGTTTTACTAAATAGTATTTTGCCATATCGAAATGAAAAACTAACGAATCCGATCGGAAACCCCTGCCCCTGCTTTATTAGTGTATACCAGCCCTGCTGGTATACACTAATAAAGTGTTAATAATAATAAATGTTGGACATTTCACACAACATTATCTATCTCCAAGCTAAGCAGAGCTTGTGTTATGGGTACTAGATAAAACATAGATAGATATTTTTTATAATGCATAGAAAAACACCCAGAACACCCTGAACAAATCTGCAGATCGTACAAATATTTGTTCCGAGGTGGGAATCGAACCCGCAACCTCCAGCGTCGCAGGCGTACCTACGCCCGCCGCGCCACAGAGGTCGTAATCTATTTATCTGTAAATACATATAAATATTACATATTATTATTTATTATTGTTATTTCAGCACGTCCACCTCGGCACTGGGCGGTGTCTGCCCGGCCTTGAGATAGCGTTGTCCAACGTGCGGGGCCCGGCCGCGCGTCTTCTGGCGCTACTCATGCCGCAGGTATCTAAAGAACTAAGTTCTACACCACCTCTACACACCCTCTTTTTTTCATGCCGTGGTGAATCCGGCCTAAGAATAAACTCCTCCATCTTCTCCCATGGATATCGTAAAAGCCAGCTAAGGTGATTACACTAGGGGATGGACAGCATCCACCTGAGTACTCAACAAGAATACTGCGATCACCAATCCGCCTGCTAAGCGTGGTGATTATGGAAATTCTCCCACTGTCCCCTAAGCGGCTAGATGACACTGTCAAAAACGCTTCGTGCTTCCATTTCACTAAGCAGCCAGACGTTATTGACAAAAGCGCCTCGTGCCTGCATATCACTAAGCGGCCAGAAGGCCTATAGTCTACAAATGTAACAAGTACATGAAACAATACAACACGGGCGTGTGGTGTATACTACACGGATACTTGTATAAAAATTGAGGTTCTTATGGTGTCCGCTAGTGGCGGTTTTTGGTGTTTCCACACAAAAATCCGTGTAGTGTCCACTACACGCCCGTGTAGTTGCTTATTACATTTTTGGAATTAGGCCTTCAGGCAGCACGGAAAAATGCGTTTCGTGCCTTTATTTAACTGAGCGGCCAGACGGCATTGACAAAAGCGCTTCGTGCCTCATTTCACTAAGTGGCCAGACTGCATTGATAAAAGCGCTTCGTGCCTCATTTCACTGAGCGGCCAGTTGACAAAAGCGCTTCGTGCCTCATTTCACTTAGCGGCCAGACGCATTGACGTGAAGCTTTTAACTAATCGACTTTTGTTTCAATATGGCTCGAATGCCAGAAACTACAATGAAATTGCTGACAGTTAAAATGCCTTTTGAAACTATCATGGTTATTAACATAATTATCACTAGAAACGGGATATTTACCATGATTTTGACCTGTGCCGAAATATCGGGAATCAATAAAGCTTAAAACACATGATAAATATCCCGTTTCTAGTGATAATTAAGTTAAATGCTGTTGCAGGTGGCGTGGGGGCCGAATGGCGCGCCGCCGCGCATCCGCGCCGCGCCTGCGCTCTTCGTCATCGCGCTCTACTCCGTCAGCGAGTCGCGCGCGCAGCACACGTCAGTATACTGTCCAATCTCATCACCTTCAGACGTCCACAGCTGAAGTAATGGTCCCTCCGCCATTTTCAAAAAGAGAATTTCAGTTTCTATTTTTTTTTGTATGTTGTGTGTGGCATTTCTTATGTTCAATTTAATGGGGGAGGCCTCGTCCAGCAGTGAACGTAAACCCTTCTTTTTTTCGTAGGTTTTTGAAGCTCTGTCTACCCTTTTGGGGGGAAAGACTTGTGTTTACGTATGAATGTATATATGTAAAAAGCTAAAGTTTAGTGAAATTAACTAGGAGTGTATTGCGGGACTTTTCATAAGGGTGGAAATTGTCCACCTAAGTTCAAGTTAAATCGCCATCGCTTAACTAAAACATGACTGAGACTTTGACGACTTGGAAAGAGTGTAACGTTTTTTGTAACGTTTTAAATTTATTCAAATATTTGAAATTGACAAATGAACAAGGCGTGCCAAGCCAATGTATATATACAATATTTTTGAATACTACTTGGTATGCAAACAAGCATTACGGCCCACCTGATGGAAAGCAGTTACCGTAGCCTATGGACGCCTGCAACACCAGAGGCAGAGAACACACGCGCGCTGCCGACGCTAAGACAAAGAATTTCACCAGTACCCGTACCCTTCAAACCGAAGCACAGGAATGCGAGCACTACCGCCTGGCGGCAGAAATAGGTACCTACTGTGGTAGTACTTTCCCGGACGAACTCTTTCACAAGAAGTTCTACTACTAACAAAACTAGCCTCAAAGAACTGATAATCGTTGGGGAATAAAGGTTCTCGAGTGGCGACCACAAACCGGACGACGCGGAAGGCCCTCCACTCGATGGACTAAAGACATTATAAACGTCGCAGGAAGTCGGTGGATGGAGGCGGCTCAAGACCGTTCGTCGGGGCATTCTAAGGTGGAGGCCTATGTCCAGGACCCCAATTCTACTAAACAAATTGTGTTTGAATTGTTAATGAATTATCTCAATATGTCACTTTTGGTATTCTACTAACTTCAATGGTTTTTCAATTCGATTATAATTACGACCATTCAGAAACAATCGTTTCAATTCAGTACAACAATTGAGTATAATCACAAATTTAGCAGACTACCATTTCTAATGACAATCGTAATTGAATTGTAATTGCATGATCTATGAATGGTTTTTCCATAAAAAATAGTAGAATCGGCCCCCTGCAGTGGACTTCTACCTTGGAGCAAGGAACAAAATGGAGCGGCAGTAACATTTATTTTGTATGAAAATTGCCCACCATTAGCTTGCCATTCAACCATTCATTTAATACTCTGTGACCTTTGATTGCCTTCATTCAAAGTTTTGTTTATTTTCGTAAATTTTCACTATTTTATTAGCAAATACCTATATTTTTTACGACACAAGTTGGATTTCACAATGCCTGAGTGTAATATTGTGCATTGTGGTACGAGGCAAAGCCAGTATCGGCCTGGGCTGACTTTACACAAGTGCTTCAACAGTTTTCATTGAAATTGTAGTTTTGCTTCATTATTTTGCTCTAAATGTATGTTTTGTTAGTGAGATTTAGAGTAAACATAAGGACATTAGTGCCATTGTGGTGTAAAATATCATTATTTCATAGTATTTAATTTATTGCTTACAAGATTGTTTACAACTAGGGCTCGGTCGGGCAAATAGCCGACCCAGTCCGACCCAAAAATCGAGCACGCCTTATTTATCAGAACAACCGCCCTGTGACTTCTACACAGCCTGTAAGACGAATGAATGAATGAATGATTTATTTGTTTAGAATGTAGGTACAGTATAAAACATAGATGATAAATATAATTATAGTTTCCAGTACATTCTGCCGTTAAGCGTGCAAAATTTAAGCAGTTCTTACAAGCTAAATATGGAGGCTAAATATATTACATGCGAGTCAGAAACAAAAATGGTCAAATAATTATAAATCTACCAAATAGGTGGCACATAAAATAAACACAATGTCAATAAAAACCAATTCATAACATTTTGAGAGAAAGAAAACCAAAAAATCTATTTATTAAATTATTATTAAATGCTGTTTTTATAATTAAAATACTCATGCATGGAGTAAAAACACTTTGACAAAAGCCAGTTATGTATTTCCCCCTTAAATCTGTTGAGGGGTATATCTTGAAAATCTAACAACACACACTGTACACCGATGTTGATGATTTATATATAAAAAAACCATTGTGTTTCAGCTTCAACGAGCTGCCGATGTCCGAGCAGACCAAGTACACGACCACAGTACGCACGGTGCAGGCATTGCGCGGCGCTGCCCGAGACCAGTTCCAGAGGAAGCGCTACCGGCGCGCGGTAGCCAGCTACCAACAAGCAATCCACGTTCTATCACTCTCCCGCCCGGACACCGACCAAGAGAAGCGAGAACTGAACAATCTCAAGATAAAACAATTCGTGAACCTTGCCGTTTGCTACCACAAGCTGTGCAAGCCGCAACGCGTTCTTGACATGTGTGAAAACGTTGACAAGATCATACACATAGACACACACTGCAAGGCGCTCTTCTACAAGGGGAGGGCGTATCAGGTGCTCGGCAAGCTTGAGGAGGCGCTAGAATACTACAAGAAGGCGTTAAAACTAGAACCAAACAATAAGGAGATCGGCACGCTGCTCGCGGAAATCGATAGGAAAATAAAAAAGGCATCGGAAGACGAACTTGTGATGTGGCAGAGAGCCTTCAACTCGCAGCCGAAGGAGAAGCATGCCACGTACCGCGTTGACGAGGACTTCGAGAGCGGCGTGCGCGAGCTGTGCAGCGATCTCGCCGCGCGCACCGATTACACTAAGGTGAGCCTGCCAGCCAGTGACACTAGGCCTTCATTACACTAAGTGGTTAGGCGGCAATGACACAAGCGCTTCGTGCCTTTATTTCACTGAGCCGTCGTCCGGATTTGACACAAGCGCTGTGCCTTCATTTCACTGAGCCGTCAGACAGAGTTGGCACAAGCGCTTCGTGCCTTCATTTCACTGACCCGTCAGACGGAGTTGACACAAGCGTTTCGTGCCTTCATTTCACTGAGCCGTCAGACGGAGTTGATAAAAGCGCTGTGCCTTCGTTTCACTGAGCTGTCAGACAGAGTTGGCACAAGCGCTTCGTGCCTTCATTTCACTGACCCGTCAGACGGAGTTGACACAAGCGTTTCGTGCCTTCATTTCACTGAGCCGCCAGACGGAGTTGATAAAAGCGCTGTGCCTTCGTTTCACTGAGCCGTCAGACAGAGTTGGCACAAGCGCTTCGTGCCTTCATTTCACTGACCCGTCAGACGGAGTTGACACAAGCGTTTCGTGCCTTCATTTCACTGAGCCGTCAGACGGAGTTGATAAAAGCGCTGTGCCTTCGTTTCACTGAGCCGTCAGACGGAGTTGACCCAAGCGCTTCGTGTCTTCATTTCACTGCCCGTCGCACGGAGTTGACAAAAGCGCTTCGTGCCTTTATTTCACTGAGCCGTCCGACGGAGTCAACACAAGCGCTTCGTGTCTTCATTTCACTGAGCCGTCAAACAGAGTTTACACAAGCGCTTCGTGCCTTCATTTCACTGAGCGGTCGTTTGCAGGTGGAGTTGCCCGTGGGTCTGCTGCCGGACGAGGTGGCGTGCCTGCGGTATGAAGCGGGGCGCGCGGGGGGGCTGCGGGTCGAGGAGGAGGGGCACGGCAGGAAGAGGCGCGTGGCACTCCTAAAGACGCTGCTATGAACTGCATGTTCTAGTACGGGTTTTGATAGTTTTCGAAAACTATATGAAGTTTCGATTCCTTCCATACATTTACTGACAGCGTCCTTAGTTTACTTCTCGTTTTCGCTCGTTTTTATGGAAGGAAACGAAACATCATATTGTTTCGAAAACTATCAAAACCTGTACTAACCCCCCTGAAGTGTATACTGAGGAAATAGAATAGGCGTGGGAGATGAAAGTGATTTTGTATATTTAGCAACTGCCGTCGCTATAGCTCGACTACAATATCTTGATACTTGTAAATAGTAAAATAATGCTCGATTTACACGTAGCAAATAGCTAAGCCAGGACACAGTAGACATTTGATTGGCTGTCGGACCTGGAATGGAGCGATAATAATTATAATAATAATTCAATAACTTTTCTGCTAACTTAGTTCTAACATTATATTGTTACTTTTCTTTCTTTTTTACCGTTTGAATTATTTATATAAGTATTTAAGGCAAAACAAGTTTTTTTTTTTTGAACTCTTATATGCGAAAACATATTAATGGTAATTAGTTTTTTAATCTGTGTTTACTAGTTATACAAACAGATTGTTTTCCGAATAAAATAAAAAAAAATTGGTTGTCTGTAAAGTCGGTTTACTGACGATAGTTGAACGTGACAACGATTGCCCGATCCCCGATTGATTGACGATTGTGGCCGATTGTGCTTCTTTGTCGCTCGTTCTGCGCTCTCGCTTGCACTTCAAGCCTTACATGGAACGCCTCAGAGCGAGGTAACGCCGCATGAGTCATGTTTTTTCGTGCGTGCAGCCGGCTCTATCGAATTATAAGACGTTGTCACGTCAAAAAAACGGGTCCGCTGTCTTGGCTTGGCTACTGCCTACGTGTAACACGGGCTTTAAACACTTTAAGTGGCTGCTCAAAGCAGTTTATTAAGTAAGGGGGCGGGGGGGTAATGTGCAGCATTTTGAACTAAACTTAAATATGACAACTGTGAAAAAGTTGTCTGTCCCTTTCTTATAGACTGAAATGAAAAAGACCGCAATCATTTTGTGATGTGAAACTTAGTTCAGCTTTATAGTACAAGAGCAAGCCTAAGATATGTCACACGTAATGTATGTATGTAATGTATGTATGTGTACTCATCCCGAATTTTGATGAGAGTAGCTAAAAAGAAAGATACAAGTATTGTCTACAATAGAAATGTGTTAGGAGCTCATAAGCTTGCTGGACTTCCCTGCATCCTGTAAAACCCTGGCTTCCCAGGGTTTTTTTTGGAATTGGTTCTCATCAATTCCAGTCCATCCCAAGGTTGTCTGGAAGAGATCGCTCTCAGCGATAAGACCGCCTATTGTACTTCCATACGTATAATTTTAATTATGATTGTTTTAATATTTTAATTTTAATGTGGTGTGCAATAAAGTGTTTTTCTATTCTATTCTATTCTACCATGCAGTGCGTCATTTGAATTTTGATCAGATATATAATATAACACCCAGCAGTCAAATACGTAGTCATGATCCCACACTAGGATTCTGTGTCGTGGGTATCAGGAACTGCGAGTATCATGGTACCATAACAACCAGACCCGGAACAAATATTTGCAGATCATACAAACATTTGTCTCGCAGCGGGAATCGAACCCGCAACCTCTCGCATCTCAGCCGGCTACTCGCCCGCCGCGCCAAAGAGGTCGTCAAAATGTATTAAAATGTTTATTAATGTGTTTTTTTTGTTGTTTTTTTGTTTTTATATTTTAATACCTATTGATAGTGAATTTCAATACGTACATAAATAAAGTTTATATAAACCATCAAATTAAGCTACTTACCCCTTTTTTAAAAAAAGGGGGGGGTAAGGCAAGGTATTATGACCATAGCAGGAGGGAGAGTCGACCATATACATTTTAGACGGAATTTATATTAATGAGGAAATATAACAATGAACGAAGGACAAATGTTTGCATGATCTGCAAATATTTGTTCCGAGTCTGGGTGTTGTGGTAACATGGTACTCGTAGTTCCTGACGCACGACTCAGAATCCTAGTTAATTCATTTACGTATAAGTAAGTCGTAGCCATGCCGTGGTATGTCCGGCCTGAGAATAAACGCTCCCGTGGATGTCGCCTAGAGCATCGGAAGATACGATCGTATCTGTCAAACTGTCAAAAGTTAGTAAAACTATTCTTTATTGACACTTGCGTAAAGGCCAAGGGAATTCTATTTTCTATTTTAGTGACCCAATTAGTCAAGACTTCCGACACCATTGAACAAAATAGCAATGGGAAGTTTTCTGACAGCTGAAAGAAAATAGTTCTAAATCCATGCATTGATGGCGCAGTCCAGAGATGGTTGTCTAAATTTTGTCGGTCAGCCACCAACTGTCAGTGTCACTGACTTCACTCGCTCATGCTGTTCGTTGGTGATGTAAAGTAAATATCTACGTAAAGTTTTTGTTGAAATTCTGATATAGACTTGAAAAACGAGCTTCAGAATCGCAACGTGAAACTTGGGAGGAAAAAGAGAGAAAACAAAGAGAATTTATTCTCTGTGGTGCTTTTGCAAAAACTTCAGAAGACACAACCATTTCATGTCACCGCCATCTACCGGAATTTTAAGAACTATTTTTTCTTTTTAATTTCCTCTCTGAAAACTTCCCATTGCCCTGTCAACCAATTTTTAATACCTGTGTACAAAAGTACACAGTTTTTGATTCAGATTTTTTGATTTTATTGAAAGTTTTATAATGGCAAGTTCTTTTAAATTTATAAACGATTTTAAATATTCATATTCGTTTTATTTTAAAGAATTGTCATTGTCCTTGATCCCAAACTAATAGGATACGCTGTGTCGTGTATGTACCAGGAACTACGAGTATCATGGCACCACACACACAGGCACAGAACTAATATTTGCAAATCATGAATATATTTGTCCCGCAGCGGGAATTGAACCCGCACCTCTCGCGAGCCGGTTACTCGAGTAAGATTTTGACTTAGCTATTTCTTCATAGCAGTTCAGAGACCGGTGTACCGCCCCGCTCTTAGTCCTCCCGTGTTGTCCGCCTAGGTGGACCACGAAGAACGCGTATGCCACGGAGTATTGGTTCCCCATGTTCATACTTTATCAGTACTTGGCCCTTATTCGCTATGACCAAACGTAACATAACATATCATCATATCATATTATAACGTAACATATCGTTACGATATCTGCGTGGAAGATATCGTAACGTGCCCGTTACGATATCTTCGTACGTTATCATCGATAAATCGTATTCTGTATGTCAATGTCAGGGGGCTTAGTACGGGTTTTGATAGTTTACGAAACTATATGAAGTTTCGTTTCCTTCCACACATTTACTTGCAGCGTAGCGCCCCTAGCGAAAACGAGAAGAAAACTAAGGACGCTGTCAGTAAATGTATTGGATGGAAACGAAACTTATAGTTTCGTAAACTATCAAAACCAGTGCTAAGCCCCCAGATTTCATAAACGCGACGAGGCGGTTGCGAATTGTCAAAATAACGTGTTTAGGAACCACGTTTCGCGTTTAGAACACGTTATGACGTCACACGTTATTGGCAAGGAATCTCTTAGGTCATGGCGAATAACCACCCTTATCAGTTCCATTGACTCCACTTAGCGAGAAGGCTATATAAAGATTGTTTAAAAATGGCATATGCTGAGTTAGGGACCTTTTTGTAACAGCAACTCTTGCATCGCTATTTTTCTTGTTTTTTTTGTGAAATCTGTCTTGTTGCAAATAAACTTTTTCTATTTTTATTGGTAAAAGAAACAAGACGGTTGTTATTATAGTTGGTATGATATATTAGCACGGTCCATATCCATCACTATTTTAGTAGGTACCTATTTAATATTTATTCTGTGGAATAGGCAATGTAAAAAGAATATAATATTAGGTACGTAAAAACTTAGCGTTTTTACTATATAGGGGAAACGAGTTTTTAAGTTATCGCCCAGTTTTTCGTATCGATTGATAATAAATTTAATCGTCTTACCCAAAGGTTTTGAAAACTGTCAATGAACCAAAATAACACTAGCAGAACACGGACCGAAATTATTCGACTCTCACTTGACCGAATTTATTTATTATTATGTAAGTGGTAAGTCCATAAAAACAATATTTTTTATGGACTTACTCGGTTTATGGTCGTTGCAAAATCTGCGACAACAATGGCCGCTGTTGTTAGACTTTTTATAAATGTGATTTCGTGTTTTCTGATTATCGGTGTGTATTTCTGCGAATTATTTTCGTTTTTAGACACAAATTACCTACTTACGTAACAGTAAAAAGATCCACCAAGTATGTAAACACATTACGCAAAGTACTGGCAAAATTGAGTAAGACGCCATTAAAAAAAAAAGCTTCGTTGCTCAGTATACCTACCTCTACCTACTCATTTATCTTGCTTGTAGAGTCTGTTCAGCAAGAGACCCGTCCTGGTATTGGAGGGCGCTGCTGTGCTTAATTACCTTTTTTGTTTAGTGGGCAATACAATAGTGCGTCTATTCCGTTTTGATCCTATTACAACTTTTACTAGGTATATCTTTAGTTTTTAATTCAAAATGCCGACAGAAAGAAACAAGCTCCTAATTACAATTTGGCCACGATGCTCTCTTTCTGAACAGACTCTAGGTACTAATATACTTTTCACACCACCTGCTCGACAACCTCATGCAACCTCAACGTAAAGTAAAACATTATCTCTTAAGAGATATACCTAAAATTGTACGAAACTCCCTAGGGAATAAAGTGATTTGAATTTGGAACGTCAAATTCGTGTGTAAACTCGTGGAAAACTCTAAGTAAAAAAAATGCTCATAAGGCATTTTAAAGAGGTTTACTTTTAAAATTTCAGAGTCTGCTGCTTCATTAACGCCTTCGAAAAGCGTGAACCTGGCTCTTGAAACGTCATTCCTACTAGAACCACATGATATTCAGCCAAACACAACTATTGTGAGCAAACTCCGTAGTTTACTAAACGAAATTGAAGATGCATTTGATCCCCAAGAACGACAAAGAGAAAAGAAAGAGAATGACGGACAAAGAGTTTTCAAAACGAGAGTTGACGAAAATAGTGATGAACTCACAAAATTTTTAACTGACTTAGGAGTCGCTGTTATAAATTATGATGATGACGATGTTAAGAGTCTGGCGACGGCGTTGAGCGCCCAAGTATCATTGAACTATAAAAAAAATCCAAAATATCACGAAGTGTTTAAGGATGTGAAAATAAAAATGTTCATAAAAAACACTCTACGAGATTGGGCAGCTACGAACCCTCTGAAGTTGAAAGTCGAAATTGCAAAATACCTTACCAACACAGAGGAGTTAGAGATCAGCCCATTAGTAATTTTTTTCAGAAATCTAAACGAGTTCTTCGACGCTGAACGAAAGACATTCAAAAAGTTGTTAAAAAAATTCGTTAAGGCTAAAAAGACCAAACAGTTTTCAAAACCTTTGGGTAAGACGATTAAATTTATCATCAATCGATACGAAAAACTGGACGATAACTTAAAAACTCGATTCCACAATGAATTAGACAAACTTTCAACATACGTTGCAAAACATTACACAGACAGGATTGTTACAACTTTTAATAAGAATAACATTGAAAATATAAACAACGATGACGCGAATGGTATAGGAATCGAAAAAGATGTTCAAGTTTCCAAAAAGTAATGGTGATTAGAATCACAAAAAACTATAGGTACAAACAAGATAGTTACTGAATTACCCAGCTATGATTGGATCTATAATGAAAGGTAATTCAATAGTAGGTAAACAAATAGGTACTTATCTACCTACCTACTAATAAAATTTGATGACTTCGCTTTTGTTTTTTTTATCTTTAGTGTTAGACACAGACCGTCTGGGAGTAAACGGTATCGATCAATTGCCTTGTATGAGATATTTTCGAGAAGAGTTCGATGGGTGTAATTGGACACTTTCTCCCGAGAATTAAGTTTTCATAACGAATAAAAAAAAAATATAATGTCTTGTAAGATAATAGCACTTAAGCTTAACTACCTATAATTAGCAATTAGTGAATATAGGACGGATTTAAAGCGAGGGCCATAGATGAATTACGACTCGCGAGCAAGTGCAGGATTCCTTGATTTCTTTTATTTACCTCATTGGTTTAGAGGAGGGCATGGTGTCTGTGCACAGTTTTCATACTTCTACAGGCACATCGTTTCAAACTGTACACATGATTCAAAGTGCTTTTTATTCACTGTTTTCAGAAAAAAATCAATTTATACCATTCGCCCTCATGGGAATAAATTTAATTTTCATAACCGTTGTCGGTTTTCCGCCTTGTTTTATTATTTTTTTCACAACCGGGCAGTGGTCTGTTTCCATTTTTAAACATGGATAATGTATTTCATTAGCCTCGTTCTATTTTTAAAAACAAAAAAAAAAACAAAAAGAAAAGATGAACAAAGTGAAAAAATAATTAGCGGTTTAAACTTGTATTCTACTATGTTTAATCTAGGTAGCTGTATATGATAACTAGTGTCCTTGTTCACCTTGGAGTACAAAACACAGAGTACTTCTATAAATATTTTAGTGAAACACAAACAAACAGGAAAATGTGAATGGGTATGACGGTGGGAATTTATTATCTTAATCTCCAGTTAAACTCGTTTTACCATTTAAGGTAAAAGACTTATCTTTGATCCAAGTGCATTAATTATGCATTGAAATCACAAGGATCTACATCGTCTTTTATACTAAAATTAAACGTGACCAAGCCTAGATGAATTAGGGCACTAAACACGGCGCGCGCTTGATTTGATGATCTTTCTACTAGGCGCGTGTGTGGTGCCTCCAGAACTAGGAGAAGCTGTTACATTGAAAAATAGAACTTATAAACCTCAGGTATAGGTAGTCAAAAGTAACGGGAATTATCAAAAGTTCATTATAAATATAAGTTTTTTCTTCTTTCTTTCTTCTTTCTAGTGGGACTCAAGCCTGCCTACTCGATGCCTATGCGGGTTCGATTCCCGCCTCGGATCAAATATTTGTACGATATGCAGATAATTGTTCCGGGTGTTCTGGGTATTTTTCTATGTATAATAAAAAAATACCTATCTATATATTAAGTATATCAGTTATCTAGTTGCCATAACACAAGCTCTTGGGGCTAGATAATGTTGTGTGAAATGTCCAGCATTTATTTATTTATTTATTTACTCCTTACTCAGTGGGAGGGTGAAGTATGTAAGGAAAAATTGCAACTAAATGCTGAAATTCGGTATGGTAGGACAAGAAACGGTCCAAAAACTGCAGAACTCGCCCCGTGCGTGGCGACCCTAAGAAACTATTTAAAAGATAGTGCTGAATATCGGCATTTGTCATTACTGTTTAATGCATCAACATCTGCTGTACTCAGGTTAGTGATAATTATCTTCATAAAAATACAGTGGATGATGTTTTATCTAATATTATCCTCTCGACCGTCGCGGTCGCGGACATTTTGCACGTTTTGGCGCAAACTAAAAAATAATTAAATATAAAATATTTTTGATAAATATTTAATAAATTCTATTTATAAAACATTTATCAAATAAATAACTTTAAAATTGATTTGTTTAGATTTATGCTACACAGCGCTGATAAAATAGTGAGGTTACCTATAGGTTTGAAAACTTATTGCCATCACATCATACCTAGCAAGATTTTATAGTCAACCAGTAACTCGTTAGCCAATCGCCCTAATTTTGAACGATCGTACCAAAACAAATCCACAACCAAACCCGTCAACGTCAACCAAACAGTCGTCGACGTCGTATCCTAGGCCTATGTCGACTGGACTTCTTCAGACTGATGATACTGTTTGCTTACGGGCTAGTTTTCATTCAATCAATTTATTTCATTATTTTTATAGGGATACCAGTATCTCAACCGGGTCACTGACCTAACGCAGGATGATCGAGAAAGAACAGTGATACGAAAAACTAATCAAATTACCGTCTTAGACAAAATCATCTTTATTTCTGATTAGATAGTTTTTAACCTATTTAACTCACGTAGATTATTTACGAGTATACGACCTCTAAAAAAATAAAATCTATCTAATCATGAATACCTACTACTTATTAAAGTTTTTATCATCTTTATTTCCTTTACAGCACTAACGAAAATGGATTATCATTATATAGCGGTTAAGGGCTCGCCAGAAAGTGATGGACATTTATCGTGGAAACCTCTTTTGAGACAAGTAAGTCATCCATATTGGTCTATAAAACAAGTCAATTGTATATGACGTGTTGCTAACAATCAGTCATAAGTACTTATCTACTGAGGCCCAAGCACGAACATCTAACGTTATCGAGACGCTAGCATTACGATAGTAAACGTCAAATCAACTTACTAAGATTTCAAGTTACCCTGATGTCATTGGCCAATATTTGACATTTGCGATCGTCTCGCTAGCGTCTTGGTAACGTAAATTATTCGTGCTGACCCCACTGGTTTATTCAATTACTTAGTCGACTGTAGGTACATGACGTATTGTTATTAATCAGTCATATTGCTGGTCTATAGAACCACTTGGTCAACTGTATACCTACATGCGTTGTTAGAGCTTGTCCAGATGAGGCATTATACGCGGGATTGATACGCGTTTTACGCTCCCGCGAGCGGCAAAACGCGCGACTGCATGTGGACGGAATGTATGAAGCTCTAGTGTTTCACAATCGAGTCGAATCGCGCGTAAAACGCCTCATCTGGAATCACATATCCGTGGTGTTGCCGCGCCTAAGAATAGAGTCTTCTCCCGTGGATTTCGTAAAATCTGACTGAGGGATAACATCAGCATGGGTTCCACCTGTATAGGTTCACCTATTAATAGATACCTAACACTAATCCGTCACTGCGATCATCAATCAGTCAGCAAAGCGTGGTGTTTTTTTTCCAAATTGCATTCTATGGGAGGCCTCTTCAAGTGGACGTCTTGTGGGGTTCTTCCTCTGTGTCATTCAATGTAGGTAGCGGCTGATGATGTTGTCACATTATTTATATTAGGTTAGTTACATTGCCAAAAGTAGCTACACACACAATGTTAAGTCATATCTATCTATACACTACCATCTATCCGAATCACCCTATGGCACCATTGTTATCATTAGGTTAGTTACATTGCCAAAAGTACTAAGTAGCTACACACACAAGGTTAAGTCATAACTATCTATACCCTACCATCTATCCGAATCACCCTATGGCACCATTGTTATCATTAGGTTAGTTGCATTGTCAAAAGTAGCTACACACACAAGGTTAAGTTAGATCTATCTATACACTTCCATCTACATCCGAATCATCATAGGGCACTGTTATTATCACCCACACGTAGATTTACCCCTTTATTCATAATCGTTTTTTAAATCGATTTTAGTTAAAATATGTTTTGTCTTGTTTTGACGTATGACATTTTACATCAGAGAGAACAAGATAAAACATATTTTAACTAAAATAGGTTTAAAAATTATTATGAATAAGGCCCTAAATCTTTGATGAAGTGTATTCTTCATCAAATGATTTAATTGAATAATGTAGGTACGTAGGGGTGATTCGAATATCACATCGCGCTGTGATGTCGCAGTGAGGTATTGTCTCATCTTCAAAGAGAAGAGTCCGTACGGCGCCGACTGAGAGTACATCATCATCATCATCAGCCTGTAGAAGTCCACTGCTGGACGTAGGCCTCCCCCTTAGAATGCCACGACGAACGGTCTTGAGCCGCCTCCATCCACCGACTTCCTGCGACGTTTATAATGTCTTAAGTACATCGAGTGGAGGGCCTTCCTCTACCACGTCGTCTGGTTTGTGGTCGCCGCTCGAGAACCTGTATTCCCCAACGGTTATCAGTTCTTCGAGCTTTATGACCTGCCCATTTCCACTTCAACTTGGTAATTCTTAGAGCTATGTCGGTGACCTTGGTTCTTTTACGGATTTCCTTATTTCGGAATATCACGTAGTGAAACTCCTAGCATAGCTCTCTCCATAGCCCGCTGCGCGACTTTAAGCTTGTCTGTACGGCCAATAGTTAGCGACCACGTCTCAGTGCCGTAACTGGCAACACTCACTGATTATAGACTTTCGTCTTGAGTGAGGCTCTGCGGTATCTGTGACGAGAAGATATGGCGTAGTTTCCCGAACGCGAATCCGAGTTGGATTCGTCGGTTGACCTCTTTGTCGAAGTTGGACCATCCTAGTTGAATTGTCTGACCCAAATAAAATGGTGGTAGTTCTCAGACTAGACAACGTGCTGATAAAAACATATTAATATTGGGTTTTTATAATTTCTGTAAGGTTTTCATCTGCACCGGGGCATGGATGATTTACTTCGTGTGCGGTCTATCTTTTGGCATCCCTACAGTGATGATACCGCAATTGAGGAAGGCAGCAAACTCCACTGAAGCAGTCAGCGAAGAAATGGCTAGCTGGTTGTGTAAGTCACTACGTAGTGTAGAGTTGTATTGTGTAGGATCAACGTGTATAAGACCAAGCGGCCAACTGCTCGAGCAGATTCCTCTGTTAAGAAAATAGCGTCCTAGCGTCGTCTAATTTGCGTAGCGCACTGCAGCAGTGTTCTGTTCACGCACTCTCCTTTAGACTCACTTGGAATTGGCTAAGAACTACGATAGTTTTCCAGTGGGAAACTTCTCGAGCCGTTTCTGCTTGGTCTGGGCTGAACTGCCACCTTGGTAGAAAAACACTATAATGTACAGTAAAGTACCTAAACCATTATTATTTTTAAAAAATACAACCGAATTGAGAACCTCCTCCTTTTTTTGAAGATTGAATTGAATATGCAAAGACTAGGTACTGAATATTAAGAACAATTTATATTTGACTATTTTGGTCATAATGATTTAATTTTATTTTTCAGCTTCAGTACCCGGCTTCAGTGCAATACCCTGGGTTGTCATCATCTGCATATTTACCCGAAAATTCGGGAGAAAAATACCCTTTGCCATCGTCTCCCTAAACACGATATCCTATTCGTCTCTCTTGTATTTCAGTGTCAACACAACGCAGATTTTAATCAGCGAAGTAATGCAAGGGATGAACATTGCGTCTAATATGACACTGTCTGTTATAATTGTGTCGGAATACACTTCTCCTAAATATAGAGGGGCATTTTTAGCTATTAAATCGGCAACACTATTTTGGGGGATCTGGGTTGCCAACGCTATGGGGACATTTTTGTATTGGAAGTATATCCCGTTACTGGGAATATGTTTGACCATTTTCTGCTTAACGGTTCTGTTCTGGCCGGAATCGCCTCAATGGTTGGCGAGTAAAGGAAGATTTGAGGAGTGCGTATACGCACACAGGTGGTTGAGGGGCACCGATAGTAAATCTGAAAAGGAGTTAGAGCAGTTGATTAAATCTCAAACAGATTTAATCAAAATTTGTAGAGAAAAAATAAATTTAGGTAAAGTAGTAAAAACATTTTCTAGAAAGGAGTTTTACATGCCAATGCTGCTTTCTGTGCTAATGATGATGCAATATCATTTCTCTGGCAAAGTGGTATGCACAATATATTCCCTAGATATTTTTAGAAAAATAACAGACAGCGAGTCTACGGCATACACGGGAATGCTGATATTGGACGGAGTGACGGTGTCAGGCATGTATCTGGGCTGTTATTTGTCCAAAATTTTAAAAAGACGGCTACTTTTATTTTCTTCTTGCACAGTAGCAATACTATTTCTGTTTCTTATGTCTTTATATCTTTATTTAATCGTTTTAAAAGTAATAGTAGAGAATAGCATTGTAACAATATCGTTGTTGACAATATTTTCTGTGTCTATAAGTTGTGGTCCGATGATTCTTTCGACTTCGATTTACGGCGAACTAGCCCCCCTAAGATATAAGAGCTCATGTACAATGATTACAGCATTAGTTTTCGTTAGTCTAATGTCAACTTTGCTGAAAATATTTCCATTTGTTGTTAGGACGTTCAACATGTCCGGTGCGTTTTTAATGTGTGCGATCTCATCGCTTATTGTTACTTCAATATTGTTCAAATATTTGCCCGAAACTAAAGATAGAACTTTGCAAGAAATTGAAGAGATTTTTGCCAATAAAAAGAAAACTGAAGAAGAAATAATTAGTATCTATCCAACTGCGGCCTCACCAGAACTATAGCAAAAACAAAAATGTTGAAAAGAAGCTCAGATCTCAAATTTCATCAAAATTGATTCAATCGATACGACTTAATTGAGTAACAAACAAATATATTAGCATCAAAACTTCAGCAATAATTTTTTTTGTAGGATAAACGAGTACTACTGGGTGATTGGAGAACTGTATGTCTATTTGAATCACCCCATGCGGTGTGTACACCGATTCGTATATTCTTAAGTTTTTGATACTTCTCGGTTGTTTCGAGGTTAAACATCTAAGAATCTATTGAAACCCAGAATTACTAACAAGTGAATATGTATTATGTATGTTATGTAGTACATTATTTTAGCCTAGATTGTATATTTAAATTATTTAATCTTACGAACAATAATAAACTTGTGTGTCTTTTCATTTTACTGTAAGATTTAAGAATTATTTAGGTATCTTGGAGTTACAGGGTACTTTAATTATTTCATATAAAATAAATAAAAATCAAATTTCAAATAAAAACATTAAAAAATCTCACACCAAAGAGGTGTGCTACCATATTTCAGCCTTTTTGGATCTAAGTCGTATTTCCAGTGGCGGATCTGAACTCCGCGTACGTGATGTATCCGTCATCATTCGCATCCGCCTGTTTGAGAGCACCCTCCACCATTTGCACTAAATCATCGTCCGTGTAGGTCACCGTGTGCTCGATTTCTTTACCGTCGGCGTCTGGAAAAAGTTAATATAATTTTAAAAAAAAACGTAAAGATTTTAAATGAAAAATGCTAATATCCATAGAGAAGTACGGCCTTTATCCACGTTCATTACGAGCTCTTGATTATTTAGTAGTTACTTATAAGTAAAAATGTCTAAAGAGGTAGAAATAAAAATGAAAATTAGTAAGTAGCCTACCAATGAATGAATGAATGAATGAAAATATTATACTGTACACCTTACAATCTAGTTAAGAATTACAACATCATTATCATCAGCCACCAAAAGTCCACTGTTGGACATTAGACCTTACCATATTGGGGGTTTGCCATAATCACCAAAAACTTTTTTTCTGTGATGCTTTGATTACATTGTAAAGTAAACAGCTGCTGAAGATTAAAGCCAGAAATTATCAAAAATCAGCCACATTAAGAAGTTTATTTATGTTTAAGTTAAGTTGAATAAGTTTTTGTCTCAGAGTAAGAGACGACAGTGATGTAGCTTAGAAAATATATCATGAAGATACCGGTCTAATCACCCGCCCTTATGAATGTGCTAGTGAATCATCCTATGTTTCGTTACTAAATGTAGCTGAACATACATGGGGGTAATTCGGATACGCTCGGGTGGCAGATTTTTTATGTTAAAAACCACTAAATTATTAACATGGGGCTAGTAGGTAGTTACTACTATTTAGAGACTAAATAACAAATATTTTATTTGAAAACTCACCGTCATCAATACAATAAAGTTATTTCATTTGAATAAGCACTATATAATATATAAATTGAAAAAATTATAGGTAAACAACCGAATAGTTATTTATTTTTATAAAAATATCTCTGCATATGTATAAAAGTTGCTACTATAGTGTGAGTTCAAGTCTGCATTTTTGATACTTCAGGATAACTAAGTATAACTTTGCGAAATGTACTAATAAGTTACATTTAGCTATTTAGGACTCTTCTGAGTTTTATCCTGAGCTATCTTAGCGCGGATCGAGCTGACCCTGTACTCTATGAAGTCTATGTAGCCATCCCTATTGATGTCTGTGTGCGTGAGCGCATGCTCCAACACGCTCTCTAGCTGCACGTCTGTGTACGCTTTGTAGTTCTTGTCTATTTGGCCTGGAAAATATAAAAAAAACAATAATTTGACAACTGACAATGACAATAGGTAAAAAATCTGCAGATATTTCTTCAGGTTCAGGGTATTTCTCTATGTATAATAAAAAATATCTATATAAGATAATGTATTGTATTAAATATATCAGTTATCTAGTACCCATAACACAAGCTATGCTTAGCTTGGGGCTAGATAATGTTGTGTGAAATGTCCAGCATTTACTTATTTATATTTATTACCGCTGAATTGGTTATGTTATGGCAAATATTTTTTTACGGCTAATAATGCTCTTTATTTGCCTCTCAGTTTATTAGTACCCAAGGGAAAGTACCGTAAGAAATATTCGTAATACAGCACGTTTTATCATTGTATTCGGAAAAGCGCTTTTAGACCGTATGGTCTTCAGAAATTCACTAAATCTACACGGTGTATAGGTAAATTTGAAAGTACAGATGTTAAGATGTTTGTGGCGATTTGAATAAGGATAGATTGAGTACGAATAATACCTACCTACCTTGAGTCTACTTAGTAGGTGGCCTAGGTAGCCATGACCTTCGTGAAGCGGTGGGTGAGTAGCAGGCTGAGATGTGAGAGATGCAAGTTCAATTTCCACTGCTGTACAAAAGTTTGCATGATGCAAATATTATACTCATTAGTTCCGTGTCTGTGTCTACTATGGATGTCTGTCAACAGGCCCAGTTCTCTAAATTATTTTAAAACTACACTGAAAGTTAACCGAATCGAGACTGAATTATGAATTGACAGAAAGTTGGTATTCTGCTCCTTTATAAATAAAGTCTACTTTCAATTCACGATGACTACCATTAGAGTAGGATAGTTATATAGGTAATATAATTGCAAAGAATAAAGAGAGACTCCATCTGCAATGCTAAAATTATCGAAAAAACATTGAATCGTTCCAAGTTTCGGTCACATTTCGATATAATCACATTACAGTGTTGTATTTTATGTTTAGAGAATACCATTTCTGACATTTAAGACATCAACACAAGATCGAAACATGATCCGAACTCTATTTTAACTATTTTTAAGTTAGAGAATTGCCGACCGCGGGAAAAATCGCAAGATGCTATAGAGATTTTTTTTACGGAATTTCCAAAATAATAATTAAAAACAACTTACCCCAGTAATATTGCAGGGTTTATTCACAAGCGTCACAAGTCACTACACTCAAAACATCGACTTTTAGATGTATTTGTATACCATTCTGTATGGCTTTGTGTGGCTTGTCTTAGTGAACGAACACGTAGTGATTACATTTTCTTTGCAATGAACCTACGAATGTTGGTAGAACGGTAGGCAAGCTTTTGAATAATTCCCATCCACATAACGAAAACCCACCGAAAACAAAATACGGCACAAAATGACTGATGATCTGTGCAGAAAATATAGGTGTAGGAGTTGAAGGCTTATTTACCGATTTCGAATCACAGTACACAGCACAGTATACCTATACGTAGTCAGAAGCTACGTAATTTAAAAAACCTTGCATGGAATCCAATAAACTTATCGACGCTGTTATCAAATTGAGCATTCGAACAGTAATCGACCACTTTTGGGTAGTAGGTCCATGATAAAAGAACCAGTTTGGTGAAAGGATTCAGTGCACCTTTTATTATTAATATTTATAGTAATACCTATTTATTTTGTATACAACATTTTATCTAAAGACCGTTGCAATTGATCTAAAGATAGCTCAACTGATCCAAATCACTACTAGACGGAAGCGTCTCTATCATGCTTGCTGAATTACCACACTGAATGGGCACAACTATAATGCGTTGAGCCAAATTAAAAATATATCAAATTCAAAAGCTGTGTACTTAGTAAATAATATAAAATAAAGTAAAAAAAAACCCTTATGATCGAATTACCTTAAACGCGAGATGCCAATGAAGGCATTACACCTAAACATGAGATTTGCCAAAAAAGCTGTTTACCCTAAACGTAAGATGCCAAATGAAGCAGTATGCCTAAAATGTGAAATTGACAGAGAAGCAGTTAGTCTAAATTTAAATTACCTGTAAAGCAGTTTGCCTTAAATACAAGATGACCTAGAAGCGGTAAGTCAAATAAGTCAGTTGACTGTTAGCAAAGCCTTAAATATCAAGAGAATTGGCAGCCATAAAGACGATTTCATAGTAAAATATTGTCTCATAATATTTGCTTATCTCTATTGAAAATTACTGTTATTGTGGTTATTTTTTTTTATGAAGTAGGTATTTGAAGGATATTATACGAATTATACTGGAATGAGACAGTCATCAGTTAAAATGAGTCAGAATAGAAGGTAGCCTGCATAATTATTACTTAAAGGCTGATAGGTAAAATAAAAACCATAAAAAACGAACCACTAAGTAAATAGACATTTACCTGTATAGGCTTTTAACCACCTAGACATTCACCTTTGTAGGCATTTAACCACTTAGGCATTTTGTTTTGTAGGCATCCACTTTAGACAAACTGCTTCTTTGTCAATTTCACATTTTAGGCATACTGCTTCATTTGGCATCTTACGTTTAGGGTAAACAGCTTTTTTGGCAAATCTCATGTTTAGGTATAATGCCCTCATTGGCATCTCGCTTTTAAGGTAATTCGATCATAAGGGAAAAAAAATAGTATTTTATCAGTATCTTTTATTTTTATTTAAAAGAAAACACATTTATTATAATACATTTTATGAGAGAAAATCAGATTCTTACATGAATGTTGTAAAATATAAACTAGATTTTATTTATTATTATATTGATTCATTTAAACTTAATCACAAAATTATTCATAATAATTTTTTAAACCTATTTTAGTTAAAAATAGCTTTTGTTTTGTTCTCTTTGATGTAAAATGTCATCATACGTCAAAACAAGACAAAAGCTATTTTAACAAGAGTAGGTTTACAAAAAGATTATGAATAAGGGGGCTTAGTACCAAAAGACGGCGCGACTTAATGTCGCTCTGACTGCTACAACTATAGGCCGGAAACTTTGCGGGCAGGAGAATTAACGTAAGTCAGTGAGTCTCGTTTGACGTTTACTCGCTCTCCACCGACCCCCAAATACAGTACATGAATTAGCGCGACGAGTCGTGACCACGACGTGTTATAGCAACGCATGATTGGTACGTACGTGTTAGTCGAATGTCGTCAGCACTATGTCACGTGTCATAGGGACGCATACTTGGTGCATGTCACTAAATGTAGTCGACGTCGTTAGCACTATGTCACGTGTCATAGCGACGCATGATTGGTGCGTGTCAGTCGAATGTCGTCGACGTCGTAAAAACAATGTCACGGAACATAGCGACGTATGATTTTTGCGTGTCAGTCGAATGGGATCGACGTCGTTAGCACCATGTCACGTGTCATAGCGACACATACTTGGTGCATGTCACAAGAATGTAGTCGACGTCATTAACACTGTCACGGGCTATAGCGACGCATGATTGGTGCGTGTCAGCCGAACGTCAAAGATCGTTGGCTACTCGCGCGGCCCCTCGCACCCTCCCCTATTTGTGGTCACGTCTCGTTGCGGCAACTGTATCAGGCACTAAAATGGCACTATCTACTTAGTAGTATCTCATAAAATATCTATTTTACAACATTCATATTTTATCATAGGTAATTGAGATACATGAGTCAATTCTTACAGAACATTTTGAGCACAAAATCTATTTAAAAAATATACAACCGTTTCAATACAATTTTTCAAACAACCAAAAATATACACACGCTATCCAGTGGGATAAGAAGATAAGTATTTTGAAAAACACATAAATGTAAAAAATCCTAACTTATGCAGGCCTTCTAAGTTATAGGACAACTTTTAGACCTGTTTGTGGTTTGTCCAAAACAGTATTTTTACAAAATCTCAGTGGTCAGTTCTTTTAGGAATGTTAAAATATTGGATTTGGTTTGAGTTAGCTAGATTTCATTTGGCGTTTTTTAACAGTAGCTGTTTCACGTAAATCATGGTTCTACTGTATCTACTTATGCAGGGTGTTGATCTGTACACGCGCTAGAACAATAATCTGTATACATTTCAATACAATATCATCTTCATATATTTTTTCTTTAAAGAATCATCCGCCTGTATAAATACACTGCTAGACATAGGCCTATAACACCACAACGAACGGTCTTGAGCCGCTTTCATCCACTGACTTCCTGCTACCTTTATAATGTCTTTAGTCTATCGTGTGGAGAGTCTTCCTCTACTGCGTCGTCCGGTTTGTGGTCAGCCCCTCGAAAACTTTTTATTCCTTAACGGTTGTCAGTTCTGCGAGATATATGACCTGCCCATTGGCAATTCAATTTGCTAATTCTGATCGGTGATCTTGGTTCTTCTGCGTATTTTCTCAATTCGGATTCCATCACGTAGGGAAACTCCGAGCATAGCTCTCTCAATAGCTCACGATTTTGAGCTTGTGTAAGAGGCCAATAGTCCACGTCTCAGTGCAATATGTCAACGTTAATCCAATATTCAAGTTGAAAATTCACTTTTCCTTACAAACCGCTTTTGGTCGCTTAAATTCTAAGGATACTTACAATGTTTAGTATTTTTTTAATACAGGCTATTGTTTAAGATCGGTCTGAGTAAGTAACTGTGGTCAGATCAGAATCTGTATAGGTATATACAGGATAACCATAATCATAAAGAAACCAAAATACGATTAAATTTTAATTTTCGTAATGTAATTAAGACACTAAAATGTAAATAGCTAACTCATACCATAAATTGAGACTATTAACCTACTGTTGCGGCTTAGTTGGCGGGTTTTTAGACTGCGCCCTCACAAACTCCGGATAATCTATATACCCATCCTTATTATAGTCATCCATGTTCAAAATAGGGTCTATTAAGTTAATTAATTCATCGTCTTTGAATATCTTTTCTCCGGAAGGAGGTGTTTCCGGTGTCGTTTCCTTTTTATGGTTGTGCTCTTGTTCTACTTTAAAAAGTAAAAAAAAAGCAAGATGGCCGCCGTCACCGTGACAGGAACCGGATGATACATAGAAAGAGACAAACGACAAATGAGCGATTTCTTGTGGTAAAGTCGTGTTTACGGATATGTTCACCATACATAAGCAGGCGGTTACTGGATGCATCTTTTATTATGATGATGGTAGATAATGTATGGATCACAATACCTCTAATTTATACAGATGTGGCAATATGATGAGACCTTATGGGAAAACCATTTCTAATGCAGATAAGAGTTTTGTTCGCAGGAATCTTTAGATTAATTTTACCGATCCTTTTTTTTTCTAAAATAGCTAACACAATTTCTCTGATAAATTTAGTTGGGCCCAATAGGCTTTATTTCCAGAGGGCATGTTCCCAAAGTACAAAAATGACCATAAATGACAAGCTACTTTCCCTGAAAGTCCAATTATCTTGCCACACCCTAATAAACAAAACGACCACAGACAAAATCACACACGTACATAAAAACATAGACATACACAACACACCCCATCATGGGTAATCTAATTTAAAGCAAAACACACACAACAATTTGTTTAAAAAAGTTTTAAAAAGGTTCATCAAAAACTACAAAAGGATTAAGTTTTTTCATATAAATCTAATTTGACCTGAGTGTTCCTTAAAATAAGTGTGTGTGTGTTTGAGTGTTCCTTAAAATAAGTATTGGAAATATGGAATGAAATTGGGCATTCCTCTCTAAATATAGCACATTTTTTTGACTATGTTTGGGTGTAATTTTTTTCCTTTCATTTGTGCATTTAGATTTTTTGACTTTGCTTTTTTCACAGTATAATTACTACGCAGTAATGTGTATAAGTACGTAGTAGAGTGTATTACTACGTAGCATGTGTATAAGTATTGTATAGTAACGTGTACTTCTACATTTTTGATTTTTTTTATTAAAAATTATTTATTATTTATTTTATTTACGTGTACAAGTATGTAGTAATGTGTATAAGTACGTAGTTATGTGCACAAGTACGTAGTAATGTGTATAAGTACGTAATGTGTTAAAGTATATAGTAAAGTGCATTACTACGTAGTAATGTGTATTAATCCATTGTAATGTTTTACTATGTACCTACGTAGTAATAAGGTTAATCTACGGTAATAGGTACGTAGTTATTTGGGATTCACTTACCGTGCCAGTGTATAAGCGACTTGATGAGCTCACATCCGTCCAGCTTGTTGTTGTTGTCTGCGTCGTGCATCTTGAAGTAGTGGAACATGAGCTCCTGCTCTGACATCTTTGAAGTATCTATCGGCACGTCCATGTGCTCCTGAATGTGTCTACAAGTCAACAAAATTAATAACTATTAATAGTTCCCAGCATAATGTCACGTGTCATAGCGGCGCATGTTGTCACGTGTCATAGCGACGCATGTTGTCACGTGTCATAGCGACGCATGATGTCACGTCTCATAGCGACGCATGATGTCACGTCTCATAGAGACGCATGATGTCACGTGTCATAGCGACGCATGTCACATGTCATGTGTCATAGCGACGCATGATTGATGGTGTCAGTCTAACGTCGTCGACCATCGGCATCTCGTACGCCATTTATACACACACCGTTATTGCGGCAACTCTACATAGAGGTTCAATACCCGCATAATATTTTGCGTTGAGTGTATTTTTTTCTTGATATTCCTAACTTAGCTATAATTCAAGCTGCGCCTGGGAGAAAAGCTTTCAGGGGAGCTTTCAGCGATAAGCCACCCATTGTGCTGTACTAATTGCGTATATTCGTCCTATGCTATTTAGATATTCCTATTCGATTTATCCTAGTGTACAATAAAGTGTTGATCAATCTATCAAGCTGACTTAGTAAGCCGTTATCATACTTACTCTCTTTCTTTGTTGATGTTAGCTGGGTTCAGGAGTTGAGGGTCTGCAAAAAAACGTTACGTTAGCCGCTTGACAACAGTTTGTAAGATCGGCCCCCCTATTCCCTAATTGAAAGTCACTCAGTGACTAACGTTTGACAAGTAAAACGACCACCAAATGCTCAAAATTATCATCAAGAATTGTCAAAATCATGGTATTTTTACTAAATTATCACAAGAAACGGGATATTTACCACGATTTTTGAGCTTTATTAATTCCCGATATTTCGGCACAGTTTCATGCGCCATGATCACGGGTAAACTGAAGTCTTTGCGAGTAGATTTATTGTTATTGGTAGCGTGGTTTCTAGTGATAATTATGTTAATAACCATGATAGTTTCAAAAGTCATTTTACTTGTCAAAAGGTAGTCACCGAGTGACTTTCAGTTAGGGAATAGGGGGTCAGAGCCTTGAATAGACAGTGGTAGCGATTTGAAATTGCACTCGCTTAACTTATAGCAAACTAAATCTGGCTTAGCGCGTGTAGGTATTTTAAGAGACACTCTTTTCTAAAATTCTGTGTTAGTATTATTATATAATGTTTTTTTTTTGACATTGTGAATTTAAGTTTTTTTATTATTTTAAACTAAACATAACAACTTTGTACGTACCACATTTATGTAAATAAAGAATTTTTATTATTATTTTTTATTATATTTTGTAAAATAAATGAGTGACGTCAATGACCATTGTGTCCGAATTTGTAACGTCATAGCTATCTGTCAGTTTTGACGTAATAACAAATGCCAGCGATCGCGCGGTGGTGTTTTTGGGCATACCTACTTAAGTGGGCCAAACGTCAGTTCTTTCATTACTTTTTGACACCACACCTTGCTGCCTGTCGGTTCAAGTAAAACTGGACCGTGTGTGGGCGTGAATGAGGGGTTTTCACGGCTGTTTCAAATCATGCTTTCAGCGTTGAAAATAGATGGCGCTGCTCTGTAACGTAGCAGTCAAGTGTCAAAATAAAGTGAAATGTCAACATCGACAAATAATTTTCGTTTCATGGTATTTATTTTTGCCTACTTCTAAAAACACCACGAAATCACTAGCGCACACTCAAGAAGCAATCATAAACAGAATATCATGACTTATAGCCACAGACTACTTAGAATAATAGTTTTGTACGCGTGCACCACAGACAATCTTGATTGATACAGTTGAGTCAGCGCCATCTATCGAACCAATTTGAACTACTTTTTTCTTTTTAATCGAAGATGAAAAGCCCTCATTGGCATGACAGTTATAATTGACCGGCACAGACACGGTCAGTTCTACTTGATCCAATCGGCAGCGTCATGGCAATTGGACGATAGGTAGCATTGTGTATGGCCACCACTAAGCATTAACTTTGCATGGTTCTTTGTTTAAAAAATCTAGAATACTGCGTATTATTTAGGATGATTTATATTCATGATCAGAGACAAAATCATCCTGATACTCACCTCCATGTTGGTTCGGATGTGGCTGGAATTGCTGCTGTTGCTGGAATTGTTGTTGCTGTTGCTGTTGCTGTTGCTGCGGCGGCGGCGGCGGTGGCTGGTATTGCTGTTGCTGCGGAGGCGGTTGCTGGTATTGCTGTTGAGCTTGAACTGGCTGTAAATCAATGTTGTGAATTGAATATAGGTTCTTGAGTGGCGACCACAGACCTGAAAACGCTGAGATAGGATGCACCCTCATTTGATGCACCGGTGACAACATATCGCAACAAATTGAAATTGAATTTAAATTGAGTGAAGGGGTTTTGTGACGTTTTATGGGGAAGGCATCTACCAACTGATGATAATGATTTAGTCTACTTTTCTCACCTGTTGCTGTTGCATCTGCTGTGGTGGGGGAGGGGGAGGCTGGTAGTTTTGCTGAAATGCAGAAAGTTTTATTTGAAATATTCATATTTTAGTTTATGAACACCAACAGACAGACACACACACAGACACATACACAGAAATATATACTGTATATTTAATAATAAAATAATAATTAGATTATAGATTGTTTATTATAATAATAATAATAAATGCTGGACATTTCACACAACATTATCTTGCCCCAAGCTAATACAATACATTACATAGATAGATATATTTTTATCATACATAGAAAAATACCCAGAACACCCTGAACAATTATCTGCAGATCGTACAAATATTTGTTCAGAGGCGGGAATCGAACCCGCAACCTCCTGCGTCGCAGGCAGTGTGTACAACACATCAAAATAATTATATTGAATGTGTGCTAATTACGGGCCAGCAGGTTGTTTACAACTCAACAACAAATGGTTGAACCATGAAATGATGAAATTTGAAATAAACCTGGAATGACTAACGGGTATTTTTGTTTTTTATTAGTGGAGATTTTAACTAGTCTACAGTATGACTCAGTATTGTCAAGTTCAACTGAAGAATACTTAGTCATACTAACTTATATTCAAATTCGGCGAATTCAAATCTGGAAATTCTCCAACGCTTCCAATCCAAAATGCTGCCCATGATAGCGAATGCTCCATGGTACATCACAAATTGTCAACTACACCTAGACCTTAGGGGTGCCAACAGTCAAAGAAGACATTTGCAACAAACTGAAGTCTTATGCCAAACGAATGGAGCAACACCCTAACCAGCTTGCAAACACTCTCATGAAGACGTCCACAACCTTCAAAAGGATAAAGAGGAGAGCCCCTCAAGATCTTATCTAGTACTTACTAGTGAAGCAGAATCATGGATATGCCACTGGGCTTATACCATTCATGTCAAGCGCGAAGGAGACACAAAACTCTTGCTCAATACCCAGACAGGCAGATTACAAGAAATAAAGGAGACAAAAAAAAAAAAAAAAACTAACTTATGTGTAATTAATAAAAACCAGAATCCAATTACAGTAACAAATCATGAAAGGAAAATAACTTGATACATTATTAACCAGTTAATAATTATTTGAACTTTTTATTTCATGTTTTTGTTGTACTGTATTTTAGGTAACTTTGGATATAAATGTCACAAATCATCTTTGGGGAAAAAGCAAGCTCACACACAGACGGCACAGACAGATTAGATAATCCTGCCTTACCCAATCCATCTGTGATTTTCTAGAATACAGTTATGGAAATTGAAAATACCATTCAGAATTTCCAACAGTCAAACTTTGGCATGTAAGACTGAATATATTCAGTTATTTCAATAAAAAATGTCCATGTTAAAGATGCAACCTAATGGAGTACCTAATGGTTTATTACCGCACCCTACATGACAATTGCATAAAGTATCATAAATGTAGATTAATAAAGTGCCTAATATTTACATAAATAGTAATTTTCTTCAAAAGCTTTCGAGTTGTTTCTGATTTAAGATATATTTTACTAAACTGTGTTTAGCCATAATATTTTTGTATTTTATATGCAATAAAAACCCTTTAAAACAAACAAAATAATAAAAAAAGAAGTCCTCTCTGATTTCTGACGTCCAACATTTTGCCTCACTTGGAGTACAGACTTTAGAGCCATGGGGTCTTTTGTAGCTTTGGGCTAGGGTTAGCAGGGGGACAATGCACAATACACCCCAATGCGGGAAGTCAGTCTTGTCTCCTCCATTTTTAATTAGAAGTCCTTTATAAAAAAAATACCACCTATGTTAATCGATGCCGCTGATGACAATGGGCTGTGCGTTTCCTCGCTCAAAGAATTTCAATGTGGAAATTCACCTATTGCTCTCGGCATCTTGCAATATGAACCTAATTCACTGTAGGTATAGTTAGGATTGTGTTTATATCTAAGTAAGTTTAACAAAACACCCAACAGTCACGTACATAAACCTGATCACATACTAAGATTCCCTGTGTCGTGGGTATCAGGAACTACGAGTACCATGGTACCACAATTATTGTTTAATTATTATTAGTGTTATTTTACTTTTATTATTTGTATTATTGTGTTTCTTTACTTTAATATTTTTTTTTTTTATCCCTTAAAGAATATTTGATCTTAGAGTTGTATAAAGAACACAGCACAGGGTCAAAAAACATGATTTAGGCAAGTATTGAATTAAACATACGGTATAAATGCGTTAAGTTACCTCATATGTCTGTGGTGGAACTCCTGGCACAGTTCTCTGCTGATACTGTTGTGAAATAGCACATTGTAGCACCGCACACAAAAACAGTAACCTCAGCATTTTATACCTGAAAAATAACCTAATTTCAACCAAATTTCGCTAATAGAGCACTTTTGTAATTCAAATTAGCATTTACCGCGGTCAACGAAAGGGAGAGCAAGTATTTCACTTCGTTCTACTTACGTATACTTTTCAAGTTTTCAGCCAGAATTAAGAGTATGGCAAATCGATTATTACCTGTTATTGTTATGCTACGTGGAAGACGATAATTGCCTTATCGAAGCGATGTATTGATAACAAATGTGGCTGGACGTGGACATCAGATTATTTCGCAAACGTTTTCAAAAACTTTCGAAAACATACACGTCAGAAGGATAGGATCGGCCTTTTGACATATGTTGCTTCGTTCATAAATTAAAGTGTCAAATGTAGTTATGTTTGTATGCTGTTCATGTATGGATCTAAATTTTGAACGAAACGACATAATTTAAAAGAAATGCCATCTATTGTCGAGTAACGATATTATGTCACAGACATTATATAATGTGTCTGAATTCCAACAATTCTGCGACATGAACCAAGAACGCCATCTATCGACGAGTAGGAAAGAATTTTAAAGAAAATCGTACAGAGACCTTTTTTTGTGGTATAATCTTGTGGTGATTAAAGTCGTTCTATGGATACGTAGTAATTCCCGTTCTATGGTTTTACTGGCAAATTTAGGGACGCTTCTGAGCTATCTTTAGATCTTTTGCAACGGTGTTTAGATAGCTCAACTGTTCCATTTGTATTTATTTAATTTGTCGAGTTGTATTATGCTTTCTATAAATAAAGACAAGAGCCGCCCTAAGAGCATCAAGAGCTATGACTCTTGACACGGACGTAACACAGATTTTGTATGGAGACGCAGATAAGCGGCCTTAGCGTACATGTGAACCTCATTTCACATACAAAAATCCGTGTTACACTACACAAGACAATTGCTTGTCCGTTGCAATTTCTTGTTAAAACTCGGACTTTGGTCAGAACTGCCATGAGGCAGTTTGAACTATTAGCTAGTAAGAGTTTGCATTATCATCGTGTAGAAGTCCACCGCTGGACATAGGCCTCCTCCTTAGAATGCCACGACGAACGGTCTTGAGCCGCCTCCATCCACTGACTTCCTGCAACGTTTATAATGTCTTTAGTCCATCGAGTGGAGGGCCTTCCTCTATCGCGTCGTGCGGTTTGTGGTTGCCACTCGAGATATTCCCCAACGGTTATCAGAGTTTTAATTTTCAACGTTTTTTTTACCCGGTTTTTTTGAAGGACAGCCTCCCTCCTGTGTTTTATCATCCTTATAACACGGTTAAGAAAATTCACAAGACGTTTGGTAAAATAAAACACTGGTTTTTAACTATATTTTTACTGTTTCATATGGCATAGTTTCATTTGGTGTTGCGGTGCACGCGGCGCACGTGTCTAGACAGACAGCTGTGCCAGGAAAAGCGCGCACCGCACGCGCCGCACTTGTACGGCGACTCGCTCGTGTGCAACGCTATTATGTGCGAACGGAGCTTGGTTTGGTTCTGAAAAACAATTAAAATTAAAATAAATTCACTTAAAATTTGTAAATACGGAAACGTCACAGACACACGCACGCACACACCCACACACACACACACACACACACACACACACACACACACACACGCACCAGCAGTGTGTGTGGGCAGTATACATGTCAGTGTCTACAATGGTTTTTTTTGGAGCTCAAACTTTTAGACTCATCTTCTGCAGTACCCTGGATTCTGTTCATCCTATGCTCAGAATCTAGGGTACGAGGCTCAGGGCGCTAGGTTTGCCCGCACTTGTCTGTTTTCTTTTTTATTAGTCATCAATAAACATAAACAAACCGGGAATGATTTGCCGCAGTTTTCACAAAGATGCTCAGCGTTCACCTTCTTATGAACAACTTGTTTGTGAAGGTACAGTGATGTGTGCGTCTTGAAAACCTGAAACCACAATAAAAGTATTTTAATATCACCACGATTAAAAAAAAGCCTGAAGCCTGAAGGGGTGGTGGAGTACCTTAAGCAGAAGACCGGGCTCACCTTGAGGGTCGAGAAGTTGTAGTCTCGCCATAATGTGAATTTTATTTATTTTATGGTGAGAGTACCCACTGACCGTTTATCGACTTTCATGAGTGAGGAGTTTTGGCCGAAGGGTGTCAAGTTCAGGAAGTTCAACGGACGCCTGACACGAGACACCTCTCAGGTGCGCTACACGTCACCGTATTCACGTGTTAACAATAAATAAGTTTTTTATATATAAAATATGTATGTTAGTCTTTAAGGTATATATTTCTATGGGCTTTATGTTTAGGTATAATTTATTGTACATTTCCCATTTAAGCCTGAAATAAATGTATTATTATTATTATTATTATTACATAACATAACACCCAACAGTCACTTTTCAAAAATTTACGAATTTTTATTGAGTTTAGTGCTTCTTTTAAGAAATTACCAGTTTTATAAGTTTGCCATGGTTAAAATTTTCAAATTTTTCATGTTAAATGTCCCAATTGCAAAAAATTACCAATCATACATATATATATATATATATATATATATATATATATATATATAAATAAGACAAAAATTTACCAATTTTACAGAAATTTAGAGACGCATTTTCAAAAATTTACCATTTTTAAACAAGTTAAGTGTCCAGTAAATTAAGTATTGGCAGTTGAAAATAGGGGTGACAATACCTTCTGGCAGTCGGTACAGGTGTGTACATAGTTCTTGAGATGGTCCCAGTCCACGTGGTCTTTTAACTTAGTTTTATTCGCAAATTTCTTGCCGCAGTCACTGCACATGTACCTGGAGTAAATAAATGAATAAAATAAATAATGCTGGACATTTCGCACAACATTATCTAGCCCCAAGCTAAGCAGAGCTTGTGTTATGGGTACTAGATAACTGATATACTTAATACAAAACATTACATAGATATATATTTTTTTATTATGCATAGAAAATACCCAGAACACCCTGAACAAATATCTGCAGATCGTACAAATATTTGTTCCAAGGCGGGATCGGGAATCGAACCCGCAACCTCCTGCGTCGCAGGCGAACCTTCGCCCGCCGCGCCACAGAGGTCGTCGAGAAGAGTGGGAGATGACACTGTCAACTTGGGCACATCAGTTGGCCATCATCAGCCTCTCCAAAGTACAAAGGCCTCCACCATTCAACTACGAACGTTCTTGAGCCGCCTCCATCCACCGACTTACTGCTACCTCTAAAATGTCGTCGTCCCATTGACAAGGGGCTTTCCTACACTGCATCGTCCGGTTCGGGGGTCACCACTCGAGAACCGTTATTCGGTTTAATTGTCTGGTGTAACCTCTTCGTCTTTTACGATATCCAAGGAAGGAGACCATTTCTTAGAACAGACACACCAAGACATATTATAAATTAATAACTTACCTATAATAATTATAATTAACGTATTGGAAGAGGCAAGCTTCTCGCAACACAGGGTATCCTAGTGTGAGAGCTTGTGTTCATTACTAGTACCAAACCACTTAAACCTAACTTATTTTTTCTAGTTATAAGTACTTACTTATTGCTAGCAAAATTTATCTAATGTAACTCTAATGTATTTTGTTTTTTTGGTGAATAAATAAATAAATAAAATACATACTACTAACTAATATTATAAACGCGAAAGTTTGTAAGGATGGATGGATGTTTGTTACTCTTTCACGTAAAAACTACTGAATGGATTTTAATGAAACTTCACAATAATATAGCTTATACATCAGAATAACACATAGGCTACAATTTATAAAGATATTGTGTGAATTGTCCATAATATGACAATAAGTGTCAAGTAGGAAAAATCTACCATCAAGCTATTCTGGCGTACGCTGCCAAAACCGCTAGAGTTACACATATGTAATGTATGATGGAAATGTTTATCTTAAATAGTCCTACAAAAAAGCCCGCCACAGTATAAGTATATATAAGGTATATTATTTTTTACGCCACGCTAATATAAGCTACTCGAAACACTAATCCTGCGCAGACGAAGTCGCGGGCACCAGCTAGTAATAACATAGAATAACATACTTGTAATCGTTCTCAGTGGCGTGTTTTTTGCTGATCTTCATGTGTTGTTTGTAGGTCGCGATGGACGAAAATGTGCGCGCGCACGGCACGCACACTAGCTCGCCGTTAGCTCTGAAACATACAAACATACACACATTAGTAGTAGAACTTCTTGTGAAAGAGTTCGCCCGGGAAGTACCACCACCGTATCTATTTCTGCCGCCAAGCAGTAGTGCTCGCATTGCTGTGTTTCCGTTTGAAGGTTACGGGTGCCGGTGGAATTACAGGCACATGAGACTTTTCATCTTTATGTTTCAGGGTCGGCTGCGCGCGTGTTATGCCTCTGGTGTTGCAGGCGTCCATAGGCTATGGTAACTGCTTTCCATCAGGTGGGCCGTACGTTTGCTTGCTTGCCAAGTAGTATAAAAAAAAGTGTGAATGCTGACCTGGCTGCATGGCTGTCCAGATGTCGGAGCAGGTTTCCACGCCATTGGAACTTCTTGTCGCACTGCGCACACGGGAACAACTCGCGTTTACTATTGAGAAAAAAACAGAACCACATAAAAAAACAAATAACATATATAACACCCAACAGTCACATACGTAGTCTTGCCCCTCAATTAAAGTAGCAAATGGGAATGGGGAACGCAACAATGGGAATCATTTTGGCAGCCTTAGCGCTGTCCAAATCTTTTAAAACTTGAAAGAAGGAATATTTATGTCAAGAAGTTTCCCTTATTCAAGTTTCTTAAGATTTAGATCTTAAGAAACTTGAATAGGGGGGAATAACTAAATATTCCTTCATTCAAGTTTCAAGTCCAAATCTTTTAAAACTTGAAAGAAGGAATATTTATGTCAAGAAGTTTCCCTTATTCAAGTTTCTTAAGATTTAGATCTTAAGAAACTTGAATAGGGGGGAATAACTAAATATTCCTTCATTCAAGTTTCAAGTCCAAATCTTTTAAAACTTGAAAGATGGAATATTTAGGTCGAGAAGTTTCCCTTATTCAAGTTTCTTTAGATTTAGATCTTAAGAAATTTGAATAGGGGGGAATAACTAAATATTCCTTCATTCAAGTTTCAAGTCCAAATCTTTTAAAACTTGAAAGAAGGAATATTTATGTCAAGAAGTTTCCCTTATTCAAGTTTCTTAAGATTTAGATCTTAAGAAATTTGAATAGGGGGGAATAACTAAATATTCCTTCATTCAAGTTTCAAGTCCAAATCTTTTAAAACTTGAAAGAAGGAATATTTAGGTCGAGAAGTTTCCCTTATTCAAGTTTCTTTAGATTTAGATCTTAAGAAACTTGAATGGGGGAATAACTAAATATTCCTTCTTTCAAGCTTCAAAAGATTTGGACAGCGCTAAGACTGTCAAAATTATCCCCATTCTTGCGTTCCCCATTGTAATTTGCTACTGGAATTGGGAGGCAGATCCCACACTAGGATTCCCTGTGTCGTGGGTATCAGAAACTACGAGTACCATGGTACCATTAACACCCAGACCCTGAACAAATATTTGCAGATCATACAAACATTTGTCCCGCAGCGAGAATCAAACCCGCAACCTCTCGCATCTCAGCCGGCTACTCACGCGGTTTAACTTTAGGGAATGATTTATAGAATTAACACCATTTTTCAAGTTACGCTAGACTTGATGTCCGCTGTATCAGTACCTGTTTACGCTAGACTTGATGTCCGCTGTATCAGTACCTGTTTACGCTAGACTTGATGTCCGCTGTATCAGTACCTGTTTACACTAGACTTGATGTCCGCTATCTGTTTATCGTTGGAGTCTTCAGGATTGGTTTCTTTCAACTTTCTGGAAAAAAGAAACGTCTGATCACTATTACTTTGATAGTAATGAGAATGATATATTTGATTTGATTTGACTTTGATTGTAGTAGTATCCGCCTACAGCTTTGCTTGCTTGGTGCTAGGATTAAAATACATACATATGATGAAAGCTGGTGCTATTGCAGGAAGAACATTTTAGTTAAATGTTTATTGGAATATTATAGGATGTGATGCGGAACCTGCCAATTATAAACTAGTGGTTCGCCCCGAACTGAGACCTCGCGATGACACCTATCTCAGCCCGACTAATTTAATAGGGGAAGAAAGGGTTTTATGTCTAAGTATGTAAGTTGTATGGATCAAAAATCTAAAACTACCGAGTCAATTTCTCTAACATGAGAGAGATTTTGTGTAGCAAAAAAAAAAGATTTGTTTAATTAAGCAGTGCCATCTATTTGTAGTTTTGCTACCTAATTTTTAAAGATTTACGTTTTCTACGCTAAAAATGGATATTACAAAGAAAAAACCCTCAATCTTCGACTTCTCCTCGTAGAACAAAATATACTTAATTAATAAATTTCAGCATTACCAGAGAAATTGAAGTATCTTCGAGATATTTTTTGCATCTAACCGATTTCTAAAAACATTTACTTAGATAAAAAAATAACCTCTAGGTAATTTCCTACACATCATCGAAATAGCCTTTGAATAGGACTAAGCAACAGGGCGTAAATACTACATAGCTGTTAGTATTTAAAGTACTTGGCGAACTAATTGATAACGTCCTTTTGACGAAAATTTAGAACTCTAATGTCATTCAAGTTCCTAGGAATGGGGGTCAACAATGGATGTTATATTGGTTATTGTTTTTAAGGTTCAAGTTTCTAATTTCTTCAATTTCAGACTTTTCCCTGTAGTTGTGACACAAAAGCTACAAGCTTACCAAATTTCAGCATTGTAGGATTGCTGGAAGTACCGTAAAATTTTTGATTTTTACTTTTTAGATTTTCCCTACTATCTCAGAAACTACTAAGTCTAAATACTACATAAGAACAGTTTTGAAATGTCCACCCAAAGCACTTTCATTAGACACCTTATTTTTTTTTAGCCCCTCTTGAACCCCAATATCTCATCAACCCCCCGACCGATATAGCTCATAACCTTACCTACAAATTGTACCAATACTATCTACCCCCGTACTAAATTTCATAAAGATCGGATAAACGGTTGGGAAGTTTTCATCGGACATACATACATACATACAAACGCCGATTCTTCCAAGTTGACTAGAATAACTCGCTTCGCTCGTTCAATTATAAAATACTATTTAGGCAGGTGGTGACTTGCCGTTTAATAAACGGGCCCCTTAAAGGTGCCGCCAATGAAGGCAGGGGCAACCTTGGCGTGGACCACGAGAAGTATGCTGCGGTTTCACTAAGCGCTACTCCCGGCTATATATGCCTTTAACACTTCCACCCTTGGAGCATAGGTTTCGCTCTTGCGCCTCCACCCTTGGCCAGCCGGCTAAGACAAGCCGAGGGTCAGGGGTCTCTGTTGACCCCAGGGAGTAATGGGGCTCCGCGGTATCGCCAGTCACCGAACGCTCGCCACAAGCGTGCCTTGCGGTATTATTATTATTATTTCAGTCATTTATTTTCAAACACAGGCTTAACCTGGACCTTTATGAGGCATCACTGGGGCCGTATTAGCCAACAGTAAGAGGCCCTTTTACAATTACGATATAGAAACATTATTGTTATGGTAGATGGAAGACAGATGATTAAACTATTGTGGAAATGGATGAAAGTTGGTGCTATTGTAAGGAGAACATGCTAATTGAATGTTTATTGGGCTATTATAATATGAGAAACGGCACCTGCCAATTCTAAATTATGGAAAACGATTTAGGCAGGTGGTGACTTGCCGTTACTTATTATTATTATTATTAAAACCATTCATAGTGCAGATGAATATAATCACCTGAGTTTGAGTTGTATTTGGTGCTTGGAACTAGTTTTCACGTGCTTTTGTAGATTCGCAGTGGTTGTGAATGAGAGTCTGCAAGAGAAATATGTTATATTAAATACATAACATAACACCCAACACTCACATACGTAGTCATGATCCCACATTAGGATTTCCTGTGTCGTGAGCATCAGGAACTACGTGTACCATGGTACCATAACACCCAGACACGGAACACATATTTGCAGGTCATACAAACATTTGTCGTGCAGCGGTAATCGAACACGCAACCTCTTGCATCTCAGCCGGCTAATCGCCCGCCGCGCCACCGAGGTCGTCAATAAGATAACTTTTCATTTAAAAAACCGACTTCCGCCATAGTATTCGACTAAAAATTTGGATGAAAAAAAAATGATGAAAGAACCATAGTGGTGAAAGGATTATGATACTTTTTGAATGCAAATGCTTGGTTTGTTGCTGAAAATATCAAAATTGCCATATGTATGCCTGCAATATTTGAGGAGTTCCCTCAATTCCTCATGGATTCCATCATCAGAACTGGATTCTGAAAAAAATGGGACCAATCTGGAAGTATATCTACTCAAATAAAAAAAAAAACAAATCGGTCCATAAAAGCCGGAGATATGCGGTAACAAACATACAACCGAATGGGAATTGAGAACTTCCTCCTTTTTTGGGAAGTCGGTTAAAAAGAGTATTCAATGTCGTCTCTGAGTGCGGCCGCAGTAGCTGCATTACCTGCAAGGTTCGCAGTAGGGTCTACGTGTCTGGCCAGCTTCAATCCTGTGCGTCTCTAGATGCTTGCGCAGAGATGTCTTCCATCCGAACACCTTCGAACAGTGCACGCAAGGAAACTTCTCCAACGATTTTGTGCTGAAAACAAAGATATATGTCAGCCGTGGTGTGTCCCGCCTCGAACCCCTCCATCACCTCACGTGGATGAACGATTACATGTCATTATCATCAGCGTTTAGAAGGCCACTGCTGGACATAGGAAGGACCTGCACCCTAGAAATGCCATGACGAACGGTCTTGAGCCGCCTCCATCCACCGACTTCCTGCTACGTTTATAATCCACCTGAGTACTCAACACCAATCCGCCTGCCAAACGTGGTGATTATGGCAAATTCCTATAGCACTGTGGGAAGCCTCGTCCAAAAGTGGACATCTACTTATGTGACTATGAGTGTTAGGTGTTATTTAATTAATTATATTTACCTATTAAGATTATTTTCTTGTGATCTATAGTTGTTGTGGTCCAACATATATGCTGCACTGAAATAAATCAAAGATATGTGTTACAAATTATGAAAATTAATTCATAAGGCATACAAATATTTGTTCTATCAATATAGGTTTTGAGCCCACCCGCGTCTTCGTCTGCGTGGTCTCGGTGGTCTAGTTAATAAGTGGTAAATAAATTATAGCCTAATCTGATGTATAAGCAATAATAATATTAAGTTTCATTAGCATTCGTTCAGTAGTTTTTGAGTGAAAGAGTAAAAAACATCCATCCATCCAAACAGCCTAACATTTATTCCAGTGGGAGTGTGTGTGTGTGTGTGTGTGTGTGTGTGTGTGTGTGTGTGTGTGTGTGTGTGTGTGTATGTTTTTTGTATGTAGGCACTATTGGGTATCTTTATCTTATAATGATTGAAAGTAAGAACAACATGACAGAAGACGACCCTGTCGGTCGCAGCAAGCGAGCGTGGGGCGAGGTTGGGAATTAGGTATTTATCTCTGTGGCATCTGGGCATACACAAAGAGAAGTACGTAAGTAGCATTTCTAGGGTGTTATTACAAAACATGGACTTAGTCTGAGTTTAAACCAGGACTACCAGTCTAGGCTTAAATATTTAAATACGATTGTAATACAAAAGTAGATGGTTTGTTTTCCAGAAGCAACTTTCGAGCTACATTGTCCAAGCTTATGCCAAAAATTACATAAGCATGGACAATCTCTGGTTTTTCTAAAACCAGGCAGCCCCTTAGTTTAACAATGGTCTATAAATTGTCAGTTGATTGCTTGTTAAGAGGTAAGAATTTGGACATCTCAATTGTGATATGACACAATCCGTCAGTTTGATACTTTGGAAATTTGCGAAGTAGCGCGAGAATTGATTTCGGAAAACAAACCATCTGCTTTCGTATTTAAAGTCGCATATGCCTAATGTCGATATTTAATCCTAGACTAGTACGCCTGGACTAAATTCAGATTTAGACCATGTTCTGTAATAAGGCCGCTAGAGTTTATCTGTTCTATGGTATTACTATATAAAGGTAAATAAAAACTTGTCAAAATCTAAATTAGATACCTTTGTAAGTGCACCGCGGCCCGGTGATTACTGACGGCAAGCTTGCTAGTACACTTTGCATTGCAGATCAAACACTCGTACCTCTTCAAGTGTCGACTGCGATGGTAGTTGAACGCAACTTCTGTGCTGAATGCGCACTCACATATACTGCATTTGTGTTTGGATGCATGCTGCAAAGTCCATATACATATAATACCTCATTAATAACATTAATACGTGTTGAGTTCTCAGGCGGATGCTGCTGCCCATCCCCTGGTGTAATCCCTTATTCGGCTTTTAAAACATCCACAGGAGAAGGAGGGGTCTATTCTTAGACCGGACACACCAGGGCATCTATATAAATGCCCTAAGATTATTCCTCACGAAAAAGGGATAACAGATGGCACCGTCTATTAAAATAATTGTTATTTTTACTCTGTGCACTGCCGTCCATTACTGCTTCACTCGTTAGTCCATCCAAAGATTGTCTGGAAGAAATCACTTTCAGCGGTAAGGCCGCCCATTGTACTGCTAATTTTAATAAATCCTATTATTGTATTCCTGGTGTACAATAACGTGTTAGTTTATCCTTTAAACGAGTTATAAAAACATTTAGATAACCTTACCAAAGGACCACCTTGGGATCTTTGTCTAAACTGCATCGAAGAACCATTTGAATTGGTTTTTTTTTATTTTGTTGCCTCGTTGGTTTTCGAGGGTTCGGAGGATTTACTAAAAATATTTTCAAAAAACATACCAGTTCATGTTTCTTAAAAATATGATCCTTCATATCGTCTTCATTAGGAAATGACACAACACACCTCTCACATCTAAACATAGCATTGACATAGTCATCTCTCAACGACAAATCATTTCTTTCCTTAGCAATTTGTTCTTCCGTTAGCTCTATCTCATTGAATATACTTTTCTTCTTCACTTTCACTTTACTGTTCCTTTTTACTTTACTATTCCTGTTCACTTTACTGTTCTTTTTCACTTTAGGTTTTGTGATGTCTTTACTGCATATGTCTATTAGTAATTTATCATCATCGTCTGAGAAATCTGTTTCATATTTTATGTGAGGTGTTTCCGTTTCATTATCTTTCTCTGTTTTGACAGTTGTAACAGTTATTGTTTCGGAATCGTTTTCTGAGTTAGGAGACAGTTTGATGTCAACTACTTGTTGGATGCAGAATTTTGGTTCTAGTTTGGACATTGAATTCTGGAATTTCAGAAACATATATTATATTAAATTCCCCATCGTAAAAACATACAGTTAAGTTCACTATCTATATACATCAAAATGTTTGTCTCTTATGTGCTCCTACTCAACCTCTTGGAGGTTTGAAGACCTCTGTGGCGCAGGGAGCTAGTAGCCAGCTAAGATACGAGAGGTTGCGGGTTCGATTCCCGTTGCGGGACAAATGTTTGTATGATCTGCAAATATTTGTTCCACGTCTGGGTCAAAAAAATAAAAATAAAGCCAGCAAATCAAACCGCGCTATCATCCAACGCTGTCAAAACAAGATCCTACGTGCCCTTGGGAATGCACCGTGGTTCACAACAAACAATGAAATTCATCGGTACCTAGAAGTCCCCACAGTCGATGAAGAGTCAAAACAAAGAGGAAAACGATATGTGTGTCGCCTCAAAAGCCATGTCAATCCGCTCGCAAGGGCGTTGGTTATTGATCCAAGTGGTACAAGGCGGTTAAAGAGAACCCATGTCTTGGATAACCTTTTGTAATGTGGGAAGAAGGACTGATGAGTCTAGATCCCAAGCGCCAGGAACCTATCCACCTATCCGCCTATAGCCCACCAGCTGATTGCGGATATGAAAGAATTCAACAAAAAAAAAAATGTCTGGGTGTGTGGTACTCATAGTTTCCAAGACCCTCGACACAGGGAATCATAGTGTGGGATTAGGACTATGTGTATGACTGTTGGGTGTTATGTTAATACTATGCCGATAGCAATGAAACTTTGGTGAGTTGATGTCTGCATGTTGGGGAAGGTTTCTAAAAAAATCCCAGAGCCACGACAACCACGCTTAGTCACAAGTAGGCCACTAGTTTTCTATATAAATTTATAGAAGGCAATATTGTCTATACACTTATAACTCCTGTTCTACTAAACAGATTTTGATGCAGATTTCACAGCCATGTAGTATATTTATAGAGTCAAGTTTTAGTGTACAGATAATCTTTGCATGTACTTAGGTTCCACGCGATCGGAGCTGCAGGTAGATTGATTGATGAGATTAAATCTTCTCAGCTATCGTTAGATTATAACTGGAGTTCTACAAGGCGGATTTTGATGCTGTTTTACCAATGTAAGCTTATATTAACTTGGTTCTATGAAACAGCCAAGTTCGAGATGGAATCCACTTGGGCTCAGCCAAGTAAAATTTTTACTTACCTGTGTAGTAAAATCGTGCAGAATTTGATATGCATGTTTGACACGCAGCTTGAATTTGGTGAATCTTGTGATATTGGCTTCGCATTCCCAACATAACCATAGTGCAAGAGTGTTTGGTAGGGAGATCTGTACAAAACATCTACTAATTAAAAATTGATTTTTATTAACTAAAGCGACTATTCTGGTTTATGCAATAAATACAATTAGTAATAAATTAATTTATAAGTATAAATAGCAATTACAAACTGGTTATTTACCGGTAGTTCTTTAATTATTTGCAAAAAGCACTGCTCCTTCAAATTGTTTTGGATATGTAGCATTCGGCGATCGACTGCCAGGCAGCCGCTACATAAATTACTTGTTTGGGCCTCCATGATTACTTATAATACGTTTTCATGATTGCATACTTGATTTTTAATTCAGAAATTTAACAAAAATAATAAATAATAATAAAATCGAAAGTTGATTTGTTTGGTCCAAAACGAAGCCTTGTTTCAACTTCCCTATTTTTTTTTTTTTCCTCTTTTGAGCAGGCTAAAGTCTAAAGACCATACCGCCTTGTCTTACGTTTTGAAAGGTGGTAAAATTATTCTTCAAATTATGTCTTTCTTTAGTTGAGTTTCTTTATGTAGGTCAAGTCACAAGTCGTCAAAATGTGGGTAACTTAACTCGGGTCCGAGCCAGCTCAACGACGGTTCAAAACGCAGGCCAACGGCTCGCAGCTCACAAGGAAATATAAAAGTATATATCATAACAAGTGGTATATCTGACTCCAACTCATCATTGACTATCAAAACCTATTTTATTTTTATACATGGAAAACCAATGCTGAAAGCTTGGTTCGAGCTGGCCGGTGAAAAGAAAACCCTTCATTGCAATAACGAAACGCTGTAACGTTCCAATAAACGCAAGAAAGATAACCGTCAAAATGGAATCCATATATGAGCATCCCAAAAAAAATTTTATCAAATTAATTGGAAATGGAACGTGTATAGAACCGATAGAATAACAAGCAAGAATTGGCATTTGGTTTTTGTTTGTCTTGTAAACTAAAATAGTGGAAGTACGTTTTGAAATGGATTTCGAACCAATATTGTCCATTAATCGAGTGAAAATAGACGAAAGTTCAACTATAACTAAGTGCTATTGTTGTCTGGCTGAAAATAGATCTGTAGTCAACCTACAAACTTGCAAACACGCAGAGTTTTTACAAGATCTCCACAAGGTAAGCTGTTGCACTGATTTGTATTAATTGAATTGCATGTTTATGATCTATTCTTAGCAGATTTCATGTTTTTTTTTGCGTTTTTGAATACATTTTTGCTGATATAGTAGTGTTGGACTGAATTGGCAATTGTGGTCAATAACAAAATGGCGACCTGTTAAATACATTATGTGTACTAATTATTAAATTACAAGAACTAGCGATGGGCCTATTATAGTTTCGCTCTGGGTTAGTTAGATTAATTCTCATAAAAATAAAATATTTTTGATCAAAATTGTTTCATTAAGTATTGATATTTGCTAGGGTCTTCGATAACTCAACTGTTGTTAAAATACATTTGCATTTTTAAATTTTGTGTAAGTTAGATTATTCTTTCTGTAAATAAATAAGACATTAAAAACCTACCACAAGTATAAATCTCTCTAGCACTAAAATAATTTTACTATTTGCTTAGTTCTATTGTTAAACTAGTTTTGTAACCTGTGTTTAGAGAAAATAAATCATTATTATTATTGTTATTATATTTTAAAGTTTAGGACTAACTCATCCTCCTTTATAGGATGGAAACGGATATTCTTACATCAAGAAGAGTTAAGTTGGATTTTCATTCTCAAATGTATTACGCTGACTACCTATTTAATATTTATTTATTTATTTTTTGGAGAACCAACAGCTTACTTTAATAAATAAATGCTGGACACATTCCACACAACATTATCTACCCCCAAGCTAAGCAGGGCTTGTGTTATCATGGGTACTAGATAACTGATATACTTAATACTATACATTACATAGATAGATATTTTTTATTATACATAGAAAAATACCCAGAAAACCCTGAACAAATACTTGCAGATCGTACAAATATTTGTTCCGAGGCGGGAATCGAACCCGCTACCTCCTGCGTCGCACGCGAACCTTCGCCCGCCGCGCCACAGAGGTCGTCAAAACAATAACACAACAGAATAACAGTAGAGAGCCAATAACAGGTTCCCACGGATAGTAATTGAGTAGGTAGTCGAAGAGTTGTGAACAATAAATTAATGGGGAAAAAAAAATTTACCAATAAAACGCTTACTGCTTAACAAAAATAAATAACAGTAGAATATATTTATAGTTACTAAATTTAGGGTTCCGTATTTTGTATCAATTAAAACTATATTGTGTTACAGATGGGTCTTTCGAAGCTGACTGTGTGCCGGCTCTGTCACAGCATGTTGAGGAAAATACAGTTATTTCAAAACCAAGTTAGAGAGAGTTGTATGGTTTTGAAAAAGCAAGTAAGTGCAGTTGTATAATCTAATTGGTTATCCCCCTCAGTGTGTTTAAATATTGAATAACAATATAATAACAAAATTATTAATATTTTTCTGTACTTTTTAGGGTTCCGTACCTCAAAAGGTACAAACAGAACCATTATAGGATCACTCAGATTTCTGTATGTCTGTCTGTCACATGTCTGTCGGTCACAGCCAATTTTCTCCGAATGTACTGCACCAAAAAAGTTGAAATTTGTTACATATTCAGAGTTAGGTAACCCAATCGTGGACGCATAGTGTAAACAAACGAATTCTGATTCAGGGGATTAGTTTTGGGGGCAAACAAGAAAAAAAAAATACTTGTGTCATCATGTGAAAGAGCTTGTTAGGAGCAATTCCATTTTTTTATAATTTTAAAATGCTTTGCCTCACTGATAGTTTGAAGGAAAACCTAAATGGAAATCCTTAAATTCCCACGGGAAACGGAAAATAATCTTAAAGAGAAAATGCGTATAAAATGAAATGAGTGACTAATAAGTTCAGTAATAGGTCTAGTGGTTACTATGGTATTCTACTTGTACGGAACCCTCTCAACGCGAGTCTGACTCGCACTTGTTTTTTATTACAAGTCACAAACTTAAGCACTAAGCTATATTATTTAAGTGAAAGAAAAAAAGTAGAAAATTAATACGATAAAAAGTTATTTGGCACGCGGGATGTAGTAACTACATAATATTCATTCTGTGAAGCGAGGTATCCATTTAGATTTGCCGTCTATAATCTGAATTAAGTCACAAACCAAACTATAACTTATTTGTAATCAGCCTGTCGTAAAAGCCCTGCAAAAGGATACCCAGAAGAAATTGTAATAATAAATCAAAATCATTGCTTGAGTTCATCAACATTAAATAAAATTTTCAAAGGGAATTGATATTGAATTTATATGTTTGTCACGTTTCAGATACCTCATACAACTACATCTAAACTGAACAACCTACAACAATCCAACATAACAACATACACATTATCAGAAGAATCTGAGCCAGAAATTAAACATGAACTCGAGCGGGCCAATGAGATTGAATCTACGCCATTTAAATTCATCACAGACGTAAAAATAGAACACGAATCGAGTAGTTCCGATTTTGAAAACAGCTTACCACTATCGGAAGTGAAAAAGACCGAGAAATCGAAACCGAAATTTAAACGAAAGAATATTAATTTGTGGCAACGAAAAATCTTTCCCATAGATGATAAATACAAAGATAAGATTATCGTCTATAATTTGAATAGAGAAGAATTGGAGGAAGAGAGGGAGAGGGAGTCTAAGAAAGAGTCTTATTTAAAACTGCCGTTTAAATGTGAGAGCTGCGTCAAAGGATTCGATCATGAAAATACTTTGAAAAACCATAATGACAAGCAACATTCACAGGTGAACATGTTTATTATCTACGGAACACTCGGCGTAGAAGTCCGGCTCACACTTGGCTAAATGTTTTTTGACGACCTCTGTGGCGCAGTGGGCGAGTAGCCGGCTGAGATACAAAAGGTGCGGGTTCGATTCCCGCTGCGGGACAAACGTTTGCATGATCTGCAAATTTTATTCCGGGTCTGGGAGTTGTGGTATTATGGTACTTGTAGTTCCTGATACCCACGACACAGGGAATCCTGGTGTGGGATCATGACTATGTATGTACTGTTGGGTGTTATGTTTGTAGTCTGATCGCAAATTTTTTTATTACAGAAAAAAAGCGGCGTTGAATGTGACATTTGCAAAACCATTCTTGGACCTACCTCGTTTAAGGAGCATTCTAGAAGACACTTCAGGAGGTATGCACTAATTGCAATCTTTCTCCTCAACAACTGTCAACTAGACTAAAGGAGGAAATACACTATTGTGGTGTGTTGTGGCGTGTCGCCTTGTGTCGGTACGGTGGTTGTGCACATTTATGTGGTGTGTTGGGGCGCGTTCTGACGTTTTTTCGCGACAGTGTCAATCGAAGCTTTGCAGCGCTTCCACGTTCGTAATGTTTTCTTTTGATTCTGAGAGTGATTTCGAAGAGAACCTTCAAGTTGTATGTATGATGACACTTCTTGAGAGAAAAAGAAAGAAAAGAAAGTACTGGGTTCATCCTATAAATTTGGTGAGACAGGTTGAAGGTAAATTTCTCTTGATAGTGAAATTGATCTTTTCATCCCATCTATTCGAAAAGAACGACTTGGTTCGCCTTTAAGTGCACCCAAAGGTGGTGTTTTCTGTATGAAGGTTCTATAAGTGCGCAGCAATTATCTTTGCCGCGCACTTTTAAAATTTGGAACATATCGAACTCAAATAAGTGCGCCGCAATTATCTTTTACGCGCACTTTTTGAATTTGGAACATCTTGAAAAGAATCAAACACAAATAAGTGCGCCGCAATTATCTTTGCCGCGCCTTTTTTAAACTTGGTACATCTTAGTGTTCAGCGCCAAACAAGTTGAATGCAAATATTGTTTAAACAAATACTGGCTGGTACGACGGCCCATAGTCGCGCCACCGGCTGAATAAAAAAATCAAATTAGAAATGCGCGAACTACAGCCCGCGATTTCGTTATTTTTAACAACTGTTTAACCGACTTTACAAAAAGGAGGAGGTTCTCAATTCGGTTGTATTTTTTTATTTTTTTTAATGTTTGTTACCTCATTATCTCCGGCGTTTATGAACCAATTTGGAAAATTCTTTTTGACGTGTCAACGTCTTATAAATCGATAGAGCCGGCTGCACGCTCGAAAAAACATGACTAATGCGTCGTTACCTCGTCATACGTCGTTACCTCGTCATGCGTCACCTCGCAAAACGCATGCGGTGACGCTGCATGCGCTATGCGCATATATATATATATATATATATATATATATATATATATATATATATATGCTAACGCCGCATATATATATATATATATATATATATATATATATATATATATATATATATGCTAACGCCGCATGCGCGCGAGCGCGGAACGAGCGACAAAGAAGCACAATAACGACGTTGACACGTTGAACTATCGTCAGTAAACCGACTTTACAGACTTCCAGATTGGTCCCATTTTCAGAACCCAGTTCTGATGATGGAATCCATGAGGAATTGAGGGAACTCCTCAAATATTGTAGGCATACATATGGCGATTTTGATATTTTCAGCAACAAATCAAGCATTTGCGTTCAGAAAGTAAGTATCATAATCCTTTCACCACTATGGTTCTTTCATATTTTTTTTCATCCAAACATTTAGTCGAATAAAATGGCGGAAGTCTGTTTTTTAAATGAAAAGTTATTCACGGATTGCTAGAAATTCATGGTTTTGTTTTGAAATAAAATATGAGGTGGCTTTTATTTTCTCATAGTGGTGATGAAAAGTAGAGTGTAACACTCGGGCGCAAAATATATTTTTGGCTCGGGCGACGTACTTTGAATCCCTCGCTACGATCGGGATTCTACTAAAACCTACTACTCTAGAATCCCTCACTTCGCTCTGGATTCAAAAAAGCGCCCTCGCCGTAAAAATATTATTTTGCTCCCTTATGATACAATCTACTATTGTATTCTTTGCACTTAGTATCGTACAAGACTTTACGTTGACGCACAAGTTCAATTAAATCAGCCAAGACGATGACGACAAGTCCACCGCCAGCGAAGATACCAACACAATGCTTGAAACACACTATTGTGGTGTGTCGTGACGCGTCAGAACCTCCACCACCGTTCTGGCGCGATCGCAGTCGAGCAGTCCGCGCCACGACAGATGCCGCCACAACACACCACACTGTACTAATGTGTTTCTAGCCATACTAAATGTATGAAACCGATACGCTTCTGACGCGTCCCGACACACCACACCGCAATAGTGTATTGTCTCTCTTTAGTCGTACACTCTTGACAGAGTGGTCGTGGTTATGCAAGTCTTGCTTGAGTAGCGGCTCTTGCGATACATCTCCACTCGGCTCTATTAGCAGCATTGCGAGAAAATTCGGTCATAGTAGTTTGTGTGATGGACTTTATAAGGTCTGACCACCGTGTTGGAGAGCGACCCCGTGGTCTGTTACCCTCCATCCTGCCTTGCACTACAAGACGCTTCATTGAGTCTCCATTGCGTGTTACGTACCTAACTAAAGAACTTTAAAATTCGTATTGGTACAGTACCAACGATACTTTTATTTTATACTACTTTGCAAGCAAATAATCATACGGCCCACCTGGTAGAAAGTAGTTACCGTAGCCTATGGACGCCTGCAACACCAGAGGCATCACATGCGCGCTGCCGACTCTGAGACATAAAGATGAAAAGTCTCATGTGCCTTAATTTCACCGGCACCCGTACCCTACAAACTAAAACACAGCAATGCGAGCACTACATGCTTGGCGGCAGAAATAGGTACTGTGGTAGTAGGTACTTCCCCGGACGAACTTTTGACGTGACAACGTCTTATAATTCGATAGAGCCGGCTGCACGCACGAAAAAACATGCCTCATGCGGCGTTACCTCGCTCTGAGGCGTTCCATGTAAGGCTTGAAGTGCAAGCGAGAGCGCGGAACGAGCGACAAAGAAGCACAATCGGCCATAATCGTCAATCAATCGGGGATCGGGCAATCGTTGTCACGTTCAACTATCGTCAGTAAACCGACTTTACAGACAACCAACTTTTTTAACAAGAAGTTCTACTACTAACAATAACACCTACTTTACTAATACTTTCTTGGTCACCGTGCGTGCGTTAGATCAGCAATAAAAACGCATTACTGTGTTTCGGTTTGAAGGGTACGGGTGCCGGTGAAATTACAGGCACATGAGACTTTTCATCTTTATGTCTCAGGGTCGGCATCGCGCGTGTGATGCCTCTGGTGTTGCAGGCGTCCATAGGATAGATAGATAGATAGATTAACACTTTATTGTACACCAGGAAAACATAACAGGATTTATTAAAATTAGCAGTACAATGGGCGGCCTTATCGCTGAGAGCGATTTCTTCCAGGCATAGGCATAGGCTACGGTAGGTAACTACTTTCCACCAGGTTCGCTTGTTTGCTTGCCAAGTAGTACTCGATAATCTGAAGTAACAATTGGCCTACTTGATTCGTCTACAGGTAGTGGTCGATAGCTATAGTCCATCCAGTCAGTGTTTCGTTTGCCCTTAGGTTCCAATGCGTGGTGTGCGGCAAGCGATCTCAAGACATCTATTCCATCTCTCAGCACTTCAATCAGCAACATGAGGCAGGAGCCATCAGCCAGGAGTTCCAGTGTGACCAGTGCGAATTTACTACCGAGTAAGACTATTAAGGGGCCGGCGGCGGCGCCGCGGCGAAGACCGCACGCAAACTTAATTCGAGGCGAGTGCAAAAATCAGCCTGAATATCGCTATCCCTGTTTGGCACCGGGGGCCCTCACCCTACATACGCGATGGGTAATACGAGCCGTTCGGAATTTGTAACATATTACTATTGGGTAGGTCGTGTTCCGTAAAACCAAAAATGATGAATAAAAACTTATTTTTTTTTCATATCTTGTTATTCGGTAACTTGACAATATATGCTATGTTATTAATCACAGAGTAGTACAAAATACGTTATTTTAATACGAAACAAATAAAATGAAAACATGTATTTGTCGTAAAAATATACAAAATAGAATTAGCTTACATTTCGTTTTTAGGTTAGTAAGTATTTTGAAACAAGAAATATCCAGGTACCTAGATAAATACTACCCAAATCCTAATGGCATAATATGGTAGAAATATGTTTGAATTACTTACAAATGATTTTGGTATTGCGTTTGGATGGGCATTTTATCCTCCGCTGGCCCCTTAAGCCATAGAACAGATAAACTCTCTAGAAGTGCTTACCTACGTATGTCTCTTTGTGTGTGCCACGAATACCGCCGAGATAAATACCTACTACTCCCCACGCTCCCCGACGCCCCGCGCTCGCCCGCTGCGAACGACAGAAGGGTTGTCTTGCGACAGTTGCCCTACCTACTTTCAATCATTATTAGTATAAGGTCGCGCAGTGAGTTATGAGCGCTGAACTTCAATGCGCAGTAGTAATTTTTTGGGTCTGTTTAGCGGGGGGATAGAGGCGCGACGGGTGAGGCGGCCAGCGCGCCGGCGCGTATTGGTTGATCAGTCGCCTTCCCGTACCGCGCGCCCCGCACTCGCGTCTCGCGCTCCCTAGATACAGACGCGCACACATTTATACATGAGCAATCAACCCCACCACTTTCGCCGAGCGCTCATAACTCGTTGCGCGACCTATATCTAACTTGACTTAGTAATTTTCAACTTACAATACAAAATTATGTTCTGGGGATGTACTTTGCATTTTTGTGAGCGCCTTTGCGACGCTTTATCTAGGTACCCTGATGGTTTTGCGATGTTTTTGACAGCTCGAACCGTGTGTACCGCTACCATCGCGACAAGCACAAGCAGAAGCAGCAATGCACCGTGTGCGGCAACACTTACGTGAGTGTCACATCGCTGCGCGTCCACATGCTGTAAGTGTTTGACTGAATCAAGCAAGTGTGTTTAGTGATTTACCCTTGCACTTCTCAAATAGAGGATACTACTAACCAGAGGCTTGATTAACATGCTGTCAACCTCTGCTATTCGCCAAAACAAATTTTTGGTACACAATGATCTTCCAGCGCCCACTTTAGAACTCAACACGAATAGGTACGGCCAGCCTGTCGCAACTAAAAGAAAAAAAAAAGATTGTATGAAACGGGGCTGAATTTTAATGGCGACCTTTTTTATCTCTTCCTCTATCTTTCTCGTTCTTTGATTACCTGTCTTTACTTTATGGCGTTTTTATTGTACACAAATCCAATAAACTGGACCATTTGCCACTGGTTTTGTTTTAGTGGTGCTAAAACAAAACTGGTGAAAATAATAATAAATAAATATTAATTCCAACTGTAGGTAAGGTCATTCATTCGATCATTCAATATCGATAGATTTTAAATACTGGCTTCACATCACTATTCTATTCTTGTATGTTGGTAGAACTGATTTTTTGTCAGTCATCCGTCATGTCATGTTGGCTTTTTGCGTTAGCCCTGTTTTGATTACAGTAATTAATTTTAAACGAAGTCCCGTCTCTTCTTACGTATAGTATATTGCATCCTCTTTGGGTACGGCGATCACCAATCCGAATGCCAAACGTCACTACGTTTTATTTTTAACTTTGCAAATACAAAAAGTTTTAATCACAAGTCCGCAAAATGAAACTGTCCACTTACTTTTTCTGAACATATTTAAAAAAAATAACTAACAAGTAAAAATCGCGCGCAGCGCTATCTTTCGTCTTACTTATTAAAGAATTTTCAATTTGTGATCAGGTACTATCTAAATCTAAATATTCGAAATTCCGTATATTATAGTACATACTAGGTATATTGAAGATTTGATGACGCCGCCATAGTTAAAAATCTTTTATTTTCCTCGTAGGTATAGTATAAAAAATCAGGGACTAAGCCCGATTGCGCCATCCACCAGGCGATAGGCAGCAGCATCCTGAGTACTCAAAACTCAAAGCGATCACCAATTCGCCTGCCAAGCGTAAGGCAATTCCCCGCATTATATTTTATGGTGGAGACCTCGCCCAGCACTAAGCACTTAGAAGTCCAGTCTAAATGCTGCTAATGATGATGCACACTACACACTCTACGCTCTTCCAGACATACAACACAAACACACACAACACAAAACATGCACAACACCCACACGCACAACACACACACACGCACAACACACACACACACGCACACACACACGCACACACACACACACCCAACCCTACTAGTAATGTTTTTCACTTTTTATTTAATTTTACTCTAATCACTTGTAACACAAACTTGTAACTTACATATTTGTATTTTTAACCGACTTCCCAAAAAAGGAGGAGGTTCTCAATTCGGTTGTTGTTTGTTACCGCATATCTCCGGCGTTTATGAACCGATTTGGAAAATTCTTTTTTTATTTGAATAGATATACTTTCAGATTGGTCCCATATTTTTCAGAATCCAGTTCTGATGATGGAATCCATGAGGAATTGAGGGAACGCCTCAAATATTGTAGGCATACATATGGCGATTTTGATATTTTCAGCAACAAACCAAGCATTTGCATTTAGAAAGTATCATAATCCTTTCACCAATATGGTTCTTTTATCATTTTTTTTTCATCCAAATATTTAGTCGAATACAATGGCGGAAGTCGGTTTCTTAAATGAAAAGTTATATATTACTTGTTTGGAACTCCTCATTTAAATCTTTGACGGAGGAGGGGGTTAGTGTCTGCGACACAGTTTTTATAATTTCAGCAGATTATTATAGTTTTCAATTGTATTTTTATGCCACTATTTCTTGTTCCTCAATAAATATATTTGATTTGTAGATGGTGTTATCTTTCCAGGCACGTGCACAAGCAGTCGGCTCGCGTATACACCTGCTCTCTGTGCGACAAGTCTTACAGCAGCAAGTCTGGTCTCCATAGTCACAACGCGTCTACGCACGAGAATACAGGCGCGTATTGCACCGCCTGCCGCGCGCACTTTCGGACGAAGACCGGTCTGACGCACCATCTGCGTACTCACTCCGCGCATCTTACCCCACACAACAAAAGGTTAGTTTACAAACAGATTGGACGCGGTCACCTGTGCTTTGAGTATTGACTAAAATGAGGCCCTCCTAAAAAATAGATAGATACCATTCCACTATTTTAAACAGTCGTGGAGCGGTTAATGTAATAATTTAAATTCCACGCCCATGATCCCCACACTAGGCGAAGCCATCATGAGTGACATGACCTGAGGCCCAATTCTCTAATTTAAAAATAATCCAGTCACAATATAATCTCGTGTCAGTCGCACTGTTTCGTATAGTAACTATTAGGTACTCAATCATCGCGTTTCTTGCGAAGAATATGTAATAGTTACTATACGAAACAGTGCGACTGACACGAGATTATATTGCGACTGGATTATTTTTAAATTAGAGAATTGGGCCTCAGATCATCATGATCAGGATAAAATTACCAGTACATAGAACAACAGTAGACAAAAAAAAAATTAAAAAATCCAAAACGTATTAAAAAACATGAGTGTTATGTTATATTAAAGTCAAAGTCAAAAAGAACTTTATTCATTGAAATCACATGGATCATTTTGAATCGTCTTATATAAAATTAAATTACTCCTGTTCCAACGCGACCAAGCCTAGAAGAATCAGGCAACAAACTCGGCTTGGCTTACATAAATGGTCCGTCTTACCACTAGGTCAGAAGCGCCTGTGTGGTGCCTCGGAGCAAGGAGTTGCTGATACATGGTAAATGAGAACTTAAAAACCTTAGGAAGGTAGTCAAAAGTAAATAAACATCAGCAAAAATATGCAAAACAGCACACGCTACGCTTGTTATACTTATAAATAATAATCTAATACAAACATGTAAATAGGTAAGTACAGATATTGCAAATTTCCATTTTAGCAGTCGAGGGGCAGAGCGACATCAGGCCACGCGGCTTTATCATTAATATAGTCATCAAGAGTGTAATACGCTTTCTTAATTAGATTAATCTTTATGTAGGATTTAAATCTTCGAATAGGAAGTTTAAATGCACCTTCTGGAAGTTTATTATAGAACCTTACAGAATTCCCCATAAAAGACCCACTTACTTTCTTTAATCGAAATTTTGGTATATTTAGTTATGTCTGGCTAGAACTTCACGAGTCGTCATACGAAAGAGTCAACAACCACTTCCGATGGGTTACCATGAGCTCTTATAGCGATTCAATTCAAAAACTATTCGGTACAAAATATAGGTTCCGTGATGTCCGCAGCTATATTTAAAGGCACACCATAAACACCCTGAACAATTATCTGCAGATCGTACAAATATTTGTTCAGAGGCGGGAATCGAACCCGCAACCTCCTGCGTCGCAGGCGACCTTTCGCCCGCCGCGCCACAGAGGTCGTCAAAAAATCGTAAAGTATCGGTGTATATCTCTTTCAGGTTCTCGTGCAACAAATGCGACAGCGCTTTCTTGACCCGGACCGCGCTGCAGGAACACATCGACTGGGACCATCTGAAGACCGTCAAGCACGCCTGCCCCAAGTGCTCTAAGGCAGGTTTCACTAGTGCCTAAGCCCTTGTGGCTGTTATGGTCTCGGCCTAAGAATAGGACTCCTCCAATTCCTCGCGTGGATGTTGTAAAAAGCGACTGGGGGATGACGCCAGGGAATGGGCAGCAGCAACCATACCCACCTACCAAATGGTAGGTAGGTATGGTAACTAACACAAATGTGTTAGTTTAGAACAAGTAAAAAGATTCTAACAAAAGGACTCCCAGCCAGCGCTCTCTCCCTTTACAATATTATACAAAACTAGTGAATCAAGTAGACAAATAAGCAAACCTATTAGAAAAATAAAAATAAATAAATTGCGATTTGAAATTGAAATATAGATTTAAATAAAATTTATGAACTAAAATCGTAGTAATAAATTTAAAATAAAATATGGGATGTGTGTGTGAGAGTGGGGGGTGTGAGTGTGTGTGAGTGTATGTGGGTGTGTGTGGGGGTGTGAGTATGTGTGTGTGTGTGTGTGTTGGGTGATAGGGTGAATATTGCGTAAAGATTAGGGAGGGAAATATCATAAGAAACTATGCAATCTGGCTAAGTGCCTACCAAATCAACCAATCCTTCACCTTACATTTACACTGCATTCTCAAAAGGGGATATAGTTCAAAATCGAGACTGATTTTGTTATATATAATTTTTTTCCTAGTATAAAACATATGAAAGTAGTATTATAGTACGCCAACCACCAGCTGTCACAAACCAGGTTTGGCTGGTAGAAAATGCTGCTAGCATCAAGCCGACCTTTTTGTTAATTTTTTTGTTATATGCAATAATGTATAAATAAACCATCGGAGTGTCATCAGTGTTAGTCACTGGTGCCATCACCCGTCCGCCTGCCAAGCGTGGTGATTATGGCAATTCCCCCTATTCTATGGGGGAGGCCTCGTCCAGCAGTGACGTCAGCTGATGAAGAAGCCTGGCTCCACAACTTTACACACCTGTTACATTCCAGGCGTTCAAATCCGCCGTGACGATGCGGAACCATGTCAACTTCGTGCACGAGAAGCGACGCCCCCCGCGAGACAAGATCTGTGATTATTGCGGAAGCGGGTTTACGGTGAACACTATAGATCCTACTAATTTATCATCATCACACGTCCACTCTGTCTCCTCCCGTGGATGTCGTAACAGCTGACTAAGAGACGAGGTGATGGGCAGCAGCATCCACCCGGAGTACTTAATACCAATGCAGTGATCATCAATACGCTTGCCATCTTCTCTCTGGTCTTTATCGACGACCTCTGTGGCGCGGCGGGCGAGTAGCTGGCTGAGATGCGAGAGGTTGCGGGTTCGATTCCCGCTGCGGGACAAATGTTTGTATGATCTGCAAATATTTGTTTCGAGTCTTGGTGTTATTGTACCATGATACTCCTGTTCCTAATACCCACGACACAGGGAATCCTAGTGTGGGATCAGATGTATGTGACTGTTGGGTGTTATGTTATGTTATTTTAATAAACGTCAACTATTTATTTTGCTTTGACGCATAATATATGTACCAATATGTTTTACATTTGGTAAAGGAAACTTGATTATGGTAAATCCCCCATTGCATTCTACGGTGCAGGCCTCTTCCAACTGCGGAAGTCTATCGGCTGATGAGGATGATGAGGACACGTCCACTACTAGACTGCTGGGCATAGGCCTCCCCTATGAAAGCTTCGACAAAGGTTTTGAGCCATCTCCATTAGATCGTTTTCCTACAATACAATGGCATCGGATGGGCAGCAAAATAAAAAGATGTTTATTGTGTTGTTTACTGATTTCTGCTCATCCACACATCTTGAGATAGCGATCACTAATTTTGCGGGAATTAGGAGACCTAACACACATGTTTTAATTGATAGTATCTCATAAATGTCATTAGTTTAGCTACGAATGTCAATGATAGATTTGTGTAGTTTGTTATTTTGGTTCATTGACATTCGTAGCTAAACTAATTATATTTGGCTACGAATTAGTTACTTTCAATTAAAACATGTGTGTTAGGTCTCCTGATTCCCGCAAAACCAGTGTTCGCTTTCTCAAGATGTGTTGATAACACAATCAAATTAAATTTCGCGCCACTTGTGAAACGTTCCACCATTGTGCATTGTCAGTGAAGTTGAGGTTATGTGTTTGAATGAATGTTCACCAAATACTTATTTGTCCATAGACGATTGCAATCCTGCGATGCCACATCCGCACGCATACAGGCGAGCGCCCGCTGCACTGCTCGCACTGCGGTGCAACATTTGCGCACTCCGCCGCTCTCTACACACACAACAAGCTGCTACACAAGTCACTTTAGTACTTCACACAATAACAATCACACCCACACACCATACAAGCGACAACAATCACACCCGCACACATACAAGCGACAACTATCAAACCAGCACACATACAAGCGACAACTATCAAACCAGCACACACACAAGCGACAACAATCACACCCGCACACATACAAGCGACAACTATCAAACCAGCACACATACAAACGACAACTATCAAACCAGCACACATACAAGCGACAACTATCAAACCCGCACACATACAAGCGTGCGCTCGCTGCACTGCTCGCACTGCAGCGCAACAAGAATTAATAAAGAAAAAATAATTAAATTGGTTTTTAATTCACATACTTAGTTACGACGACGTAGCAACCATTCAAGGGCCAAGCCAGGTTCTAGATTTTGGCGAGTTCAAGAAAATAAAAAACAAAAAATATCTTAGAACGCGAAAATTTCATGTATATTTAAGAAGAACTGTGAAAAGCCAAATTTTTTGGTAACATTTTGAATATTTCGGGGGGAGGGGGGAGATTGAACCCTTTAAACCCCCCCCCCTGGCTACGCCCATGCCACCTTTACTGATGTTTTGTCATGCCCAATGTTCAGATAAAGGCCTAGTAGGCCTGTGGCCTACCATGAGGGTAGGGCACCGCTCCAATAAGTTGTGGAACGGACCATATAATATTATTAATATTGTTTAATTTATTTATTCAATCAACAAAGATCATTGAAATAGCAAAATACACCTTGCCTACCTACTCTATGGTTAGTAAGAGTAATTATTCATAATCATTTTAAAACCTATTTTAGATAATATGTTTTGTCTTGTTTTGACGTATGACATTTTAACATCAGAGAGAACAAGGAATTGGCGCGAAATTCAAATTTTATTGTGTTTTTTGCTGATCAACACTTCTTGAGATAAACGAACACTGATTTTGCGGGATTTAGGAGACTTAACACACATGTTTTAATTGATAGTATCTCATAAATATCATTAATTTAGCTACGAATGTCAATGAATGATTTGTATAGTGTTGTTTTGGTTCATTGATATTCGTAGCTCCCTCATGAGCGGGTCATCTAAAACGCAAAACATCAAAGTAGCATAAGACGTAAACCGATTATTGTCTGATCTAAACTTGTGATATTTACAACACAAGTTATACACTTAGTGTAAATACTGCAAACCTAAATAAAACTACAAGCCATTACAAATAAATTAATTTAGTTACGATTATATTTGATTAGATAATTTTGTTCCTAGTGATTTAATAATTGCAATTGTAATATTGCTTAATTTGAGAAATAAATTTATTTATTATTTATTATTTTTATTATATCTAAGAGATATTTTAAATTAAAACATGCGTGTTAGGTTAGGCTGTTTGGTTAGGCCTAATTCCCGCGAAATCAGTGTTCGCTATCTCAAGATATTGTGTTGATGAGCTGTAATCAGCAAAAAACACAATAAAATTTAAATTTCGCGCTAATTGCGAAACCCATGGATTACGTAGGTAGTTATAGTACGAGCCCATGAGGGAGTGGCTACGTAATATCGGAGACTATTTACTAGTCTCTGGTAATATTGATTTTTTTCAGGGAGCGTCCTGTTGCTTGGCGTCGCGTCGGCGCGGCGCGATCATACGCTGTTACACACGGCAAAACAAATCTAGGATATTTTTGTTTTTTGAATTACATTTTTTGGTTTTGTTTTTCCGTTTCCCAAAGGCAATATATATAATATATATAGGATATGTAATCAAAATCTACTAAAACAACCGGAATGATTCAGTTATATATTTTGGTTCTTCACAAAGTAAAAACACAGCCGTAACTTTTTTTACTAGGGAGGGAAAACTTTTCTCAACAAAGGCAAACTTTATTTTGACAGTTCTCTTTGAGACATTGTTACTTTGGCATAATTTCTTATTTTTCATTTGTTTTATTTTGTTTTTTAGTATTTTTATGAGTTATATCGTGTAATTTTGGTGGCATTCTAAACCGGCGTAGCTTATTTTAAAAGCGCAAGTGTGGTGAAATGTAATAGAAGTGTACCTATTGCGTGAATTTGCAAAGAGGTGGAAATTATCCACTAAAGTTTTAGTAAAACTGCCACCACGTTTCTAAAATATGACATGACTGAGACTTTGACGACTTGAAAAGGGAGTATAATTAAACTTGAAACAACAACAAATGCACATGCACCAAGCAGTGTGACGCGAACAAAAAAAAAAGAAAAAGAGTAACTAGAAGTGGCATTTCGTTATTGATTGACTGTCTTGTAAACTAGTGGAAATACGTCACAGAGAACTTTTAAATACGTTTTGAAATGGATTTCCAATCAGTATTGTCGATTATTCAAAGCAAAATAGACGAAAGCCCTTGCGAAGGCCCATCTCAAACTAAGTGCTATTGTTGCCTGGCTGAAAATATATCTGTGGTCAATCTCCAAACATGCAAACACGCAGAGTTTTTACAAGATCTCAAGGTAAGCTGTTGCAATGGTAGTTAGCTGTAGTAAATACATGTTATTTTGTTAAATATTAATTTAAAAAAAATCGCTGCTATAGTTGTGTTGAACTGAATTGGCATTATTCTCAATAACAAAATGGCGACCTGTTCAATCTATACTCTGATCTTAGACAATTTTTGTAAGCAAACAAATTTCAAGATGTGCCACTGTGTGTTTAAGTGTCATGTATGTGTATCATGTGTGTATATACAGTACACATATGATACATGTACATGAAACTTATACACACAGTGACATTTCTTTATTTACAAAAGAACTAGCGATGGGCCTAGTTTCGCGTAGGCTTCGTTAGCTTAATATTCGTAAAAAAATAAGATAGGTACTTATGTGAACAAAATTGTTTTTTCGACAGGTTTCAATAAAAAACTGTCACCACCTGTCACTTGTCATCTATGCTTGAGTCTCTAATTACGATTGAGCATAGTTCTAGAATACGGCCTTATCTCGAGACTTATCATGTCCGTTTTTTTTTTAATTTAAATTTAAATTAGAAATGTTTTTATTTTGTTACAGATGGGTCTTTCGAAGCTGACCGTGTGCCGGATCTGTCACAGCATGTTGAGGAAAATACAGATATTTCAAAACCAAGTCAGAGAGAGTTGTATGGTTTTGAAAAAGCAGGTTACAAAGCTAGTCAAACCTATGTATAACTTATTTGTGATCAGTGGGAAAAGCCCTTTAAAAAGATACCCAGTTGAAATTGTGATAATAAAACACTCAATGAGTGCTTGAGTGCACCAACAATTGGAGTTTCTAATTTAAACATACGTACTCAAGACTCGGGGTTAAAGATTTTGGTTTTTACGAGACGGCCCAGTGGCGGATACAGAAAAAACTCAAAGGGGCGCGGAGGGGGGGGGGGGAGTCTATTCGGCGAATAGTCCGTATGTTATAACGCTACGTATCGAAGGTTCTCTTTACAAGAAAACAGTAGAATATTCGTTTGACGACCTCTGTGGCGCGGCGGGCGAAGGTTCGCATGCGGGCTGCGACGCAGGAGGTTGCGGGTTCAATTCCCGCCTCGAAACATATATTTGTACGATCTGCAGATATTTGTTCAGGGTGTTTCTGGGTATTTTATATGTATAATAAAAAAATATCTATCTATGTAATGTATTGTATTAAGTATATCAGTTATCTAGTACCCATAACATAAGCTCTGCTTAGCTTGGGGCTAGATAATGTTTGTGTGAAATGTCCAGCATTTATTATAATTTATTTATATTCGCGACTATTCTCAAAAGAATGCCAGACAGAATAACGTATCGAGATCACTAGAATGGCGACTTTTCTCGTAGGTATGTGTTAGCTATCTATGTGCCAGACAGAAACGTATAAAACTGTTTTTTTGACAATTTCACATTTTAGGTATATTGCTTCATTTGGCATCTTACGTTTACGGTAAACAGCTTTTTAGGCAAATCTCATGTTTAGGTAGGTATAATGCCCTCATTGGCATCTCGCGTTTAAGGTAACTCGATCATAAGGGTAAAATACGATGACGCGGAGGCGCGTGCTACATAGGAAAGTCAATACTCGATAACTCGACTCAGTCGAGTTGGCTGACGAAAGAAAGGAACGAATAGCGTGCGGGCTAACTGAGGCCCAATTCACTAACTAAAAAATAGTTAAAATAGAGTTCGGATCATGTTTCGATCTTGTGTCGATGTCTTAAATGTCAGAAATGGTATTCTCCTGACATAAAATATAACACTGTAATGTGATTATATCTAAATGTGACAGAAACTTGAACGATTCAAAGTTTTTGACGTGACAACGTCTTATAATTCGATAGAGCCAGCTGCACGCACGAAAAAACATGACTAATGCGGCGTTACCTCGCCGCATGACTCATGCGGCGTTACCTCGCTCTGAGGCGTTCCATGTAAGGCTTGAAGTGCAAGCGAGAGCGCGGAACGAGCGAAAATAAATAAAATAAATAAATCAATATTAATTATATAATATTTCACTTTTCCTATCATCGTCCTATTCTCAACAGAATAACACAGATTGTAAGAAATTAAATATTACACATGTTTAAAAGTTGTAAAACAATTGCTCAACGCACATTTATACATGTAAAAACTATTAAATTGTAAAAAAAATTTAACATAATTGTATTTATGCGTACAAATAAATCTAACTTGATCAATTTCATTGTGATTTCCAATTACCTCCTTCTCTATATACATACAAATCTATTAAAAAAATTAAATTAAAATTTTCTTTTGAAAAATGCTACCATTCCATCAGTATTTTCTTAAAGACGTTGTCACGTTCAACTATCGTCAGTAAACCGACTTTACAGACAACCAATATTTTTTCGTTAATTTTAGCATAAGTAGTTGGAGTCTCTCTTTACTCTTTCCAATTATATATATAACTATCCTACTCTAATGGAGGTCACCATGAATTGATAGTAGACAAAATTTTTATTTAGAGGGACCAGAAATTCAACTTTCTGTCAATTTACAATTCAGTCTCGATTCGGTTAACTTTCAGTGTAGTTTTAAAATAACTTAGAGAATTGGGCCTCAGGTGGAGCGGCGCGGGTGCAATGCGGGCGGCCCCGCGTCCCGCCATAATGTATTATATATCTGCCACTGAGACGACCATTTGGTCGACGAACTATTTAGTTCTCGTTTAAATAACATATTGCGACGCAAAACGGCTAACTTCAGGGTGGTTCACGATCCATTGTGCGAACTTTATATACCTATGTTTATGTTATGTTTCAGATACTTTATACAACTACACCTCAACTAAACAACCTACAACAATGCAACATAACACCATGCACACTATCGGAAGAATCGGAGCTAGAAATTAAAGAAGAAGTTGAGCTGGCCGATGTGATTGAGCCGGCCGAAGAGATTGAATCAGCTCCATTTGAGTTCATCACTGACGTAAAAATAGAACACGAATCGAGCAGTTCCGATTTTGAAAACACCTTACCGCTATCGGAAGTGAAAAAGACCGAGGATTCGAAACCGAAATCGAAATCGAAACCGAAACCGAAACTGAAACAAAAAGTTGACAGTCATTTGGGGCAACAAAAAATCATAACCATAGATAACAATACAATAACACCCGACAGTCACATACATAGTCCTGATCCCACACTAGGATCCCCTGTGTCATGGGAATCATTGACTACGAGTACTATGGTACCACAACAGGACCCGGAACAAATAATTGCAGATCATCCAAACATTTGTCCAGCAGCGGGAATCAAACCCGCAACCTCAAGCGTCTTAGCCGGCTACTCGCCCGCCGCACCACCGAGGTCTTCCAAAAAAACAAAGGATGCCTCAAGCGTCTTAGCCGGTGCCTCAAGCGAGTTAGCCGGCTACTTGACCGCCCCGCCACCGAGGTCGTCCATAAAAACAAAAGACGCCTCAAGCGTCTTAGCCAACTACTCGTCCGCCCCGCCACCGAGGTCGTCTAAAAAAACAAAGGATGACTCGAGCGTCTTAGCCGGTGCCTCAAGCGACTTAGCCGGCTACATGCCCGCCGCGCCACCGTCTAAAAACACAAAGGATGACTCAAGCGTCTTAGCCGGTGCCTCAAGCGTGTTAGCCGACTACACGGCCGCCCCGCCACCGAGGTCGTCTAAAAAAGCAAAGGATAACTCAAGCGTCTTAGCCAGTGCCTCAAGCGACTTAGCCGGCTACATGCCCGCCGCGCCACCGTCTAAAAAAATAAAGGATGACTCAAGCGTCTTAGCCGGTGCCTCAAGCGTGTTAGCCGACTACACGTCCGCCCCGCCACCGAGGTCGTCTAAAAAAGCAAAGGATAACTCAAGCATCTTAGCCGGTGCCTCAAGTGACTTAGCCGGCTACTTGCCCGCCGCGCCACCGAGGTCGTCTAAAAAAACAAAGGATGTCTCAAGCTTCTTAGCTGGTGCATCAAGCGTGTTAGACGACTACAAGTCCGCCCCGCCACCGAGGTCGTCTAAAAAAGCAAAGGATAACTCAAGCATCTTAGCCGGTGCCTCAAGCGACTTAGCCGGCTACATGCTCGCCGCGCCACCGAGGTCGTCTAAAAAAACAAAGGATGACTCAAGCGTCTTAGCCGGTGCCTCAAGTGACTTAGCCGGCTACATGCCCGCCGCGTCACCGAGGTCATCCATAAAAACAAAAGACACCTCAAGCATCTTAGCCGACTACACGTCCGCCCCGCCACCGAGGTCGTCTAAAAAAACAAAGGACGCCTCAAGCGTCTTAGCCGGTGCCTCAAGTGACTTAGCCGGCTACATGCCCGCCGCGTCACCGAGGTCATCCATAAAAACAAAAGACGCCTCAAGCATCTTAGCCGACTACACGTCCGCCCCGCCACCGAGGTCGTCTAAAAAAACAAAGGACGCCTCAAGCGTCTTAGCCGGTGCCTCAAGTGACTTAGCCGGCTATATGCCCGCCGCGCCACCGTCTAAAAAAACAAAGGATGACTCAAGCGTCTTAGCCGGTGCCTCTAGCGACTTAGGCAGCTACTCGCCCGCCCCGCCACCGAGGTCGTCCATAAAAACAAAAGACGCCTTAAGCATCTTAGCCGACTACACGTCCGCCCCGCCACCGAGGTCGTCTAAAAAAACAAAGGACGCCTCAAGCGTCTTAGCCGGTGCCTCAAGTGACTTAGCCGGATACATACCCGCCGCGCCACCATCTAAAAAAACAAAGGATGACTCAAGCGTCTTAGCCGGTGCCTCTAGCGACTTAGGTGGCTACTCGCCCGCCCCGCCACCAAGGTCGTCCATAAAAACAAAAGACGCCTTAAGCGTGTTAGCCGACTACTCGTCCACCCCACCACCGAGGACGTCTAAAAAAACAAAGGATGACTCAAGCGTCTTAGCCGGTGCCTCAAGCGACTTAGCCGGCTACTTGCCCGCCGCGCCACCGAGGTCGTCTAAAAAAACAAAGGATGTCTCAAGCGTCTTAGCCGGTGACTCAAGCGTCTTAGCCGGTGCCTCAAGTGACTTAGCCGGCTACTCGCCCGCCTCGCCACCGACGTCGTCCATAAAAACAAAGGATGCCTCAAGCGTTTTAGCTGACGCCGACTACTCGTCCGCCCCGCCACCGAGGTCGTCCATAAAAACAAAAGATGATAAATACAAAGGAAAAATTATTGTCCATATTTTGACTAGAAAAGAGTTGGAGGAAGAGAGGGAGAGGGAGTCTAAGAAAGAGTCTTATTTAAAACTACCGTTTAAATGTGAGAGCTGTATCAAAGGATTCGATCACGAAAATACTTTGAAAAACCATAATGACAAGCAACATACACAGGTGAACATGTTTATTATCTACGGAACACCCGGCGTAGAAGTCCGGCTCGCACTTGGCTGAACATATTTTTCTGTTGAATGATCGCAAAATTTATTAATTTCAGAAAAAAAACGGTGCTGAGTGCGACACTTGCAAAACCATTCTTGGACCTACTTCCTTAAAGGAGCATGCTAGAAGACACTTTAAGAGGTAAGCAGTTAAGCACGAATTGTAATCTTTCTCCTCAACGAACGTCATTTTCTATTGGAACCCAACCTGTGGCGCGATTTCGTATGCCATGTGTGTCATGTGTGCCATGCGTGGCATGTGGGCATGTGTGACATGTTTAACATGTGTGTCGTGTGTGACATGTGTGTCATGCGTGGCATTTGTGTCAGGTGTGACATGTGTTCCATGCGTGGCAAGTGTGACATGCGTGACGTGCGTGGCATGTGTGACATGTGTGTCATGGGTGTCATGTGTGACATGCGTGTCTTGCGTGGCATGTGTGCCATGTGTGCCATGCGTCATGTGTGACATGTGTGTCATGTGTGACATGGTGTCATGCGTGGCATGTGTGACATGTTTAACATGTGTGTCGTGTGTGACATGTGTGTCATTTGTGTCATGTGTGACATGTGTGAAATGTGTGACACGTGTGGCATGTGTGACATGTGTGGTATGTGCGTCATATGTGGCATGTGCGTCGTGTGTGGCATGTGTCATGTGTGACATGCGTGCCAATTGTGTCATGTGTGACATGTGTGTCAAGTGTGATATGTGTGCCATGTGAACATGTGTGTCATGTGTGTCATGCTTGGCATGTGTGCCATGTGTAACATGTGTCATGTGGGACAAATGTGTGGCATGTGCGTCATATGTGACACGTGTTACATGTGTGTCACGTGTGACATGTGTGTCATGAGTGGCATGTGTGACGTGTGTCATGCGTGGCACGTGTGGCAGGTATGACATGTGTGAAATGTGTGTCATGTGATACATGTGTCATGCGTGGCATGTGTGACACGTGTGACTTGTGTGAAATGTGTGTCATATGTGACATGTGTGGCTTGTGTGACATGTGTCATGTGTGACATGCGTGCCATTTGTGACATGTGTGGCATTTGTGTCATGTGTGGCATTTGTGTCATGTGGGGCATGTGTGGTATGTGCGTCATATGTGACACGTGACATGTGTGCCAGGCTTTGCATATACGTTTATCAGCAAAAAACTAGCTGAACGTCCGCCTGAAAAATCCTATAGCACTCAAGAATAATGTATACTTCCTATCAGTGAAAGAATTTCAGAAACTGATCAGTAGGAGATAACCTCCTTCATCCAAACAAACAAAGCTTACCCTTTTTTTAATAGATACATACATAAAAACATGCCTTTTTACCGGAAGAGGCAGAGCCGCAGATGGTCTATTTTCACCATGGGTTGCACACTTTGCACAGTCGCAGGAATATTGACGTGACCAACGACTAACTCGGCCAACGATTTCTTCCAGTAATAACACACTCCTAAATAAGCCAACAGCCAGACCATATCTTATGAGGTATTTTTGTCCCATCAAGTAGGTACCTGCGAAAATTGCACAAGTCCGTTAGTATAGATAATGCTTAACTCCAATGTCAAATCTCTTATTGGAAATCCCGAATTGCTGCTAGTTCCTAGTGCCTTCCTTCTCAAAATAACTAGTGGCTTTATTGACTGCCCTGATCTTTTAAACCAGATTAAACTAAGTGTTCCTTCTCGGTTAACTAGATTCAACAAGCCACTATATGTTTCAATAGTTTCATCTAATTATAGGCAGAATTCTTACCTTTGGCCAGCAAGCAATAACTATAACAGGTTGAGTAGCCGTTTTGACTTGGATCTTTTCTGCACCAGCGTTAACTCCGCACGGCAGCGACTGAGCAGAGATTTCTTTTCGTAGTATGATGTTTTTAAATGCAAAAATCTTATTTTTCTACGTTAGTTGGTTTAAAATTCTTATAGTTCTACTGTTATTTATTTTTGCTAAGCAGTAAGCGGCGTTTTATTGGAAATATTTTTTTATTTTTTTTCCCAATAATTTATTGTTCACAACTCTTTGATTACCTACTCAATCACTATTCGTGGGAACCTGTTATTGGCTATCTACTGTTATTATGTTGAAGTAAACTGTTGGTTCTCCTGAATATAAATAAATAAATAGTTCGTACCACCGAATACCGATACTTTCTTGGTCACCGTTCGTTAGATCAGCACCAGCTTAATTATATATAGCCTGAAGTTACAATTGGCCCACTTGATGCGTCTACAGCTAGGGCTCGATTGCTATAGTCCATCCAGTCAGTGTTATGTTTACCCTTAGGTTCCAATGCAAGGTGTGCGGCAAGCGATCTCAAGACATCTATACCATCTCTCAGCACTTCAATCAGCGACATGAGCCAGGAGCCATCAGCCAGGAGTTCCAGTGTGACCAGTGCGAATTCACTACCGAGTAAGAAGAACAGATAAACTCTCTAGAAGTCCTATTTACGTACTTATCTTTGTGCGTGCCAAGGTGCCGCCGAGAGAAATACTTCAACCCTTCCCCAACCCCTCACGCTAGGTACGGATGTAACAATTTTTCTTCAATCGTTACTGAATAACCTAACTCTGAAAGGAATACATCTGATGGAAATGTGTTTTTATATCTTTAAATGGGTAGTATTATTTTAATATTTGTCGTGGTGTGTTTCGCCTAAGAATAGATCTCTCCATCCCTTCCCGTGGATGCCGTAATCCCGTAGTAGTTAGGTTGATGCTACTGCTAGCATTAACCTGAGTACTCAACAACAAACTGCGATCACCAATCCGCCTGCCAAGCGTGGTGATTATGACAATTCCCACCCATTATATTTTATGGGGATAAAATAGGTTAATAATAATATAATATAATATAATCCTCATTCAGCAGTGGACGTAAACAGGCTGGTGATGATGATGATTATTTGAATTCCGGGAGCAATGTTATAGTCCAATATAGCCTATGTTACAATTCCAATACCAGGGTTAGTTGTAACAGAAGTGAATATCGTGTAAAAATAAAAATAAAAAATATAAAAGTATTAAATAAGTAATGTATTTATGTATAATTTCACGTACAAAAATAATTTGTCTTAAATTTTTTATAAACCAACTTTGCATTGAATTTTTTATCATGAAACTAACTTTTGTGCTTCAAAATATCTTCTCGCCAGCCGACCCCTCACCGCTAATGGTTCGAAGTTATTGGCCTTGTTTCAAACGTACCTACCCCGTTGCAAACGTACCCAGAGTATCCTAATAACAGCGTATCATGGTTTTGTTACTTCCAATTTACGATACCTACGAAATTAGGTCTAGGGCACTATAGTTACCGCCTTTGCAACGCTTTTTTTGTTGATGTTTTCGACAGCTCGAACCGAGTGTACCGGTACCACCGCGACAAACACAAGCAGAAGCAGCAATGCACCTTGTGCAGCAACACGTACGTGAGCGTCACGTCGCTACGCGTCCACATGCTGTAAGTGTTTGACACTGACTGAATCAAGCAAGTGTACCTCTCAAACAGAGAATATTAACCAGAGGCTCGATTAACACGTTGTTAACCTTTGCTTTTTGCTTATAAAATGATTTTACACATAGGCATTACTATACAGGGTGTAAAAGGTGTAAAAGGACAGCTCCCGAATACTGAAGGTACCGGTAATGCTACCTATGCCATAGCTATATAACATAGCGATGAGTTCACAGAGCTCACCGGCCGCGCGAGTTCAACGCTCTCGGTCAGGTGATAAACGCGCAGCGCAAATATTTCTTATATGGTTTTCACTGCTTTTTTTGAAGTTTTTATTTATTAACGATTTTTTAATGATGAAAATTAGGTTTTTGTGTTCCTTCTATAATGTTGTATGGATATTTATAAAGAAAACACGAAAAAAGCGGCCCCAGAGTGGGCATTTTTTTCGTGTTTTTCCAGCTTAAATATTTTCAGAATCATGGTCTGAATGCACTGTTTCAGTTTTCGGAAGTAGTATTTTTACACCCGGTATAACATGAGCAAACAGCTCTTGTTTGTTGCCAACATTTTTTCTTTATCTGCTCAAATGTAGAAACCTGTTATTAGCTTTATGTTCGTATCTCTAAGTTTCTATTTATACTTTAGTATCGCCGTTGGATTCTTAATGAATCAAATAAATGCTTCTGATGACGATGATGGTGTTCCCTTTCCAGAAACGTGCACAAGCTGTCGGCTCGTATGTACACCTGCTCTATATGCGACAAGTCTTACAGCAGCAAGTCAGGTCTCAACAGACACAACACGTCCACACACGAGAAGACAGAAGGATCCTGCGTCGTCTGCAACGCGCACTTCCTAACGAAGACCGCCTTGATGAACCACCAGCGCACGCACTACGAGAATTTCACCAACAAAAGGTTAGTCTACGAATCGGGCTGACGCACCACAGCCCGACACAGCACTACACCGCAGTGCTTTGTTAGTAGTAGAACTTCCTGTGAAAGAGTTCGTCCGGGGAAGTACTATCACCGTACCTATTTCTGCCGCCAAGCCAGTAATTGCTCGCATTGCTGTGTTTCGGTTTGAAGAGTACGGATGCCGGTGAAATTACAGGCAGGTACATTAGACTTTTCATCTTTGTCTCAGGGTCGGCAGCGCTTGCGATGCCTCTGGTGTTGCAGGCTTCCATAGGCTACGGTCACTACTTTCCATGCTTGTTTGCTTGCCAAGTAGTATAAAAACTATCCGCACACGTACTCCACGCATTTTACAAAATAAAGTATCGGTGTACGTCTCTTTCAGGTTCTCGTGCAACAAATGCGACAGCGCGTTCTTGACCCGGACTGCGCTGCAGGATCACGTTGACTGGGACCATCTGAAGACCGTCAAGCACGCTTGCCCCAAGTGCTCTAAGGCAGGTTTCACTAGTGTCTAAGCCCTTCTGGCTGTTATGATCTCGGCCTAAGAATAGGACTCCTCCAATTCCTCCCGTGGATGTTGTAAAAAGCGACTGGGGGATGACGCCAGGGAATGGGCAGCAGCAACCATACCTACCATTTGTTTTAATTTATAAGTAGTACTTACGCCAACAATGAGCTGTCACTAATCAAATTTGACTGTTAGAAAATGCTGTTAGCATTAAACCCACCCTTTTGTTCTATTTTTTTGCGATGTGAAATAAAGTATAATAGTCCGATGAACGAGGCAATTCTTTGTATGCACACCCTAACAATAATTCCTCTGTCGCTGAAACTTTGCTGTGTGATAAAGTAAGGTTTATAGATTACGGTTGACAAGTTATCTATAAAAAAAAATATGTTTAAATTAGGTATTTCTACCTAAACATGAAAATCACTTATAACATTCGGTGGAAAATTGCTCAGTCTGAAATTTCTTCGGTATATGTTAGTATACATTAATAAGTATAGATATGTAACGGTATCCAGGAATATTTCGATTTCAGTGAGGCAGAAATTAAAGAATATCTGTTTTTTTATCACAACTTTTTCAGGAAAATTGCTCAGTCCGTTTTTATTTTTTTGTACGTGTAAGGTTGTTTAAACGAATCGCCTTGCAGAGTTATCTAAAAGATTTGCCTTTTCGTTCATAGCTTTATGGTTTTTTGGAAATAACTTTCGGCGGAAAATTGCTCCGTCCTTTTTCATTCATTTATTAGTTAAAGTACACTTAATTACAACAGCTTTTTAAAGTATCCAATAAAATTTCGGCGTCGCATACGCATTTTAGACTATCAACATTACGCGCCCAGGCGCCGGGAGCTACTTTTACTACTTCTTGAGGCAATAGTTTTGATCAATGAGGATCAATATATATATATATAAGGCAAATATCACTCACCTACTTGCTGACTCATCACGATATCTCAAGAACTAAACAATAATAAATAATGTTTCTTTCGGCTTCTAAGTGCTTGTAAGTTTAATATTTGTATGAAAAAAGTTAGAACCAAATTGAACCTAACGCCTACGCGTTACAGCATATGACATCACATAGAAGTTCGAATTTGAAAGCCGAAGCAAAATCGTAAAGTTTCTCAGACGAATAAAAATGAGAGACAGAGTCGTCGTGAACAAACAGCTACAGAGGGTCCACTCAGAACATAGCGCCATTTCTGGTAAGCACACATTGACTTTACGTTTACATGTTCACGCAATCTCGAGCAGAGCTCAGTCGCGACTATAATAGCGAGTGCAGGCATTTGTCACTTGTTAACAAAATGAGTAGCGGTATTATTACGCTTGCAGTGTATTTGGTTGTTTAAATACTACCCAATGCAAACGTTCTTCACCTTTCCAAACGAGATTGTTTGTAACTTGTTTCAACTCCTAATAATCTACTCCTTTTCAAAATTCTGAATGAATACAGTAGCAACCTTAGTGAGTCAGGTAAGTTTAGGTTATTATTTTCAAGGACGGTGGGAGCGCACCTTCTGTCTTTTTCTATATTTTGTGGTCTTACCTAAACTGTAAAATTTTGTAACGTCGATCATTTCTTCTTCGATGCGTCGGCTGTTTTTATGACGACTTCTAGGTGGCCAGTATGTTTCAATTGATTTCTAACGAGATTTTAAAAAAGTACAACTTTACATACAAAATATGCTTGCCAAGTGCGAGTCGTAAGTACTCGAGTAGGTGTGCTGACTGACGGTTTTTAATGTGGTAGTTTTCCATGATTTTGATATATTTTCAGTAATTTATTTAATTTTTTTATTCAAAAACGAGTTGAGTGTCCTTGGGATAATTTTCAATAGCGTAATAGTTTTGATTGTTTTCACAGTCACTCGCGATAACTTTCGTTTAATTCTTCATCGTATTCTCAATATTCTTACTTTTTCCACATCATGTTTACCTTATTTTGGGGATAAGTTTAAGGACAGCTACTTTTAGGTGTTTTTTTTCGTTATAAATGTGATAAAAAAGTTGCTCATAGTATAATCCAAAAAAAAACAGAACCTCGATAACCAAAAACGGAATGCGGATCTCTAAGCAAAAAAGCTGTGTCAAAAAAGGAAAAGCGGTGTATCTGGCAGCCCTTGCACGGAGCGCATGCGTGGTGCGGTGCCCCGCTCTATTATCAGAGGTCCAAGCACGAATATCTAAAGTGACGAGACACGATCGTAAACTTCAAATATCAACTCACAAAAATTGAAAATTTCTAGTTACTCCGGTGTCTCTGGCCAATATTTGACGTTTGAGATCGTCTCGATATCGTCTCGGTAACATTAATTGTTCGTGCTGAGCCCACAGAACCCCGCGCGGTACGAAAATTGTCTAAGTATAAAATGTTGATATTTAAAAGTTTATGTGTTTATGTGTTTAGGCGAAATTTTATTGGATAACTTACAATTCTATTATAATAAGGTATATTGTAACTAACAAATGAATAAAAAACGACGGAGCAATTTTCCGCCGAAAGTTATTACCAAAAAACCATAAAGCTATGAACGAAAAGGTAAATCTTTTAGATAACTCTGCAAGGCGATACGTTTAAAATACCTTACACGTACAAAAAAATAAAAACTGACTGAGCAATTTTCCTGAAAAAGTTGTGATAAAAAAACAAATATTCTTAGTTTTTGCCTCACCGAAATCTAAATATTTCTGGATACCGTTACATATCTATACTTATTAATGTATACTAACATATACCGAAGAAATTTCAGACTGAGCAATTTTCCACCGAATGTTATAAGTGATTTTCATGTTTAGGTAGAAATACATAATTTAAAAATAAATAACATCCTAGATAACTTGTCAACCGTAATTTATAAACCTTACTTTATCACACTGCAAAGTTTCAGCGACAGAGGAATTATTGTCAGGGTCAAACCCCTCACTGACTGGACTATAAATAAATAAACCATTTGAGTACCTAACACCAATTACTGCGATCACCAATCCGCCTGCCAAGCGTGGTGATTATGGCAAGTCCCCCCTATTTTATAGGAAAGGCCTTGTCCAGCAGTGACGTCAACTGATGAAGAAGCCTGGCTTCACTACTTAACATACCTGTTACATTCCAGGCGTTCAAATCTGCCGTGACGATGCGGGACCACGTCAAATTCGTGCACGAGAAGCGGCGCCTTCCGCGCAACAAGATTTGTGATTATTGCGGCAGCGGGTTCACGGTAAACACTAAAACCTACTAATTCATCATCTCATATCCACGCCGAACAGATCAACTCTCTACAAGTGCTATTTACGTACTGTTCTTTGAGCGTGCCAAGATGCAGCCGAGATAAATACCTACTTCCCCCCACGCTGGGTACGGATGTAACAATTTGTAACAATTTTTGTTCTATCATCCATAACATCGCCATTATATAACCTAACTCCGAAAGGAATACAAAATGATGATGAAGGATGGAAATGTGTTTATTTAGCATATAAAAGGACAGCCTACCTTAGCCGAATACTGAAGGTACCGGTAAAGCTACCTATATCATAACTAAATAAAATAGCTTTCGCCTGAGATGTGATTCATACCGGAGAAAACTTCTTTTTTTCGTTTCGTATCGTATTTGTCAGCCAGCAATGTACGCATTTATTCCGGCCGCGCGAGTTCAACGCTCCCGGTCAGCTGATCGACCCGTAGGGCCAATATTTCTCATGTGGTTTTCATTGCTTTTTTTGACGTTTTTATTTATTAACGTGTTTTTAATGATTAAAATTAGGTTTGTGTGGTGTATTGTTGTTAACGTAATACTATATTATGTACATATACTATACTGTAGTATAGTTAATATACCTAGGCATCTACTTATGTGACGTGTAATACTCTTACCAAATAAATGATTATTGATTATTATAGGCTTACAAAATAAGTTTCAGCAAAAAAAAAATTTACAAATCTCCTAATTATGTGCAGTGTTGATGAAATGAGGTTATGTGTTAACTGAATTATCACCAAATAATTATTTTTCCATAGACGATTGCAATCCTGCGAAGCCACATCCGGACGCATACAGGCGAGCGCCCGCTGCACTGCTCGCACTGTGACGCGACCTTTGCGCACTCCGCCGCTCTTTACACGCACAACAAGTTGCGACACAAACCGCACTAGATCTACACACAACTATTAAGACGAGCCTCCTTGACTTTGGAGTCACTTTGTTACATTCTCACACAGTACAGAGACAAGTAAATAATATTATTATTTAGGTAGGTACTTGTCTCTGGTAAAGGTAAAAGTTACAAACTTGATGTTTATACAGTGATTTATAGTATATAGATTACTTGAGGATGTAATCTAACGAAATCATAGATCAGAATCACGATTGGTAAAACTTTTCTCGATAGAATTATTTTTTGAAATCGGCCCTCCTAAAATATTTTTTACGTCCATCCTATCTAGAAGATATTGACGGTAAATTATTATGCAATTCGGTAGAAAATCGCAGCACGTAACAAAATAGAAGATGATTTATTTTTATATTTGCTACTTTTTAAGCAAAAAGTTTTATCACATGTCGCTAACGTCATTTACTTCTGCTTGCTTCTGGGCGGGACAGAATCGATACCGCATCTCTTCTCGGGCTCAAGTGAGTAAAAGCGCTATCACTTTCTAATCGGGGCTCATGGGCGGAGTTAGCTTAGGAAACTTTTTCAAGGAGTATCGTCTTAACACGTAACTATTTATTATTTAATCATATTTTATTAAATGACATTCTCTTTTTATTTATAAGTTATTTTTATGTCTTAGCTATAAAATGTATTATTATTTGCATCAGATAATTATATATACGACATTGTAATTAATTAATTAGTATTATTAATGAATTTATTAATATTAATTGTACCCAATATAATAGGGACGTAAAGATTTGCATGCCTGTGAATAATTTTAGTTTATAAGACGATTCAAAATGATTCTTGTGATTTAAATAAATAAAAATATTTTGATTTGATTTGATTCACTATAATAGGTCGGGGCCAGCTGAGATGCGAGAGGTTGCAGGTTCAATTACCGCTGCGGGACAAATGTTTGTATGATCTGCAAATATTTGTTACGGGTCTGGGTGTTATGATACCATGGTATTCGTAGTTCCTAATAACCACGACACAGAGAATCCTAGTGTGGGATCTGGACTACTTATGTGATTGTTGGGTGTTGTTATGTATGTTATTAAGTTACGTGGTGACTTTCCAGTTATTTTGCATTTCCTTTATACAGGGAGATAGCATCTTAACAGGAGGAAAAACAGGTTTAATGCCCGGTTTACATTATTCCAGTCCAGTGATCCAGCGAGAATTCAATCCAGTGCTGGACTGGATCTGTATCGTCTACATTATTCCAGTCATTTAGAAGCCGTTAATGTGTGAACACTGCAGTGACAATGATTTAAAGAAGAGATCTGTTTCGAAAATGTTTTAATGGCACTGGATTGCCCGTCTACATTATTCCAGTTGCACTGGATTGGTCGCACTGGATTCAAAAGTAGACCACCAATCCAGTTACTGTGCTGGAATGCTCACTGGATTCAGTGCATTCCAGTGGTGGTTTACATTTTTCCAGTAAGCAATCCAGCGCTGGATTCGATCGCTGGACTGGAATAATGTAAACCGGGTATAACGCAGAGATTTGATCGGGGTACTGTCTTATTTAAAAGTTTTTGAATACTATTAATTAGTCATTATATTATAGTCAATAGTCATTTATTCATATTATTCATTATACGTCAATATGGCAGGTACAATATTAGCTATGATTATTATATTATACGCGCTGACACCTATCATACAGGATATTATCTTAGTTTAGGAGTCAGTTGCGACACTAAAACTGTAACCTTTAAAAGGGCGCTCGGAAAATATAATGTTTTTTTGCCTAGTTATTGTGAGTAAACCAGATATCACATTAATAAAAAAAATTAAACACGTGATTTTTCAAACTTTTTTCTATCCGTGACCAAGCCAGAAACACAATTGGCAGACATTTACTCGATACTTAACTTTTTTTAAAGGTATGCCTTTGTACTATATTTTTTTGAAATTTCTAGGAAATAACTTCAGTCACATATCCAAAATAAATACTCACCGAAGGAAAATGTAATTTATTATCCGTGACCAAACCAAAATTTACCTAGACTAATTAGTTTAATCATAATAAATTAAATATATGATTTGAGACTTTACTTCTGTGCAAGATAGCGTCGTGCGATATTCAATCTTATTCCGTTAGTGTTTGCGTCTAAATGACAATTCAAACATATTATATTTTCGGAGCGCCCTCTTAAGCCTGTGTACCTACTTACTATGTCCTATATACTTTTGTAACGTGTTCATGTTTTATGGTGTCAATAAATATATTTGATATACTTGTTAATTAGTCATGTCTGTACGCTCGCTGTGTGGGTGTGTTTGCGCGTGTGTGCGAGAAGCGCTGCTCGCTGCGAGTATCGCACGCCGCACTCACACAGGAAGGGCCGATCGCCTGTGTGCGTGCGCACGTGGTTTTGTAGGATATTATTCGTCTGAAAATGTAAAATATAATTTTATTTCTAATTTTTTTTTTGCAAAAGACTACTCAGGGGCGGGCATCAGCATCCATCTGAGTACTTAATACCAATAACACCAGCCCCCTGCCAAGCGTGGTAATGAGGGGTTTTTACGGGCGGCGTTTCAAGACATGCTTTCAGCGTTGAAAATAGATGGCGCTGCTCTGTTACGTAGCTGTCAAGTGTCAAAATAAAGTTAAATGTCAACATCAACAACGTGGATATATTTTCGTATCGTGGTATTTATTTTTGCTTACTTATAAAACCACCACGAAATCACTGGCGCACTCTCAAGAAGCAGAAACAAACAGAATAAAGCCACAGATTAATTAGATAATAGCTTTGTGCGCGTACACCACAGATAATACATTTGTCAATCTTGTCAGCTACAGTTGAGTCAGCGCCATCTATCGAACCAATTTGGACTACTTTTTTTTAATCGAAGTTGATAAGCCCTCATTGTGCCAGGCCCAACCACCCCCCCGAATAAAGAGACCCAGACCAACTTATCACGGGTACAGCTCGAGATCGAGTTGAACCGCACATAAATCTTTCGAGTGTTATGTATGTGTATACCTACTCACAGTAAAACCGCGTCCACAGATGTAGCAAATTTTATTCTTGGGCGGCAATACTCCCTCGTGAATCTTGCGATTGTGTTTCACGAGATCTGCGTTTCTAATGAAATTCTGTATAAAACAAAAGTGTTTTATTAAAAAAATAGCTGACCCACTTGCGACTTTATCCGCGCGTGGGATACGAGTAAGTATTTTTCCTAATTTAATTTTTTCCTAAACTACAAATATTGAGGCGAACAAAACGAAAAAAAAAACAAATCTGTCCAGCCATTTTCGAAATTTCGCAAGGCTAACACGGCAATTGATTTTACAAATATAGAAAGATGCAGTTTTACAAAGCTTAATTGCGATTAGACTGCGTAATAAAGCAATTTCAAATAGAAACAGCTTTTTACTAGTATCAGCAACTCCCTGCTCCGAGGCACCCACCACCCAGGGGCTTCCCTCCTAGTGGTAAGACGGATCATCAAAGCAATCCAAGCCGTCATTGTTTCTGATTCTTCTAGGCTTGGTCGCGTTGGAAACAGGGGTAGGTAATTTTAGTTTCGAAGTCGATTTTAAATGATCCTTGTGATTTCAATGAATAAAATTATTTTGATATGATTGAAACCGATAGCAACAGAATTACATAATCACGCCCCTATTCCAACATGACCGAGTAGTATAAATAGTGGTAAGTAAAAGTGAAAAAGACAAGAACAATTCAATAAAATGTTTGTGTGTGTGACACCTATCACTACATTGAAGAACTACGTAGTGACGCAGCACTCTTCCAAGAGATGGCGCTGTCGCCAAGAAATCAGAGAGTTCTAAATCGCGCAAGCGAAATGATTCTGGAGTCGGGACTTTTTCTGCTCTTTCGAAGAGAGACGTCGGCCTTTTTTTATTTTATTTAAATTTCTAGTGTTTTTTTGAGTTACATCGTGTAATTTTGGTGGCAAATAACCGGTGTAGCCTTAGAGAATTTATGTAAGCTTATAAAGAGCACATATTAATGAATTTAAATAAAATAAGTGTATTGCGTGTCTTTTCGAAGGGGTGGAAATTGTCCAGGGACATTCTAGTAAACTGCCATCGATTTACTAGAACATGACTTGACAGAGTACTTGACGACTGGGCATTGTTTGTTAATTATCTATGCTACTTGACATTGGCAAATATTATACCCACCCCTGACAGCCCTGATTGCACAATTTACGCCTGTTGCAAACCTATCGAGAGATAGAGAATAGTCCTGCCGATCCCTTAGCATACTTAGAATAGATAAGGCACCCTTAAAGATAGATAAGTACTTACTTTATCACACGCTCCGCATCTGTATTTGAACAGCTTCAAATGAACCAAGTTGTAATGATCTGTCATGTAAATCTTCTTAGTAAATATTTTGTCGCATGCTGTACACGGAATCCTGAAACCAGTTGTATAATTGAATAACGACTTCTGTGGCGCAGCGGGCGAGTAGTCGGCTGAGATGCGAAAGGTTGCGGGTTCGATTCCCGCTGCGGGACAAATGTTGCATGATCTGAAAATATTAGTTTCGGATCTGGGTGTTATGGTACCATAATACTCGTAGTTACTGATACAAATGTTGTTACTGAGACAAATGTTGCATAATCTGAAAATATTAGTTTCGGATCTGGGTATTATGGTACCATGATACTCGTAGTTACTGGTACAAATGTTGTTACTGAGACAAATGTTGCATGATCTGAAAATATTAGTTTCGGATCTGGGTGTTATGGTACCATAATACTCGTAGTTACTGATACAAATGTTGTTACTGAGACAAATGTTGCATGATCTGAAAATATTAGTTTCGTGTCTGTGTTGACCATGGTGCTCGTTTTCTTACCTGAGTTTGTTCCTAGGCACGTGCCTAACACTGTTACAAAGGTGCCACTTAAGTCTGTATATATCTGAGTAGTGGGTGTCGCACTCCGCGCAGTAGGCGGGTGAAGCCGGGCGGTGCGCTAGCTTGTTGTGCAGCCATAGTCCGTTGTAGCGAGCGAATCGTTTGCCGCACGATTTGCATTCGAAAGGTGAGTGTTGTTTCCTAAATAAATTATTATTTTTGTCATTGATATTTTTGTATAGAGATAGATGTCGTGGAATAATCCCACGAGATTAAATACGAGTTATTCAATTACCGGATTTATGCATGTACTAGCTGGTGCCCGCGACTTCGTATGCGCAGTTTTAGTATTTCGAGTAGCATGTATTAGCGTGGCGTAGAAAATAATATAACCTATATTTATAGTGTGGCGGGCTTTTTTGAGATAAACATTTCCATCATACATTACATATGTATGTGTAACTCTAGCGGTTTTGGCAGCGCACGCCAGAATAGCTCGCAGATGGTAGATTTCCTACATACTTGACACTTATCGTCATATTATGGACAATTCACACAATATCTTTATAAATTGTAGCCTATGTGTTATTCTGATGTATAAGCTATATTATTCTAAAGTTTCATTAAAATCCATTCAGTAGTTTTTACGTGAAAGAGTAACAAACATCCATCCATCCATCCATACTTACAAACTTTCGCGTTTATAATATTACTAGTTGCGCCCCGCGGTTTCACCCGAGTGAATAATGATGAAAATTGATGATAATGATGATGATGAAAAGTAGCCTATGTGTTAATCCAGGGCGTAAAGTATCTCCATTCCAAATTTCACTCAAATCCATTCAGTAGTTTTTACGTGAAAGAGTAACAAACATCCATACAAACTTTCGCGTTTATAATATTAGTAGGATATAGTAGGAAGTAGGATAATAGATCGTATTTAATCTCGTCACGTCGCACTGGGCGTTCAAAAATACAAGTAGCGGCACGAAACTCTAGCAGTGACGTTATAGCGCAGAAGTCAAAAGTATTAGTTACTAGTTGCGCCCCGCGGTTTCACCCGCGTGAATAATGATGAAAATTGATGATGATGATGATGATGATGAAAAGTAGCCTATGTGTTATTCTGATGTATAAGCTATATTATTGTAAAGTTTCATTAAAATCCATTCAGTAGTTTTTACGTGAAAGAGTAACAAACATCCATACTCACAAACTTTCGCGTTTATAATAGGATTAGTATTTATACTAATTGTATTGCGTGCGCAACTATTCCCTCTACATTTCGTTCAGCGCTAGACTTAGGTGCCGCTACTCATACTAGTTTTAAGATCCTTATTTTAAGAAAGGAATGTCCGAAATTCGCCCCCTTAGGGGTGAGGGGTGTTGAAGCCTGTGTGGAAAAAACTACATGAGGACGAAGTCGCGAGCCTTCCCCTAGTCTTCGATATTTTGGTTCTAGCACATGCCGATTTCTTTATGATGTTTTCTTTCACCAGATTTAAGCCAACGAACTTTAAACATACTTCTAATCTTACAGATCTCTCTCATCCAAAGGTTGTCTGGATCGCCTCAAAGCGATCAGACCACTCATTGCACTTTTAATAAAAAGATCACCCAAAATCCAATTCAACAAAATGCTGGGTTTGATTCCCACTGGGCTACGTTCCATGCACTCTCGCTTGGCCGAGAGTGGGTCGTCGGATGGTTCTGTCACTCACCTGATATGATCTTTGATGCAGTATCTCATTTTGAAGCTGATTCCGCAGTAATCACAAATAAACTTCTCATGGCACGCTTTGAAATGTTGGAAAAAAACGCGTCTGCTCCTGAAATAAGTTTTTTTAAATATAAAAAACATTACTAGTTCGAGTCACCACTGCGGTTCTTTCTTGGTCACTGCGTTAGGTCACAGAACAGCTTATGGTATGGTATGTACAATATACCATATCATAACCTGCTATAAGCTGCATATGCCGGTTTTCTGGTCACTAGCTGAGCGTTGAGCACAAAAAGATGTAAAATAAAAAAAAATGCATAGAAAATTCTATTGGTGCATGACCGAGGTTTGAACCCATGACTTTAGAATCGGAAGTCGAGATCCATCTCTAGCTAGACCATAAGCGCTATCTTGGTTATAGGAACTAAGTTTACAGGAACTGTGTTTACAGGAACCGAGTTTTTTTTTATACTACTAGGCAACCAACTATATGGTATATATATAATATACTACTAGGGCATACGGCCCACCTGATGGAAAGTAGTTACCGTAGCCTATGGAAGCCTGCAACACCAGAGGCAACACACGCCCGCTGCCGACCCTGAGACATAAAGATGAAAAGTCTCATGTGCCTGTAATTTCACCGGCACTTGTACCCTTCAAACCGAAACACAGCAATGCGAGCACTACTGCTTGGCGGCAGAAATAGATACGGTGGTAGTACTTCCCGGAACTCTTTCACAAGAAGTTCTACTACTAAGATTTTGTTGTTAGATAAACTAAAAATAACATATTTAAGCGATTTCTAATAAAGAGAGTGCTCAAGATGTATGTCTGCTCTAATCTCCGAAACTACTGAACTGATTTTGATACGGTTTTCATAAATAAATAAGTTGATTCTCTGGATTACTTGCATCATGAAATATATGCAAAAAATATGTGTAACTTACCCAAATTGTAATTTACATTTTAAGCATTGAAACACTTTTTTATGTTCTTTCTCAAAATGCCAAGACCTCATCCCTTTTCGACATACAAACAGACAAATAATACACTTGTAAACAAAATAATGTTTTCTCAAATGGGATAAGAGATGGCGTTTATTCACAATTCTATATTTGCAAATGTCACAAGTGTATTTTTTTCTTTCTTGCTATGAAAAGTTCGATAATGTTTTGCCAAAATTTCTCCATCCAAAAATCCCAAAACACAATCATCACATGTAAACTGTTTTGATTTAAAATATTCACTTTCTCTTTCACTCTCAATACATCGAACCAACTCCTCATTATTGATATGTACTTTTAAAAAAGTCTCATCAAAGTTGGTTGACACTTTGAATTTTGATTTCTTGTTCAGCTGGGCACGTTTAATTGCCCAGCGGCTTTTTGATCTTTGTTTCTTAACATCTAGATTTTCTGTGTTTGCTAAATCATTTCCTGAATTGTCTCGGTTTATGTTTTCATGTGGATTATCATCAAAATATATAGTTTCATTTATATCATTCTTGCCACCCGTGTCTTTATAAGGTTCCTTGTTTGTCTGTATGTCTCCTTCATAGATGTAAACAGTTATATTTGCATCGTTCAACGTAACTGAAGTAAGATTTGATAGTGAACCACATACAAAGCTCTGAAAGGTAAACAAAATATCATTACCAACCTGTTTATTATTATTATTTCAGACATTTATTTTGAAACACAGGCTTAACCAGCTCCCGTATTGTCTATTAAACTGGTAATCTTTTTCGAATACGATTTTACGGTACAATGCGCTTTTTGTTTGGAATATTTCTGCTCATGGAAAAGAAGCTAAAACACGCGGCGCAATGTACCAGTTTGATTATCAGTTTGATAAGCAATACCACCCCTGGACCTTTACGAGGCATTACTGGGGCAGTATTAGCCAACAGTAAGAGGCCCTTTTATAATTAGGATATAAAAAACATTATTGTTATGGTGGATGGAAGACAGATGATTAAACTATTGTGGAAATGGATGAAAGTTGGTGCTATTGTAAGAAGAACATGCTAATTGAATGTTTATTAGGCTATTATAATATAAGAAACGGCACCTGCCAATTCTAAATTATTTTTAGATTTAGGCAGGTGGTGACTTGCCGTTCACTAAACGGGCCCCTTAAACGTGCCGCCAATGATGGCAGCGTAAAGGGCAACGTTGGCGTGGACGGCTAAAGAGTGTTGAGAGGTGTGCTGCAGTTTCACTGAGCGCTACTCCCGGCTTTATGCCTTTAACACTTCCACCCTTGGAGCATAGGTTTCGCTCTTGCGCCTCCACCCTCGGCCAGCCGGCTAAGGCAAGCCGAGGGTCAGGGGGTCTCTGTTGACGCCAGGGAGTAATGGGGCTCCGCGGTGTCGCCACTCACCGAACACTCGCCACAAGCGTGCCCTGCGGTATTATTATTATTAGTTAATACACACGCAGCTCAAAGCTGATGCGTGTATATCTAATGTCAGTGCACTTAAAATGTTTATCCAATCTATTTTTAAGAGTTCACTGATGGAGCACTTATCACTGACTCTGGAAGCCGGTTCCAGTTGCTGACGACACGGTTGGGCAAAATATGCTTCCTCATTATGTCCACTGCTGGATGAGGTCTCCCCCATTGAATCCAATGGGGGAATTTAACATAATCACCATGCTTGACAGGCGGATTGGGGATTGCAGTATTGGTGTTAAGTACTCGGGAGGATGCTGCTGTACATCCCCTGGTTTAATCCCTTATTCGGTTTTTACGACATCCACAAGAGGAGGCGGAGAGCTTTATCCTCAGGCCGGAAACACCAGGTCATTAAGTGGGGGGAATATAATATTATCATCAGCCGATAAATGTCCACCATTAGACCAGATCTTCCCCAGTCAATTGTAATAATCACCACAGCAGGCGGATTGGTGACTGCAGTGTTGGTATTGAGTACTCAGGTGGATGCTTCTGACCATCTCCTGGTGTAATCCCTTGGTCGGCTTTTACGACATCCACGGGAGGAGACTGAGAGGTCTATTCTTAGGTTAGACTCACAATAATGATAATAATAATAAAGCCCTTTATTCTGAACTAGTGTTAATATAGATACATTTTTAAATATGTTTTGGTTTCCCTATAAAATGTCCCGTTGTTCAGCGTGTCTCTTGATATAGGCCTCCTCTAACATTTTCCACTGGGTTCTGTCCCTCGCTACCCTTCTCCAATGATGTCCCGCCGTGAGTTTCATGTCATCTTCCCATCTCGTTTGTTGGCGTCCTCTACTACTCACAGGACTCACAATACACAATGTTGAATTGGCTAGATTTAAATAACTACCTGGTTTGTATGAAGCAGTTCGTTGGCTCTCTTCACTTGCTCCTGGAACACAATTACTTTCCTCAACAGAGACCTGCATTGCCAACATATCAGAACAGATTCTACGGAGTCTTGGAGCTGCAAAGAATAGATTCAGTTATTAACTAGTCAGCGAAGCATGAAGGCGACTTCACTCGTATATTAGTACCAGGTTACAAAGTCACCTTATATGTCAATCCACGGGCATGATCTATCTATATCATCTCTATCATCAGCCAGTAGACATCCCTTGCTGAATGAGGTTTCCTCCATAGCATGCATAGTGTGCAATGGTGGGATTGGAGATTATGCCAAAGATTTCAACCTAGTTGTCATAGGAATTTGTGGTTGTCTCGCTAGCATCTTGGTAATGTTAGTTCACCTGTGCTAGCCGTACTGGTCTGTCAATTTCCATTCCAACACACCAAACTATATACGGAAACCAAGTTATGTAATACCAATATGATGCAATATATACATTATGAATAATATGATGTAGGTAATGTTTATTCTCAATTTCGTTTAGATTTTGAAGAGATAGATGACTTGGTACTGGCATATCATATTTTTGTAAGTGATAGAAATAAATAAATAGATAGATATCGTATACCTATACCACTGTGGTAACTCGGTTGGAGTGTCGATAAGGGGGCGCTACGTTGGGGTGTAGATAAGGGGGCAAAATTTGAGCGAGATTCTTCTAAATCTTTTTTTTTTGCGATATTTTCTAATAACTTACTGGATACACAAATTCCGATGTTATTTTCATAAAGGTGTTCGATAAATCTCGAAGTGGTCTGAGCGTTCTTCCAACGCTGAAGCAAGCACGACACTGAAGCCTGTTGTCGCTAAAAAACTCATGTTTTATTTCAATAACTTCCATTTACATAAGTACTTTATTATAAATTGTACTTAGTTTAGATTAAATTCTATTTCTAATCTAAATCTTTCATAAAATAATAAACAAAAACAAACAGTACTAACGTACTGTCAAGTGTCAAACTTCCGCCAAGTGTCAAACTTGACTGATGACTTTGACGACCTGGATTTTTTTCACAGAAGCCACATGGTGTATTTCCTTGGAGCAAGGAACATAATTTATTTCCTCCAAGCTATGGTTACATCACTCACTCAATACTCACTCAAAAATGGCGTTTTATTTTAATATGTTCATTCAATTCAATGTTTCAGTGGGATTGTATATTTTGGTAAATAAACAATTTTATCGCATAAATCTTATCAAATTACATAAATTATTATCAAAAACATCACAATTAATAACTTCACAATGAACATGAATATAATTTACGAAGTGCCAGTGGCGGTAGACTCGACTCCCGTCCAAGTTATGAACCACGATCTTCATCATCAGCCACTGCACGATGGAGAGGCTCCAGTCATTGTGAACATGCAGCCGGTACCTCCCGACCCGCCGCAACCGCCCGACGAAAAAAAACCCATCGTTATCAAACAAGAAAAGAAGAAAAAAGAGGCTATAGACGGGCAAGCGAAAGAAGTCATTTACAGAGTCATAAAGTTCTTCGAAAGTGAAAAACAGAATAGAGGATACGCTTTCCCAGTGGAGAATGTCGTTAAGCGTGCCTGCGCTGCCACAGGACTATCTGAAAGCACTATAAAACGTATTAAAAGGGATGGAATACGCGCAGAAGCCACTCAAACCAAAATGACCGGTCCCAAGAAGAAAAGAGTCCGAAAATGCAAAGTGCAACTCGACTACTTCCAGTTATGTGCATTACGAGGTATCGTCAACAGTTATTCGATACGAAAAGAGATTCCTACATTGGGTAAGATATTAGCAGCGGCGAGAAACGAATTGAACTATACAGGGGGTAAAGAATCTTTAAGGTTAATATTGTTAAATAAGTTAGGGATTAAGTTTAAGAAGTGCGAGAAAAAGAATAAGAAGCCTCCTGAGCAGCCGCCACCGCAGCCTCAGGTTCAGCAGATAATCCAACCGACAATGATGATCCAACACCAGCCTATGCAACAACAGATGAAGCAACAAGACCACCAAACAGCGACCATGTGCGTCTACTCACATATGATGCCACATGTACCACCTGTATCATACTAGCAATGAGTTGGTGGTGTCCCTGCTTTTTCTTGGTAACCCTGTGTTAGATCAGCCCCCTTATTCCCTACCTGAAAGTCACTCGGTGACTAAAGTTTGACAAGTAAAAGTACCATTGACGATTCCTAGTGATAATTTTGAGCATGGTAATTTTATTTGTCAAACGTTACACACTGAGTGACTTTCAGTTAGGGAATAGGGGGGCAGGCCTAAGTTGTGTTACAGTGACCCTGAGAAGGGCCTTAGACTGATGGTGAAAGAATTCTGGGCGCCTCGCAGAGGCATCATCCATGTTCATGTCTTTTTCAGTTTTAGTAGTTGCCAGTTTCCACTCAATGTTTTCCTTTACCATAAATAAACCAATAATTAATTTGTAGGGTTTCGTATCTGAAAAGGTACAAACAGAACAACTTTAGGATCACAAAGGTGTCTGTCGGTTGGTCACAGGCTATTTTCTCTGAATCTACTTGACCAAAAAAGTTGAAATTTAGTACATATACGGATAGATGACACAATCAATTACAGATAGTTTTCTCTCCCAACATAATGCCATAATTTGAGTTTTCTAACTCTTCAGTGTTTGACCCTTCATAGATGTGGAAATCTTTTAACTAACTAACTTTGGCCAGGACATACGACTGCCGACTGGTGGTTACCTGTGGCAATATTGTTTTATCCTACATACCTATGATATTAATCTTGAGCCCAACATCCTTCTTGAATTCGCTGTATCAATGGTATCATTTTCCATAATTTATCTACAGCACGTTCCTCTCGCCTGATGAACGAAAAATACAACTTTGATGGAGTTTTTTATTTGTACAAATATGTTATGGGACATGTTATCAGCGATTATTGCCGTCCACCGGTTACTTTCCCAGTACATTCGGAACCATGGATAGTTTATAGAAGCCATCACAAACATAATCTCTATGTAAACGTAAAACTCTTTCATATCCAAATTTATTCAAGGCCTAGTGACCAATGGTAATGGGCAACAGTGAAGCACAAGGGGGAAAAATGCGTTTGCTAAGTGTGACTCAAGAAAACATACCTGATGTGTCACTATCTATTACTACGGAGACTATTTCACCAAAATACGGGACAAACCTGGTATATAGCATATACTATATACTTCAGTCTGTGCCTAACTGAGGTATATAGTATATACCTCACTCAGTTAGGCACAGTTAAAAATCCAGACAATATTAATGCAGCATGATACTTTAATTAGTTGTTTTTTAGGGTTCAGTACCCAAAGGGTGCCAAACGGGACCCTATTACTGAGCCTAAGCCGTCCGCCCATATGTCTGCCTATCTGTATTCTGTCACAGGGCAGGGGTGTAACTCAGCAGCCATAACTGGTAGCCAGTTGAAATTTTCTCATGTAGATTGTGTTGTTTGGGCATTAAACCTATACAATAATCCAACCAAGACAAAACAGTTAGCGCTTCTTATCTACTAGTAGCAACATCTAGTTTTGAGTTGTCAAAACTTTGGAACCCTACACGCGTGGTACGAGAGGAGACGCATGCTGGTTTATAGCTACCAAATAAATTATTCTTGGAAGTAAAACAAGGCACATGTGTGAATCGAATATTTATATGAATTGCTATAAGAAAATTGGTTTGGAAAGTTTATGCCATGTACATGAATCTTTTTAGTATGTGATCTGGCTTAAGATTAATGCACCAATCTAGATTTTGATGAGATGTGTCAGAAACAAGCTATACCTACATGTATTGTCTACAGTTATACAATAGAATTGATTTACAAACTGAAAAACTGCCGACTAGTACTTAACTCTGATCTGCTCCCTATTCCCTAACTGAAGCCACTCAGTGACTAGGCTGGAGACACCACGGCAAAGCTGATAACCCAGTCCTATTCGTAGACAATAGTTCTAGGTTTCTTTGGATCATTCACAAAAACCCCCACCTGGTTTTTCATCCACATCTCATCGAAAACCAGATGAGCGAGTCATCTCTTAAGCCAGGAGCGCGATTACGTAATTCTGTTGCTATCGATTTCAATGTTGTTTCTATTTGAAATAACGTTTATGTGATTAATATACACAGTGTTGTCGCAATTAACTTTTGTAAGCAAAATGCTTAAATTGGATAATAGCAAGCGCGTCATTTCGAATAGAAACAGCGTTGAAATCGATTGAAACCAATAGCAACAGAGTTACATAATCGCGCCACTGATCTTGTACTTCCCTAATATAAGTTCTGTAAATTAGCTATTGTGTATAAATCATTTCATTATATTAATGATATCTATTTAAAGACTTTCAACACACATCAGGTATGGGGCCGAGGTGTGAATTATCCGTCCTGCGAATTTAAACTTAATTTGTATGACTATAGAGCATCATGTCAAAACTCATAAAAAGCCACGGCCTTGGCCCTGACGGGACATTGTACTTGTAATGACGAATGGCGATATTCAGCTTTATTTTATTTATTTATTTATCAAACAAACTAATTACAAATATTTGGTTGGTAATGTCTTAAAACCTAAGTTAGGTTTGTGTAGACACTATACTCTGATTTTTAATCTTTAACATTTTTGTAAACATGAAATGTCACTGTATGTATGTGTATCATATGTGTATATATATACACATACATGACACATTTGTTTGTGTAATATTATACATGAACTTCTGATTAGTAAATACATTATTATTAGATTAAAAATCAGAGTATAGGTTATCGATGAATTAAGTTTATATTTTATAACTTTTCATTTAAAAAACCGACTTCGTTGTAATCGACTAAATAATTTTGGATGAAAAAAAAATTATGAAAGAACCATAGTGGTGAAAGGATTATGATACTTTCTGAATGCAAATGCTTGGTGTCTTGCTGAAAATATCAAAATCGCCATATGTATCCCTACAATATTTGAGGAGTTCCCTCAATTCCTCGTGGATCCCATCATCAGAACTGGATTCTGAAAAAAATGGGACCAATCTGGAAATATATCTATTCAAACAAAAAAAGAATTTTCCAAATCGGTTCATAAACGCCGGAGATATGCGGTAACAAACAAAAAAAAATAAAAAAAACTACCGAATTGAGAACCTCCTCCTTTTTGGGAAGTCGGTTAAAAATACGTCCAAAACACGAGCAATATCGATAAACAATTGCATGGAATATTTTAAATACCTACATTATTATAAACTAGCTAGCAAACGCACACAAAAGCGACACAGTCACAGAGTGGATATTAGGTAGTATTCCGGTGCAGTCACCAAAAACCAGTTGCAGCTAGGTGCGCACTCGATAGGCGTGGTTGTGTGCGCTTGCGCTACAAAGAGGCTCCATTTTAAGCCAAAATTACAAATATATTTATTTATAATACAAATTAGGGTCAAATCCACAGTACGGATGTTTCCCGGTTCGGACCCGTCCCGGATGTGTGTGGAGTCCTTAATAGTAGGAATTAGGATAATTTTATTATGATAAGGCTGAATACTAAATTACAATATTGTATTTTTAATCAAATAAAACATTTTAAGTTTTAACATAGATTTTTATTTATCAATAAAATAAATTAACATTTCTTACAACTAGGTATCAGTAAAACATGATATTTTATTATGTCGGTACGTAAAAATGCGCTCGCCACTAGTCACGTCTATATTCGCACGATTGTGAGAACTCACAGTGGAGAAGCACATTTGAGGCTCTGCCTACCCTTTGAGAGAAAGGTGTGTGTCTGTATGACGACCTCCGTCGCGACGGAGGACTAGCCGTCTGAGATGCGAGAGGTGCGGGTTCGATTCCCGCTGCGGGATGCTGTGTGTTGTGGCAGAGTCGCGACGTGTCTGGTCTAAAATGACAAAACTATATTCCACAATGATAATGTAATTGTACTTAAGGTGAAACGTTTCGCAAGTGCCGCGAAATTCAAATTTCATTGTGTTTTTTGATAATTAAAACACATCAACACTTCTTGAGATAGCGAACAGTGATTTTGCGGGAATCAGGAGACCTAACACACATGTTATAATTGAAAGTAACTCATAAATATCATTATGAGTTAAAAATGAGTAGCAAAACTAATCCTATCCTATCCTGCTATCTCAAGAAGTGTTGATGAGCTATAATGTGCAAAAAACACAATAAAATTTGAATTTCGCGGCACTAGCGAAACGTTCCACTTAAATGTTTTTCATGTCTGGCTATTTAGAAGAGGACTACCATAATTTATGCGTGCCAATTAATGACATTAGACACAAAATATCCCCTGCGTAAGGCATAATTCCAACCACACGGGAATTGAATCCGCGACCCTTCCCCAGAAGATTGATCAATCAATCAACTTTGATAAAACAAGTAGTAAAAACGCCCCAGCCAGTTAGATCGATGTAGGCAGATCGTAGCGAACTGGTGTGTTGAACGCACTTTGCAGCACTTGATCAGATACATGATGTGGTAGGTCGCGGGCGGCTTACCCCCTGGGGGGTCACAGTCTCTTGCATCTTATGTGGCAGTGACTGTCTAGAACCAGTTTATATTTCCCTCACAGTACTATATGAGCGACACTATCCGCTAAGAATAGACTCTGTCTCCTCCCGTGGATGTCGTAAAATCCGTCTAAGGGATTACACCAGGGCAGCAGCATCTAACTGAGTACTCAACACCAACACTGTCAATCAAACCAATCCAACTGGCAAGCGTAATCACCCCATTTCATTCTATGGGGAAGACCTCGTCCAGCAATGGACGACTAAAGGCTGATGATAATGACAATATGAGCTGGTGCATGTGGTTGTTTGCCACCCGCCACCCGGCTTGCCCCCTAGGGGGGTCACGGGGTCGTAATCATCTTATACGTGGCCATGACTAGTCTAGTACCAGTTTACTTTTCCCTCGCGGTACTAAATGAGCTGGTGCATGATGTGGTTGGTCGCGGGCAGCTTGACCCCTCGGGGGGTATCTTGCACCTGTTTTTTTTATCACCCAACAGTCACGTACATAATCCAGATCCCACACTAGGATTCTCTGTGTCGTGGGTATCAGGAACTACGAGTACCATTATGGTACCATAACACCCAGACCCGGAACAAACATTTGTCCAGCAGCGGGAATCGAACCTGCAACCTTTCGCATCTCAGCCGGCTACAATGAGGCCGTCAATGTGGCCATGACTAGTCAAGTACCAGTTTACTTTTCCCTCGCGGTACTAAATGAGCTGGTGCATGATGTGGTTGGTAGCGGGCAGTTTACCCCCTCGGGGGGTAGCAGTAGGCGGCGCGGGCTCGTGTCGGTGCTGCGTGCGCATGTGCGTTTTGCACGCTGTGCTCTGCGCGAACGCGGCACTGCAGTGCGCGCACGGGAAGGGCCGCTCGCCGGTGTGAGTGCGACGGTGCTTGATCAACACTCCGTTTGTCTGAAAACATTTATTATAACATAACACCCAACAGTCATATAGTCCTGAGGCCTTACCATTCAATTAATCTTTCAATAAAAATGTGAAATGGGTCCTCCAAGGCAGGCAACGCATTGGCAATGCCTCGGGTTTTACAGATAGGCGACTGTAACCGCTTACCATCAGGCGAGCCGTATGCCAGTTTGTCGAACCATAACATAAAAAAAAACCATGACCACTTATAGCGATTCAGTTCAAAAACTATTCAGTACATAACTTTTCATTTAAAAAACCAACTTTCGCGATTGTATTGGACTAAATATGTGGATGAACAAAAAAATGATGAGAAAACCATAGCAGTGAAAGCGTTATGATACTTTTTGATTGCAAATGCTTGATTTGTTGCTGAAAATATCAAAATCGCTATACGTATGCCTACAATATTTGAAGAGTTCCTTCAATTCCTCATGGATTCCATAATCTGAACAGGATTCTGAAAAAAATGGGACCAATCTGGAAGTATATCTATTCAAATAAAAAAAAGAATTTTCCAAATCGGTTTATACAAGACGGATATGAGGTAACAAACATGTATAAAAAAAAAATGAAAAAAATACATCCACGTTGAGAACGTCCTTTTTATTAAGTCGGTTTAAAATATCAGTTCGTCGTTGACATTCGTCATCATTGAATAACTTTAATCGCAGAAGTCTAGACCTTCTGCTACTGTGCCTTTAAATATAGCTGTTGACATCACGGAACCGATATTTTGTACTGAATACTTTTTGAACTGAATCGCTAAAAGAGCTCATGGTAAGGCCTGTGATCCCACACTCGGATGCCCTGTGTCGTGGGTATCAGGAGCAAGAAAGAATTTTTAAGGAGTTCAGGTTCAGTGTTATCAGGAGTTTTTAACAAAGAATTTACGAATGTAGGCGATTAGCCGGCTTAGATGCAAGAGGTTGCGGGTTCGATTCCTGCTACGGGACAAATGTTCGTGTATGATCTGCAAATATTTGCTCAGGGTCTGGGTGTTATGGTACTCGTAGTTCCTGATACCCACGCAATCAATTCTTTTTTTCTCCACTCGATGGGCTAAGCACGTAAACGTCAAAGGAAGTCGGTGGATGGAGGCGGCTCAATACCGTGTCATGGCTTTCTAGAGGGTAGGCCTATATCCAGCAGTGGTCTTCTACAGGCTGATAAAAATGATTATAAAAATTTAAATCCTTCCATATCCATATCATTGGCCAATATTTGTCATTGACTGTCGACTTGCTAGCATTTCTCTATAGTTAGTTATTCGTGCTAACCCCGCTGTAGTTTGACCACACCGAGGGTTTTTTTTATACTATTTGGCAAGCTTACAAGCTTACGGCCCACCTGATGGAAAGCAGTTACCGTAGCCTATGGACGCCTGCAACACCAGAGGCATCACACGCGCGCTGCCGACCCTGAGACATAAGATGAAAAGTCTCATGTACCTGTAATTTCACCGGCACCCGTACCCTTCAAACCAAACACAGCAATGCGACTGCTTGGCGGCAGAAATAGGTACGGCGGTAGTACTTCCCGGACGATCTCTTTCACAAGTTCTACTACTAACTAAGGGTGGAAGTAGAGACGGAGACGAAGGAGCTTCACCAAGGTACTCACGTGGAACCCGCGACCGCATATGTCACAGATCTTGTCTTTCATCTTGGGTAGCTTCAGGTGCACACTCTCGCGGTGTTGTCGTAGTCCGTACCCGTTCGCGTAGTACTGGAATTGATAATTATTTCTCATCCTTCTATCAATATAATACATAGAATAGAATATTCTTTATTGCACAAAAAACAAATTACGTACATAGGCGAACTTAATGCTAGGAAGCATTCTCTACCAGCTTTTGTGTAATGCGGATAAAGGAGATGTTTCATGAATGTACGGAGCTTGGGCCTGCACTATGTACAGTATATATAAATATAGCTAAGCAATATAGAAACTATTTGTTATTGTTTATTTTCCATAATATTGCTTCGTGTTAGTGTACATTCAAGATTATCTTCGCCAAAGAGAGCAATCACACACAAGGAAATCACACAAGGAACCAGTTTTGTTGAGCGTCAATGACACTCAACAAAACTGTCAGTTGTCAAAGTCACTCGACTGTCATGGCTGCTCTAAAAATCGAGTGACCATATTAAAAAACTCACAAATAAACATTTTTGTACCGCTGTATTATGCTTCAAATTAATATAATTGTATTTTTATGAAAATCCCCTGTTTTTTTTATATTTTTCTGTGTAGTGTACTTAGAGCAGGCCCAGGATGAAACATCTCCTTTATGTAGGTGGTGAATAATACGTTGAAAAGAATTAGATAGTACTTCAAGTACTTCGGTATAGTTTCACAATAATAAATTTTATAAATTAAGTAAACATACATGAACAAGGTACACACTAACAATAAATAAATAAATACATTAGGTACTTACAATACATAATATTTATAAACAAACATAACCCTAACTTACATTATTATAATATACCGGGAGTAAAAAGACTACTCCCGAAAACTGAAACAATGCATTCAGACCATGATTCTGAAAATATTTAAGCTGAAAAAACACGAAAAAAAAATGCTTACTTTTGGTCCGCTTTTTTCGTGTTTTCTTTATAAGTACATATCTTTAAAATATCGTTGAAGGAACACAAAAACCTATTTTCCATCATTAAAAACACGTTAATAAATAAAAACGTCAAAAAAAGCAATGAAAAGCACATGAGAAATATTGGCCCCACGGGTCGATCAGCTGACCGGGAGCGTTGAACTCGCGTGGCCGGAATAAATGCGTACATTGCTGGCTGACAAATACGATACGAAACGAAAAAAAAAGTTTTCTCCGGTATGAATCACCTCTCAGGCGAAAGCTATTTTATATAGCTATGATATAGGTAGCTTTACCGGTACCTTCAGTATTCGGGAGCTGTCTTTTTACACCCCGTATACATATACCTACCAATCAAAATATATATAAATATATATATATAAATAAACTACAAATTAGCATTTTATACATATCATACATACTTATAAAATCGTTAAGTGTCTTCTCTAAATGAACAGCCTAAACCGTAAGTCGTAAGAGAACTGAAATTAGGAGGGTACATGTACATTTATTTTGTGGTCTAGGGGTGCACTGGTAAAGGGATTTCCAAAATTCACCCCCTAAGGTGAAGTTTGTATGGATAAAACTCTAAGCGGACGAAGTCGCAGGCGTTTCACTAGTAGTATCATAAATGTAAAAGATAGTTTAGATGTTTAGTTTTGATTTTTGCTTGTTCTCAGTCACACCAACATTAATGTGTTGCATAGTCCACAGTAGTAATTGGAATGACATACGAATAGTTCACAGTACCTTGTAATAATGACGCATTACCATGTTCACAGTTGAATTTGGAATTATATCTTGTTTCATAGTTCAAAGTAGTAGTAATGATATACCTTGTTGCATAACTCACAGTAGTAGTAGTAATGACATAATTTGTTATATGGTTCACAGTAGTAGTGATGACATTATTATTTATAAGTATAACAAGCGTAGCGTGTGCTGTCTTGCATATTTTTGATGATGTTTATTTACTTTTGACTACCTTCCTAAGGTTTTTAAGTTCTCATTTACTATGTATCAGCAACTCCTTGCTCCGAGGCACCACACAGGCGCTTCTCACCTAGTGGTAAGACGGACCATTTATGTAAGCCAAGCCGAGTTTGTTGCCTGATTCTTCTAGGCTTGGTCGCGTTGGAACAGGAGTAATTTAATTTTATATAAGACGATTCAAAATGATCCTTGTGATTTCAATGAATAAAGTTCTTTTTGACTTTGACTTTTGACTTTGACATACTTTGTTTCATAGTTCACAGGAGTAGTAATAACATACCTTGTTACATAGTTCACAATAGTAGTTGGTGACCTTTAGGTGTGTGTGTCGGTAGTGGTTGTTCATGTAGCTTTTCCGAGAGAACCTCTTCCCGCATTCTGGACACGGTATTCTGAAAATTAAGAAATAAACTCAATATAACTTTTCATTTAAAAACCGACTTCCGCCATTGTATTCGACTAAATATCTGGATGAAAAAAAATATGAAAAAACCATAGGGTTATACTACTTTCTGAATGCAAATGCTTGGTTTGTTGCTGAAAATATAAAAATTGCTATATATGTATGCCTACAATATTTGAGGAGTTCCCTCAATTCCTCATGGATTCCATCATCAGAACTGGATTCTGAAAAAAATGGGACCAATCTGGAAGTGTATCTTCAAATAAAATAAGAATTTTTCAAATCGGTTTATAAACGACGGAGATATGAGGTAACAAACATAAAAAAAATACAACCGAATTGAGATCCTCCTCCTTTTTGTGAAGTCGGTTAAAAACTGCCCAAGACGCCACGTTATGTCAGGGTCCCGTTTGCTGAGTTTAAGTTTTGTACGATTGCATATATGTATACTATCGTGCCCGCGATTCGACAGTCTTTAAATGATATCTTTAATTTTTTTCAATGATTTTGAGGCAAGCAACTTCAGTGTCGCAATTTGTTTTTTAAAGTCCTGTTCAACGACACCGCACACCCCCCATGGGTGCATCGTAAAAAACCTCTGCAGCGCTAACGTGATGTGTGGCGGTTAAATCTATCTAAGAACCTTCCTTAGCCAATAACGGGTGCAAAAAGACTACTCCCGAAAACTGAAACAGTGCATTCAGGCCATGATTCTGAAAATATTTAAGGTGAAAAACATTTTAAAAAAATCTCCCTCTTGGACCGCTTTTTTCGTGTTTTCTTTATAATATCCATAAAACATCGTTGAAGGAACACAAAAACCTAATTTCCATCATTAAAAACACGTTAATAAATATAAAAACTTCAAAAAAAGCAATGAAAACCACAAATAAATATTGGCGCTGCGCGTCGATCAGCTGACCGGGAGCGTTGAACTCGCTCGGCCGGTGAGCGGTACCTTCAGTATCCGGGAGCCGTCTAATAATTATTAAATCACCAATGTAGTTAGTACTAACATGATAGGCATCTAGGGCGTGTTTTTGGGGCAATATGTACTTAAATGATGGGTTTCTTGAGCAGTAAGTACTCACATGGATCATCATAGGTTTGACAACCTCTGTGGCGCGGCTGTCTATTAGCCGGATGAGATGCGAGAGGTTGCAGGTTCAATTCCAGTTGAGAGACAAATTTTTGACAAATATTTGCTCCGGTTCTGGTTATGGTACCATGGTACTTGTAATTCCTGATACACACGACATAGGGAATCTTAGTGTGGGATTAGGGCTACGTATGTGACTGAGGTGTCGGACTACATCAAAAGATTGAAATGGCATTGGACTGGTCACATAACGAGAGACAAAAGACAAAAATGAACTAAAGACTTGATAGAGTGAAAGGAAAAAGAGTAAGAGGCAGGCAAAGGAAACGATGGGAGGACATCTCAAGGAAGTTGCAGGACCAACATGGCGGCGACTAATACTGGACCGGACGGGGTGAAAATCTCTGGCCTATGTCTCACGACAAGCTGCTGTTTATCACCTTCTCTAGCCTCGAAAGGTTTGCTAGAAAAAAAAACTCTTTTAAGGGGTAAGTACTCACACGGTGGGTATTTTGGGCGTGTGTTTTGGCGACTCCTTTATGTGTATCTTGTACTTGTAAACGCTAGGGTACTGTCGGTCGCACTCCACGCAGTAAGCTAGCTCCAAATTCGCGTTCTTGTTCAGTTGTTTCGGATGGAAGAGTCTTAAATGGTCTCTGTATTTTGAATAGTTTTTGTAGCGTCGATTACATTTCAAACAACTATGATCAACGTGTCTCCGGCTGGAAAGTACAGATTAATGTTACATGTTTATTTATTTATTTTAGGAAAACCATCGGCACATAAAACTGACCGACCGACGACAATTAAAGGTCGCAGGATATCGGTGGATGGAGGCATCTCAAGGCTGTTCGTCGTGGTCTTCTGTGCAGGAGAGCTATGTCCAGCAGTGGCCTTATACAGGCAGATGATAAAGTATGTTGTTTAAAACCTACGATATATGTTTATTCACTATGTAAGTATGTTGTACCATTGTGGAATGAAGGTTCTCGAGTGGCGACCACGTACCGGACGACGCAGAGAAGACCCGTCGATGGACCGACAACAATTTTAAAGGTAGTAGGAAATCGGTGGATGGAGGCATATCAAGACTGTTCGTCGTGGTATTCTAAGGAGGAGGCCTATGTCCAGCAGTGGCCTTATACAGGTTGATGATAAAGTTTTTACTTTGTTTTATACTACTTGTCATGCAAACAAGCATACGGCCCACAAAAGCCTAATATGGACACCAGCAACACCAGAGGCATCAAACGCGCCCGACCCTGAGACATATAAATGAAAAGAGTGAAAATACAGGCACATGAGCCTGTAATTTCACCGGCACCCGTACCCTTCAAACCGAAACACAGTAATGCGAACACTACTGCTTGGCGGCAGAAATAGGTACGGTGGTAGTACTTCCCCGGACGAATTCTTTCACAAGAAGTTCTACTATTAACAAAAAGTATGTTGTTTAAAACCTACGATATATGTTTTTCTATGACTCTCCTCTCCCCGCAGACTTTATTACAATAGTCACAAGTGTACGTTCCGTGGGATTCCTTGTAGTGAGCCGCGAACTTTGTTAGTGATCTGAAATAGATATAATATAACATAATAATAATAATACTCTACTTAGCACAGAATAGTCTGCAAATGTTACATTGAGACAGCCCACCTTAACACTAGATCGTTAACCAAATTCTAATCTGCAAGTGGCGCAGCCGTACCTACATCTTAGTGTGTTGTTGGTTGAGTTGTCACTCCAGTATCCGTGGCAGAAGTCTGAGCACATGTTACATAGACGACCACTGTGGCGCGGCGGGCGATAGTTCGCCTGCGACGCAGGAAGTTGCGGGTTCGGTCCCGCCTCAGAACAAATATTTGTACAATCTGCAGATAATTGTTCAGGGTGTTCTGGGTATTTTCTATGTATAATAAAAAATATCTATGTAGTATGTAATATATTGTAGTTATCTAGTACCTATAACACAAGCTCTGCTTAGCTTGGGGTTAGATAATGTTGTGTGAAATGTCCAGCATTTATTTATTTATATAGATACAGCCCGCCTTTAAAGCAAAATCCTTACCCAAATTCAAGTCTGCAATTGGCGCAGCCGTACACCTTAGTGTGTTGTTGGTTGAGATGTCGCTTCAGTATCCGTGGCCTGCAGTAATCTGAGCACATTTTGCATTGATACAGGCCGCAGTGCTGGCGCCAGTGCTCGGCCAATCCGTCCAGTGAGGACATCGTCTTATTGCAAACTCGACACTTGTATGGCGTGTCTGGCTAGAAGAACAAGAAATTTTTACAAAATATTTTTTGTTTATACTTAATTACAGAGTTTTGGGTCTTTATTAGTTTTATTTATATTATTTGATAAAAAAAAATATACAGAGGATCGGTTTTCATGTGGTCCAAACCACAGCAATGTCAAGCAGGGTCACAAACTGCTTGGTATTGCACTGCGCCGTCACCCTGAGACATATAGTTGTTAAGTCTCATACGCCTGTAATTTCACTGGCACCCATACCCTTCAAACTGGCAGGGCTACAACAGGTTTGCAACAGGCGTAAATTGTGCAATCAGAGCTGTCAAACGGTAAGTTTTGTATGAGAAAAGTGATGTACTCACCTTGTGATGATTCAAATCATTATGCCTGTATAGATCCACAGCTCTGAGGTAGCCGCGCATGCATTCTTTACATTTATAGGGGACATTCGCGAAGCTTCTCTGGGTTCTATCTGTCTGCGTCAAATGCTCCTCAATCTCTGCTTCAGTTAGGTAAACTTTAGTGAAATATACCTCACAGGAAGTCCCCCAGTTTTTTTTCTCAGTTCTCAATAACCGTGCATATTTTCTATACTTGGTAACTAGGCTGACGCTTTTGTCTTTACGTAGCCTTTTGCTTTTCTTTTCAATCTTTTCTAATTTTGGTTTCTTTTCTTGTTTTGTTATTAATGCAATGTTGTTTTTTGTATCGTAATAATTGTAATCATCAAAATCGGCACAGCCATCTTGTTCGATGAGTGGTATTTCATTGGGGATCTCTTGTTTAACGGCTGTTGCTGTTGGTATTGTTATATCCTGAAGCTGTATGTCTTTAGAATCAATGGCGTCTAGATGCTCAATCTCACAGTCATAGCAATCTTTATTAGTAGTTGACAGTTTTGACAGCGGAATGAGGTCTGAGCCCTGAAATGAAATTTAAACAATAAATAAATAAATGCTGAACATTTCACACAACATTATCTAGCCGCAAGCTAAGCAGAGCTTGTGTTATGGTTACTAGATAACTGATATACTTAATACAATACATTACATGGATAGATATTTTTTATTATAGGTAGAACAACTTTTCATTTAAAAAACCGACTTCCACCATTGTATTCGACAAAATATTTGGATGAAAAAAAAATGATGAAAGAACCATAGTGGTGAAAGGATTATTATACTTTTTGAATGCAAATGCTTGGTTTGTTGCTCAAAATATCAAAATAGCCATATGTATGCCTACAATATTTGAGGAGTTCCCTCAGTTCCTCATGGATTCCATCATCAGAACTGGATTCTGAAAAAAATGGGACCAATCTGGAAGTACACACATCAACATTGTCTAGGGATATTTAACATTTTGTTGATTTTTACAAAAACTGAAAATAATTTCTTTGGAAAACTAGGTATGGCAAGAATCTTTATTTTGTGTTGTTTATTAGTAATAATAAAATACAACTGTTTGATATTATTTTTTAATAAAAATTAAAGTAGGAACAAAATCTCGAAAAATCTGAAAATTTACAAGGTTCGATAAATTGTGTTAAAACTATTTTTACGTTGCCATGACTTTATAAAATTGCCTTTTTACAATTTAATAATCGGTGTTGCCTCCTCTGACGTTGATAACACATCTGCACCGGTTATTCATACTCAAAATTAGCGTGTCAAAGTCTCGCTGGGGTTATGCGATCCCATGTTCTTTTTAAATGGCAAAAAAGTTGGTCTTCCGTGGTCAAATTTGACCGCAAATTGCTGAAAGCCCTTCGTTGCAACATGTCCCAAGCGTGTTCAATTGGGTTTAAGTCGGGTGACTGTGCAGGCCAGGTCAAAACCGCGACATCATATTCCTGAAGGGCAGCTGACACCAATCGCGCCGTGTGTGGAGGGGCATTATCATGCATGAGCTGAAATTCCTGGCCAATTTGAACTCTGTGAGGGATGATCACAGGTTCTACGACCTCGTTCCGGTATTTTAGTGCAGTCATGCTGCCTCTTATCCAAATGAGCTCGGTTCGCGCGCCAATACGAATTCCCGCCCAAACCATGATTGTCCCACCTCGGTATGAATGGACCTCTTGTGGATGCTGGAGGCGACTTTTTCTGCCTGGAACTCTCCAAACACGTGTTCTTTGTGAATCGGGGTGGAACCCAAACCGAGACTCATCAGTAAAGAGAACCATTGTCCATTGGCCATTGTTCCATAACAAATGTTCTATGAGCCCAAAGAAGTCGCCTTCCGCGATTGCCTCGTCGTAGAGCTGGCACACGAAGCGGCCTACGAGAATGAAGATCGACTTCATGTAGCCTTCTTCTGACGGTTTGGTCGCTGACTGACAGCTGATGGTCTGACTGAAGCCTTTGCACTAACTGCTTTGCTGTGAGATTGGGTTCCCTCCTGGCGGAATTTTGGAGAAAACGATCCTGTCTAGGGGTGGTTGCTCGTATTTTTCCAGTGTGGCGCTCTCTTACATCCCCAGTAATACGATAACGTGACCACAATCGACAAATTACGTTTTGATTGGTGTTTAGGGTATTGGCAACCACGCGTTGGATAGCACCGGCTTGTAACATGCGTATCGCTCTCATCATTACTTCTCTGCTTAAATGTCGACGTTCCATGACATTACGAATACCACAAGATTCGTTAAATTTAAAAATGACTTGGATACCACTTATTGATAACTAAATAAAAGTTAATTTTTCTTAGGCAAAATTAACGTTGTTTAATTTAAATCGGAGTCCCCATTCTATATTTTGTTTATTGCGTCGTATTTTTTTTTTTTTCAAATTTTGAAAATGGAACAAATTAATTAATGAATAAATTAATTAATTAATAGTTTAATTCCATATTAAACTTTTCCTAAATAGCAAATAGTTTGCAAGCAAATCATTTCGAAATGGAATATCCCTAGACAATGTTGATGTGTGTATATCTATTCAAATAAAAAAACAAATTTTCCAAATCGGTTCATAAAGGCCGGAGGTACGCGGGTTCAAAAATAAAAAATATAAAAAAAAACAACCGAATTAAGAAACTCCTCCTTTTTTGGGAAGTCGGTTAAAAATACCCAGAACACCCTAAACAAATATCTGCAGATCGTACAAATATTTGTTCCGAGGCAGGAATCGAAACCGCAACCTCCTGCATCGCAGGCGAACCTTTCCCCCGCGCCATAGAGGTTGTCGAACAACTGCTGTGGTGTGTTCGACCTAAGAATATAGACCCCTCCATCTCCTACCTTAAATGCCGTAAAAGCCGACTAAGGGATTACACCAGGGGATGGGCAGCAGTATCCACCTGAGTACTCGACACTAATAATGAGATCAATCCATCTGGCAAGCGTGGTGATTATGACAAATACGTCGCTCCACAAAGGTTAGGTTAATGTTAAAGAACTCCCTTTTCCACATTTGAACTCAATGATGGTCCATTATGTGTTAGAGTAAACTGGCTAAATAGTTAGCCAGCCTAACTCCGTCCAGAAGCACAGAAGCTTCCTGGGGTCTTCTTAGGCTTCGCGGAGTGACCTCAGGTTGTTGAGGATTTGTTCAACTTGAGCTGCTACTCCCACACATTCCAGGACTACGTGGGCAGCCGATTCTTATTCGGTCAGCTCCACATAGGTTGTCATTATATTATATTTGACAATTATACAGTGTTTTTATCCGGGGTGTATAAAAATATAGTTTCTCACTTACAACTTGATACAACATCTGTAGTAGCATGTGCTGAGCGGTTTTGAGCCGAGTTTGAAAGCCTTCAAGTTTCTTCAGCATGGCTCTGCATTCCCAACACAGCTTAACATCTTCATTTCCCTGCATGTTGTATGTAATATAGTTACAAGGGAGAAAATAAAACCGTAATACAAACACTATGAAAATTAAAATAGTTTTATTTCTGTAACAAGTTTACAATTGGTCTGTTGTGAGTAATTTGTGTTTTGTAAAGGAATGAATGTAAAGAGTGTGTTTTGAGGTATGGTGCATGGGTATGTAGGAGAGGCTGTAAAAACTAGACATGCTAAAATTAAAAACCTATTGGTTTCCGCGGTACGCCATTTCATATTTAGGCTTCTGATATGTAAATCTACATGTAATAAAAATATCAACCTCCTAGCTCTTATGAAAGTAGAGCCTGGCATTTTGTTATTGCATAAATAATCTGATGTGTAGAGATGACCAAGGTCTATACTACAATACTAAGTTTCACATGAAACCAGCGCGCTAGCCCTCGTTTGATAAAAAGCACCATATAGTACCTGCCCAAACTCAGTTACTTACATGTACATAGGGCTGCAGGGGTCCAACCAAGCTGAAAAACATAACGGAACAGTCTCCGAGGGGCGCAGTCCTGCGGCCTGTACTCAGGCACCCGTGGCATACATGGCCTGTGTTTATTTCTACTTTTACCACACTCATCTTCGCTTCTAACTATATCGTCGTGCTCAATCAAGTTACATTTTCGGATATAAACAATGACTTATTATTGTTATTGAAGGTTTATTATTCGTTTTAGTAAACAAACCCGATTTGTTCGACAAGATTAGACGAGACCAAGGAAAGGAACCTATTAAACTCTCTCTCTCTCTCTTCTCTCTAGGGACGAGACCAACCTCAGACGAAATACCTAAGGGAAATACACAACATTTGTTTGTCTATCTGTGGACGAAACGAGTGACACACAGACTATTAAAAGGAGAGCTCAGAAGGACGGCGCATAGACCTCAGATTAATGATTTGAACTTCGAGTTAGTTAAATATTAATGATCCCAAATTCACGGTACACGAATACGAAATATACTAGAACTTTTTCACCTCAGCACGTGCCGCGCGGCGCCGCACCGCAGTACTTTGTGCCTCACTCAGCTCAGTTTTTCATTTTTGGAAAATCATTTTTTTATTCATTGTGCTGAGTTTTTCTAGCTTAGTTCTACATTATTCCAGAATATTATAATGGTTCTATTCACGCAAAAACTACTGCACGGATTTTGATGAAACTAGCTTATACATCAGAATAACATATTAGGCTATAATTAAATTCATACATACATTCATATAACGCACGCCTTTCTCCCGGAAGGGGTAGGCAGAGCCTTAAAGGACCTCTTTTCACCGTGGGTTGCACAGTTTGCAGGAATATTAGACGTGACAAGATCTTATACCAACAAAAATTTCCCATAATCTTAGTTATTTTTAATAGAGGTTCCACGCGGGCGGAGCCAATAGAAGTTCCACGTGGGCGGAGCAGTATGTAAATGCTAGTGTAGAAATATAATAAGTAAGTACCTAGATTCAATTGTACGAGTGAAACTAATTCCCCGTTACTTGAATTCCGGATTGTTTTCCATAGGGCGGATACATAAATAACTGTTACCACGGATCATCATCATTATCGCACTGTAAATGTCCACTGCTGGACATAAGTTTTCTCTAAACGCTACGACACGACGAACGGTGTTGAGTCACCACCATCCACCGACTTCCGACCTTTATGTCTGTAGTCCGTCAAGGCGGCCTTCCTACACGGTTCTGTTCCTGTTTATTGTCGCCACTCGAGTACCCTTATTCCCCAACGGTTGTTAGTTTTTAACGCCATCTATCGCTTCAACGAAGCAGAAGTAATATTATGTAAGTACTTTTTACAAAATTAAATCCGAAAATGATTATAATATTACCTAGTAAACAAGTAGGTACTTCGTCTGAAGACGGACAAATTATCATGAACCTGATAAAATATGTCTTGTTTGCCTCAACTCAAAAGGCATTCGATAAAGTGTTATCGTTTTTATCATACTATTATTAGAGCTATCTAAAATGTCGTCATGCTAGTAGCTTGTGTGTGATTACTTACACAGAGTTTATTAGGCAGTCCGTATTGGTCTGTCATCGCGTGCTGTTTTGCGGCTGGTCGTAACCCTGCCGAGTAGAATAGCTCGTCGCTCTGACCGTTCCGTTCCATTTCCGCGTCTTTTTAATTTCCCCGGATTACACCCATTTGTTTACATATTCTAAAATAGTAACGTTACAAAGTTTTCAATAAAAAAAAACTAAGAAGTGGACACTTAGTTGAGTGAACTATTTTATTTGGATTTTTACATTAAAACCCGAGTGAGTACCTACCTACCTACTTATTTATCCAAGCACGAACATTTGTTTACGAATTACCTACAATTTACAATTTTAAGGATATTACTAGGTACCTACCTGATAAATAGGTACCTATTTCCAAGTTACCTACCTACTTTCGATATTTTTACTGGAGTGAAAGCAAATTTTTTTACGCATGCATATGGTTAGGTAGGTAGGTATTCAAACAATTCCACAATTCGCTGATATATATCCAATAAACATAGACCCGTTAACTTTGACAACATTGTCTTCCTGCTCACTCTTTGTTTTGCGATGTGACAGCCCACTACCGCCATCTCTGTTTGACAGGGGCTCTAGATAGATTGGTGTTTTAACACATGGCGTAAAAAATTAACAGATTTGAGGGTCAATTTTAATGCTAGGCCCATGGTCATATGCGCAAAAATAGTTACGTAATCTTTTGCGCACTGATTTATTGACTGACCATTGATTCATTTGTTTGAACATTTCCTATTTAGTTACTACACCAGTAACTGCTATCATACGATTTTCTGTACAAATTAGAGAATAATTTCAAATTCCAAACCATTGTACCTACCCCTATCCTATTATTACGAGCCTTTCTCCTGGTAGTCTACTCCTCCAACTCCTCGTGGATGTCGTCAAAGGCAACTAAGGGGTTACGCAATGGGCAGCATCATCTACCTGAGTACTTTACACCACACTGCGATCACCAATCCGCCTGCCAAGCGTGGTGATTATGGCAAATCTCCGTATGCTATGAGGGAGGTCATCCATCAGTGGATATATCTACCAGCTGATGAAGAGAAGATGTAGGTAGATAACAAGCTGGTAATATAAGATTATTATTGTTCTTTTTTATCAGCCGGTAGACATACACTGCTGGATGAGGCCTCCCCCATAGTATGCATGGTGTACAACCCATAGCCTGCAATGGGGGGAATTGCCATAATCACCACGCTTGGCAGGTGGACTGGTGATCACAGGTGGATGCTGCTGCCCTTTACGGGGCGTAATCTATAAGTCGTCCACATTCCACAGGAGTTGAAGGAATCCTATTCTTAAGTCTCGGCCTAAGAATAGGACTCCTTATTATAGTTAGTTTTTATTAGGGTTCCGTACCCTACGGGTAAAACGGACCCTATTACTAAGGCTCCGATGTCAGTCCGTCCGTCTGTCAACAGGCTGTACCTATCTCATGAGCCGTGATAGTTAAGACAGTTGAAATTTTCACAGATGATGTATTTCTGTTGCCGCTATAACAACAATACTAAAAAACAGAATAAATAAATATTTAAGGGCCTTCCATACAACAAACGTGATTTTTTTGATCACTTTTGCTCTATATTGATAACGGCAACAGGTAGACGCTTGAAATATTCACAGAATATTGAGTTATATTATTCACTTTAAAAATAAATAATTAAATAAAAATAATATTTTTCCCATACAACAAACGTGATTTTTTTGCCCATTTTTGAACGAGCGAAGCGAGTTCTCTGAGTCAAGTTGGAAGAATCGGCGTTTGTATGTATGTGTGTATGTATGTATGTTTGTCCGATGAAAACTTCCAAACCGTTAATCCGATCTTCATGAAATTTGGTATGGGGGTAGATAGTATTGGTACAATTTCTAGGTAAGGTTATGAGCTTTGCTTGAAGGTAAGGTTATGAGGGGGTTGCTTAGATATTGGGGTCCAAGAGGGGGTAAAAAAAAAAAGTGAGACAGTCAGATCAAGTGGGGTGTCTAATGAAAGCGCTTTAGTTGGACATTTCAAAGCTGTTTTTTATAAGTATTTAAACTTAGTAGTTTCCGAGATATTAGGGAAAATAAAAAACGCAAAAATCAAAAATTCTAGAGTACTTCCAGCAGTCCCACAATGCTGAAATTTGGTATGCTTGTGGCTTTTGTGTCACAACTACAGGGAAAAGTCTGAAATTGAAGAAATTAGAAACCTGAACTATAAAAAACAATAACCAATATAACATCCTTTGTTGACCCCCCATTCCTAGGAATTTGAATAACATTGGAGTTCTATGTTTTCGTCAAAAGGACGTTATCAATTAATTCATCAAGTACTTTAAATACTAACAGGTATGTAGTATTTACGCCCTGTTGCTTAGTCCTATTCAAAGGCTATTTCGATGATGTGTAGAAAAATTACCTATAGAGGTTAATTTTTTTTCTCAGTAAATGTTTTTAGAAATCGGTTAGAAGGGTAAAGAAAGTAAAATATGCAAAAAAATATCTCGAAGATACTTCAAGTTCTCTGGTAATGCTGAAATTTATTATTTAAATATGTTTTGTTCTACGGGGAGAAGTCGAAAATTGAGGATTTTTTCTTTGTAATATCCATTTTTAGAGCAGAAAACTTAAATCTTTAAAAATTAGGTAGCAAAATTACAACTATAACTGCTTAATTAAAAAAAACTTTTTTTTTTGCTTCACAAAATCTCTTTCATATTAGAGAAATTGACTCGATAGTTTTAGATTTCTGATGGATCATCCATACAAACATACTTACATAGCCGTTAAATACAAAACCCTTTCTTCCCCTCTTAAATTAGTCGGGCTGATAAAGGTGTCATCGCGAGGTCTCAGTTCGGGGCGAACCACTAGTTATAGATAATGGTACGGAACGCGAGTCCGACTCGCACTTGGCCTGTTTTATTGAACGAGCGAAGCGAGTTCTCTGAGTCAAGTTGGAAGAATCGGCGTTTGTATGTATGTGTGTATGTATGTATGTTTGTCCGATGAAAACTTCCAAACCGTTAATCCGATCTTCATGAAATTTGGTATGGGGGTAGATAGTATTGGTACAATTTGTAGGTAAGGTTATGAGCTATATCGGTCAGGGGGTTGCTGAGATATTGGGGTCCAAGAGGGGGTAAAAAAAATAAAAGTGAGACAGTCAGATCAAGTGGGGTGTCTAATGAAAGCGCTTTGGTTGGACATTTCAAAACTGTTTTTAATAAGTATTGAGCCTTAGTAGTTTTCGAGATATTAGGGAAAATAAAAAACGTAAAAATCAAAAATTCTAGGGTACTTCTAGCAATCCCACAATGCTGAAATTTGGTATGCTTGTGGCTTTTGTGTCACAACTACAGGGAAAAGTCTGAAACTGAAGAATTTAGAAACTTGTACTCCATCAAGTGGGGTGTCTAATGAAAGCGCTTTGGTTGGACATTTCAAAACTGTTTTTAATAAGTATTGAGCCTTAGTAGTTTTCGAGATATTAGGGAAAATAAAAAACGTAAAAATCAAAAATTCTAGGGTACTTCTAGCAATCCCACAATGCTGAAATTTGGTATGCTTGTGGCTTTTGTGTCACAACTACAGGGAAAAGTCTGAAACTGAAGAATTTAGAAACTTGTACTCCATAAAACAAAAACCATTATAACATCCATTGTTGACCTCCCATTTCTAGGAATTTGAATGACTCTGGAGTTCTATGGTTTTCGTCAAAAGGACGTTATCAATTAATTCGTCAGGTACTTGATATAGGTACTAACAGGTATGTAGTATTAAGCCCCGTTGCTTAACCCTATTCAAAGGTTATTTCGATGATGTGTAGGAAATTAGAGTTGTTACTGATAGATCCTGTACTGTACTGGTAGACCTCGAGGTGAAAATTTTCAAAAATAATAATAGAAAAAATTTAAATTACTTGGTAAAGTAGTCGGGCTGATAAAAGTGTTATCGCGAGGTCTCAGTTCGGGGCGAACCACTAGTTATACTTTTTGAATGCAAATGCTTGGTTTGTTGCTGAAAATAGTAAAATCGCCATATGTATGCCTACAATATTTGAGGAGTTCCCTCAATTCCTCATGGATTCCATCATCAGAACTGGATTCTGAAAAAAATGGGACCAATCTGGAAGTATATCTATCCAAATGTAAAAAGAATTTTCCAAATCGGTTCATAAACGCCGGAGATATGCGGTAAGAAACACTAAAAAAAAAAAAAAATACAACCGAATTGAGAACCTCCTCCTTTTTTGGGAAGTCGGTTAAATATGGAAATTACTTAGTTAAGTAGTCGGGTTGATAAAGGTGTTATCGCGAGGTCTCAGTTCGGGGCGAACCACTAGTTATTCTAAATTTATATTTTTACTAGCTTGGTCATCTTTCGGTTCTGTTTTATGTCTGCGGTTACATCATATTATTATGTACGTATGTAGATGAACAACTTATGAACGCCGCACACAGTTTACGGAAGTGTCTACCTATTATAGACAACAAATTAGAACCAAAGCGAACATGTTAAATATGTCTGGTGCTATAAAAAAAATTAACTCTTTCCACAACTTGCTCATTTTGGGGAACAAAGATCTTGGATTGGAAATCGAGTCGTACTTTATAAATTAAGGTGAAACGTTTCGCAAGTGGCGCGCAATTCTAATTGTATTATGTTTTTTGCACATTACAGCTTATCAACACTTCTTGAGATAGCGAACACATGTTTTGCGGGAATCAGGAGACCTAACACACATGTTTTAAATTAATAGTAACTCATAAAATATCCTTAGTTTAGCTACGAATGTCAATGAATGATTTGTATACTGTTATTTTGGTTCATTGACATTCGTAGCTAAACTAATGATATTTATGAGATAATTTCAATAAAAACATGTGTGTTAGGTCTCCTGATTTCCGCAAAACCAGTGATTGATATCAGAACCAGTGTTGAAGTGTTGATAAGCTGTAATGTGAAAAAACACAATACAATTTGAATTTCGCGCCACTTGCGAAACGTTGTTCCTGCTTGTTCTGATCTGGGGATTTCTAAAAGGGGTTTCGGGAATAACCCCTTTTAGGCTTGGTCTTGGTCGCACTATAACAGGAGTAATTTTGAGTTTACAAGACGATTCATTCAAGATTAATGAATAAAATATTTTTTCAGTAATTCATAATTGTTCACGTGTGAAAGTGAAACACAATATTGGATGATAATCCGTTATGGCCCGTTCGCTGTTATTGCCTGCTATTTCTTAAAAGTTCTGGTTCTCTTTATAGAATCGTCGTGTGTCAGTCAGCGCGATCTAGGCTTCGGGCATATTTTGCAGCGACATCTAGTTCTAGCTATAGGAAATTCACTTCTACTAGTAAGGGCCGGTTTCCACCGGGCCGGAGAGGAGAGGAGACGAGGTCAAAGCTGGCAGGTCATTGGCAGGCAGGCTTGACAGGTAAAAACGAAATCGGATAGGTTTATTCAAACACATCTTGTCTCCGCCCCGGTAGAAACCGGCCCTTACGAGGGCAGGTAGGGTGCGTCTAGTCTAAAACTGCACCACGACCTTTTTGTATGGGAAATGCGACGTTTGATAGCCATGATTGCACAATTTACGCCTGTTGCAAATCGCGAGATAGAGAATAGCCCTGCCGCTTTTACCTTGTCACTTGATACAAGCTTGACGTACGAAAACGGTCCTTGTGTCTATGGATTATGGAATATTTTATTTTGACGTAATGGATTCTTATAGCATTAGAATGGAATAGTGGGGTTTTCAGTTTAAGACTGAGTCCGAAGTCCGAGTTTTGACACGAATAGTGGTAACACTGTTTTTGTATAGAAAATGAGGGTGTTTCCATACAAAAAACCGTGTTACACTACTCGATACGTCCGTGTCAATTGCTTGTCAAAACATAGACTACGGCTAGTGGACGCACTTCTTATTTATATAACTCATCATTGAACAGTAACTTAACCAAACAACAACAACTAACAAATTTGGTTAATAATGCCATTGATAAAACCTAGATCGCAAGCTATGCTATGACTATTTAGCAGAGTATTGTATATAAATTAGGTAAGAAATAGCCTTATCATTAGAAAGGAAGTGAAAGGAATTCTGAAGTATGGAAAATTTTCTAATTTTGACCTAAACGTGTATGTCATTAGAATTCAAAATTATATGAGTATCTAATATCAAGATGACATTTCTGCAACGCCCAATGCAACCCAGCTGCCCGCGGCTTCGCTCGCTCTGTACCAGGAGCCTGTGTCTCAGTCCGTCTTAATCTAATCTTAGTTATTACCAAATTTTTGTAGCAAACGTATGTATTAGATACTTACCGAATTATTATAGCAAACGTATTAAGAGAATGTCACATGGCAAAATTACGCTCTAAAGAGCGTAATTTTGCGTAAACAATTTTGTGTATTCGCGTTTTAAAAAACGCGAACACAGTTTGCTTTTTTTAAAACTCCATGTACACATAGTCAGTACACTAATATCTAGACCCGTGGTGCGTTAGTTTCTTATATAACTTTTCATTTAAAAAACCGACTTCCGCCATTGTATACGACTAAATATTTGGATGAAAAAAAATGGTGAAAGAACCATAGTGGTGAAAGGATTATGATACTTTTTGAATTAAAATGCTTGGTTTGTTGCTGAAAATATCAAAATCGCCATATGTATGCCTACAATATTTGAGGAGTTCCCTCAATTCCTCATGGATTCCATCATCAGAACTGGATTTTGAAAAAAATGGGACCAATCTGGAAGTATATCTATTCAAATAAAAAAAGGATTTTCCAAATCGGTTCATAAACGCCGGAGATATGCGGTAACAAACATAAATTAAAAAGAAAAAAAAATACAACCGAATTGAGAACCTCCTCCATTTTTGGGAAGTCGGTTAAAAATTATATGTTTACCAAATCAAATATTAAAAAATACAAATTTTTAAACAACTGACTCACCACGGTTCTAGATATTAGTGTTCTGATCATGTGTACAAAGTTTCATGGAGTTTGATGAAATAATAGCCAAATTAGACGCAAACTTCGTTCGTGTACAAAAGGGCGTAAGCGACATACGGGTAACCTTCCCTTAATACCTTTTATCGAAAGCAGTTTAGTCGTTGTGGCGAGATTCAGTAATAGACAAACATCTAAACTTTCACATTTTATTGAACGAGCGAAGCGAGTTTTCTGAGTCAACTTGAGTGATTGGCATTTGTATGTGTGTATGTATGTTAGTCTGAGAATAACCTCCGAACCGTTTATCCGATCTTCATGAAATTTGGTAAATGGTTACATAGTATTGTTGCAAATAGTTGGTAATTTTATGAGCTACATCGGTCAGGGGGTCGCTCAGATATTGGGGTTTAAGAGGACCCCCTCATTATTATTATTATTTACTTTGTGCACCGCCTTCCGTTACTGCTTCGCTCGTTACTATCCATCTTAAGGTTGCCTGGAAGAAATCGCTTTCAGTAATAAGGCCGCCCACGTACTGCTAATTTTAATAAATCCTGTTATGTATTCCTGGTAATGAATAAAGTGGTAGATAATCTATTTAAATAACTTTTCATTTAAAAAACCGACTTCCGCCATAGTATTCGACAAAATAATTTTGGATGAAAAAAAAATTATGAAAGAACCATAGTGGTGAAAGGATTATGATACTTTCTGAATGCAAATGCTTGGTGTCTTGCTGAAAATATCAAAATCGCCATATGTATGCCTACAATATTTGAGGAGTTCCCTCAATTCCTCATGGATCCCATCATCAGAACTGGATTCTGAAAAAAATGGGACCAATCTGGAAGTATATCTACTCAAATAAAAAAAGAATTTTCCAAATCGGTTCGTAAACGCCGGAGATATGCGGTAACAAACATTAAAAAAAAAAAAAAAAAAAAAAAAAAAAAAATACAACCGAATTGAGAACCTCCTCCTTTTTTGGGAAGTCGGTTAAAAAAAAAGTGAGACAATCAGGGCTTGTGCGAAAGCTTATGGCTTTTTTGTTGAACATTTTAAAACTATTTTTAGGTGTATTTGAGATATAAGCAAAAATGAAAATTAAATATCATCATCATCATATCAGCCTTTAGAAGTCCACTGCTGGGCATATAGGCCACCATAGAATGCCACGACTACTGCCAGTTAACGTCCACTGTTGGACGAGGCCTCCCCCATAGAATACAATGGGGGGATTTGAAGCACTGCCACGCAGATTGGTGATCGCATCGCAGTATTGGTGTTGAGTACTCAGCGGTCCTAGGTGGATGCTGCCACCCATGTATAATCCATAGTAGGCTTTTACGAAATCCACTTCGGGAGGAGACGGAGAAAGATAAAGATAAAGACAATTTATTTGTAATATAAGTACCTATTCTTATGCCGGACAAACCACGGTTTCATCGGTTACATGGTTTAATACCTTACGAGGATAAATATTTACATTGTTGGAATTAACATGGTACCTGCCTACCTATTTATTTTAAGGATTTTCCTAATGAGTCAATTAATTGAATCACACTATTTTGCAGTCAGGATCAACGTAGCGCAGTCAATACTCTTTTGATGACAGGGGGTTACCGGTAGGAGCGCATACTTACACCCTTTTGCAAGCGAACGAAACTTGCATGAAACTTTGTACAAATGATCAGTACAATAATATCTAGATCCAAGGTCCATTAGTTTCTTATACAATTATATGGTTACCGAATCATAAATAAAAAAATATAAAAGAAACAAATTTAAAAAACACTAACGCACCACGGAACTACACACGCACATTATGATCAGTAGGCACACTAATATCTAGTGTGCCTACTGATCATAATGTACAAAATTTCATGGAGTTTGAAGAAATAATAGCCAAATTAGAAGCAACCTTCGTACGCGTGCAAAAAGACGTAGCCTAAGCGTAGTAAAAGCGCCCATTTGCTAGTTACCCGATGACCTCCTCTTAACAACAGCAGTGATAATTCAAAACTTTTTGCTATTAAGATGTTGTAATTTTTTTTAGAGATTCATAATGGCAGAATTTCGAGATATCGCAAAAACTACCTAGGCAAAAACAACTTTTTTGTTAGTAGTAGATACGCTAGTAATATATAGTCTATGGTAGTAAAACTTCTTGTGAAAGAGTTCGCCATAGGAATATTCTGCCACCGTACTATATCTGCCGCCAAGTAGTAGTGCTCGCATTGCTGTTTCGGTTTGAAAGGTACGGGTAATTTCACGGGTGCCGGTGAAATTACAGGCACATGAGACTTTTCATCTCTAAGTCTCAGGGTCGGCAGCGCGCATGTGATGCCTCTGGTGTTGCAGGCGCCCATATTAGGCTACGGTAACTGCTTTCGGGCCGTAAGCTTGTTTGCTTGCCAAGTAGTATACAAAAAACTTTTCCATAATCAATCAATCTACTGAATTAGGTAATTAGATAATATAACTACTTATTGATAAAGATTTTGTGGAAGCGTTCAACTCGAACATTGAACGCATTGAAACTCGTTCGGGGAAGAAATCTATCTTCTGAATTAGGTCTAGAAAATAACTATTGATAAAGATTTTGTTGAAGCGTTGAACTCGAACCGTTGGACGCGTTGAAGCTCGTTCGGGGAAGAAGTACTAGGTACTAGCCGTACTAGGTGTATGAATAGCTTATAACCAGAGAACGGACACTGGCGCTAGTCACCTACTCACTCACGTATACTAAGATACTAAGGGCCGGTTTCCACCGGGGCGGAGAGGAGTGGAGACGAGAGGAGATGTGTTTGAATAAACCAATCCGATTACGCTTTTCGTTTTTACCTGTCAAGCCTGCCTGCCAGCTTAGATCTCGTCTCCTCTCCTCTCCGCCCCGGTGGAAACCGGCCCTAAGTTTGCTAATAACGGCGGGCAGGCACGCGGGCAAAGGTGCAACGCTGCTGACCATTTATTTTAAAGGGTTTTTTCAATAGCAACTTGACGCTTTTGATTGATTTTTCATTGAAGGATGTCAAGTTCTTATTTGACTTGACTTGACTTCTTGATTTATGGCTTTTGTGGCTAGTTGTCACAATTAAAACACCGCTATTACTAGCCAGCTGACAACTATTTGAGATGTCAAAAAAATATGTTGCTTACGCAATAAACTATGATGTGTTTGAAATTATCATGTAAATATTAGCATAACTTTTAAATTTGAATATTTTGTCAGCTCTACGGTTAGTGACATAATACCCCGCCAGTGGTCCCCATACCTTATGGGGTAACCTACCCTACCATTTCTAAAATTTATTAAAGCGCGGTATGATCCAAAAAAAAACCAAACGGCTTTGCTTTAAGAAGGCGTAATAATATGTGACTTTACCCAACAAAATCGATCTAGAACTCAGTATCTACGGGTTAAATATTTTGGAGTAAGTATAAAATTTTTATATTTTTTCATTTATTGTGTAAAGATGAAAACGCGATATGTAAAAAAAAACCTCGATAGTTTTGTTTAATAAAAAATCCTTGTTTCGCACACGTTTTGAATGAGATTTTAGGATCCCTACGGTGTTTTAAGATAAATTTTACTACAACAAATAGGTAATAACTATTTATTCTAATGCTAAAACCAGTTTTTTGATAAACACTTTATTTTCGCACTAAAAAACGTAAAACTACATTTTTGTGCACGACGCTCGCTAGTGCGAGCGAGGTGGCGCGCGGGTTATCGCGTGCGTTAAAGAGACTTGCAGACTGTATTCATTTAGAGGGTTTTTTTTTAATCGAAATATACAAATTTTATATAAAAAATATGTGGGTAGAAATTTCGAAATTAATTCGTTAAAAAAATTGTGTTGTAGTCATAGATTTAAAAGTTGTTGCCGTTCAAAATTTGAATGCAACAACTTTTAAACTAAAACTATTAAACTCTTTTTTTTTTTTTTTGCTTTTTTAGGGTGGTCTTTTGTGCGATTTTTATTTGCAAAATCAGTTATTTTTTCAAAATTCTGTTCGGTCACAACTATATATATAGTAGGTAATTGTTCTAACCACACTATTTTTTGCATCACATTATTTAATCTCGTCACGTCGCACTGGGCGTTCAAAAATACTACTTTTGAGATCTGAGGGCGTATTACGAGTTTTGCATTGCAAAAACCGAAATGCGAAACGTGAGAGTTCAACGTGCCTGTAAAAAATAATATGTACAAAGTACTGTTTCTACCGACTGCGTGGCACAGAATGATGAATAGTTACTACGTAAGTCACGTTGAATGCTCAAGTTTCGCATTCCGGTTTTTGCAATGCACAACTCGTAATTGGCCTTCTGTCCTCGTCCTAACCAGCAACTTGTCACCATGTGACTTACGTAGTAACTATTTATGAATCTATACTGTTTCTATCGTGCGCGGCATAGAATGATGAATACTTACGTAAGTCACGGTAAAAGCTCACGACTCGCAAATCGATTATTGCAATGCAAAACTAGTAATACGCCCTCTGTGATTAAAACTTTTCGTGTTATGGAGGGAAAACTGTGACTTGACTTCCGGAACCATAGACCACAAAGTAAGCGGGGCGAAAAAGCGGGGTGTTTTAATTTAGTAAAAAATATAATAGATAGCATAGATGACAAAAAACGAATCACAGTGATATTCTTTGACATGTCAAAGGCATTTGACTTTGTATCTCATGACCTCCTACTGCATAAACTGGACAAGTATGGAATCCGTGGATCTTCTTTAAACTGGATCAAGATGTATTTAGAAAATAGATTACAATGTGTAGAAATAAACAATCTTAATGACAAAAAAGAGTTGACGTCTTTCCGATCTACCTACAAATTTAATAAATTTGGGGTACCACAAGGAAGCGTTTTAGGACCTCTTCTTTTCCTTTTATACATAAACGATCTTCCAGAAACAACTCATAAACCTTGTATATTGTTTGCCGACGACATTTCTTTAATTTTAGCATCTAACCGTAATATTGACATTAATGATTATATAACTGATGTAAATGACACTATTGACTGCGTAATTAAATGGCTTGAAGATAACAATTTACATGTAAACTTGACCAAGACAAATTTTATTCAATTCGGCACGTACGCTAGTAAAGATAACCAATTGGCCATTTCACATGGGAATACTAAAATTCTAGAAGTTGAGAGTACGACATTTTTAGGAATCGTTTTGGACAAACATTTAAATTGGAAAGCGCACGTAGAAAAAGTATGCTGTAAAATTAATAGATTTGTTTTCGCGCTATATAAATTAAGGAAAACATCGGCGCAGAGTACGCTATTGCAAGCTTACCATGGCTATGTTGCGTCAGTACTAGCTTATGGACTTATACTATGGGGTAACTCCACCGATATACAAAGAGCATTTATAGCACAAAAAAAATGCATTAGGGCTATTGGTGGCATACCACCGTGGGATTCGTGCAAACCATTATTTAGGCAGCTCAAATTGCTCACCTTGCCCTGCATGTATATTTTGGAGTCGGCTTTATTTGTGAGAAAGCACACACATTTATTTCTAAAAGCAGGCGTTATGTATTCAAGAAACACTAGAAACCCAGACAGAATTGTTTTATCCAAGCATCCTAGAACGGCAATGTATTTAAATAGCAGTTATGTAATGTGTGGGAAAATTTATAACTCCATACCCAGTGAAATTAAAAGCCTTCCACATAGCAAATTCACCACAAAAATGAAGTTGTGGCTGCAAGAAAAGTGTTTTTATAGTGTTAAGGAACTAATTGACAAAAAATGAAATTTTAGGTATTATAGCTTTGACATTTATGTATTGTGCGTATAATTTTTATGTAATTTAATATTTTATTAATTTAAAGTCTGACCTAGGTATATGACATGTGTAATTTGTTTGACATTTAAATTCTTATAGACATACCTAGCTTCATTGATATTATTGTACACCAATCTTGGTAACATAGTGGACATTGTTTTTAATTTTTACCTAACATCTTAATACCTTACCTATGTTTCACAATAAATGATAAATGATATTTGATTGAAACGCCCGCGCCGCCGCGCAGCCTGCGCCTGCCGCCGCGCGCCGCGCCGCGCCGCCCCGCTGTCAATAATGGCCTTAACTTAATTATAATAATTTTTTAAACCTATTTTAGTTATAATATGTTTTGTCTTGTTCGTTCTTGGGGTTAGTATTCTGTCCGACACGCACTTGGCTGTTTCTTATTTTTTTAATGCTGGGGCCACACCACATTGTCTTACTACGGCGAATGATCGCTTTGTGCGCCTCTGTGTTTGTACATGCATCATTCGTAAAACGACAGACAGGGACACAAAACGCAAATATTCGCCGTAGCCCGATAATGTGGCCCCAGCATGATAAAAAGATTCTGAATTAATTTGATCGAGAAATACAATTAAAAGTAGATAGGCCTACTTACCTACTACTTACTTGTGTACTGTACTTTGTGTACTTGTGTACACATTCTTATCTCTTATCATTCTGTAATAATGCTCACGTAGACCTGCGAATTAGATAATATAGACTGCACCTGTCTGTCTGTACGTATGACGCCGAAACCAATGTCTTATGTCGTGGGTTCGTATTTGGTATTACTATAGGAATCCATTAAATATATTGCAGGTGACTGGGGAATTGAGGAAACCCAATGAGGAATTAGGACCGCGGTCTAGTTGCCCGCGTTTTTTAACCGACTTCCCAAAAAAGGAGGAGGTTCTCAATTCGTTTTTTTTTTTTTTTTTTTTTTTTTAATTTTTATTACCGCATATCTCCGGCGTTTATGAACCGATTTGGAAATTTCTTTTTTTATTTGAATAGATATACTTCCAGATTGGTCCCATTTTTTTTACAATCCAGTTCTGATGATGGGATCTATGAGAAATTTAGGTAACTCCTCAAATATTGTAGGCATACATATGGCGATTTTGATATTTTCAGCAACAAACCAAGCATTTGCATTCAAAAAGTATCATAATCCTTTCACCACTATGGTTATTTCATCATTTTTTTTCATCCAAATATTTAGTCTAAAACAATGGCGGAAGTCGGTTTTTTAAATGTCGACTACACAGTGGACCACAAGCCGCATGACATGACGTAGGTAATTAGTCGCCAGAAAAATCAAAAAGCTTATATGCCTTTACACACGTACCGGTTGCCGGATAGCCGGCGCCGGTTACCCGGCGGCGAAATGTACAGCCATTGCGCAGGTACGTGTGAAAGCTAAAATACATGGCTATACACTTCGCCGCTGGGTACCCGGCAACCGGTACGTGTGAAAAGGGACTTAGGTACGCGATTTATTGATGACGTAAAAACTAGTATGTGTCGATCGTCAGCGTCACTCAAGGAAGAAGCGCTTTTTTTTTACCAGCCTCTTGTTTGCTAAATGTGGCATTGTCTATTGCACAAGCTGAGATCATATTTATACCTAATAATTACTAAAAGTATAGTACAATCAACCATTATTATGTAATTACATCCGTTTTTATGACAAAGCGTTTTTAAGTCTTGGAGCTCATAAAGGCCACAGGTAGGTTTATTGAGATTTCCGCATCTAATTTGTTATGACAACATTTCATAGATGGCGCCACACGTGATGTATGAAAAGACGGAATAAAAATCAGACTAGTCAAGGCTGAATTTTACGATACGGTACAGATAGTGTTTGTATGTGATACCGTACTGATGATAAAATAGATAGTGGTTTTAAAAACATTAATAATACCTAGTTCCAAATGCTGTTTAGGTACTAGGTACCTGGTACGTAGACTACGTAGTATAAACATTCCTTTGTATACCTATGTATAATGCATGGTAGAATGGATGAGACATCCTTCGTCAAAACAAAAGTTGTCTGGGTTGCGGTACAATATTGTACAGCAAAAATCACCCTCCCAATGAGGGGTTTTCACGGCCGTTTCATATCATGCTTTCAGCGTTGAAAATAGATGGCGCTGCTCTGTTACGTAAATGTCAAGTGTCAAAATAAAGTTAAATGTCAACATCAACAACGTAGTTATATTTTCGTTTCGTGGTATTTATTTTTGCTTACTTCTAAAAACATCACGAAATCACTAGTGCACACTCTAGAAGCAGACACAAACAGAATATCATGACTTATAGCCACATACTAGTAAATAATAGCTTAGTACGCGTACACCACAGATAATACATTTGACAATCTGAGCAGTTACAGTTGAGACAGCGCCATCTATCGAAACAATTTGAACTACCTTTTTTTTTATCGAAGTTGTAAAGCCCTCATTACTAATTAATTTGGTAGCCTTAGCGCTGTCCAAATACACTCGAGAGCAATGAATCCGGGTCACTTAAAGAATCCTAAAAATCTCGGAAACTAAAAATGCTAGGTTAATGCAATAAATTGTATTTAATAGACAATGTAATACTCCTTAAATGAAGGTATTAAAACTTCTTAGTTATTGTAAAGTTATATCATAAAAAAATCAAATTTGAAAAAGGGCCACTTTCGAAGATGGAACTATGAAATTACAGCATTTGGTTTTGCTTTTGTTTGTAATCTGTCATTTATCATTGTTTGATTTCTGTTTTTTTGTTGTTTTTTTTCTGCGTAAACGCAGTAATGGAAGCACGAGGAGGCAATACGAAGTATTAAAATTCAAGAAAATCGTAATAAAGTTCAAAAATTTCATGTTTCCTATTTTTGTTTTAAGGTGAAATCAGCAGTTTTTTTCTTTATGTAATTTTGTGTTAATAAAATGTATGGTGACTCATATTTTTTTTACCTTCATTTAAGGAGTATTACATTGTCTATTAAATACAATTTATTGCATTAATCTATCATTTTTAGTTTCCGAGATTTTTAACATTCTTTAGTGACCCGGATTCATTGCTCTCGAGTGTATTTTAAAATTTGAAAGAAGGAATATTTAGGTCAAGAAATTTCCCCTATACAAGTTTCATAAGATTTTGATAGCTCTAAGGCTGCCAATATGATCCCCATTGTCATTTGCTACTGTCCTAGCTTCGGCACCCTTTTGTCGCTTGCTCCAAGGTTTGTCGTGGGTGATGAGGGCGTGGCAGTGATCAGTTAGTTTACCAATTACTAACTCGTCATTATAGCGGAGCAGTACTAAAATATTAAAAATCAAATGGGCTGGGTTGAGTTGAATACCATGTATGCAAGGTGAAAATTAGTTCTGTTTTTTTCACGCCTATTTGGTACGGGCGCGCGGTGGCATGCATGCAGGTAGATTATGAAAATTAAAAAAAAAAAGTCTGTTCAGAAGTAGTGGCCAAATTGTGGACTAACGTTGTGATCTACACAAATTCCAACTATAATTAGGAGCTAGTTTCTTTCTGTCGGCATTTTGAATCATAAACTAAAGAAATTGATATAATTGTAATAGGATCAAAAGCAAAACGGAATATAGACGTATTATTGTATTGCCCGCTAACAAAACAGGTTATTAAGGACAGCAGCGCCCTCAAATCCCACCACGGGTCTCTTTCTGAATAGACTCTACACTCATTGATTTTTATATATTAGCATACCTAGCGAACGAAATGAAGATCTCGTGGCGTGGCGGGCGAGTTGCCGGCTCAGACACAAGAGGTGCTGGTTCGATTCCCGCTGCGGGACATGATATTTGCATGACCTGCAAATATTTGTTCCGGGTCTGGGTGTTGTGCTACTGATACCTACGATACAGGGAATCCTAGTGTGGGATAAAATGCTTATGATAAGGTTTAAAAAAAACTACCATTCTTAACATTATCTAAACAAGTTCTCAACTATATAGGGCTCTGAAGTCAGTCGTCCAGCTAACAGCAGCAGCACAGGTTAGCAGCGTTTTCGCATTATCGCGTGATGTGGTTTCTTTATTCGCCCAAACCAATCCATATTTCAAGTCTTGCTTGCTCTAAACGTCTCGGTATCGTCTGTGGCTTTTTATGGTCTCTACGCGCCCAAATTACTGTATTTTTTTATTTCTTTTCCAGGTAAAAATCGGTGAACATGCTAGAAGAGGTAATGCCAATGATGAGGAGCCTGAGTCCAGACCCTGAGGACATGGCTGCCATCGGGAAAAAGTATAACAACATACAGGTAACGTACCTACTTAACTATTTATACTATTCGGTTTTTAACCGACTTCCAAAAAAGGAGAAGGTTTCTTAATTGGACCGTAGGTTATGTTTTTTTTGTATGTTTGTAACGCGATTACTCTGGTAATTATAAATTGATTTCGACGATTCTTTTTTGTTTGGTCTCGAATAACGTTCGAGGGGCTAAGATGCACAAAGTACGTACTCTACGTAAGAAGCCCCACGGTCATTTGTGGAACTAATTTTAGGTTTATTGCGCTTTTGAGCAATAAACACTAGCGTCCATTAATTACGCTAGTAATATATTATAAATAAATGTCAATGCTCCAGTCACCGGACTTCTTTCGCGGTGCTGACTAATATGCGCGGTAAAGAATTTTTATACTATACTAGCGGTTAACCAACCATAAACGAAACGAAGCAACCAACACTTCAGAGTGCTTCAGAATAGATGTATATAAACTAGGAACAATTCTAGATGACCGTACGCGTAGCGTAGTTAGGGCACAGTTAGGGTACGATTCGTACCCTAACTACGCTACGCTATCGCTCTAGCTCGCTGCTTGAGTTTTGAGACAAGCAAGATAGGTACCATGGTACAACCGGCCGGTCAAGGCCTATAATGTGCGGTCGATCAAACTTTAATTATTCAAGATTGTGTACATATTCTGTGGGTGGTTAAAAAAATTGTACCTACGTGTTTCCTTCACGTAATAGCAAGTCATTAAAAATAAAGATCGTCTAGGAAAATATTGCGCAATAAAATTGGTAGGGTAATATACCCCACCTAGGTAGGTACAGACATTAATCAATTCAACACAAACATCGTAATGTAAACATAATTAGTTGATTGTCTAGTAGTTAAAATCACATTTTCCTTGTGTGTTCGGGTTATTTTAAATTCAAAATGAACAATAAAATAAAAATGCCAATGGAATGTAGCGACATCTCTAGACAATTTCGCATTTTTAGATGCAGAATAGTTCTGCTACTCATCGGTAGATGGCGTTGTGTTGCGTAACTTACAATGTTTTGATTCTACGGAGAAATATAAGCTATTAATAAAATAAATACAGAATATAATTACTTTAAAGTATACTTTTGTTCTTGTAGTATTTCTAAGATTATAAAATTCTAAATACAGAAATACAGCACAACAGCTGCGCCCGCCGGTACGGTTAACATTGCCTCTCTTTCTCGCGTATAGCGTTATCTCAATTTTGTTGTCTCGATGACGTGTGCTTATCATGCCGCCATGCAATGTGCTCGGCGCTCGCTGACTTCGATCTGACGGAAGTCAGTAACAAATGGTTTACCCTGTCATACTATCTTGTTTTTCGCCGAATTAGATTGAAATTAATTTAAATCTATTCGATTTACGTTTCGTAACGCAATCGGAAAACATTCTCGCGACGACACCAAGAACTATGTACGGATTTCAGTGTGTTTGTTAAGTGTTATCAGTGCATCTTGTGAAACGGAGAAAACAGTGAATTTTACCGTTTTTCCTGTGTTTTTACCGGTATCTGTGAGCATAATTGCGTTGCTGAAGGTAACAGTGCGAAACGGTAGTCTTTTTATTGCAGCAGTCTTTTTAATACCTTTCAAAATCGTCTTTTAGATAACCTCCTTTAATCTTGGTCGACCTCGTCTCCGCAGGTACCTGTCCTTTGTACTTACAGTTCTGCCGGTAGATCTTGGCCGGGCTGAAGTTGACCTGCAGGGCTATTTTAAAACGTACGGAAGGGTTTCCGATCGGATTCGTTAGTTTTTCATGTCGATGTGGTAACTAAAACAATTTTCTCTAGTAAAACACAGTAAAAAACAATAAACATTGTTTATTACTTTGTTTAACTAGAGAAAATTGTTTTTACTTTTACTAGAGAAAATGGTTTTAGTTACTTACCAGTGGTAAGTAAACAATATTAATTGTTTTTTACGAGAGAAAATGGTTTTGTCACCTACCACTAGTAAGTTACCACATCAAAATGAAGGACTAACGAATTCGATCGGAAACCCTTCAGAACATTTTTAAATAGTCCTGCATAAAGACGGGCATATATAAATTAGCTCCCAAAAAATGCTCAGCAAAATGGCTAACTTCAAGTCTTCAACCTGGCCTATATCCTTCGGCAGAATTGTACATTGTTAAAAAATGCTGAAAAATACATTCAATATAACTAGGCTGGAATCCTTTTGGAATTGGGCGGACTAATTTAGTTTGTAACAAATCTAATGCACATAAACAATGTGATGTATCAGCATAATATTACAAAGATCTTTGAAGGTCTACCTTCGCTTTGTCATGTCTTGGTAACCGTTGACTCATACGTAATCCTGGTAGAAAAAGCTTCGAATGAGGTTCATATAAAGGGGTTTGAGGCACTTCATAATCTCTTTAGCAAATGATAAGATGGTCAAATACCATTATCAGGAGTTCTTATCAGATTCCTATGAGTGTATTGTATGGTATAAGCTAACTACTATTTCAGTGGTGAATGATATGCCTACTATAAAATGTTAAAATGTGTGAATTAGTCGTAATAGAGCTTTGTAGTGAAGGAGTTAGTTTAGGGAAGTCATAGTCAAAATCAAAAAAACTTCATTCATTGAAATCGCAAGGATCATTTTGAATCGTCTTATAAACTAAAGTTATTCCTGTTCCAACGCGACCAAGCCTAGAAGAATCAGGCAACAGACACGGCTTGGCTTACATAAATGGTCCGTCTTACAACTAGGTGAGAAGCGCCTGTGTGGTGCCTCGGAGCAAGGAGTTGCTGATACATAGTAAATGAGAGCTTAAAAACCTTAGGAAGGTAGTCAAAAGTATATCATCAGCAAAAATATGCAAGACAGCTCACGCTACGCTTGTTATAAGTACCTTACCTATTTGACTAACTAAAAAGTTAAGCATTAACTTAAGAATTTGGAGGGTATTCCAAACTTGATTACTAGAATAGCATTGAACAAAAGTTTTATCAACTTCGTCAGCCGATACACATCAACTGCTGGATGAGGCTTCCCCCATAGCATGCATAGCGTACAACCCAAAGATTTTTTTTTTGTGTTTTCATCTGCGATCAGTTACAACTTTGAGCAGGTGAGTTGTGGGTGAAAATTTTGTAGGAGAAACAATCCACTGATTCTTCCTCCTTCCGTTACAAATCGAGCCCGATTACGTGGTTTCTCTTTAGCCTTTTCGGATAGCTTATGATGTTCAGTTCCTCTGCCAGAGGGTTTGGATGGATGGCTAATCGTTTTTTGTATGTTGCTGCAAACTTCTTTATTTCGGCGCTGACCATGTTCATGTTCAGTTCTCCGTGTAGTTCGCTGTTTCTTAGAAACCACGGTGCGTTTGCTAGGTTTTTTAAGATGCCATTTTGTGTTCTCTGAATGATAGGAATATTGGAGTTGCACGCTGACCCCCAGAGTTGTATACCGTAAGTCCAGATGGGCTTCAGGACAACCTTGTATATTAAGAGTTTGTTGTCTGTGGAACCCAAAGATAAAGATAATTTTATTTGTTTTGAATATGGTAATTTTACATTGGTGGTCATAATTCACACGTCCAACATACTCAGTCATACGTTATGACATACAAATAATTTAGTTCCCATAAGTAGGTACTAGAGTAGATACATCCAAGCATGCAATGGGTGGATTTGCCATAATAACTATGCTTGGCTGGTGGATCGGTGATCGTAGTTCGATGTTAACTCATCATGACAACATCATGATTAGAACACATATTTATTTATATTGTCACGGGTATTTATCGCGTGGTACCTTACTATTTATTATTCCCGACGTTTCGAATGTGTTACAGCAATCGTGGTCAGTGTTGCCAGATGGCTTTGTGTATTTCCCCCCAAACCTCGCCAAAAAACCCCCGAAAAACTGCTTTTTTGAAAAAATAATTCAGTTTTTTGTATTAATTTAAAGGAAATAAAAATACATGTTTTCTGTTGCTTTTAAATTATAATTGTTTTTTACTCAGGTTAATTCAGCCAGAGCTTCTAATATTACATCATTATTCTCACCTTCAACTTCAGTTACATTCATATTAGTATTAGTTTTAATATAATTTTTTTAAGAGTTAACAAACTTCAATCCAGAATTTCGAAGATGAGGTAAGCTAGTTAGCGTTGTACTTAGCTAACGTTCGATTGATTCAATCGATCGACTCGTATCATTATTTCGCGATGAATTAGTAGGTTTAAAAAAACTCCTAAAAACCCCCATAAACGAATTATTTCCACCCGGAAATCCCCCCAAAGGATTTATCCCCCCGAAATTCCCCCCGGAGGCTTAAAAAACCCCCGAATTTGCAGGGATTCCCTCCATCTGGCATCAGTGATCGTGGTCGCGGTCTGACATATAATATGATATAATGATAATAAGGTAACACGCGATAAATACCCGTGACAATATTAATAATTATCATGATGTTAGTTCATTATGATTATGAATTATAGCTGGGAACATTGATTCATGGCAGCGACTCTCTAACTCTGTTAAGGTGTTATAATAGTTTTTTTAATAAAGAAATAACTATAAACCTTAACCTTGTTGTGATCAATATCAGCTAATTACATTACAATCTAATAGTTGGTTAGTATTATTTTTATTCAAAGCTTAGACAGTATTTCCTGTTTCAAACTTACGTAGTTAATAAAAACTATTATCTGACCTTATAATAGTTACCTACCTGCTACATGTCTGCGTTTATATTATTTCGTTAGTCATAAACTTACAAGACAGAGAAACTTCATTTAATTCGAGGTTTTCAAGTTTATGCACTGAGATATGGCATCAACATTAAGGCTGCGTTCCACCAAAGATGTGGGAGGTAGATAGCGGTGCGAGGATGCGTAGCGAGGCTGTGGAACGATGTGAGTGTTTCCACCAGAGATGTGCGAGGTAGATAAGCGGTGCGAGGATGCGTAGCGAGGCTGTGGAACGATGTGAGTGTTTCCACCAGAGATGTGCGAGGTAGATAAGCGGTGCGAGGATGCGTAGCGAGGCTGTGGAACGATGTGAGTGTTTCCACCAGAGATGTCCGAGGTAGATAAGCGGTGCGAGGATGCGTAGCGAGGCTGTGGAACGATGTGAGTGTTTCCACCAGAGATGTGCGAGGTAGATAAGCGGTGCGAGGATGCGTAGCGAGGCTGTGGAACGATGTGAGTGTTTCCACCAGAGATGTGCGAGGTAGATAAGCGGTGCGAGGATGCGTAGCGAGGCTGTGGAACGATGTGAGTGTTTCCACCAGAGATGTGCGAGGTAGATAAGCGGTGCGAGGATGCGTAGCGAGGCTGTGGAACGATGTGAGTGTTTCCACCAGAGATGTGCGAGGTAGATAAGCGGTGCGAGGATGCGTAGCGAGGCTGTGGAACGATGTGAGTGTTTCCACCAGAGATGTGCGAGGTAGATAAGCGGTGCGAGGATGCGTAGCGAGGCTGTGGAACGATTTGAGTGTTTCCACCAGAGATGTGCGAGGTAGATAAGCGGTGCGAGGATGCGTAGCGAGGCTGTGGAACGATGTGAGTGTTTCCACCAGAGATGTCCGAGGTAGATAAGCGGTGCGAGGATGTGTAGCGGGCTCTTTTCAGACTGACAGCTAGTAGTTTCTCTCTTTCTCTAGTGCCCATCCCTCGCGCACATCTCTCGCACACATCCCTCGCAATACATTCCTCGCAACACCTTCCTCGCACGCACCTAGCTTGTTTTGTACGTATCAAAAACCTCCGTTTCCACCAGAGCTGCGCTGAGCGAGGATAGGTAAATGGAGTGATTCTATTAGTTCTTAAAAAACACATCCCTCGCTATACACCCTCGCTCATCTCTGGTGGAAACGCAGCCTTATGAATATCATGATGTATTCACTCACCTTCGATTTGCCGATGATAATAGTCATCATGGCAGAATCGCTGGAAGACCTTGGCACAATACTCGGAGACCTTAATACCGTCTCCCAACAGGTGGGTCTTAAAACGAGCATGGGCAAGGCAAACATCATGTCAAATGCCCATGTCTCACCTATGCCGTTACACGTTGGGAAGTGGTTGACCACTATGCTTGGAGCAAGGAACAAAATGGAGCGGCAGTAACATTTATTCTGTATGAAAATTGCCCACCATTAGCTTGCAACCATTCATTTAATACTCTGTGACCTTTGATTGCCTTCATTCAAAGTTTTGTTTACTTTTTGTGTTTTCGTAAATTTTCACTATTTTATTAGCAAATACCTATATTTTTTACTACACAACTTGGATTTCACAATGCCTGAGTGTAATATTGTGCATTGTGGTACGAGGCAAAGCCAGTATCGGCCTGGGCTGACTTTACACAAGTGCTTCAACAGTTTTAATTGAAATTGTAGTTTTGCTTCATTATTTTGTTCTAAATGTATGTTTCGTTAGTGAGCTTTAGAGTAAACATAAGGACATTAGTGCCATTGTTGTGTAAAATATAATTATTTCATAGTAATTCATTTATTGCTTACAAGATTGTTTACAACTAGGGCTCGGTCGGGCAAATAGCCGACCCAGTCCGACTCAAAAACCGAGCACGCCTTATTTATCAGAACAACCGCCCTGTGCCACTATGTCAGACGATTCAACTAGGTAGGTCCAACTTCGACAAAGTGGTCAGGCGACGAATTCAACTCGGATGGTCAGCGTTGCAGATCCTCAAGACGAAAGTCTATAATCAGTGCGTGCTGTCAGTGATGACTTACGGCACCAGCTTTTGGCCTCATTCACAAGCCTAAAGTCACGCAGCGGGCTATTGAGAGAGCTATGATGCTCAGAGTTTCACTACGGGATAAAATCCGAAAGGAGGAGATCCGTAGAAGAACCAAGCTCATCGACATAGCTCTCAGAATTAGTAAGTGGCGATGGGCAGGTCATATAGCTCGCGGAACTAACAACCGTTGGGGAATAAAGGTTCTCGTGGCGTCCACAAACCACGCAGTGTAGTAAGGTGCCCTTCGACTGACCAAAGACATCATAAAAGTCGCGGGAAGTCTGTGGATGGAGGCGGACAGAGACCGTTCGTCTTGGCTTTCTATGCGGGAAGCCTATGTCCAAAATAAATTCAGAAAATTAATTAATTCTAATGTTACTTTAAAAAAAAAACAACACTTTAATCAATATAGACCGCTTTTAAAAAAAGAGTTTGAAGAACTTATGTTATAAATATAGTAGAGTATGTATTATATTAAAATAAATAAATAAATGCTGGTCATTTCAAACAACATTATCTAGCCCCAAGCTTGTGTTATGGCAACTAGATAACTGATATACTTAATACATTACATTAGATAGATATATATATTTTTTATTACACATAGAAAATACCCAGAACACTCTGAACAAATACCTGCAGATTGTACAAATATTTGTTCCGAGGCGGGAATTGAACTCGCAACCTCCTGCGACGTAGGCGAACCTTCGCCCGCCGCGTCACAGAGGTCGTTTGACATGCAGTTCCCTATGGTGTAGGGTCTAATTCGTATTATAATAGAGTAATTTCATAAAATATGTTGACGAAAAACTAATCTTGAGACTGCAGCTAGTGTTTATTTTTAGTTTCGTTGGCATGTGTTGCAGTAGAAAGTCTTAATAACTCTTAATGTACCGCTTTATTAACCTAGTTTGTGTTATTTTAATTGTAAATTGTTGTCGAAATTAAAATGTTAATAATAAAAGTATTATAACGGACGAAACTAGGCCCCTTGTAGCCCCATTACCCACTTAATTACTACATATTTATTTTGTTCCTTTTCTGATTCAAATTAACTTTGTTTATCGTTATAGGGCAGCTCATGGCCCACTGCTGGGTGTAAGCTTTCCTCAAACGCCACTTCTGTGCTTTTCGCATCCAGCAGGATTCGATTCTAAAACGTCGGAAACGTTTCCGATCGGATTCGTTAGTTTTTAATTTCGATGTGGTAAGTAAGTAAAACCATTTTCTAACAATTTTCTCTAGTAAAACACAGTAATATACAATATTTATTGTTTTTTAATGTGTTTTACTTGAGAAAATTGTTTTAGTTACTTACCACATCGAAATGAAAAACTAACGAATCCGATCGGAAACGTTTCCGACGTTTTAGAATCGCCCTGCAGGTCTTTCCTTCTACGGCCTCTATATCATCCGCCCACCTGGCTGATGGCCTGCCACGGCCTCTTGTGCCTCCTCTCGGCGAACACTCAGTTAGGTCTAGTGTATGTCTGAAAGTTTCGGGAAATCCTGGTATTTTGTGCCGGGAATTCGAAACTAAATCCCGGTTTTTTTCGGTACTTTTGGGATTTTTTAGCAAAGTGTTGTAGCGAAAATACCTCCTATCCTGGTCCCTATGTCACAAAGTACCGAAAATCCCGGTTCTTTAGGACATAACCGGTTCTGCATTCCCTAAGTCAGAGCCTTATACCACCACCAGCCGTCAACAAATCCGGCCATATGGCCTGCACAGCGCCTCTCGAGTCTCGCAAATACGGTCTCCAAATATACCACCACCTCATAAGCCGAATTAACCTCATAGATGTTTTCCTAGGTACTAGCATTAGTAATATATTAAGCATTATGTCAATAGGTACTACTTTTTTCGCTATTTTTGGTACTGTGCAGGTAGGTAGGTATTTCTGATAAGTGCAAAACAAACTGACGCTAATGAAAACCGTCTTGCTTTTGACCTATTCTGTTTATTTTATACCTTTCCCGCCAATCGTAAACACCACGCTTCAATAACATCGTTTTCGAACGAGATTTTTTTGAAAATAGAACGTCCTTGCCAATGCGGACGGTCAAACGAGGTCGTTGTTCTCGACGTTTATTGAATGTTTGATGTAACATCTATGTATAAATAATTGAATACACTATGTTAGTAATGAGTTATAAATTTTGCAGATAAAATCTGCAAGATTTGTGCCTTTGAAAGAACTTATTATGGAATCTAAACGAGCGGCATAAGTTAGGCCCCAGTCAGAATAGCCTATCTCTAGACAAGGTGTGTATTGTGCGTTGCCTACCATAGACACTAAAGAAAAATAAATTCAGCTAAGTGCGAGTCAGCTTCGCGCACTGTATGTTTTCTTTAACTAAATATACCCTATATTATATCTATTAAAACTTTTTGAAAATGTGGTTTAAGTTCATTTAATATTAGTATGGAAAAAAACATTTAATTTCCTTGAAAATTATTTTGAATGTCTTGTTTATTTTTCGTGTAGAATACAGGAAACCGGTCTTATTACAGAACATGGACTAAATCTGAATTTAGTCCAGGATTAAATATCGACATTAGGCATATGCGGCTTTAAAATACGAAAGCAGATGGTTTGTTATCTGAAATAAATTCTCGCGTTACTTCGCAAAGGACATTGGGTAATTTTTGCCCCGCTTATTGAAAAGTAGCGGACAGAAATAAAACTTAGCAGAGTTGATAGGTAACATTACCTACTTTATCACTGTCTAATTTTTTTTTCTGTAACTTATGGGAATGCTGAAAAAAATAGGTTTTTATTTTTTTTACTTTTTACACATCACAGCAATAATATCATAATACTTACGCCCGATCGCTATGATAACACAATATAGGCGGGCAGTGGCTAGGGGTAAGGGAAGGGGAAGGGTAGTAGTCTAGTCAGGTAAAAAATAAACCAGTTTCGCTGCCTGTGCGCATCGTTCAAAAATCCAATACGCCGCTCGCAGTCCTTCGTCAATTGTCGTTGTGTCTGTTTGCTCACTGTTTTGAACTTTTTTTATCATTACCGAGTACTAACTAACGCTTTGCTTTGTATAACGGATTTAGATTTCTCTTTTTGATTGGATTTCGGTTGAAATGGAAAGATCAAACCGTTGTGTTGTTTGTGACCGATCTGTGTTGCGACGCAGAAAACATGGATTAACTCAAGCATTTCTTCAGATAAACAGAAGTCATGTGGAATACATTTTACAAGAAATAGCGCCACGAGAGGTATGTTTATTATTTGTGAATCATTTATAAATAGATATAGCAACAAATCATTAACATTTGTGTGTGATATAAAAAAAGTCTTAGTGTCTGTTCAGCGAGAGAGCCGTCGTGACCAAATTGTGAACTAACGTTGTGAACTACATGTCAATAATTAGAAGCTGGTTACTTTCTGTAGGCATTTTGAATCGTAAACTAAAGAAATAGTTACAGGTGTAATAGTATCAACACAGAACAGACGCGCTATTGTATTGCCCGCTAAACAAAAAAGGTAATTAGGCACAGCAACGCCCTCAAATCCCACGACGGGTCCTGAACAAACTATCTATTTACCTATATAATATCACTGAAGGTAAAATGCATGCGAGAGTTAAACTCTCACGTGTTGTTTTTTGTACACTAACATAGTTAGATACTGTGTCGATGTAACAATCAAACAAGAAAATAATGTAGATTCTTAGAAGGGTAGATATTGTTGAACTTTCTATTAAATATTGTATTATCATCATCAGCCTGTAGAAATTCACTGCTGGACATAGGCCTCCCGCTTAGAATGCCATGACGATTGGTCTTGAGCCGCCTCAATCCATGACTTCCTTCGTTGTTAATGTCTTTAGTCCTTAGAGTCATTTACAACTGTTTTGTTTACAATTGACTTATTTAAACATAAATATACTACAGTAGTATATTTATATTGAAATAAGTCAATTTATTTAAGGTACCTACTACGTCCTTCTCGTCGTCGTGTTTCTTATAAACAGGTTGTTAAAAAAAGCACTTTGCCTAAAACCCCAGGTGTATAGTATGTCGAGGTCATTAGATTGCAGTCTTTTATTATTGCAGCTAAATTCTGTAAAAAAAAAGATAATGAAGATTACGATTCAACGGTTGGTTACCCGGCTGTGTGCCTATTGGCTGCTAGATCGCCACGTTATTACTACAGCTTTATTTATACGGTGCGTTAGCAAAATATACATGTAAAAATATTTATGGTATTCGAATGATCTTGGCCCAGCACACAGGGTTTTTTTTGCAAAGTACTTTTTAAAACCATTTTTATTATTTTATTTTATAACTTTTGTTCTATTACTCATTTTTAGTCACCCCCTTTCTATTTTTATTACTTTTCTTCAATGCACAGACATAGCGGGTTCTATATTTTAATAATAGTATAGCTTTTTTTGTTTTTTTTTACAGATTACTATTAATGGCGCAAGATTTATATGCCATCCTTGCTGGCAGAGAGCTGATCGTTCAGTACGAGCTCAGCTAGAACCACAAGTATTAGCACAACCCGTGCCAGATGAACCGCACAATCAACAAGCAATAGTTCCCGAGATACAATTGCCTCTTGGCCCTTTTAGTCTTGGTGGGCATTCACGGACCTCTAATACCGCAAGGCGCTGTATATTTGACAATTGTCGAAATGCACCAAGTCACGCTGTGCCTAATTACGTCAAGTTCAATATGTTGAGAAATAATAATTTCTATATCCCGTTTCGTGCTCGAGCCTGTGAATCACACTTCAGAAACAATACATGGGAAGAACTGATGCTACAAGGAAATCACCATGATTTTAATAGTGACTATATGCTAGACATAATCAATATTTTCAAATGGGGTCTCGGAAGACAGCAAGATTTTGAAAACCTGGACAGTTTTGAAGACGACGAATTCCATTTTTGCACTGCTTTAAGCAAAAACCAGTTCAATGATATTTTGGAACAAACACCAACTCTTAGAGCGAGATCGCAAAATCCTGCTACGGTTTTGGGCATATATCTGTCAAAAATAAGGACTGGAGAACCTAATGAACGGTTGGCAACATTATTTAAAATGACGAGAAAAACATTAGAAAAAAAACTGCGACTAGCGAGAAAATGTTTAACAGATGACTATGTGCCTCTTTACCTTGGTATAGACCATTTAACAATAGAGGAAGTCACAGCAAGAAATCTCAGGATTCCAAATGTTTTTTTTGGAAACGAAGGCCGTAACGCTGTGGTCATATTGGATGGCACCTACATTTATTTACAGAAAAGTATGAATTTCCTATTCCAAAGGAAGACGTACAGTCTTCACAAATTCAGAAATCTTCTGAAGCCTTTTTTAATAGTGTGCTCAGATGGACACATTATAGATGTTTTCGGGCCTTACGCAGCAACCACATCTGACGCGAAAATTCTGCAAGACTTACTGTCTGTTGAATCTGGATCTGGGCTCGAATGGTACTTCAGACCAGAAGACGCATTCATATTGGATAGAGGTTTTCGAGATGCCGTATCTAATATTGAAGAATGTGGATTTCAAGCACACATGCCACCCACAAGAGCACGAAAAGAACAGTTAACCACCATTGAAGCCAATAAATCGAGATTGATTACAATATGCCCGTGGGTGGTAGAGGCAATCAACGGAAGATTCAAGAGGGACTTCAAAATCTTTCGTCAAAACTATTTTAATGTCACAATGCGCAACATGATGGTAGATTTTAGAATCTGTGCGGCATTAATAAATGCTAATCAATCTCCATATGACGATAATGAACGGGCTCAACACTATATTAACATAATTAATGAAAAAATTAATACAGAAAATACTCTGGCAGATTACATTTTAAATACAAACATAAATAGACAAAGGGCGACATTTGTAAGGATGGAAGCGAATAACCCTGAGCTGGTGGATTTTCCCAGGATGACATATGAAGAACTGTTATCAATAACGCTAGGCATATACCATTTGAAACTGGCCCGATCATATTGCCATGAACACATGAGGTCAAATAATGTTTACAATATTGAGATGTATCGACATCCCGTGTTAATAGAAAATAAGACGTTGATAAGAAGCCGCATTCAGTCACGTCATGTGCGATTGAAACAATATTATACGTACATTTTAATTGATCCAACACTAAATGGACACGAAGGGTTACAGGGCTATTACTGTTCCTGTATTCATGGCCGCCGTACTGTAGGATGTTGTGCACATATTGCGAGCATAATTTACTATCTTTCATGGGCAAGACACGAAAATGTCAACCTAACACCAGCTGCCTCTTTGGATGATATTATTATAATAGATTATGATGATTAATAAAAGTCTATTATTATTACATACCTCTTTTTCTTATTTACTAGTCCCCGTTCCTCAACTCCTTTTGTAAGTTGACTTGAATTATAAATAATATATATTCATATTATGTAGGTAAGTTCATTCATTATGAGTATATACTCATAATGAATGTATTTTAAACTGAACATATGGCTAATTAACACTGTTTTCCATTACTGACGTTTTGAGGCTGAGTTCAGAAGCATCTTTATCACGAGCACCGTCCGCGACCGCGTTCGACGGTGGACCGGCTGTATTTTCAATTTAAAATGATTCCCATAAGTCGTCACTGGGAACACGCACTGATTATAAACTTTCGTCTTGAGGCTCCTCTTCCTCAAAAATCAATATTTTTGTTCGTATGAGGTAATCTCAGGTAGCTACTGGTCCGATTCTTTCACTGATACAAAGCTACATTACCTCTGAGTAACATTGGCTACGTTAGCGAAGCCACGAGAAAAAGCATTTTTTTATGAATAATTAAAATAAGCATATAAAATAACATTACATACACATCTTAATATAAATAACATTATAACTAGCTGCCATGTAAAGCAAAACAACATGAAAAGTAAAAAAATCAAGTAATTTTTAGACAAAATATTTCCAACTTTGATTGGTCAAATCTCAATATTCCCGTGCGCCACAATAATGCGCTTTGCATAAACACATACAGGGATCTTAAGCTTTAAAATAAGATATGTTTCATCTTTGTCCGCCGTGGGGATTTTTCCCATAGTAAAGTACCCAATGTCATTTCCAAAGTATCAAACTGGCGGATTGTGTCACATCACAATTGAGATGTCCAAATTCTTACCTCTAACAAGCAATCAACTGTCAATTTATAGACCATTGCTAAACTAGGGGGCTGCCTGGTTTTAGATAAACCAGAGATAGTCCAAGCTTATGTAATTTTTGGCATATCTAGCTCGAAAGTTGCTTTTGGAAAACAAACCATCTGCTTTTGTATTACAGTCGTATATACCATAGGTCGATATTTAAGCCTAGACTGGTAGTCCTGGTTTAAACCCAGAATAAGGGCATTTTTTATAATAACACCCTATTAGTATACCGTGTAACATACCGTAGTATAGTTAGTACCATGGTGTGTTCGGTCTAAGAATACACCACTCCTTCTCCCGTGGATGTAGTAAAAGCCTTATTGGGATTACAACAGGGCAACAGGGGATGGGCAGAAGCATCCGCCCGAGTACTCAACACCAAACTGCTATCACCGATCCGCCTGCCAAAGCGTGATGAGTATGGCAAATCCCCACATTGTATTCAATGGGGGAATCCTCGACCAGCAGTGGACGTGATGGCTGGAGATGATGATGAGTTAGTTTGAACTTTTCCACACGTAAACATCGGAGATGATGAACATTGTTTCCACACATTTTTGCTCAAGTCAAAGAATTACCGTTCTAAATTAAAATTCGTGCATTTTTTTATCGTTATAAAAATTGCGAGCTGGCCAAATCTCACTAATGAGGCAACTTCTTAAACAAAGTGCAGTGAACAAAGAAATGACAGGGGTGCACATAAATTGCCATAAAATACAATTTAAGTTAGGTCCACTGTTCACTAAAGCGTATGCGCGCTGCTGCATAGACGCGTAGAGTACGTCCGCAGGGCTATTCTCTATGTCGTGACAGTTTTGCAGCCAGGCGTAAATTGTTCCTGATTGCACAATTTACGCCTGTTACAAACCTGTCGTGAGAAGAGAATAGCCCTGCATGCCGGTCTAACTGCTCGCATCCAACGTCCCTAGCTGGGATTAAAGCTAGCATCCTTTGGGGTGCGGGTGGTGAGCGACATTAACAGCTCCGACACCATTTTGGATAAATGGTAGTGTGCTGATGCGCACGAGCCCACTCAGCATGAGTACCGTGTTGTAAGTTTCTTATAATACAGCGGCAAGACCTGCTGTAGGTGGTCCTGGCCTCGGCCAGCTAAAGTGTCTACCACGTATAACCTAACGGTTGGTAGGGTGACACTTTAAACACAGTAGACGAAGTAATGATGAGGGGGCTGCTCGCATTTAATTAAGTACGTTACAATAAAATATTTCATAATCCGTAACGACAGTGTATTGCGTGTCTTTTCGAAGGGATGGAAACTGTCCAGGAACATTCTAGTAAACTGCCATCGATTTACTAGAACCATACTAGATCATGACTTGACAGAGGACTTGACGACTGAACATTGTTTGATAATTATCTATGCAACTTGACATTGGCAAAATTGAGTATATATCTCAGATGCTATTAAAAAAAAAGTACCATATTCGCGAACGTCAAGCTTGTGTCAAGTGTCAAGTATACGCGATGGAGGGGCGTGCAGTTTTAGGCCCAAAAAATGTTTTTAACCTCAGACTTCGGCCTCAGTTGAAGCAACATCCAGGCGTACAGCAGGGCGATTCTAAAACGTCGGAAACGTTTCCGATCGGATTCGTTAGTTTTTCATTTCGATGTGGTAAGTAACTAAAACAATTTTCTAATAATTTTCAATAGTTTAAAACACAGTAATATACAATATTTATTGTTTTTTACTGTGTTTTATAAAAGAGAAAATTGTTTGTTACCACATCGAAATGAAAAACTAACGAATCCGATCGGAAACGTTTCCGACGTTTTAGAATCGCCCTGCAGGACACGTAATGTCGCTTAGCGGCTAATGCAGCGCTTCAGTGGGCATTACCCTTATTTCATACAGGCATTTAGTCATAAAGGCACGCCTACACTTCTCCAGTTAGATCATTGACACTATTGAGGAGTCAACATGAAGGTGTCAGGGTTTACGACCTTTGTGAAGGTGTGTTGCGGTTACTGCGTAGAACAAACTTCTGTAACTTTTTAACCGAAAAAATTTACTTCCGCCGTGTATTCGTTTATTTTGAGGATGTTTTTAATTTTCCTAATCATTAACAAAAAAATTGGGTATTAAATAAGATTTTGCATTTGGTCAACGTTTGTAGATATAAATATAATTTCTATGTTGTCACTACTACACTGGGTTAAAGATAAAGACCATTGTTACTATAGTACCACACCCCTTTATTATTATTATTATTACCTGAATATACTTACCTAAATTCTTACAACTTACCCTTTTGTATTTAAGTATAAGCCTGTTTGGGTGCCTAGCTTTATGGGTAAGTGCCTAAGGCCTAGTTTTTAATAATAAGTTCTCGGTGGTTGTTTTGCTGTTTCCTTTGCTGAAACAGCAGATAGCTTCCGAGTACATGGCTGCTGTGACGACAGCAGCATTCTAAGGTGAGGCTGAAAAACAGCGTGGCTGAGCCCTTGTCCTTTTCTCATACACTAACTATTTAACTTTATTATAATTGTACTCTTGTAACTAGATTAGTGTAAGTGAATAAATGCCCTTTTATTTATTTTATTTATTATTCATTACATAAAGACTCCCAGGATTGTGATAAAAGATATTACTTATGTAAAAAAAACTGCTGACCTAGCTGCTGCTTCTTTGTCACATGTTTGAATTAAGACAATAGAAACTTGCAATATATACTCATATTTTTAGGTTGGGTTGAGTTAAGAATCGAAATTTAATAAAAATGCGTTGAGTCGATATAAATACCTAAATGGGTTGACCTTCATTGGGTTGAGTTAAGAAACACTCGTTTTGAGAACAATGCTAAAAGTTACTTTCCAGGCGGTAACCCATTTAAGTACCGAGGGCCTAGTCTAGCCCGTATGGCTACTTAAGGGCGTGTGGTGTACACTACACGGATTTTTGGGATGTTGTCTTTGTGGCCCACCAAGTTGAGGCCCAAATTCTTGATATGACACTGTGGCCCACATGTAAAACGTTCCGACACTGCGGCCCGTTTGTAGTGTCATACACAGAATAGGTAATAATTATTACAGTATACTGGGGAAGGTACGAAACAAAAATATCCCTTGGTAATTTTTACTACTTAGTAGCTTTTACTACATCCACGGGAGGAGATGGAGGGGTCTATTTTTACTACTGTTACTTATGTCGAGATAAATAGACACTACTGAGCACAAGCTTAGCACGTACTAATGCTTAGACCTGTCCCTGACACTGTCACACAAATGTTAAAACACGCGTATTAGAGAGAGACAGAGACGATTTCAAAGTAAGACTTAGTCACCGTGAAGTACGTTCTATTTATGTGGACCTCATTTATTTAGACACACCATCACAGTAATCTATTCAATTACTATGCTGAGAAAATCTCAAATAATCTCGTGTCGCCAGTGCACGTTGGTGCTTACGTAAATAGGTAGGTAGGTCTTGCCTGCCTTACCTACCTTGAGAAATTGCTAGAATTGTTCAAAAATATCTTTCTCTCACCTTCCTTGAAAGATACATTACGGCCGCACCTTGAGTCCCCAATTGAACTAGGGTGCATTAAAATGTTCCTTCAAAAACTAGAACTTCTGAATTTTTAACTGATTTTTACAAAAGGTTGTTGTTAAATCCGCGGATTAAATGTAGGGATTGTACATTCAGAGCGTAAGCTTAAGTTCCTAGATTTCTAGAACAAATGTGGAAGTACTTAGGTTCCACGCGGGCAAATGCTATTGTAATAAAGCATTCGTACAACTTCATAAGAAACATACGAATCGACAATTAACTGACAGAGCAACAATGTCGTCTCACTTCAGGGACTAAGACAGATTGGATGACTATGCCACGGTGGAAGTCTGCCACAGTGGAAGACTATGCCATAATGGATGACTATATGTCATAGTGGAAGTCTTCCTCAGTGGAAGACTATGCCACAGTGGAAGCCTGTCACAGTGAAAGTCTGCCACCGTGGAAGATTGTCACAGTGGACTATAGCCACAGTGGAAGACAATGCCACAGTGGAAGACTATGCCACAGTGGATGATACACAAAGCGGAAGACTATGCCACAGTGGTCGTCTACGCCACAGTGTAGACTATGCCACAGTGGATGATAGCCAAAGGGGAAGACTATGACACAGTGGTAGACTTTGCCACAGTGGATGATACTCAAAGCGGAAGACTATGCCTCAGTGGTAAGCTGCCACAGTGGATGATAGCGAAAGCGGAAGACTAAGCCACAGTGGAAGACATAGTCGGGATGTAGTTGAATTATTTAATTTCGTTTCCCTTCTCAGAAATTGGTTGCGTAGGTATTTCTGTTCCTCTTGTTTATGCAAGGACTTACTCAAGGTGACGTTCCACTTACATTGAGCCTCGTTGAGGTGTTATGGCTGGCACTGCCAATTAGGTTATGTCACATTCCATTGGTAGGATTTAGCTGAAATTATCGGCATTCGTATTTTTGGTATTTTTATTTTTAACGTGTTATTAAAGTCGCTTTTTTTTCACCAAAAATTACGAGTCTTTCGACAACTCTTCATTGAAATAGGTGCTATGCGATCATTCGATGCGAATTGACGAGTTGCAAAATAAAACTATTTTCGTTCGCCAAATCGTCACATTTTATCTTATTGAATGTGTTATTCCTGAAATCCCCTTAATAGGACTTATTTAGTATCTACGTTCAGGGTTCGCGGGACTCAAAACTTTTTTGTTATTTTTAGAAATTGAAAAAAGAACGATTTTTTATTCTAATTTTAATTGATGCAGATGATTCTTTGGCCTAGGAATAATTGTATTAAATATACAAATAGGCTATAAATAATTCTTTTTTTAAAAGAAACTGGTTATAATATAATCCAAACCAGTACATTAACTAAGTCAAGAATAATAAATTATTGAACGAAGTAAAGCCTTGACCTGCCCCAGAACAAACTAAACACAAACTGGTAATCGCTTTCAATAAAGATTTCGCAGTACATTGCGCCGCATGCTTCAGCTTATTGTCACAAGCAAAAATATTCAAAACATAAAGCGCAATGTACTGTAAAATTGGAGTCGAAAGCGATTATCAGTTCGTTAGCCGATAAAGGGGCTGATACAGATTAATAGCTGAACAGTATGTCATGTACAGTCGAATGCCGATGTTACTAGGGCTAGGCTGCTCTGAACTTAGCCGTTTAGATGAATCATTGCATTCCCAAAAAACCCACCACACGTTCAGTGCCATGGCGCGGAAAATAAGACTATGCAAGTTGGATCATTCCCAAAAACCCCATCAGCATTGTGGTTTTTAGGAATATAAAAAAAACTCCCATCGCCCTCACCTCATTTTTAGGGTTCCGTACCCAAAGGGTAAAACGGACCCTATTACTAAGGCTCCGCTGTCCGTCCGTCCGTCTGTCAGTCTGTATCTCATGAACCGTGATAGTTAGACAGTTGAAATTTTCACAGATGATGTATTTCTATTGCCGCTATAACAACAAATAATAAAAAACAGAATAACAAATATTTAAGGGGGCTTCCATACAACAAACGTGATTTTTTTACCATTTTTATAGATAACGGTACGGAACCCTTCGTGCGCGAGTCCGACTCGCACTTGGCCGGTTTTTACTTTTTACTACCCTTTAATTGGAATGATGAAGTTTGTATGAAAAAGTGGCTGTAACTCGAAAAAGGCTAACGATTTCGAAACAATTTACTGATCGGAACCATCAGGGCGCGAGTCTCGTTCGCACTTATCCCTTTTTAACTCACTCAAATATATTTCTGTTTCGTAATGACGAAGATTGCCGAGACGCATTACTTTCGTGGTATAAAACTGAACGATAGCTGCCCCAGAAGCACTAACCTTGTACCAGAATGAACTAAGGACAACTGCATGAAGTCCTCGCCAAGTACGGCGTTGATAGGTTGCCAGGTTGTCTTGTTAGACCTTAGTAACCTATTGTATATCGTTGATTTTAATTCCTGGGCTAAACTTGCGTTCAACAAGGTGAAGAGGGTCAAATTGACCCATTAAAACATAACTTTTCATTTAAAAAACCGACTTCCGACATTGTATACGACTAAATATTTGGATGACAAAAAAAGATGAAAGAACCATAGTGGTGAAAGGATTATGATACTTTTTGAATGCAAATGCTTGGTATGTTGCTGAAAATATCAAAATCGCCATATGTATGCCTACAATATTTGAGGAGTTCCCTCAATTCGTCATGGATTCCATCATCAGAACTGGATTCTGAAAAAAATGGGAGCAATCTGGAAGTATATCTATTCAAATAAAAAAAGAATTTTCCAAATCGGTTCATAAACGCCGGAGATATGCGGTAACAAACTTAAAAAAAAAAACTGTTAGAAGAAGGGATTAACACACATGCTTTAATTTATAGTTTCTAAATAAAACATCTGTGTATTGCCTACTTTTCGCAAAATCTGTTTTCGCTATCTCAAGAAGAGTTGGATCAGTTTTGCAAAATACACGATAAAATTTGAATTTCGCGCCAGTTACAAAACGTTCCAACTTAATACCTCCTTATTCATAATCATTTTTTAAATCTATTTGTTAAAATAGTTTTTGTTTTGTTCTCTCTGATGTAACATGGCATAAGACAAAAGCTATTTTAGCTATCAAAGGTTTAAAAATGTATTATGACTAAGAGGGTTAGAGTCAAGGCTTTAGTCAAAATAATCCAAACGTGTGAATAATATTCTTTTGAGTTCTATGATGTCATGGCCCCATTAAACATTGCCGTCTGACATATTCAAGCCCACAAAGAAAATGGCGGCATTGAATAAAGTAATAATAACAAGGGTTTTGCATTGCATTCGTGCATTTCTCGAAATAGCATCTGAATTGACCTCCGTGCTTCCTAGATGTGTAATAAAATAATTTAATACTAGGTGAATCTTACGAGATCATATCTTGGCTTGGAATTATAGTGGAGCGATGAAATTAATTTTGTTTTTTTTTTTGTTATCATGTTGGCCGTCAAAATAGCACATGCATAGGTCCAACGAAAACCGTAAAGAGTACTTAATCAGTCTACAATTGCACGTAATAGTAACAATTTTTTAAATACTGTTGGTGTTCCAATTTTTTAATTATTTTTAGTGTTCCAATTTTTTAATATTTTTAGTGTTCCAATTTTTTTACTTATATTTTTAGTATTCCAATTTTTTTATATTTTTTGTGTTCCAATTTTTTAAATATTTTTAGTGTTCCAATTTTTAAATATTTTTAGTGTTCCTTACAACCCAACTCAACTTGAAAAAACGGGACCCTTTTAGAATCATTTTGCTGTCCATCCGTCTGTCTGTCTGTTTGTCTGACCCTTTTTCTCAGGAACGGCTAAAGATATCAACTTGTTTATACCAAATATAAAAGTCTGCGAACTTTAAGTGATTTAAAAAAAAACTAGTTTCTAACTCAATGCATTAAAAAGATATGGCAATTAATGTATGATTTTTGTATGGAAATAGCGAAAATTAAAAACCTCTAGGTTAAGTAGATACTTAACCTATTCTGAAATTTGGAAAACTAGGAGGCGTTGTAACACAAATAAAATTTATTTGGTAATTTCTGTAAAATGTGGCAAATAAACTTATCTTATCTTATCTTGTAACCTAACCTCTGCTTAGAATTAATTGTTGCTTCTTGTTTTAATTGTGGCTTCTGTGGCATTACGTCACAGTGCACTGCGCCCGTCACTGATCTGATACTTCAAAAGACATCAAATAATTTGATTTTCTCCAGTAACGGAAGTATTAAAATGAGCTTTATATCGCTATGTTTAAGTTCGACAAGGCTTAGTGTGAAATTAGCTTTATATTTTACTTCCTGTAACACAGCGAAAGCTAACACAGGAAGGAGTGTTTCACTAACTAATGTTAGAATATTCTTTGGGAAATAAATATTTTATATCTTTTTAGAGTTCCGTACCCAAAGGGTAAAGCGGACCCTATTTCTTAAGCTCCGCTGTCCGTCCGTCCGTCTGTCACCAGGCTGTATCTCATAAACCGTGATAGTTAGACAGTAGAAATTATCACAGATGATGTATTTCTGTTGCCGCTGTAACAACAAATATTAAAAATCAATAAAATAAATATTTAAGTGGGCTCCCATACAAAAAACGTGTTTTTTTGCCGTTTTTCGTATTCCGTCTGTCACCAGGCTGTATCTCATGAACCGTGATAGTTAGACAGTTGAAATTTTCACAGATGATGTAGGTATTTCTGTTGCCGCTATAACAACAAATACTAAAACAACAGAAAAAAAAACAACCAATACAACAAAAAAACGTGTTTTTTTGCCGTTTTTATAGATAATGGTACGGGACCCTTAGTGCGCGAGTCCGACTCGCACTTGGCCGGATTTTTTATATTTTAAATATCTTTAGGACTAAGTTTGACATGGCTTTAGTTCGCGAGCAGTTCCGGAGCTCGAAGCGTGTGTGCAAAACTTTTGTTTCTTGTCCATTAGCTTCCCGGAAAACGAAAGCGTGCTAAGGAAGGTTTTCATATTTGCTGAAACTAGCTGAAACTGGTAGAGATTACCGTTTCTCGGGTCTTGAATTATGTTTGCAATCAGGAAACAGTTGGCAGACAAATTCATTGCATTGTGCATATTAAACGTTAGATTACCTACAAACATAATGGTGCGTCTGACGGTCTGAGAGCTGTTTCTATGTTTTTGAAAACAATTGACGCGGTCGTTTGGTGTAATGGTGTAAGTACCTAGTGATAACTTTTCATTTATAAAAACGACTTCCACCATCGTATTCGACTATGTATCTGGATGATATCTTGATTGGTGGCCATTTGTGGTCTTCTTCACAAGTTCTACTTCATCAAATGATACTTTCTGAATGCAAATGCTTGACATGTCGCTGAAAATATCAAAATCGCTATATGTATGCCTGTAATATTTGAGGAGTTCCGTCAATTTTTCATGGATTCCATCATCAGACCTGGATTTTGAATGATCAATAATCTGGATGGAATGGGACCAATCTGGAAAGTATATTTATTCAAACAAAAATATATTTTTCAAATCGATTTTTAGACGATGGAGATATAATTATGAGGTAACAAACATTAAAAATGAATGAATGAATGATTTATTTATTATATTATATATAATAAAATTATATTATATTATAGGTGGTATTTTTTTTTTAAATACAACCTTATTGAGAACCTCCTCTTTTTTTGAAGTCGGTTAAAAATGGGGTTTCGGAGTGTAGAGTGGGCGCTCATCGATGTCGCCATACAAAATCCTTTTTACACTACACCAAACGTCCGTGTCAATTGTTTGCAAAAAACTTAGAATCAGCTCTCTGAGTATCTACTAGGTATACTTAATCTCAGTGCTTACAATATTGTATTTAAAACAAAATTGGCAAGTGCAAACCAGATTCCGAGGATTCAGAAAGGGTTCCGTCCGATCCGTAAATTATTTCGAAATCATCAGATAGATAGATTAACACTTTATTGATCACACAGAAATAATTAACAAAGTAAGTTAAAGAAAGAAAAGAAAGAAAGAAAGAAAACACGTTTATTTGTCCCCACTTAAAAGAAACAAAATAAAAACAACAATAGGTACCTACCTACCTAAGTAGTAGGTAACTTTACAAAAACAAAAAGAAAAAAGAAAAAATAATAAAAAAGAGTAAGAGTTTAAAGAGTTTTGACAGACAGACGGGCAAAAAAGTGATCCTATAAGGGTCCCGTTTTATCCTATCGAGGTACGGAACCCTACACAACCTCTCCACTCCAACTATCGGATCATCAAAGAAATCATTGCGACTTATCATGTTTGTATAATTGAAAATGTATACCTCAGTTATCGCCGCACCAGCCGCCGCGATAGAAGGAAAAGGGAAGTAGATTATGGAAATAAGAACTTTGTCATATTATGTAGGTTGTGTCTGCAATAAATTACAGTTACAGGAAGTTGCACAGTTCTTGTTGCCTATGGTTTGTCTACTGATCCTTTTTATATTTATATTAAGTACTTCTTCTTTCAGCTCAGCATTTTTATGCTGTGAGTGAACGAATTCAAAACGCTGATTTTCAACACAAGGCTCACGGTGACGCGTGACGCGTGACGCACGAACAAAATTTACCAGTGGGCCTATTACGAGTTTTGCATTGCAAAAACCGGCATGCGAAACGTGAGCATTCAACGTGACTTACGTAGTAACTATTTACTAATCTGTACTGTTTCTACCGACTGCGCGGCACAGAATGATGAATAGTTACTACGTAAGTCACGTTGAATGCTCACGTTTCGCATTTCGGTTTTTGCAATGCAAAACGCGTAATAGGCCCACAGTCAAAATTTAAGTTTCGAATGCAAAGAGAAAAATATAAAAAGACCCAAAATTTAATAATAAAAATAAGCACTACTTAATAAATAAAAGTACTTACCTAATTAAGTACTCAGGTTAGTATAATATGAGAAGTAAACTTAGAAAGTATCAACAAGATCGGGATGAGCAGGAACTCACATTTGGGTATTTTTTATTATTTTCTTAAAAATTCTTAAATAGGCTATGTTTTTGATAAATAAGTACCAAATATTGTTTCTTAAATACTGCTCTGACTAATAAAATGTCGTCACGGATCTAAGTAGAGAATGGACGAGCCTGTTTCTAAAATATTGGGCGATGTTATTTAGATTCATCTCGTAGAGTCGTAGTTTCCCGCCAGTTTTTACGTCATCGCGATGTTTTTTCGCCGATGACCGTCAAGAGTTCAAGGTTATCTTCGGCCAGTGCTAAGGCGTTCGCAAATTCGATATTCAAATGTTTTTCCTTCTACTGGTCGTTCTGTATTTGAATTTCAATGTTTTTTCACGTTATTATGCACATTTCGTTAGTTTCTTCAATGTTCATATTTAAATAGAGAAGCCAACAGTTTTGTGTAGCTCTGTAGGTAGGTAACTATATTTATAATTCGAATAAATTCTACGGAACGAATTTCAAAGCGGTTTTTACTGTCAGTTGTCACCCGAAAATTGTCAAAAATCGCAGTTTGGTGTTATCTATTCAGGTGGGTGGATGCTCCTGCCTATCCCCTGGTGTAATTTCTTAGTAAGGTTTTTACTACATCCCCGGGAGGAGACGTAAGGGTCTATTCTTAGGCCGGACACGCCACCACATAAAACGGGAAAACAACATAAAAGTTTTTATTTCTTTGTGCGGGCATAACATTCGCCCGCCCTTGCCATGAAAGTCACATTCGATAGAAAAAATAAGCTTTGTTTTGATGCATCCTGACAGACACGTTTGAAATGACAGCCAAGTCCATTAAAATCAGCTCAGAATAATTTAAGAATTTTGATCTATATATATTATGTTAAGTGCACTATTTTTATAGCAATGCTTTTCTTGCAGTTGTTACCATTAAAAAAAGGTGTATCTCATCGTGTTTCCTACACAAAAACATAAAAGTCACTATTAATAAAGATCTCGTTAGAATAATTTCTATTAAAAATAAAATGCTAAATTGCGAGCGAGAGTCGTGCCCAGAGAGTTCAGATGCGTAACTTTTTTTGAAATCGTCTGTGCCTGTTTTGTTTTTGAGCTGAGAGAAATTCCAGACGTGACGGGCAGACAGACAGACAGACGGACAGACAGGACAGACAGACAGACGGACAGACAGACAGACGAACAAACAAAGTTATCTATATAAGTAAGTCCTTTAAGGGTATCTGTTGAGATAACAACCAATAAAAAAAACAAATCAAATTCTTCTCAAAAGGAATTGTTCTGATAGGAATTTGAAAAAAAAAGCAATTGTTCCATTGACAGAAACGTCATCCTATCTATTACCGAAAAGGTTATTGTCAATAAGACCTGCCTAATGATTCAAATCAAAATCAAATCAAATTAATATTTATTTGATTGACTAGATCCAGGAACTAAGAGTTTCATTAAACAAAACGAAGTATCTATGAAGTCGGTAATATAAAAACCACACTCCTGCAATCAGTTCTCAGAGGATGTCGGCGATAAGTTCCAAATTCAAGGTTTTCCACATTAGTATAATTTCCAATTTCTTTGTTATACATAATCTTATTTGTGTAAATTATTAATTGAGTTATAACAAACTCTGCATCATCTTGCTATTCATTTGCATAAAATACTTGACATTGGAAATTTCGCACTGTTTAGTCATATGTACGGATTTCCTCATTTCGGTTTTTATCACATAGTGAAACTCTTATAACAGAGGCCCAATTCTCTAAATTATTTTAAAACTACACTGAAAGTTAACTGAATCGAGACTGAATTATGAATTAACAGAAAGTTGGTATTCTGCTCCTTTATAAATAACCATTTAGTCTACTTTCAATTCACGGTGACTACCATGGATGGTTATATATATAATTGCAAAGAGTAAAGAGAGACTCCATCTACTTAAGCTAAAATTATCGAAAAAACTTTGAATCGTTTAAGTTTCGGTCACATTTCGATATAATCACATTACAGTGTTGTGTTTTATGTTTAGAGAATACCATTTCTGACATTTAAGATATCGACACAAGATCGAAACATGATCCGAACTCTATTTTAACTATTTTTATGTTAGAGAATTGGGGCTCAGCTCTCTGCTACGAGTAGTTACCACGTCTCAGTGCCGTAAGTCATCAATAGCAACACGCACTGATTATAGAGTATAGACTTTCATAATAAATTGACACAGGCCTTGCAGAAATCGATTCTACAATGTTGAATAGGTAGATGAACAAATTTAAATATTAACAATTCCATTCCGCCCCTCGCAACCGAAAACTCTGAATGAATTCGACACGTGTTTCGCTCTCTACGAAGCATCCTCAGAAAAAAGTTGACTCGCTGCCTTTCCTGAAGGAGGATGCTTGATAGAGGCGAAACACGTGACGAACTCTTTCCGAGTTTTCGTTGTCGAGGGGTGGAATTGTTACTATACAATATTTGTTCGTCTATTTATATTATAGACTTTCGTCTTGAGGCTCTCCAAGTATATTATAAATATCGCAGAATGTCGGTGAATGAAGGCGGCCGGAACGGACTTATTGGTAATTTTTTTTTGGTATAGATTTGTCTTAGCTGCTAGCTTATTTAGGAGTGTGTTATCACTAGTAGAAAGCGTTAGCCGAGTTGGTCGTGGAAAGTAATGGCGGCGATGAGCTCACCACTTTTCACGTCTATTATTCCTGCGACTGTGTAACTCGCGGTGAAGAGGCCCTTTGAGGCGCTGCCTACCCTTCGAATAAAGATTCTTCTTCTTCTTCATTTATTTAATGGCCTGTAAGTAAAACTTTTCTCAATTTTGCCAATGTTAAGTCAAAGTCTCAGTCAAGTCATGTTCTAGTAAAGCGATGGCAGTTTACTAGAATGTTCGTGGACAATTTCCACCCCTTCGAAAAGACACGCAATACACTAATTTTATTTAAATTCACTACCATGTGCTCTTTATAAGCTACACCGGTTAAAATGCCACCAAAACTACACGACATAACTAAAAAAAAACACTAGAAATTGAAATAAAATAAAAATGGACTTCGGTCTCGTTTTGAAAAAGCAGAAAAAAGTCCCGAATAAAGATTGTTAATCGCTAGTAAAATAGATGACATTAGCGTTTGGCAGGCGCTGTCAATGTCAATCCTCATCTATTTCCCCCCATTAACAAAAACAGCCATCCCCGCCTGGCCTCCTCAATAAATACTACCTGAAAGTTCGCTCGTTTTCTTTATCATTGAGATGACATAAAGTGCATTTCCCCACAACTCTGGCAGCCTGCCAATCGGCAACCGTTATAAGTTGACCTCGCGATGTTTCGCGCCACAAAGACATGACGGATGGCGTTGTAATGGTTTTTCTCTGCAGTACCTGGTATGTTTGTTATGTATGTAGGAATTGCAAACCTGAATAATTTTGTTTTAGAGACTTACCTCTTTCATCACTCGGTTCCTTTCCAAGGTCCTAAGAGCCGCGGGTAAGGGCATCCGGCTTGCGCTATTCACCCTGACTTCATTTTCTCCTGCCTATATCTCAAATTGGTCAATTAAAGTGACATTTAGCACAAAGCTGTCACTGTAATTTTAGTCGATAAAATTTTACGTAGTAGTGTAGCAATGTGGTAATTTTACAAGTTAATAATAAAAGAGGCATTATGTCGTTATAGGTAAAATTGGTCATATTATTTGTTCGTAGTATAATTAGATAGGTAGGTAGTAGGTACCTAATCAATAAATAATTCAAGATAACATTATTATTGAGGCGTAGTTTTATTGTGACACAAACATTTTTCTACTATTATTAGGTACCTGAAATACCTTTTTTTTAAAGATAAATTAAACAACTGTCTCTAAAAAAACATCCATTGTGCAAACAGACGACTCGTATTTTCACCTGAAATACATAAAAAAAAACTGATTGGTAGAATACAAAAAGTCTGTTGACTAACGGTTGACATTGACATCAACAAACTACAGCAATGGCGCGCAAAACTCGCGCGTAATCCGCTTTCACGTTTACAACGCATTTAGGCAGCTATCGCTTTCTCGAATTCGCGGATTTTCTAATACTAAAACCAAGGCATGGCATGCTATATAATTGTGGTAAAACTAGGCTGTTTCTTAAATAATGGCCTCCGTATACGCTAACCGCGTAAATTCAAGATTTTAACACTTTCGCTACTATTTTTTTGCGATTTCGTGGTAAATATTGTTTTATAGACTGATACCCAGACTTGCTGTGTACTGTGTAGTAAGGCCGCGTCAAACACAATAGACTGCGTACCCGGGCTGTCGAAAGAAAAACAATTACCCAGACGCGCTGTGTACTGTGTAGTAAGGCCGCGTCAAACACAATAGACTGCGTACCCGGGCTGTCGAAAGAAAAACAATCTTAGAAACCAAAACATGAAAAACACGACTATTGTTGTTATTGACGACCTCTGTGGCGCGGCGGGCGAAGGTTCGCCTGCGACGCAGGAGGTTGTGGGTTCGATTCCCTACTCGGAACAAATATTTGTACGATCTGCAGATATTTGTTCAGGGTGTTCTGGGCATTTTTCTATGTATAATAAAAAAATATCTATCTATGTCATGTATCAGTTATGTAGTACCTACCCATAACACAAGCTCTGCTTAGCTTGGGGCTAGATAATGTTGTGTGAAATGTCTAGCATTTATTTATTTATTGTTTTAATGAGTAATATTTTATTTTTCTATGGTTTACCTTAAACATCAGCCGTTAGACGGCCACTGTTGCTAAGGGGTCTCCCTCATATAAAATGGTGGGGATTTGCTATAATCACCACGCTTGGCAGCCGGATTGGTGATCGCAGTATCAGATGGATGCTGGACCCCAATTCTACTAAACAAATTGTGTTTGAATTGTTAATTAATTATCTCAAAATTTACACTTTTGACACTTTTGGCATTGAGGGGTTTTCACGGCCGTTTCAAATCATGCTTTCAGCGTTGACTCGCTCTGTACTTAACTGTCAAGTGTCAAAATAAAGTGAAATGTCAACATCAACAACGTAGATATATTTTCGTTTCGTGGTATTTATTTTTGCCTTCTTCTAAAAAACCACGAAATCACTAGCGCACACTCAAGAAACAAACACAAACAGAATAATCATGACTAATAGCCACATACTAGTTAGATGATAGCTTAGTACGCTTGCACTACAGATAATACATTTGTCAATCTTGACATTTACAGTGGAGTCAGCGCCATCTATCGAACCAATTCGAACTACTTTCTTTTTTTTTAATCGAAGATTAAAAGCCCTCATTGGATTATTCAGAAACAATCGTAAAATCTTTTAATGGAGAATGGAGATACAGTCACAAATTTAGCAGATTACCATTTCTAATGACAATTATAATTGAATTGTAATTGCATGGTCTAAGAATGGGTTTTCTTTAAAAATAGTAGAATCAGCCCCCTGCTGGCCATCCCTTAGTCGCTGTTTACGACATCCACGGGAGGAATTGGATCAGTCCCATTCTTAGGTTGAGAACCACGGCTCTGGTGTGAATCCTGTATATAGTAACAATTATTTAATCTGTTGCTGTATGTTTGTTTACGGTTAGACCTTGCCTGTGAGTCAGCCTAACCGAGCCAAGTAAGGTAAGGCTCTGTATTGAACGTGATCGAGAGTACTTAGTCACTCAGATAATGCTTTTGCCATCAGCCCTATTCCCTAACTGAAAGTCACTCGGTGGCTAACGTTTGACAAATAAAATAACAATTGACAATTCTTAAATGAAAATTTTGAGATTTTGATGGTCATTTTACAGGTCAAACGTTAGTCACCGAGTGACAATGTATTTACTCAATTGATGAGTTTTACGAGTTGCATAACTATTTGTACACTTAAATTCTATAATTTATATTCTGACGTGTAACATGGTGTTATTAATAAAGAATTGTATTGTATTGAAACCGATCACAACGGAGTAACGTAATCGCGCCCAATAACTAAGATACTAACACGACACTTTGAGGTCACAAAGTCACAACTTACTATAAACACAGCTGTATATACACTGAGCACGACCTCGCATTATGGTTGTATCGTACGAAATCATCACATAACCCCTTAAAATATTACTTTCATGTCATGTCCCGCATCTCAGCCGGCTACTCGCCCACCGCACTACAGAGGTCGTCATTGAGGATTTCGTCCTCAGCCTCTTCCAGTCTCCCATGCTCCCATATCGAGCACAAATACCCGCGATCTATTTTTGTATGATGGTCAAACACGACCTACACGCGGTCACCCTGACCTGATATAAAACGAATTCTCAACTGCAATACTTATAATATCTAATCTTTAGCTATCGCTGGTAATGAACTCTTATTCTGCCATTTATCATACGTCAAGGTTATCCTAAAACAGCTAGCAACCAGACCTTTTCGAATCAGCTGGTCAATGAACGAGACGCGCAGTCGCTCGCGGGTTTCGTGCGAAAGCGCTCGCGCTCGGTTTTGTAAACAAAGGACTTTGTTGTGCAAATTGACGATTATTTTTATGAAAAATAAAAACTTTTAGAACGGGGCGCTTTGCAGTAGCCTGCCGTTTAGTGAAAAAATAAATTGGAACTATTTTGAAGTTGCGGTAGTCTTGATCAGTGTAAAGAAACTGTGGAACGTGGAATTAAGAAAACAAATCGGACAAAACTGTTTTTGAATTTGGAATTCTATTGTGCAGCAACCACAGTGTAATTTGATGGAAATCTATATCTTATCAGCTTTTATATGACGGAAAGATAATAAAATGTGAATTGTGGTGTTCCGGTTTAACGCAGGATGGCCAGTTAAATTACAGGCACTTTCCATCTCGTCACAGAAAGACGAACACAAAATAAATACCTACCTAAAGTTAGTCAAGCTCAAGCTAGCTCGACGTATTGAAGACAGCGAACCAAAATTGTTAAAAACAAAGAAAGTCATTACAAAACTGGCAAAACGCAGTTACCTACCTCGTACTTATGTACTCGTTTTATTGCATTCAACCATGTAAATGAACACACATGACTGATTTTAGTACCAATAGTGCCACCATTGTAATTATAGCCGATTACGGTTTGATTACGATTAAAAAACATATTTATTAAAATGCAGTGCAAGAAAATAAGAGGGTTCATAATCATTTTTAAAACCTATAAATAGCTTTTGTTTTGTTCTCTGATGTAAAATGACATACGCCAAAATAAGACAAAAGCTATTTTAGCTATCAAAGGTTTAAAAAATATGTATGATTTAAGAGGGTTAGCTTGGTAAATTACTTAAGTGGCAAAAAACAATTCTCCGCTAGCAACGCTATAATAGAAGTTGGTGGGGCTATGCAACCTACACAGCGTACATTTTTCTGAATATACAAACAAAAAACAGCAAAGATTAAGGTTCCACTTTAAAAAAACCGGACAAATGCGAGCGAGACTCGCGCGCTGAGGGTTCCTATGCGTAAATTTATTCAAAATCGTCAGAATTTTTTTCTACAAACTTCACCATCCCATTTCATTGGGAAAAAGTTGAAATTGCTCAATTTTAGACTCATTATTTGTGTCACAAAGCCTGCTAGCAATTTAAATATGTGAGTTCATTGAAAGTACCCTAGAACTTATTATTTTTTGCTATTTTCATACAAAAATTAGACATGAATTGTCATATATTTTTTATTGCATTGAATTAGATGTTTAATTTTGTACGGCACTATAAGCTCACAGACTTATTATTTTATATAAATTTAATATTTATATTTTTCGTCGTGCCTTAGAAAAAGGGTTATGACAGACAGGCTGACAGACAGACGGACAACGAAGTGATCCTTTGTTCGATTTAAAAACAACAACACTAAAAACAAAGTAATCAATTTTATTTTTAGCTATAATTGCTTACGTCAAAAAACAAAATGTATGCAATACAAAATGTGCTATAGATTTAGGGACTTTGTATGAGACACGTGGATACCATTAGAATATCTTTGTGTATTTATACCTGTATCGAACTAACATATCGAGTTATTTATGAGCAGCATTTTGCTGATTTACCTATTGTTCGCCTCGGGCAGGAACGCGCTATGCGCTGCCATAAAAAATGAAGTGCCAATGTCAAATCGGCAGGTCAGTGTTATTTGCTGGTAGAATGTACAAGCCCTGTGATGCCATAAAAAATAAATAAATAGAGTAATAACAGCAAGAGCGCGCTTATTAAAATACCACCTTGGACATGACATGACCTAGATGGAGTTAGTTTGCGTCGGTTACCCTGACATCATAGTGTACGTATAGGCCATTAAAACCGGAATACAACAATATTATTATACCGTGTGGCAGAAATGAGTCCAATATACGTTAATTGGATATGAAAACAAATTCAACCCCCGAAATCTCTACCATACCAACGCATTTCATTGATTTAAATTGCTAATTTTATTTTTTTACTCAAATTATTGCCCCAAAGTTACTTCTTTTCGAATTAATTACTATCATAGTTATCCAACTCAATTATTTTACGTTAAATTTTAGTTTTTAAATCAAGGTGTTTAAAGTTCTGATTCAATTAAAGTTAAGTAAGAGTCAAGAGGTTAACAGCCATGTAAATTAATGAACCGTTGTACTATTTAAATAATCAATTGAATTCAAAATATATAAAAAGACTGCTTCAGTAAATACTTTCCGAATTACAGAATAGACTGAATTCTAGGGAGTGGTGAACGACTTGGCAGAAAACCAATTAAAGTGTAACTCTTTTGAACTACTGACTCAGTGAACTATGTGCGACAAAATGTGTCTAACGGACTTGTTACGACATGTGCCGAGGCGAAAGTGAAGTTTGGACAACATGTCTCCTGACAAACGCAAGAGGAGGATAAAGGAAGACGTGCTAACGAATTCAAGAACTATTATACTCTAGTTATAAATGCTTAGGCAACAAATTGATCTCACAGTATTATAGTGCTCAACGTAGTTTAGTTTAAAAGTAAAAAGCCGATATTTAAGATGATCGCGCTGAAGAAACTCTATGGAGATGAACTCCTCCGCCTTGCCCTAGTCCTAAGTCTACTCAAATCAGATCCGAACGATTATCTGGAGAGGGAAACCCAACAACTCCTAGCCGGGCTACACATCTCAAACGGATCTGACTGGTCGTTCGAACAGGAAGCCCAGACGCTGATACGACCTAGGTTCGTCCATCCTAAATCCATAGACCACGTTCTGGAGAACTACCACAGACAGGTGTTCGAGGAGCTGCATTCCCTCGGACGCTACGGGGACTCGTTGGAATACAATGACCGGATACTGAATAATCGTCCGATATTGCATACATATTTAGTGAACAACGTGGCTACGGACACAGTTGCGCCGGGGCTGGCCTCTGCGTCGGTGCCCGAGGAGTCTCAGGATGGCGTGTCGGCCGATGACAACGTTGCGCAAGAAGTGAAAATAACCGACGATGAGTCGCAATCGCAGGAGAGCGAGGAAGCGGTGCAACCTGACGCTGTGGTCACGCTCTCGGCTGGTTTCTTCTCAAACTATACAGGAACAGACGTGTTCCATGAGATAGCGACGAGAACATTTGACGTCAACGAATTTTTACTGCCATCCGACGGGATGCAGATCAAAAAGGAACCAGACTCTGATGAGTCTGAACTGCTGAGCATAAACATAAAGAAGGAGAGAGAAAATGAGGACTTATATAACGACAACGCTATGGATGACTATGTGTCTTACTTCACTGTCAAGTCTGAGAAGCTGGATGTGGGAGAACCTGATTCCGTTCTACACCAGAACATGGCTGATTTACAAGACTACGAGGAACTATTCAATGATGTTAAACAAATGAAGAATGAGTTCGAGTATCTGGATGTGAAACAGCAACAAGAGAATTTAGAACAATATCTTTTAGAAAATACACCTTTGGATGCGGAAGCTTACGAACTAGCCCCGATGTTGAGTGAAGAGTTTGTGTTGGATGTGAAGAGGGAAAGAGCCAGCACTAGTTTCACGTCAGCCAGTTCCAGTGGCGTCAGCGACATGGATGTTTCTTCCGTGAAAGAGATGTCCGATGTCAAGTTGGAGCCGCTGGAGTCTGATGAGGGGCATCACACCGGTGACGAGCTCACGCAAGAGGTTAGTGGCATGCGCTTTTAGTCTTTTAACTGTCAGATTTGACATGCCTAAGTATCTCCTAAGCTCTTATTTTGACAGATGAGGTAGTCCACTTTCGAATCAAACTTAAATTATAAATACGAAGAATATAATATGGCCGTGATGTGTCTGGCATAGAACAGACCCCTCACTCTCCTCCCGTGGATGTCGACACCAGACAACCGATTACACCAGGGGATGGGCAGAAGAAACCTGAGTACTCAATACTACTGTGATCACCAATCCGCCTTCCAAGCGTGGTGATTATGATACACCGCTCATGAGGACGCCTATGTCCAATAGTGGACTTGTGTTTGGTGATGATAATGATGATGAAACTCATTGATTGACATTATCCAAATAGCTAGCTAATGTTTTCTAACATCATAATGATTAGAGCATAATCGATATCAGTATCACTGAAATAGATTTAGCACTTATCTGTTTCGATAACTTGAATCAAATATTCTGATTTGGTGACGAAATAACAGGAAATAATAGTTGTTTTTAGGAACTAAAACAAATCGCATAAAATGTTTTACATTAACTTTTGACACGATACAGTACCGTGCGTTGCGTGCGCATGAATATTGTAATGTGGACTTCAATCCAAGAAAATAAATCGACAGTTTGAACTGAAGTGAGCTACCTCGCTCAGAGACCCTAGTCCGAGTTCAGTACGTCTAGTACGGGTTTTGATAGTTTTCGAAAACTCTATGAAGTTTCATAGTTATCACTAGAAACGGGATATTTTTTATATATGGGGAATCAAAAATGCTCAAATATCATGGTAAATACCCCGTTTCTAGTGATAATTATGTTAATAACCATGATAGTTTCAAAAGTTATATATGAAGTTTCGTTTCCTTCCATACATTTACTGACAGCGTCCTTAGTTTTCTTCTCTTTTTCGCAAGGGGCGCTGCATGTAAATGTATGGAAGGAAACGAAATTTCATACAGTTTCGAAAACAATCGAAACCCGTACTAACCCCCCCCCCCCCCTGTAGCAATCATCGTACGATGACGATGATCGTCCGTGAATTACGTTTACGTAGTAACGTTGCAAATTGCAAATACTTGAAATTGGCAAATGCAAAAGACGTATGACGGCAAACTAAAAAAAAAATAAAGGCAACGGTAAGTATCATACAAATAAAGATAAGAGATTATTGATGAGTTAGACCACAAATACGGCGCAGGACGTGCAGCGGAGCGTCACATTACGTGATCTAGAACGGATTTCATTGGTCATTAACGTATCACGTCATTTTCCCACAATTCTATTGGACGCTCAAACGCCCCGCTGCACGCCCGCCCGACTTGCGTGGTCTCTAATTTGATAAAACGAATATCAGTCTTAAGCTTAGTCTCAGCTGTCAACGATTTGTAGCGCATTATCTTTTAATTGCATCTACTGCCTACTTATTCTGTGCCCGGCTATTGCGTTGTGAGTTGACCTCACTAGGTTAAATCATAAACAATGAGAAATGCAGGTTATACGTCCTTTCTCAAGAACATTTTGATCTCCATCAACGCAGTAATATTTAGTATTTCTTGGCCAGCTTCATGCACTAATATACATCAAGATTTTAGAGTTTTCGTGTGTCAAAATAAACAGAGGCTTTACCATGAGCACTTATAGCGATTTAGTTCAAAAACTATTCAGTGCATAATTTCGGTTCCGTGATGTCCGCAGCTATATTTAAAGGCACAGTAGCAGAAGGTCTATAGACTTTGCGATTAAAGTTATTCAATGATGACGAATGTCAACGACCAACCGATTTTTTTTTTGTTTTTTGTACTGAATAGTTTTTGAACTGAATCGCTATAAGAGCTCATGGTCTCTGAACTGAAGTCTGAAATGATCGGTGAACTTTACATAATCACGCTTCGACGTTTCATTGTTTGACGAGGTGACGCGGGGCGGGCGAGTAGCCGGCTGAGATGCGTAAGGTGCGGGTTCGATTCCCGCTACGGTACAAATGTTCATGTTGCAAATATTAGTTTCGTATATTCCGGTTTAAAGAAATTTATTCTCAAAACGACAAAAAAGTATGTCACTTACATGAGAAAAACATTAACAAAGTAAATATTCCATATTTTTTTCAACATATTTGGCTCAGTAGTTTCGGAGATAGGGTATAATAGATAGAAATGGTATATTTTCGCATATTTTCTTTACATATCTAATAAACTAAGCATTTTAAACTAATAAAAAAAAATGGATTTCTCATAACAAGCTCTTTCATTTGATATGTCACATGATTCATTTGACATAATATTTCATTTCAATTCATTGTTTGACAACACGTGACGCGGCGGGCGAGTGAGTAGCCGGCTGAGGTGCGGGTTCGATTACCGCTGCGGGGCGAATGTTTACATGTTGTATTTAGTTCCGTATCAGTGTTGTGGTACCACCCTAAAAAAAATGGTAAGACTTGAGTATAAATAATGGTTGCCACCTACATAGCCTCTGACACATTCTGAGCTATTAAGAGTTTTAGAAGATAAAAGAAATAATACTACTATCACGAAATAAATAAGACATTCGTGACAAAGGTGAATAACCGATAGTTACAGCATGATTCCATAATATCGCGCAACACTGTCTCTTTTTCGCGTATCGGTATTAAGTAGGAGAAATAGAGATGGTTGCTAATAGATTCAATGTCAATCACGGCTTTTGCGGTCGTTTGGAACGTCCTAGCAAATAATACTAAATATACATACTTACTTATAGTTTTGTTTTATTTAGAGTTTTTTTGGCTTTGTTTTTAGCTTAGAGAATTTATGTAGGGAGATGGCAAGCTCAACTTCTTGTACTAAATTATTTCTGCCACTTTTTGCGGGAGGCGAGGTAAACACGTACAGCACACATTTACTTACTCACGCACACTCATGCAGAAAGTTGAGGCGTGTCTATAAACGCACACGGAAATAAAAGCTGTCACACAAACATAAAACAAGCACACAAATAAATAATTTCTGTAATTACACTATTGGTTAGTTGCACACTAGCGCAAAAACTAGTGATGAGGTGTAAAAGACTGAATGTAATTAAGATTATTCATTGTCTATTGATCTTGTCTATGGATGTATGTTTATTATGTTTGAATAGGTGAATTGATTCATATTGATCAAAACTAATCGCGTAACAAACATACAAAAAGAACATAGTCAGTTAAAATTGATTTTTAGGATTTAAGAGGTCACCAGGTCCTTTTGCACGCGAACGAAGTTTGCTTCTATTTTGGCTATTATTTCTTCAAACTCCATGAAATATTCATGATCAGAACACTAATATCTAGACCTGTGGTGCATTGGTTTATTATCAAATTATGTGGTTTCCAAATCACACGCATCAGGCATGTATGATCTGCAAATATTTGTTCCGGGTCTGGGTGTTATGGTACCAGGTACTCGTAGTTCCTGATAGGTACCTACGATACAGGGAATCCTAGTGTGGGATGAAGACTACGTATGTGACTGTTGAGGAGCTCCTCTTCATTGACATAGCCATCAGACAGAAGGTCAGCAGGAGCAAGGGAAACCTCTCGGCTGCTTGTATTGATTATAAGGTCTATGATTCGGTGCGACATACATGGATTTAACAATTATTATAAACTGGGATTAAGACATTTTATATTGTATTTTTTAATGAAAATATAAGCTATTGGTTTTAAAATGGATCAATTTATTGTTAAGAAAATGTATTTTCGTGGATTTGCTTTTTTCATACGAAACGAGATTCGAATATACGAATACTTTTGCATACCTGCCTTATTTCATATTGCGATTGACGAAATAACCCTAAAACCGAAAAAAAACGAAAATAAAACCCTCTTAAATAACCTTACAACCCCTTTTAACCCCATAAACAGCTATATAATCAAGCCCATTTAACCTATATTTTAGGCTGGTATTGAACGATGTAGGTAGGTATTGATATTTTCTTTGGAATCAGCTTTTTTTTACAGCTTTGAGATCGTTTTTTCGGCCTGAAAACTCCCTATCCTGTTAATTTAATAATAATCGTTGCAGCCTCTTTCGTTCATTCATTCGTTCGTTGTTTTCACATCACTTGTCCCCGTACCAAGAAATTACGTATCGTTATTTCTGTCGTAAGCTTGCAGTAAGAAAATATATTTTATGGTGAAATTAATGGCTTAATTGTGTTGTCAATTACTTAAATGCGATAAGAAACTCCATATTTTGTTAAATTTTATGTTTCCGACCGCCATTTACACGAAACCACGGCATAACCAACCATTTTTAGGAGCTCCGTATAGCGACAGGTATGAACGCAGAATGGCGAACGATCGTGGCTAAACTAGTTTTTATAAACTGACACGAACGACCGTTCATGTACTTCGGCAGAGGGGAAAGCGTATGCTTGCCATCTCCCTACTATAAATTCTCTAAGGTTTTTAGTTACCCTGAACTGTTTGCTTTGTTGTCTAGGACCTATCAGGTTTATTTATCCTAACATTCTAACAATTTTAATAAGTATTTTTTGTCGAAAAACGTGTTTTTCAAAACAAGCTTTTATTAAGAGGCTTTTATACTACAATTTAGGCTCCCTCTTTAACGCACGCGATAACCCGTGCGCCATCTCGCTCGCGCTAGCTAGTGTCGTGCACAAAAATGAAGTTTTTTGTTTATTATGGCGAAAATAAAGTGTTTATCAAAAAACTGATTTTAGTATAAGAATAAATAGCTATTACCTACTTGTTGTAGTAAAATTTATCTTAAAACACCGTAGGGGACCTGAGATTTCTTTCAAAACGTGTGGGAAACAAGAATTTTTCATTAAATAAAACTATAGAAGTTTTTTTACATATCGTGTTTTCAACTTTACACAATAAATGCAAAAATATAAAATTTTCATATTCCAAAATATTTAACTCGTAGAATCCGTAGATACTGAGTTCTAGATCGATTTTGTTGGGCAAAATCACAAAGTACGCCCTTTTAAATTAGTGATTGGAACCGTGAGCTGATCAAAATGAGCCCAAACATTGCCAGGCTACTATTAATCATCGAGGAGTTCCGTTGTCCACCTCCCGTCTCCATCATCAGATCAGCTCGCCGTCACCACAATATTGTATTGTTAACTAAACTTGACAGATTCGTAAAATTTTAGCTCAATCAGTTGGGTGGAACTGATTCAAAATTTAGGTTCAAGATTTGTTTCACACTAACTAACGTACTAAAAGCCCCCCCAATTACAGAAGACAATATTTAGAAGGGTTACCAACGAGTAACACTGTTTAAGTTTGTGTAAGTTGATTTATCAATGACATAACATCTTATTAAATTCTCGTATTGGGCGAGACCTAAAAATACTGTTTTTGAACTCAAGATGCAAGCTCAAGTTAAGTATTATCTTAATTAAAAACACTCACAGTATCGCTGACACTCTTGTTTCGTAATTATGACTCACCGCTTTTGCAATCATAACAAATCAATCGGTTGTGCAACACAGCACAGCGCATTGTCTAACTTCGAAGAAAGTTTCATTTTCTGCATATAATTGCGAATTCGGGGCCCATAACCTGCCCCCAAATTACAGTAGCAAGCGGCAATGGGGAACGCAACAATGGGATCATTTTGGCAACCTTAGTGCTATCTGAATCTTATGCAACTTGAATAGGGGAAACTTCTTGACCTAAATATTCCTCCTTTCGAGTTTCAAAAGAATTAGACAGTGCTAAGGCTACCAAAATGATCCCCATTGCCATTTACTTGTTAATGAGGGCTTTTCAACTTCGATTAAAAAAAAAGTAGTGCAAATTAGTTCGATAGATGGCGCTGACTCAACTGTAAATGCCAAGATTGACAAATGTATTATCTGTGGTGTACGCGTACTAAGCTATTATCTAACTAGTCTGTGGCTATTAGTCATGATATTCTGCTTCTTGAGTGTGTGCTAGTGAGCCACGAAACGAAAATATATTTACGTTGTTGATGTTGACATTTAACTTTATTTTGACACTTTGACAGTTACGTAACAAAGCAGCGCCATCTATTTTCAATGTTGAAAGCATGATATGAAACGGCCGTGAAAACCCCTCATTGGGAGGCCGATTAATTCTACCAAAAATCACTAAGCAAAGATGTTTTTTACTTATATTACTATGGAGACTAAAGTTTCTGTCATTGTATAACCCGTTGTCCATTTTAGCATGCGAAAACGCGAATTCGGAGTCACAGCAAGGTTATTAACCTGTTCAAGAGTTGAATGACCGATTTAAAACGCTAGGATTCGCGAGGTTAACGTAATTGCAGAGCTTTTCTCGTAATTGGACAAAAAAAAATGTTATTTTCTGGGAGGTCTTCCTAATAACATCTTTGTGTTTCAAGACTTTCAATCTTGATGGAATGAGTCCGGAATCAAGTTCAAAGGCAGAAGGTTTTAAGGGAAATAGGGATTAACATTGTTAATATTGGAGTTTTTATGTATTTTATGTTTTCCAAATTCTAAAGAAGCGCAAATTATTTATAGGTTAGTACATTCTGTTGATTAGTTTATTTTTTGTTATCAATTGTACTTAGTTTTTTTTAGAATGTTTTTATGTTTTTAGAAGTATTTTTTTGTGTTAATTCGGGTGTTGTTCAAAAGGCCGACAAATAAAAGAATACTTTAAAAAAAAAAGGCTTTCAAGTTTTCAAACATTTCTACTTATGATGCCGTGGTTTGTCCGGCCTAAGAATAGACCCAAATAATAGAGGAATAGAGGCAACGATCGCAAAATTTACGCCTGTTGCAAAGCTGCCGCGAGATAGAGAATAGGCCAGCGGGTTTAAACAAAAAAAAATATTTTACTTAATAGTTACTTCACTGCAATAACTAGCCAAAACTAAGTTAAAAATTTGTGTCTCTGTTAGAAGTACTTTCCCTATTTTTTTTCCATTTAAAATGTACAACATGCTCCTATGTGTACAAGAAAATAAATAAAAATAAAATACAGTAATTAAGATTAGTCTAAGGCTTAGACTAATCTTAATCTAAGCAATAAAAAACAATTAAAAATAATGAATTCAAATATGAAAACATTTCAACCAAGTTACTAACAAAAAAAGAAAAAAAGAAGAACACAAAAAGAGTAGTAAAATTATTACCTAGGTACTTACTCATTTTGTGAAAAAATATAACTGTCGTTAAAAATGCTATTTATCTAAGAGGTTATAGACACCAGTAGACACGTTGTTATAACATAACATACATAACATAACACCCAACAGTCACATACGTAGCCCTAATCCCACACTAGGATTCCCTGTGTCGTGGATATCAGGAACTACGAGCAACATGGTACCATAACCCAGACCCTAAACAAATATTTGCAGATCATACAAACATTTGTCCCGCAGCGGGAATTTAACCCGCAGCGTCACAGAGTCGTCGAAACGCATTCCTTACCTACCTATATATTTTCCCAAACCATATATAACATCAGCTACGCGGATGACATGGCTCTGCTGAGCGCCTCTGTCTGTGGCCTATCAAGAATGTTAGGTATTTGTGAAAAATATGCGCACCTACATGGCTTACAATACAATGTAAAAAAGAGCGAGTGCATGGTTTTTCAGGTCAAAGGTCGCCAATGTCCGTCGATAATTCCTGACATAAAATTGTATAGTACGCCGCTAAAGATAGTGGCTCAATTTAAATACCTTGGACATTGGTTAGCATCTGACCTGAAAGACGATGCTGACATAGAGAGGGAGCGGAGGGCGTTGTCTGTCAGAGCGAATATGATTGCCCGCAGGTTTGCTCGTTGTTCAACGGATGTTAAAATCTGCCTATTCCGAGCCTATTGTTCTAGCTTCTACACGAGCAGCTTGTGGGTTAGTTATACGCAAAGGCAGTACAGCGCCTTTCGCGTTCAGTATAATAACGCATTCAGGGTGCTGGTGGGGCTGCCCCGGTTCTGTAGCGCATCGGGGATGTTCGCCGTGGCGCGTGTGGACTGCTTCTACGCCACCATGCGTAAGCGATGCACGTCCCTGGTGCGCAGGGTCCGGGTCAGCTCCAACAGCATACTGAAGGCTTTTTCAGACAGGTTTGACTGTCAGTACCTCAACCACAGTTGTATGATTCATTTTAATAAGGAACTAAATTATTTATTCTAAGTGCAATGACATTACAATTTTGACATTTAATAACCTATTTATGACATACTTCATTCAAATTCAATTCAATTCCCAGGATAATAACTAAAGCAAGTGTTTTAAGATTGTGTAAATTCTATTTGATTTTTGACCTTTAACTAATCTAGGATAAGAAACTAACTAACACAATATGATCCATGTTGATTGAAATAAATGAATAATATATATATATATAGAATTCATCACTTATATACATTTAAACAAACAAATTCTCAGGCTAAGCAACATCTAGTCAGCAATAAATCGTATAGATTCCAAACCCAGACGGTAGACAGGACCCAGACATGTTCCCGGCAACGACCTTGGGACAAAGAGTCCCGAAATACTGTCGCGTTGTTGGTTTAGGGTTCTATAGGGCGTTGCTAAGGGATACGGACTTTTCGGAGTACTTGCTAGACGGTTTCATTCACCTTTCCTCCATCTTGCTATACCCTACACAAAGTTTATAAGAGAGTCTACCTACTTATAACATAACACCCAACACTCAAAAACATAGTCCGAAGCAAAGATTTAAATCTTTGGTTCGAAGGACCATTCTAGTTATTATTTTAAAATGAAACTGTAATTTAACTTTAATTTGAATCGAGACTGAATTTTGAATTGATTGAAAGGTTCACTTTCGATTCATCGCGACCGTAGATTAGAGAATGATAGTATTATCATTGTAATTGTGTAATATAATTGGAAAGAGTGAAGAGAGATGCGTCTACTAAGCTAAATCTTTAAGAAAAATTCTCCAAAAAACTTAGGAATGTCCTACTGCGCAACTGCTCAACTAGTTGAGTGTTAGTAGTAGAACTTCTTGTGAAAGAGTTCGTCTGGGGAAGTACTACCACCGTACCTATTTCTGCCGCCAAGCAGTAGTGTTCGCATTGCTGTGTTTCGGTTTGAAGGGTACGGGTGCCGGTGAAATTACAGGCACATGAGACTTTTCATCTTTATGTCTCAAGGTCGGCAGCGCGCGTGTGATGCCTCTGGTGTTACAGGCGTTCATAGGCTACGGTAACTGCTTTCCATCTGGTGGGCCGTAAGCTTGACTGCTCGCCTAGTAGCATAAAAAAAAACAAGCTGAGCAGTGGGGCAGACGCGGTTCTTTCAACTCAATCTGTTGGGTGGAACTGGTTCAAAATTCATTTTCAAGGTTTGTCCCGCACATTTAATTACAAATTACAAACGTTTTTATTGCGTTTCCAAAAGATACATTACTAAAGCCAACTAAAACCACCTTTTAAGTAAGAAATTACTTGTCATAGGCGCCAAGTAATATAGACACTAACTAATATTCATATACATACTAAAGTCAAGTTAAATACAAGATTGTAAAAACGATTTATTTCGAGTTACTTGCGAACTCATACAGGGTTATAAGAATAAACAATAAACAACAGAGGCCCAATTCTCTAATTTAAATCATTCCCAGTCACAATATAATCTCGTGTCAGTCGCACTGCCACGTAGTAACTATATTTTAATCTTCGCATTCGAAGTACGAGACAGTGCGACTGACACGAGATTATATTGTGATTGGAATGTTTTTAAAATTAGATAATTGGGCCTCTGACTACACGTTTGTATTAGTTCGACCATTTCCCGAAGGCAATCTAGAAGATACTTACCTTCATAATAATTTATTTATTCATGCTTAAGTATACATATTATAACAGTTATAAATAATTAGTTAAGTACATATAATGACCCTGTTACGAGGCGTGCCGCTACAAATATAAGTTGTGTATCGATGTACGATAATTTTCAATTTATCGATACACAAACATTAGATTTAAATATCCAAAGAATGTCAAAATAATAAAACTAACAATTACAGTATCAAAGATTTACAATAATACAATAAATTGATAACAATAATATACCTAATTAGAATAAATAAATCAAATCAAAATATTTTTTATTCATTGAAATTAAAAGGATCATTTTGAATCGTCTTATATAAACTTAAATTACTGCTGTTCCAACGCGACTAAGCCTAGAAGAATCAGACAACAAACTCGGCTTGGCTTACATAAATGGTCCGTCTTACCACTAGGTGAGAAGCGCCTGTGTGGTGCCTCGGAGCAAGCAGTTGCTGATACATAGCAAATGAGAACTTAAAAACCTTAGGAAGGTAGTCAAAAGTAAATAAAAAATTAAATGTAAAAGATAAAATTATTGTGATATCAGGGTAAATATATACGCAGAAGCATACAGATGCACCTCTTGAATATACAAACTACTATGCATTTATACGTAGGTATATGTGTACACACTTATTTGTTTACCAACAAAACAGAGTTGTTTTGCAATGAAATGGGACAGGCCACGCGCCATCTTGTTCTACACGTGCCGTGTCGACGTCACACGGCAAAATGATGCTAAATTAGTTTGTCACTAATGCTTCATGCACGCGTGGTGCACAAACTTTCAGTTGTTCTCTTCGTGTCATTGGGTCTATCTCGCGACAGGTTTGTAATTATTGACAGCAATGATCGCACAATTAAGCCTAAAATAGGCTTAATTGTGCGATCATTGCTGTCAAAGCGTCGCTTTTCTCATACAAAAGTTACCACAGCCCTGAGAGCTGATTCTAACCCATTTATTCATAATCATTTTTTAACCCTTATTTTAGTTAAAATAGCTTTTGTCTTGTTTTGACGTATGCAATTTTACATTGGAGAGAACAAAACAAAAGCTATTTTAACTTAAATAGGTTTACAAAATGGTAATGAATAACTTTTCATTTAAAAAACCGACTTCCGCCATTTTATTCGACAAAATATTTGGATGAAAAAAAATGACAAAAGAGTGGTGAAAGGGTTATTATACTTTTTGAATGCAAATGCTTGGTATGTTGCTGAAAATATCAGAATCGCCATATGTATGCCTACAATATTTGAGGAGTTCAATTCCTCATGGATTCCATCATCAGAACTGGATTCTGAAAAAAATGGGACAAATCTGGAAGTATATCTATTCAAATAAAAAAAGAATTTTCCAAATCGGTTCATAAACGCCGGAGATATGCGGTAAAAATATAAAAAAAAAAAAAAAATACAACCGAATTGAGAACCTCCTCCTTTTTTGGGAAGTCGGTTAAAAAGCCCCTAAGTTTTTAGCACACAATTGACACGGACATATTGTGTAGTGTAACAATGATTTTGTATGGCCTAGTGTGAACTTTATTTTCCACAAAAAAATCCGTGTACACTACACCATACCGTTTGTGTCAATTGCTTGTCAAAACTCAGAATCAGCTCTCTGATTGCACAATTTACGCCTGTTGGAAACCTGTAGCGAGATAGAGAATAGCCCTGCAGTACTATGACACCTTGAGGACACTGTATGTCTGTACCGTGCCAGTACATCACTGATAATAACAAATTTTTTTTTAGGAAAAAACAAAAACTGACTTTTTTCAATAAGCAAAATTGATATGGGACTATCTCTGAAGTATGACTTACCAAACAAAAAAAGGATCATTAAAATGAATTCATAATTCGCGGAGTAATCGCGTGACAAACATACAAAAAAAAACATACATTCGAATTTCTTCCATTTTTGAAGTCTGTTGAAAAACATAAATATACTAAACACGCGCGAGAGTTTGTACTTGTTAGATGCCGATTGGAATCATTTTAACTTCCAACAATCTATGCGTCCGACTATGTATACACTTTGTTAGTGTGTTGTTGACTTTCCTTTTCACTTACACATGGACGCAACAATGTTGTAGGTAAACCGAGGTACGTAAGTCCGATTGATTCATTTATAATATTTATAGTGTGATGATAGAAAGGACGGCGTTCTATCATCACACTATAAATATTATAAATGCGAAAGTTTGTGGGTATGTTTGTTACTTTTTTTTGTTTTTTTATATTACCTTGGCACACAAACATACGGCCCACCTGATGCAATTTAGTTACCGTAGCCTGTGGACGCCTGCAACACCAGCAGGGCTACTCTTGACGCTCTACTCGATCCTAATGTCAGAGAGTACTAGATTCCTTGTTCATTTGGTACTCTTGAATTCAATACTAGCGCACAATTTGGAGTGGAATTTTATGGAACTAAGTGAAATCGACTTTCTGCCTCTGTTGTTCTTCATGCAAAGTCAATCGAGTGCTCTATCTCGATTTCAAACTCGATTTGGTTCAAGAGTGCCAAACAAGCGTTGAAACTGGATTGATATTGGAACTGAGACCTTACCATGCGCTCTTATAGCGATCCAGTTCAAAAACACAGTACAAAATATCTGTTCCGTGATGTCCGCAGCTATTTTTAAAGGCACTGTAGTAGAAGGTCTATAGACTTCTGCGATTAAAGTTATTCAATGATGACGAATGTCAACGACGAACCGATATTTTGTACTGAATAGTTTTTGAACTGAATCGCTATAAGAGCTCATGGTAAGGCCTCTGGATTGCGATTGGAACTGTTTTCAAGAGTCCCACTGAGGCATCACACGAGTCATACGAGATGTGACGTCATCTCGTGGACAAGATTTATTCGAGAATACGGGCCCAGAACCCTCTGGGTGCGGTTCTCGCTCCCTCTTATCCGTATTATAGTATCCAACTTGCATTAGCTTATCATTCGACGCGTCGAGAGATTTGATATCTTTGTTGGCCAAAGAAATTTACTTAGGTACCAAGGCTTGAATCAATACGTTACGCTACGTGTAGTTAAACTTGTACCTACCTATCATGTTAGTAAAAGTAGGTATAGCTACTACTACATGATAGGTAGGTACAAGTTTGACTACTTACTGCTTTGACTACTTGTTTTTGATTCAAAGCTAGTCCACGGCGTAGTTTATGGTAGGTCGTTGCATGCAAGCAGTATACGACTCATCATAGTCTAAAGTTCAAAGTTTTAGTTTGTACAACGTATGAATTTATGATTTAATATTACGCAATATTGCGTGGTGAATGAATGTCCATTAGCAGTGTAATTTTCGGCCTAAGAATAGGACTCCTAAATTGTTTTTAAATTAAAAATAGTCTATATTTTTGATGCCATAAAAACGCATGTAAAATATAGAAGATATCGAAAAAAATTATAAACATAATACCTAGTATGTTTCATTCATGAGATTCATGTCAACTTGACATTGACAAATCAAAGTATCGTTTAGAAAGAGTTATAGGCTGTGTTCAAGAAGGCTGCTTTTTGATTTACGCTTAAACTTTTAGAAACGAAAAGTGTTGGTTCATTTTTTAATTTAAATATACCTATTAAATGAAGAAGATCCTTATGGTGAGCCTGGCTTACTGTGAGGATAATTAATTGATTTAATCTTGTTCTGACATTAATACTATTTTCATTTTTATAATTTTGACCTTAACTTTATTATCATCTAAGTGTTTTCAATGAATGTTTTGCCTGTTGACCTAATGATTTTTATGTGACTGGAATTTTATTGTCCTAGATTTAATTATTACTTATGTGTTCTATGACTTGGTGTGTAATTATGTACATAATTACACACCATAATACCTACCTAATTAGTGTAACTGGTATTTGTTGCCGTTCTAATTAGTTAAATAATAAATAAATAAATAAAGTAGTTTCGCCTACAATTTTTTTATTATTATGTATAATATTTGCCCCCTAATATAGTAGGATAGGTACTATATTATATAGTAGGGTTGGCAACCCTACCCCTAACCCATGTTGTCCATGCAGCCGCGCTATTCACAATATATTTGGGTCCATTCAATTCATTTACTCATATTCATATTACTCATTGGTAAGTAGGTAAATTAGACTAAATAATTTAATTACTTAATAATGTAATCTCGGTGAATTGATAAAGAGATTTTTCCCATTTCCGAACGAGTTTCTGTTAGATACTGAATTTCTTAGGTTGAGATAAATAGACGTTACATAGCACGTACTTATGCTTAGCATTATCCCTGTCACTCTCTAGCAAGCGTGTTTTTACATTTGTGTGACAGTGACAAGGATAGTTCTAAGCATTTAAATCGTTTTAATGTTGATATTATGTGTGTAACTGAACACTGGATGTTACAATTTGATTTACTCCCTTATTATGAGAATTATAATATTGTAAGTTCATACAAACGCAAAAACGCCATACGTGGGGGTTCCTTAATTGTTGTTCGAAATACTTTAAAATGCAAGGAACGTAAAGATGTTGCAAATCTCACTATTGAGAGGACTATTGAGCTATCTTGTGTTGAGCTAGAGCGGCATATCATTGTGAGCGTTTACCGTCCCCCTGACGCAGACTTCGCATTATTTGAATCCACTATGGAAGAAGCATTGCTTAAAACTTTTGTTTGTAATAAAATGCTAATAGTCTGCGGAGATTTCAATATAGATATTCCGGTTAATCCTCTATCTGAGAGGCTGCTTAATTTATTTAAATGCTTTAACTTAAATCACCTCTTCGAAGAACCTACAAGGGTGACACTAACAACATCCACCTGTTTAGATAATATTTATTGCAGTAGTGTTCCAATTGATAAATCAGTAATTAAACATTTCACCTCAGATCACTATGGTCACAGTGCTATATTTACTTGTAATTTTGTAGATGAACCTAAGGAATTCACTTATCGGCCTATCACAGAAAGTCGCATTAAGAAGTTCCAGGGCAGTATTGAACTTAAAATGCCCCTTGTACCGTGCGTAGATGATCCGAATGACCTTTTTACTAGTTTGTTTAAGTTGATATGTGAGGAACATAGTGAGATATTTAAGTTAAAAAAATGTAAAGCTAGAGCTAATGTCGGGTTAGCTGATTGGGCTACAACCGGTATTTATAGAAGTAGGAATAAATTATATGAACTCTATGCGGCTAGAGAATCAATGTTGCACGATCCAACGTTTATCTTGTACATAAAGAACTATTCCAAGACCTTCAAAAAAGTTTGTCATGCAGCAAAATCATTGCATTTGAGAAATAAAATAGAAAAATCAACAAATAAAATTAAGACAACTTGGAAATTAATAAATAATGAAACAGGTAAAGCTAAACCTCGTAGTAAACAAATTAATTTAAACGTAAACAATACAATATTATCAAATAATATTGAGGTCGCAAATGCCTTTGATAGTTTTTTCTCTAGTATACCTAATATTGTGACTCAATCTTTAAAATCAACTGCCTCTGGAGCATCTACTTTATTGGAATTAAGTGTTGATAAGTGTGAGGTCGCGTTTAGTTTCAGATACGTTAATGCCATTGATATTGTTAAGACATTTAAGTCACTTAATATTAAAAATACTGAAGACCTTTGGGGAATATCTACAAAGGTGTTAGGTGTTATAATTATTGATATTGCGCCGTGTATGGCCTATATTTTCAATGGATGTGTTGACGAGGGAGTCTTTCCTGATCTTATGAAACATAGTAAATTAATTCCTTTGTTCAAGTCTGGTAATGAAAAAGATCCAGGTAATTATAGGCCAATTTCTATATTGCCTGCGTTAAGTAAAATCTTTGAGAAACTTATTCTTACTCAGTTATTGTCACACTTCAACCTCCACGGACTTCTTCATAGTCATCAATTTGGATTTACTAAGGGTCGTTCGACAGCCGATGCTGGTACCATGCTCTTAGAACACATATTTGAAGCATGGGAGAACTCGCAGGACGCGATCGGAGTTTTCTGCGACCTGTCCAAAGCTTTTGACTGCGTGAGGCATGATACTTTAATTTCCAAGTTAAAACATTATGGCATACAAAATCAGGCAATTAATCTTGTAAATTCTTACTTATCCAATAGAGTCCAAAAAGTTGATGTTGGTGGTGAAAGGTCTTCAGGATCGACTATTGTCATGGGGGTGCCACAGGGTTCAATACTAGGCCCATTTTTATTCCTAGTTTACATTAACGATCTCCCTTTTTTTTTTGTGAAAGACATATGTGACATAGTTCTGTTTGCTGACGATACTTCTTTGATTTTCAAAGTTGATAGATCTAAATCTAATTACGATGATGTAAATGATTCACTATCGCGTGTTCTTGAGTGGTTCACAGTTAATAATCTTTTGCTTAATGCTAAAAAAACTAAATGCATCAAATTCACATTGCCAAATGTAAAACATTATCCAACTAATATTAAAATAAATGGGGAGACACTTGATCTTGTCAAGTCTACCATTTTCTTAGGGCTTAATATTGATGCGGGCTTGCAGTGGGCACCACAAATTGTGGCTCTTGCTGGTAGACTTAGTTCCGCTGCATATGCAGTTCGTATAATAAGGCAGCTTACTGATGAAGCTACAGCTAGGCTTGTTTATTTTAGTTACTTCCATAGTGTTATGTCATATGGTATCATACTGTGGGGTAAAGCAGCAGATATCCAAGCTATTTTTGTCTTGCAAAAACGGGCAATACGTGCCATTTATAAAATGAAGTCGCGTGACTCCTTGAGAGAGCGTTTCAAAGAAATCAATATTCTTACAGTAATATCGCAATATATCTATGAAATATTATTACATACACATAAACACTTGGATAGTTTTATGATAAAAAGTGACGTGCATGGTATTAACACGAGAAATAAACACAAACTAAATATACCAAAATTTCGATTAAAGAAAGTAAGTGGGTCTTTTATGGGGAATTCTGTACGGTTCTATAATAAACTTCCAGAAGGTGCATTTAAACTTCCTATTCGAAGATTTAAATCCTACATAAAGATGAATCTAATTAAAAAAGCGTATTACACTCTTGATGACTATATTAATGATAAAGCCGCGTGGCCTGATGTCGCTCTGCCCCTCGACTGCTAAAATGGAAATTTGCAATATCTGTACTTACCTATTTACATGTTTGTATTAGATTATTATTTATAAGTATAACAAGCGTAGCGTGTGCTGTCTTGCATATTTTTGCTGATGTTTATTTACTTTTGACTACCTTCCTAAGGTTTTTAAGTTCTCATTTACTATGTATCAGCAACTCCTTGCTCCGAGGCACCACACAGGCGCTTCTCACCTAGTGGTAAGACGGACCATTTATGTAAGCCAAGCCGAGTTTGTTGCCTGATTCTTCTAGGCTTGGTCGCGTTGGAACAGGAGTAATTTAATTTTATATAAGACGATTCAAAATGATCCTTGTGATTTCAATGAATAAAGTTCTTTTTGACTTTGACTTTGACTTTGACATTATAGTACGGACCAAGTATCGGGTCTATTTATCTCGACCTTAGACTTCATTTTTTTGGTCAAAACTTTTTCCTCTTGGTAATGCTGGGCCATATTATTAGGCTTATTGCATATCGGGAAAATTTTCACGTTGTGTATCTTTGTCTGTCCTGTTCCTGTATAACGACAGACAGAAACCACGAACATTTCGCATAATGAACTCAGCTTTCGAAATAATACTTGTACCTAGGTACTTACACATGTAAACTTTTCCGTTTACCAAAACAAGCCTGTGGTCCTACCGAACCGAACAAGGGTAAGGGCACGTGTTTCGCCTCGAGGTGGTAGAATAGGGAAAGAGGGTAGAGGGGGGGAGGTAAAATTTTATTGCAAAAGTTCCTCACAATTGCCATTATTGTAACTTTGTTTAGATTGGCGAGCGTCATAGTTTGCGACCTTTAAAGAGAAAATAAAATAATTGTTACCTATAATTTGGTTTGCGAAGTCACGTGTAAGGTGGTGCGACACGTGCCGGTATAACAATTGGTTGTTGACGCATGCGTGCGAGAGGGACAGGCTAACTGCAAGCACCTGCAAGTGCAATCCTGAAAATTGTTTTACTACCTATATTTGATTTTCGTAGAAGCGCGATTTATTTTCGTCCCAAATAAAAACTAACCTTGCCTCGCCTTGACCGCTGCCGAACTTGTGAAAAACATGCGGACGTTGTTCTAGAATGATTTTCCTAATCTAGCGCCATCTGCTGACGATTTTCCAAATTCTTGTCTGTATCTTGTTGTACTTATATTATCTTCTGGATGCGCTGCGCAAAGCACAGTGTTCACACACACAGCACAGTGTGTGAACATGTAAATATTTTTAAATATTGCGTAGCATACGCTATAACTAACCAGAGATACCAACTGCCAAAGTTGCGGCTTTTTGCCAAGCGCCATCTGACGTCGAATAGCAGTCTCAATAAGCGTTTGGGGTTTGAGTCCAACTAGCACGAAAGATAAAACAGAGATGGCGCTGTGACGGTTTTGTCATTGACAATCCACATCGTCGAGTAATAATTTTTACATTTGGCTGGCATTTTTATGTCATCGGGCATTTCGAGTTCGACGACTGTTGCGTTACACGAAAGTTCAGTTGGAGACCGACATATTAGTTAAAAGGATGAACAAGAGATGGCGCTGCTACGAGTAGCGCTTTTACCGCCACCTATTTAAATTTGCAAGCACCTCAATTTGATAAATGTAGTAACATTTCCTGTAGATGGCGTTTGCTTTATGATGTAGATGCGGTGGTAGATGGCGTAAGCTACGCTACTAAAGAACAGTATGAATGTTACACCGCGTGTACCGCATCATGCCATACATTTCTCGGATTTCATGGTTTAAAGTTATTTTTTTATTCGATAGATGGCGTCAGACTTTCTAACAATGTTCGCTTTTAGCTTTTGTTCCCTTGTCATTCCTAACCCTCTGCCTTTATTAGTAAGTATTATTTATTACATTTCCTTTTTAAACTTAATTTTTGGGAAACTTCTGTTGTGACATTCTCCACGGTGGGTTTCAAATTTCCCTCCCACACAGTAGAATGAACGCAAAGAATATTATGACCTCCCCCATAAAATGCAATGGCGGGAAATGCCATGCTCCGGCCTAAGAATATATCTTCTAGATGGGCAGTAGCATCCTCTTGAGTACTGAACATCAATATTGCGATCACCAATCAGCTTGCCAAGCGTGGTATTATAATATGGCAACCCCTCCCCAAACCCCCAACTGGTATTAATTGAATGTACCAATCTAATTAAAAATATGTCTTCCCGCTGTGCCTATTCTAAAATACCCCCTGTAGTGATCACTAAGGGGCGGAGCATATTATATGATTTATTTACCTTGCCGCCCGCTCCGCCCGTGCCCCCTAGCGGTCACTAAAGCAAGCAGATTTGGCAGTTGGCAGTTCTTTATTAACCCTACCTACCCCAGTTGCATGTGTTTTTTTCCTACTGTTACATGGATTAATGGATTATTAAAATAGGCGGATTTTGTTAGCTAGCATACAAGATCTGTCAGTGTTTACAGAACTTTGGCAATCTTGTAGGAAAATGATTAGTTTGACATACTTATTTAGGACTCAAATCTGAGATTGGTATAGGCGCGGTTCTTGCGTCGACGGTCTCATTACGAAAGATGGTCTAAACATTGTGTTTAGTTAGACCCTGTTCAGGCTTATACAAATAATACATAATATAATAATACATAACACAAAAGCAGATGTTTTCCGAAATCAACTCTAGCTATAGGTAGTCCGAGTTTTTGTTATATTTGAAAAAACCTCGGGGACTATCTAGCTCGAAAGCTGATTTCGGTAAACAAGCCATAATTACAAAAACACAATAAAGAGATGAAAAGTTTCAAATTTGTGGTACAATGGGCGGTCTTATCGCTTACGAGCGATCTCTCCAGACAACCTTTGGATGGTTAAGATTGACTACGTTGATTACAAACTGCAATTCTCTGACGTACTTTTTATTTTTTATTTTTTTATTTATTTTATTAAAGAAATAATACAAAATTTGTTTTTATACACTCTAAAAAACCCTTAAGGGTATGTTCCAAGTAGGTTTATACAGTCCTCTTTATATATAAAAACGATCTTACTCAATCTTATATCCTCTTCATATCCTAAATTAACAAGAATAATAATATATAAACAACACTTCTCTTTGTCCTCAGGACATGGACCTTATCGAGGTGCTGTGGAAGCAGGATGTGGACATGGGGTTCTCCATCGAAGATCCTGTGCAGCCGGTAAGTGCATTCATCAGACATTTTCTTCCAGATAAAGTTTCGTCTTAATAGGTACTAGTTTACCCTGAAAAATATATATTTAGTAAGAGTATATTTAACATAATATTATTGAATATATATTTGACGACCTCTGTGGCGTGGCGGGCGATGATTCGCCTGCGACGCAGGAGGTTGCGGGTTCGATTCCCATCTCTGAACAAATATTTGTACGATTTACAGATGTTCAGGGTGTTCTGGGTATTTTCTATGTATAATAAACATATCTATGTAATGTATTGTGTTAAGTATATCAGTTATCTAGTACCCATGACACAAGCTCTGCTTAGCTTGGGGCTAGATAATGTTGTGTGAAATGTCCAGCAGTATTATTATTATTATTATTATTCCAGTTTATAAGACGATTCAAAATAATCCTTGTGATTTCAATGAATAAAATAATTTTGATTTGATAAAGGGGAGTGGAGATCATTTCAATTCCGTACCAAGTTTGGAAGAACGGAAAACTTATTTTGTTTTTTTATCATACAGGAAGGCCCGCAAGCCACCAAGGTCCTGGGAGACGAAATCGAGAAGGAGCTGAAACTCGCAGAAGAGAAGATACAACAGAAGAAGACGGAGGAAGCCGGCATTGAGAAGGTGAAGGCGTCTCTGCTCGACCCCGACATTAAGGAGGTATTTATTTATTTATTTTGGGAAAACTAACAGCACATAAAAACATAGTAAAAAGGGAAATTTTGAATCAAAACCTAATTATAAGTCTTCACTTATAACACTTAGGTATAGGTATGCAGAATTTTAAACATATTGACATGTCAACATAGTTTCTACTGGTAGTGAGGACTAATGAGCCTTATATAGTCACAAGTCAACATAGTTTATTTTTTATACTACTTGGCAAGCAAACAAGCATACTGCCCACCTGATAGAAAGCAGTTACCGTAGCCTATGGACGCCAGCAACACCAGAGCCATCACACGCCCGCTGCCGACCCTGAGACATGAAGATGAAAAGTCTCATGCGCCTGTAATTTCACCGGCACCCGTGCCCTTCAAACCGAAACACAGCAATGCGAACACTGCGTGGCGGCAGAAATAGGTATAGTGGTAATACTTCCCCTGACGAACTCTTTCACAAGAAGTTCTACTAACAAAACTACTAGTTACTTGTTTCTACTGATAGTGAGGACAGATGCGTCTAGTCAGTCATCAGTGACTCTAGATAGACTCTAGTTAGAGGGACTTGACTTCCCATACTAAGGTCTTAAATTAACATGATCCTCCTAGCTAGATGAAATTACATATCACCCCCTAAGCCTATACAAGTCCACACAACGTCCCCATTTTTGTTCTGGGTCTCTTACTGCCCCCCTTTAGGACTGCAGCGCTCACAATGGGGTGTTATCGCCCACTTTGGGAAAGGCTGATCTAGACCCATGGTGCGTCAGTTTTTTAAAAATTAGTTTTTTTTTAATATATGATTTGGTAAATATATAATTTTATAAGAAATTAACGCACGGGTCTAGATATTATAGTACTAATTCAAATTAGCAAAAAGTGTGGACCTAAGTCGTGTAGTCGTGGATTCTTATGGAAACGTTAGATGACACGAAAAGAAGCTTATCCTAAGTTTGCACCGTTTCTGGCGCATACGGAACCCTTTTAAATATTAGGTACAAACTTAAAAAGGCCGTAAAATTTAAAATAGAAAGAAATTACTTGATGCAAGTTAAATTACGTATAGAGAGGCTGTCTTAGTGCATTATGATTTTAATAAAAACCACGTGCATGTAGAGAACACAGTGTTGAATAAATGAATCTTCAGTAAATTAATACCAGTATAAAACTTCCAGCGGATGTAGTACTAATTAAATGAATAAGTTTAAGTCAATTTCCAGAACTACATTAACTTTCCCCGATGTAGAGCTACAATAAAATATGGAAAAGCGCCTTCCGTGAGACGCACCAAGGTGCAAACCTGGTAATGTATTTCTATCATTTTTCTGATAAGTCTATCAATTTGCACAGACTAAATTAATTTTCCCCGAGCCGCAATACCCACAAAAAGATTTTTTTGTAAATGTTTTTTTTTTGTATGTTCCGTATGTCGGATTTAAAAAATACTTGGTGCAAATGTAGGTCATAACGGTTCAAAGTCTATGCCAAATTGCACCGACTACTTCTATTTCCCCCATAAAGTTACGGATATTATAAGGTTTTCACCCTATTTCACCCAGTTCCGGAAGGTGAAATTACTGATGCTTATTATTAGAGGTGATTTTTAAGCCATACAAAACAACTAGAAAAGTTTTCATGACTACATCTAATTAGTTCCACACTTTTGCAAAAAATCACCTAATTTGACTGTAATATTAGTGTACTGATCATGTATACAAAATTTCATGGAGTTTTAAGAAACAATAGCCAAATTTAGAAGCAAACGGCGTCCTTTTGTTAGCTACCGGTACTCTTAAGTAATGTATTTTTGTGCTACCGTTAAAATTGTATGTTGTTCATAGGATGATCCTTGGGCCGGGCTGTCTTACACCGTCGACACAGAAACTGGTAAGTTCTAGTTATCTAGCGTCTAGCTGAAGGCTTAAAGCACACCGGCTGCGTATTGCAGCACGTAACATAGACACGCGCGTCTCTACGTATGTACACGCTTACGTGCACGTCACGCAAGCGCTGTGCCATGTCTCATATAGTTACATACTGCCAGTGACGGATTAACCCTCAAATTAAGCAATTGCCTAGGGCATCACGTCTTGGGGCAACAGAAGAAGCACAAAAAAAAAACCCGTCCTTAGGTCATCACGTCTCACTCTCACGTCACCAAAAACCACACCAAAAAAAGTTTCTAGGACTAATTTGAAAATTCGCGCGTTTTAAGTTGACATAGAGTCCGACCTAGAGTCATAACCCCGCTCCCGCTTGCCCACTCGCTGCCCGCTAGTGCATTTGCTTTGGTTTTTATTGTTGTCGCACCTACTCCACTTCTGAAGTACGTTACATCTCATCATCTTATTTTACAAACAACTAATGTTTTTAGGGAGTAAAGGTTTAAAGACCGATTCTAGTTGACATACGGATAGGGGGGCCCACAGGCATGGATTGCTTAGGGCATCAAGTAGTCTTTATCCGTTACTGCATACTGCTGACGACCTCTGTGCCGCGGCGGGCGAAGGTTCGCGACGCAGGAGGTAGCGGGTTCAATTCCCGCCTCGAAACAAATATTTGTACGATCTGCATATATTTGTTCAGGGTGTTCTGGGTATTTTCTATGTATGATAAAAAATATCTATCTGTGTAATGTATTGTATTAAGTATATCAGTTATCTAGTACCCATCACACAAGCTCTGCTTAGCTTGGAGCTAGATAGTGTTGTGTGAAATGTATCCAGCGTTTATTTATTTATTTATACAATTCACAAAATTACGTGTATCGCTACCCTCCCCTTTACATAAGGGTGTCACCCCTTATTTATTTTTGTTATTTACGTAGATAGGAAGCAACCCTCATTCGAGGCTTGCCTTCACCAATTCACGAAATATCTTCTTACTATTTTTTAGTTGGTAACTTTTGTTTACTTTTAAGTATTACCTACTTTAGATAGGTAGTTACTAGGAAATTTTTTGATGTCAAAATTTACCAACTCGATTAGTCCATCGAATTGGATCTAAATCTAATCTAGTTGTAATTTTCTTAATCGAATCCAGCCGTAATTTTCTTAATATAATCAAGCCGTATTTTTCTAAATCAAATCTAGCCTTAATTTTCTTAATCGAATCTAGCCGTAATTTTTTAAATCTAATCTAGCCGTAATTTTCTAAATCGAATCTAGCCGTAACTTTTTGAATCCATCCATAATTGTTGAAATCGAATATAGCCGTAATTTTCTAAGTCGAATCTAGACGTAATTTTGTGAATCCAGCCAGAATTTTTGAAATCGAATCTAGCCGTAATTTTCTAAATCTAATCCAGCCGTAGGTTCGAAGAACCATAATATTTAGTATTTTCCTTTATATTTGTATGAATTTAATTGTTATTCCCTAGAGGGTTTTTCATACAAAAATTAGACATTAATTGTCATATCGTTTTGTTGCATTGAGTTAAGAAGCTTCATTTTTGTTCAGTACTGTGAGCTTACAGACTTTTATATATTATATACATATCAAGTTAACCTTTAGACCAGTGGTGGGCAAACTTTTTTAATTTTAAAAAATTTAAAAGACCAGAAATTTAAGAGGGCCAGAATTATAGGAAAAATGCAATTTATGTTGAATTTTTAACTTCAAAAAATGGAGGAGGTTCTCAATACGGATATTTTTTTGTGTTTGTTACCTCATAACTATGCCATTTATAAACCGATTTGGAAAATTCTTTTTTATTCAGCTAGTCTAGCTGGCTCCTTTACCTATGCGTCAATTTTTCTACTGTATAGAATCTACTTTATACTTCTGCACCGTCAAAATATAATTGTCGCGGATAATATACTATTCATGTCAAAGGACCGTCGGTGGGCCGGATTAAATGCTTTCGCGGGCCGGAGTTGGCCCGCGGGCCATACTTTGCCCATCACTGCTTTAGACGTTCCTGAGCAAAAAGGTCTTGACAAACAAACAGACAGGCAGACTGATGACAAAGTAATGCCATGTAATCCTATAAAGGTCAGTTTTTTTCCTTTAAAGGTACGGAACCCTTAAAAAAAGCCTTAAAAACCTTATCTACTTATATATACTTTTTATTTTTTATAAACTTTGGCAACTGTATTTTATTTCTTACTTTACTTACTTTTTTACTATTTTCTCGTCTCGGTAACGTTAGATATTCATGCTTGGGCCTCTGAATGTCTTATTTTTTTACCATGAGAAAATATGTTTTTACATTTTTTTTATTTACAATGAAATTACATGATCCAACATAGATTATTCATTAACGTCCTCTGTGGCGCGGCGGGCGAAGGTTTGCCTGCGACGCAGAAGGTTGCGGGTTCGATTTCCGCTTTGGAACAAATATTTGTACGATCTGCAGATATTTGTACAGGGTGTTATGGGTATGTTTCTATATGCATTAATAAAAATATCTATCTATGTAATGTATTGTATTAAGTATATCAGTTATCTAGTCTAGTACCCATTACCCAAGCTCTGCTTAGCTTGGGGCTAGATAATGTTGTGTGGAATGTCCAACATTTATTTATGTATTTTTATTTTATTTTATTACATAGTTGCCACTATGTGATGAAAATACAGAACTTGCACGTTGACGCGCTACAAAAACCCTGATGTCCTTTCGATAGTTACATCTTGATCACAAAGATAGTCAAAGGACATATGTTATTGAATAACTTTAAAACCATTAGGCAACAAAAAGCAATTTTAAACCGTCAAAGGGCCAAATACGAAATTTTCGAAAAAAATATCTATTCTCGTGAAAAAAAAAATGTATTAATCACAGAGAACACAGGCCGAAACGATGACTTGTGGAAAAGTGTTCGAAAAAAGAATTATTCTTTTTGAATTTCGAACGCGCGGCTGTCACTCCGTATCGTGTCGATAGCCAGTTTTGAAAGACCTCTTGAGTTATTACAATAAACGAGATAGAATGGAGATTTAAATGTTTGAAGATTTTCGCAGTAAACCACCATCAGTTAAATAAAAATAAATTAATAAATAAAATGTTTATTGTCGAAAAAAAACGTACAAAGTAAAAATCTATTAGGTACATGATAACAAATTAACAGTAAAATAAAGAGATTGTAAAGCACACAAAAATTATGTGGGCCCCTTCGCTCCTAAACTAAGTTGGTTTGAAGGTACCGGTGAAATTACAGGCACATGAGATTTTCATCTTTATGTCCCAGGATGACGGGCGCAGTGCAATGCCAAATAGGACGCGTCCTAGGCGTACGTGACCTAAGAGATATTACATTTGGAATGGACTGGGGTTACCGCTTAACATCAAGGGGCATGCCCAATCAGATAGTTCAATAAAAATAAAATTAATGGTTTATACTGCAGAAGAATTACGAGAATTGCCTTCCAGATCGGAACATGATCCGAACTTGATTTTGACTTTTTTTTATTACGAGTTTCAGTTATGTCTTCGTATTTGTTTATGGTTCATACGCTCTGCTAGCTCCGTTATTTCCTCTCTGTGGCTCAAGATATTCTGGTCACTGCTAAGCTCATTATTGTAACTCCGGCTTCGTCCAGAAACGTGTCCTTTTCCAAATTTTAAAGATAATCGACTTTTTTATTGGTTTTTGACGTAAAAGTTTTTTGATCGAAGTTAAATTGTCTTTTTGAACTGACTTTAAATTATTAACTTTCCTTAAGGCAAATCATCAATGATCAAGGCAAAAATCTTACTTAAGGTGGAACGTCTCGCATGTGGTGCGAAATTAAAATTTTCCTGTTTTTTGCTCGTCACAGCTCATTAACACTTTTCTTGATATAGCGGATACCGGTTTTACGAAACCTAGGAAAGAGTTTGACACAATCGAATCTAATCTAATTATAATAATAATAATAAATGCTGGACATTTCACACAACATTATCTAGCCCCAAGCTAAGCAGAGCTTATGTTATGGGTACTAGATAACTGATATACTTAATACAACAACATTACATAGATAGATATGTTTTATTATACATAGAAAAATACCCAGAACACCCTGAACAAATATCTGCAGATTGTACAAATATTTGTTCCGAGGCGGGAATCGAACCCGCAACCTCCTGCGTCGCAGGCGAACCTTCGCCCGCCGTAATCGAAATGGAGGCTCTAATTTTCTGACATTTGGACTTCTTCTTTGTGACTTCATTTCTTAATATTGACAGTTGGGTGTTATGTTTTGTTATTGAGTACTTGGGACATCCCAGCTTGATATAAGAAGAATTCTTGACTTAAAAACCCTAAAAAACCGTTATCCATTTAATTTCATAAAAATAATTTGCTATAAGCAAGTATTATATTGGTTCCCAAACTTTACCAACATCAAAAGCTTTTCAGAGCACCCTAAACTTTGAGAGCCTTTGATAGACCCTTTCCATACAAAAATGTTTTAATTCAACAACAATATGCCATAATTAATGATCATACACCCGGGGGATTGAGACGTACTTGACAATACCATACTTTCCATACAACTTCCATACATGCATTAATCATTTATGACAGCAGTGCGCGTAGATTTGTACATGGAGGGTAGGATGTAGGATCTTATATGTTTCATTGTATGGCTCTACTGGTAAATAAATAAGACATTCAGAGGACCAAGCACGAATATCTAACGTTACCGAGACGAGAAAGTAGTAAAAAAGTACATAAGTAAAGTAAAAAGTAAAATACAGTTGCCAAAGTTTATAAAAGAGACGAGACTATAGGAAAAAAGTAAGTAAAGTAAAAAGTAAATGTAATGTTTCATTTAATTTTTATCCCATTGATTTTCATAATGTTTTTTGGCTTTGGCCAATATTTGGCGTTTGTGACCGGTTAGCTAGGGAACATTAATTTGGAAAATTTTATAATGGCAATATTTTTAATATGTTAATATAATATATATGTTAATTGCCATTCAATGAATTATTGAGATACTTATAAGTATCTCAATAATTTCGAAATAATGCCGAAAATTTCACTGCCGGTTGGGTTTTTGGGAATGGTTCAATTTTGACAGTCTCAAAATCCCTACTATCATGGCAGAGATCGGTGGTGTTTTGGGAATATGTTCTAAATTTCCCAAAACCTCACTTTGCTGGTTGGATTTTTGGGAGTGTTCCAATCCAACCAAAGGCTTTAACAAAAACTTATCAAAAAAAACCTTTTACATAAGACCTCTATCCCCAAATCTAAATACGAAACAATACCAAAACGGCTGAATCACATGACAAATGATACAGCATCAATCGCCGGGGTGAAATCCGTGGGGGATCGGACCAGCCTCCCTATTACAGTTATGGCAATGGGGATCGAAACAATGGGAATCATTTTGGCAGCCTTATCACTGTCCAAATCTATTAAAACTTAAAAGGAGGATTATTTAGGTCAAGAAGTCTCCACTATTCAAGTTTCATTAGATTTATGTACCTATAGATAGCGCTATTTAAGGCTGCCAAAATGATCCCCATTGCTGCGTTCCCCATTGCCATTACCAACTGTAATTGTGTGGAGGACTGGGAAGGAAAAAGGGCTTTCGGAAACATTTATTTAGGTACTATACAATATGTTGTTTTGTACACTTGCCATACTTGAAGAGCGCGTGGTATAATGTATACGTAATCATCTAAAAATAAAATAAAAATCCTACAGATCCTACTTTAACAGATTTTTTTATGAAAACAATTTTAGATCACACTAGAATAAGCCCCTAGTAAAATTTGAGAATATACCCCAAAGAACGTAGAAGTCAAAGAACGCTGCGCAGACCACGCCACGCGGCTCGTGCCACAGGGGTCGATTTTGTGCTGTGAATTTAAACACGGGTGGATATTTTTAAATGCAAAATTTTTACTAACTATGTATATGTTTTTTACTGATTTGTTATCGGTGTCAGCAGTATAGTAACCTCCGTAAATATGGCAAGTGTACAAAACAACACGTTGTATAGATTCCTTTTTATTTATTAGCGATTTGGAGGCCTACCGGTGGTACAGAGGTATTGCGTTGCCTTTGGAAAATAACTATTTAAGGTTCCCATGTATACCTACAACCCAACAGTTAGATACATAATTCTGGTAATAAAAAAAACATACGGGTCGAATTGAGAACCTCCTCCTTTTTTGAAGTCGGTTAAATTTTTTACAAAATAAAGTTCTGATCACGTTCACGTACGGTCTAGTGACAATGTCTTATGTCAGAAATGGTAATAAGACCGATGCTCTTAAGTGGAACTAGCGAACCTTTCATTCTATTAACTTAAAATACAACACGAAGTGAAATTCGACGTGAAGTTGTGTGAAATGTCTAGCATTTGTTATTGCGCCACACAGGCGCTTCTCACCTAGTGGTAAGACGGACCATTTATGTAAGCGAAACCGTGTTTGTTGGCTGATTCTTCTAGGCTTGGTCGCGTTGGAACAGGAGTAATTTTAGTTTATAAGACGATTCTTTCAATGAATAAAAATTATTTTGATTTGATTTGATTTAATTTGATTGTTAGAATGATGTGATTATGTGTCCGAAACTTGAACAATTCAAAATTTTGTTGATAATTTTAGGTTAAGTAGATAATCTCTCTTCACTATTTCCAATTATTTGATATGAGTCACTTTTCAATTCGGTCTCGATTCGGTCAACGTTCAGTGTAGTTTTAAAATAACCAAGTGAACTGATCCCACACTAGGATTCTTTGTAGTTCGTGACTCACACAACATCACGAACTACTACCTACTACTACGAGTTTGAGTAGATAGCAGTATGGTATTTGTATTTGACACAAAACCATAACCTATCTCCGTTAAACGCAAGTACACGATGATGTAACAGTTTGCCCGACGAAAAATAAAATGATAGTCATCAAAACAATGATTTTATAAAGTGCGTTGAACTTTAGAAGTACCTAGGTACTAACTTGGTATTATTTTAATCCACGTTTTACCTAGTTATTCACAAAACATTTTGAAAGGAGACTGTGGTCAATGGATGGGAGAATTGGACCTAATCTCGGACAGAGATGTAAATTAACTTATTCGAAAGGGTTTTTTAATATAATCATTTCTTATTAAAGCAGCTTAATAACTGGCTTTAGGAGAAAAAAGATATGTCCCAAAAACTATGAATTTTTTTCAATTAATTAGAATTTAGAATTCGACATTTTTGAGACTCCATTACGTAGTAAATACTATTTAATCTGTGCTATTGATCTATATTTCGTTTGTTTAAATCTCACTAATACCTATTATAAATATGCGTAAGTTTTTTTGGATGGTTACTCTTTTACGCAAAAACTACTGAACGGATTTTGATGAAACTTAACAATATTATTGCTTAAACATCAGAATAGGCTATAGGCTATAATTTTTTTACCACTTATTGACTGGACCACCACCACGCGGTTGAAGTCGCGAGCGGGCCGCTATAGTCCTTTATATTTAACTGCAATGTCATTCAGCATCATACGAGTCTACTCTATAGTTTATACCTCATCAGCAGCCTAGAGACTTCCACTGACCTTCCTTGAGACCTCCTTCATCAAAACAATGGGGAGTATTGTCATAATCACCACACTTGGCAGGCGGATTAGTGATGAGTGGATGCTGCTGCCCGTCCCTGGCTGAAATCTCTATGTCGGCTTTTACGACATCCACGGGAAGACATGGAAGGGTCTATTCTATGACTGGCCACACCACGGCAAGTTAATTTTCACAACTAGCAACCTTTAGTTAGACGTTTACTGCTGGATCAGGCCTCCTCCAAATACATTGAGGGAATTGCCATAATCCACGCTTGGCAGGCGGATTGGTGATACGTATTGGTGTTGTGTTGGATGCTGCTGCCCATAGCGTGGTGTAATCCCTTAGAATGGCTTTGAATACTTATGTCCTAATAATTTGAATAAGGCAAGATAATACTTGCATATAAACAAAATTAATTTTCAAAAAGTTGCATCTTAAACTAGGTAGGTACTGATTATTGATTCGGTAATACAATTAGATACCTACCTATGTACCTAGATACCTCACAAGTGTAAGTGCTGTCTGATTTAAATAGACAGATTCAAAGTCTTTGTTCATGTAGGTAACTTATACAGGATCGCATAGAATGGAATAAAGTTTACTCAAGTTAAAATAAGCAAAAACTAAATAACAGTTCCTGTAACGGAGCCTGCAAACAAAAACGAATCAATAAACCACAACGCACCCTCAAAATGGCGTCACGAAAACGCGCGGGAAAATCAACCCGCAACAGTTTCATTAAAATAAAACAGCTCCGACCATTAATAAAATCAGAAAAAGATTAATGTCGGTCGAACACAATGCGTAATAAATTAGATGGATATAAATTTCTAGAAAGGGAGACCTACCCCTGTCCGCCATCTTGTCATGACCCGCCCTCTGATTGGTCGGCTCAGTTACTAATCAATATGAGCCTTCTTCGACTCGAAATGTTATAACGGCCTTTGTTGTTTTTCTTAGAATTCTCGTCCTTATTGCTGTTAGGATAAAAATCTAAATTAATTGTCCGTTTCAACCGTGGATCGAAACAAAAGAATTCGAAATAACTCTGGTAGGCCGTTCTTGATACGAATTTCGAACGAAATGCAATGGGAACTCTTTTATAAAACTTGAAAAATCTTCGTGTAAGTAATTTAAATTAAGAATTGTATTAACGCGAACTTGACAACGTAAAACCTACTCTATACGTTTGGCAACAAACCAAGTTTTCCGTAAGACTCCAGTAATTATTCGTTCTTTATCGTTAGAATTGTTTTAGAAATAACGTATTCTTTCCAAACGATACTAGTTCTTATTTCATAGAGAAAACAATATAAAATAGCTTTATTCAACATCTATAGGGGCTCGGTATTATCGATATCAAAACTGGTTTTCCAATTATTTTCGGGTCAAAAGAGCTCGGATAGCTTTTTGTGGCGATGTGTCGTCATACCTACCAAGTCGCTATAAACCACTTTTTTATTGGTTTAAAAATGATTAGGAAGTATAAAGTAGATACCTACCTACTTCTATTATACCAACCTACATTTTGATATCTGTATAATAAATAAATCACTAACTACTTACGTTTTTTTTTAAATTGAATTATATTCCTGTGAAAAAGTAGTGGTACCTAGGTACCTAAATTATTCTGTCAAATCTCTCTGTCTCCTAGTGGAAACAGATTTTTGTTTTATTTCATTAGGTAGGTACATTTATTCATATTTTTAAGGTTCCGTACCCAAAGGGTGCCAAACAGCCCCCCTTTTGTGTCAAATTACAGTAGCAAAACGGCAATGGGGAAAGCAAATATGGGAATCATTTTGAGAGCCTTAGCGATGTTCAAATCTTTTGAAAGGAGGAATGATTAGGTCAAGAATTTTCCCCAATTCAAGTTTCATAAGATTCAGGTTCAGATAAATAGAACGTACTTCACGGTGACTAAGTCCAAGTCTTACTTTGAAATCGTCGCTGTCTCTCTCTAATACGCGTGTTTTAACATTTGTGTGACAGTGACAGGGAAAGGTCTAAGCGTTAGTACTTGCTAAACTTGAGCTAAGTAACGTCTAACTTTTGAAACTATCATGGTTATTAACATAATTATCACTAGAAACGGAATATTTACCATGATTTTTGAGCTTTATCGATTCCCGATATTAGTATATCCTACTAATATTAAAAACGCAAAAGTTTGTGAGTATGGATGGATGTTTGTTACTCTTTCACATAAAAACTACTGAATGGATTTGAGTGAAATTTGGAATGGAGATACTTTACGCCCTGTATTAACACATAGGCTACTTTTCATCATCATCATCATCAATTTTCATCATTATTCACGCGGGTGAAACCGCGGGGCGCAACTAGTTCAGTTATAGTTTACCCGTGATCATGGCGCATGAAACTGTGCCGAAATATCGGGAATCAATAATGCTCAAAAATCATGGTAAATATCCCGTTTCTAGTGATAATTAAGTAACGTCTATTTATCTCTGCATTAGATTTAGATAAGATTTTGAGATTTTAGATTTAGAGATTATGGCTGCCAAAATGATTTCCATTGTTGCGTTCCCCATTACCGTTTGCTGCTGTAATAGGGCTGGTACCTATTACTAAGCCTACTCCCGTCTGTCGGTCTGTCCGTCTGTCAGTATTCTGTTACAGAGCGGTAAGAGTTTTTTTCTCCCTCTTATTTTTTAGGAACTTGCGTCGATTTTTGACGATATCAGCTCTATACTAGAAAAATCCAAGTTATCTAATTATGAGAGCCAGGTAAGTGTTATCAAGTTTAAACTTTCACAGATTGTGTTTATGTGCCGTGGCGTGTCCGGCATATGAATAAACACCTCTCTGTGGCTGTAGTAACAGCCGATCAAGGGATTGCACCAGCGGATGGGCAGCAGCATCCACCTGAGTACTCAACACGATTACTGCTATCACCAATCCGCCTGCCTAGCGTGGTGATTATGGCAATTCCTCTTTTTGTATTTTATTTGGGGGAGGCTTCGTCCAGTAGTGGACGCCTTAGGGCTGCTGATGATAATCCTAAGGGGGTGCAAGGGTTCTGGAACTAAGGAATCTAACCTATATCGCGTTCTAATCTATAAGTGGCGACATCTAGTCTTATGTTGAGTAAACTTTGGAACCCCAATCGTGTTTCGAGAGGAGACTCATGTCTGTGCCCGTATTAGATTAATCTCGTCTAGGTACGTGATGACGACCTCTGTGGCGTGGCGGGCGAGTCGGCTGAGATTCAAGAGGTTACGGGTTCGATTCCCGCTGCGGGACAAATGTTTGTATGATCTGCAAATATTTGTTCCGGGTCTGGGTGTTATGGTATCATGGTACTCGTAGTTCTTGATACCTACGACACAGGGAATCCTAGTGTGGGATCAAGACCACGCATGTGACTGTTGGGTGTTGTTATATTATGACGATCTCGCATCATGCCCATACAAAATTATGGTTTTCATTCGAGATATGACGTTCTGAGAATAACCCCCTAGGTTTATTTTTTAATTTTCAAACTCACATCTCTTGACAAATAATTATCTTAAAAGCCCACTTTATCTTGTAAAAGCTTCCGAATCTCGAAATGAAATTAGTGGTCAGGTATAGATTGACAAAAAATATGACAACCTTTTTTTCTTTTGTCTATGCCCCGTTTAGTGGCGGAATGGGTGATGATAATAGTCTATGGTTTTTGCACAGTGGTCATTTGATATTAACGTGTTATGGTGTGTTATTTTGTAAAGTACTTAGATACCTTTTATTGATAAAGATTATTTATTTTCTCAAAAGACATTTTTATTTCACTTATGTGAGAAACTAATTTTTAAAGTAATTAAGTGCTTCTAACAATTCGATGTAGGTGTTTGTAGGAGTTTGTAAGGGTTTGTAGGGGTTGTAGGGGTTTGTAGGGGTTGTAAAGGGGTTTGTAGGGATTTGTAGGGGTTTGTAGGGGTTTGTAGGGGTTGTAGGGGTTTGTCGGGGTTTGTAGGGGCTTGTAGAGGCTTTTATGGGCTTGTAAGATCACAACAGCAACGATAACCTCACGCGAGCTGCATGCAGCTCGCGCACTACAAAAAAACTAGTTCGATTGTATAAAATTAAAACTAAGAGCCAATTTCACCATACTCTGTTTGTTAGTAAATGTCTTGTTTTAACCATTGCTCAAGGTGACAGATACACGTTGAGAACACCTGTCAAAAAGCATTGGTTAGTCTTAACAGCTGTGTAACCGCCTGTTTATTGTTGCTGAAATCACCCCTAAGCTAAGCAATTTTACTAAATTAGTGAGTAATTTGATAAAACAAGCCAAGCCAAATCTTCAAATACCCGCATGGACACGTACAGTTCAATTTATTAAGTATTTTTAAAGGACGTATGGATTCTTTGGGTGGAGGCGGCTCAAGACCGGTCGCCGTGGCATTCTATCGGGTAGGATCAAAATCATCCTTGTGATTTCAATTAATAATATACTTTGACTTTGGAGGCCTATAACATAACGAAACAACAGCCAACAGTCACATACATAGTCAGTGGTGGATTTATACTAGGGGCAGTCGGGGCTAGTGCCCAGGGCGGCAAAAATTGGAAAGTGAGAAAAAAAATTCTATACAATATATAATTAACTAATTCTTTTAAATAAACATTTTATCTTTCAAGAAATATAATTCAAGTATTATGTATCACATAAAATTTTTGTATAATATAGGAAATTTAAGTAAAAACTATTCAAATAGTTTAATTAATTTATTTCCATAAAGGTTTGAAAAAATTAAAGTTGATATTTTTATTTTCTGGAATTGATAAATTTATGTAGTTTTTTTGAAAAATTAAATATATTTTCAAATTATGTATGTCTTTTTGATAACAGAAACTTTTATTGATTAATGAATTTTTCTAATTTTCTAATATATAATATATGAGTAAATAAAGAATAAATTTAAAAACATAATGCATAATAAATGCTATATAATACATAATAAATTTCCTGCAATCAATTAGTTATTCTAATTCTTAAAAAATAAGATATCAAAACTATTAAAATAAAATTTAAGTCATTGGGCGGCATTTTCTTCAGTGCCCCAGGGCGGCACAAATTTAAATCCGGCCCTGTACATAGTCCAGCCCCCAAATTACAGTAGCAAGTGGGAATGGGGAACGCAACAATGGGAATCATTTTGGCAGCCTTAGCATCATCTAAATCTTATGAAACTTGAATAGGGGAAACTTCTTGAACTAAATATTCCTCATTTCAAGTTTCAAAAGATTTGGTCAGCGATAAGGCTGCCAAAATGATACCCATTGTTTCTTTCCCCATTGCCATAACTGTAATTGGGTGGCTGATCCCACACTAAGATTCCCTGTGTTGTGGGTATCAGGAACTTCGAGTACCATGGTACTATAACATTTGTCATGCAGCGGGAATCGAACCCGCAACCTGTTGCATCTCAGCTGGCTAATCGCCCGCCGCGCCACAGTGTTTGTCAGAGGCTGAGGCACAATCTCCTTATTAAACTTTTTGCCATAGACAAAACAGATATGTCAAGTTTTTTAATCCAACATTTGAGAATGAAATTATAAACACCCGCGGAACTGCTGATACGTAGTGACGTAGCTGTCGTGACGTCATCATGACTGTTACTGTCTGGGTTTGCCCAAACCTTGGCTACCACACACCATCACACAAAGTAATGGAAGCAGTAATTCTTGTTGTTTCATCAGTTGTACATAAGGAAGAACGAGATAACGATATCGCAGAACTGAGGATTGTAGCGCATCTCATGCTTCTTAGCCGGCTATTTGCCCGCCACGCCACGGAGGTCCTCATGAAGAGGTATGGTGGACGGATGCGGAAAGAACCATTGTGGTGGAAGTTCAAAGATTCAGTGATCCTCTTGCACGAATGTGGTTTTCATACACATTTCTTCGAATTAATAATTAACTTCTAGAATCCCGAGCAAGAAGAAGAGGAAGAAGCAGAATTCCTAGACTTTTGAGCTAGTTTCAATAAAGAAATTCTTTTTTTAAATCATTTTGACTTATGCAATCGTATCTCGCTTGACCTTACGCTATTTGTCAATAAAGTCTAATTTTGTTTTTTTTTTACATTTTGACGGATTAATCATATCTTCCGATGCTCTAGCGTTTAATACGTTTTGGAGAAAGGCCAGGTCAAAAGTACCCTAAACCGACGCGCATTTTTGAAGAATGTAAATGAGAGTGAAGAAAGAGGTATGTCAGGATCGTAGCAAGTGGAAATCCGTGGTCTCTGCCTACCCCTCCGGAAAACAGGCTTGCGTTTTATATTTATGTATCGAATTATTGGTTCCTGGATAATGTTGGTTTTTCTCACGATTTTTTCATCACAATTTTATTTGCTAGGTTGCGTATAGGTACAGAATTTTTTATATTTGAAGGTTACCCAATGGGAACCGAATTAAAGAAACAGTTTTGAGACTGAATCGGAGTTTCTGAAGCATAGACATTGACAGTTACAGATCAATCCTTACTTCAAAAATGCAAAGCAAGCACTTGCCATGTTTGTCTATGGTTTTAAAAATAAACTTAACACTTTCACTGCCGGAAGCGTGTGGCGTTTCATCGTGACGGACAAGATGGCCGCCAGTCATGACCGATCAGCGATTCTTCTACAATGAGTTTCAAGTATTCAAGTCTATGCATGGTGTTTTTCACGGTACATTTGATGATATAATTATCTACAAACTCTGCAAATGAATAGTTACTGCGAAAACATCACTTTGTACGCTTACTAGGTTGGTGTTCAGACGCATTTTGACCAATAAGTATGAGCAAAATGGTCGTTGTAGACTCGCCCTTGGAATAGGTCTCCTCCAACTCCAGTGGATGTCTTAAAAGGCGACTAAGAGAATACTCCAGGGGATGGGCACAGCAGCATCTGTTCTACCGTTGTCTAAACACCAAACTGCGATCACCAATCCGGCTGCCAAGCGTGGTTATTATGGCAAATTGCACGGTATGGGTTGTACGCTATGCATGCTGTGGGGGAGGCCTCATCCAGCATTGGATGTCTACCGGCAGATGAAAATAAAGAAGAGAAATGGCCAATACGCATTTGGTCACTAGAAAAAAAAATACAACCGAATTTAGAACCTCCTCCTTTTTTGGGAAGTCGGTTAAAAAGAATATAATACTTTATGGTAAACAACTTCAAATAATAATTAAAAAAACTTAACATGGTTAATTGGCTATTAAAATCAATCCTTCGCTCGCTGGTAGATTTTTCTTTGCTTCATTAGTTAATGCCTAAGTTAAACCAAATTAGTTAGAGATCGACTGTAGTAGAGTATTGTAGTAAGATAGGAAGGTAGATAGTAGCTCTTTTTGTGTTAAACTCAAGTAACAGATGAATAAAAACTACGAAAAAGAAACTTCTTTGTTACACTGTGTCACGTGTTTGAATTTAGACAATAGAAATTTGCAATATGTAGGTGTCGTATATGAAACGAGAATAGAAGTAAAGTAAAATGGGTTGAACCGATATGACCATTGAATATTTGTGGATTGAAACTATAAGCAATCAAAAATTCCACTTTAATTTTCTTAATCTAGGTAATTTTTTTCCATGGCAACATTACGATGACAGTAGAAATTTTTGTAATAAAATTGAAAGGACAGTTACTGTAGGTATAGCCCGGATCCGTGTCAAAGCGGATATTTCCAATTCTTATAAAGTAGTAGTTTTTAATGCGCCCTGCACACGAATCAGGAGTTATAGGACTGAAGTTGAAACCAACCTTTATATCTTTAACATTAGATATGCAGCAATAGGTTAAACTTTTTCAAGTTAAGTACCTAATGATTTTGAATTTCGAACACTAAAATTTTAAATTGGAATTTCAACCAAATGTAATCACGACAAGGCTCGTCTTATTGAACCTAAAAAACCTTTTTACTGATTCATTTCTGAACTCATGTAGGTACCCACCCACCTACCTACAAAGAAAAAAAAACATTACTTATAAATCTTTTATCCCACAAAGGTAATCTCAAACACATACGAATCAAAATAAATCGTATACCTAAAGATCCTGATACCTACATCCTTTAATAAAAAAACGTTACGCAAAATCAGTATTTCGACACACCAAACATACATCCATCTCGTACCATCACAATGAGTTTTACTTAGTGAGAAAGAGATGGGTATAGTCCACGTAAGTCGAACAAGCTCCGCCTACTAGCGTCTATAGTAGGCCGCCACACCGGTTGGGCGAGACAATGTGAAAAAAAAACAGTTCGTATGAGCCAAGGGACAAAAAGGTTCGATCCAGGCTCCATTATAATACCGCGGCTGTAAGGAGCGCGATCCTTGCCACGGAGCGTTCCATTTTCAAATTGCTCGGTCATCTATCGTTGGCGCTTTTAGTGGCCAGTCATTGGCGAAAAAATTGGACAATTTCACTAGACAGTGACAGTGTTGTTTTTTTTAATTCGAGTACTCGGTGAAAGAACTGTGTTGTTTTTTTAATTGTCTATAGGTATGTTTGTTTTTATAGTTGTATGATGCTTGCATGGAATGCTAGTGAATCTTATTTGATACGGTAACTAGCACAGAAATTAATAATTATTCGAACAACCAATTATTACAGAAGTTATTTACACAAATTGCATTAAAAAAAAACTTAGGTAGGTATTCTTTAAATAACAATAAATCAATATGGTTGCGTTTTCATCCCTGCTGCATTTTTATTACAAGCTTTTATTTATCTTGACTATTTTTATGTCTGTTAGTGTGGGACAAATCTTGAAACTGAATTTTGAACCAGTTCCGCCCAAGTTCGAGCTGAAATTTTTCATACTTGTCAAGTTCAGATGACAAAACAATATTATGGTGACGGCGAGCTGATCTGATGATGGAGACGGAAGGTGGACACAAGAACTCCTCGATGATTAATAGTAGCCTGGCTGTGTATGGGCTCATTTTAAATCAGCTTAAGGTTCCGACTGCTATAAAAGCTTGTTTTGAAAAATACATTTTCAACAAAAAAAAATATTTAAATGAACAAACATAAAAAAAATAACTGAATTGAGAACCTCCTCCTTTTTTTGAAGTCGGTTAATAAATAGGCAATATCAGGTGTAGAACAACAAGCGGTACATCTGCCCGGGTTAGGGGTATGGTCATAGAGTAATTTTTCCATCAAAAATATATGGGGTAAACTCGTCATTTATTTCTTTCATATACAATCAGATCTTAAGTCTAGTTTAGAGTTTCCCAAACTTATTTTGTCTACTGCCCACATTGAGAATAAATTATTTTTTGGCGCCCCCATTTATTCACCTACTTAAAAACCACTATAACTTCAAATTATATTAATTATTGTGAGTATTAGCGGAGAGTTAAACATTCATTCTAAACGAGACTTTTACTATAACCCGCAAGAGTTAACTTGAGACCTGAGCGCAGTAGGTACACTACGTTCACATAAGAAACCAACCACTGGTCTAGATATTGGTGTACTGATATGTGTACAAAATTTCATGGAGTTTGATGAAACAATAGCCAAATTAGCCAAACTTTGTTCGCTTGCCAAACGGCGTATAAGAGCCCTACTGGTGACCTCCTCTTATTTATTTATTTATTGAGAGAAACCAACAGCGATACATAATGTATAAACAGAAACTTAGAGATATAAACATATTAGGGCCAATAACAGGTTTCTACATTTGAACAGATGAAAAAAGAAATGCTGGAAACAAACAATAGCTGTCTGCAGTCTAGTAAGGTACTTAAATACATTAGGAAGCTAATCATGCCTATGTGTAGGTAGGTCATAGAAAACTATATATTAACTTTTGAAACTTGTTACTTATTAACTAACATGCCATATTAAACAAAGACCATAAAAAAAAAAGAAAATAACCAGTAGGTAATTCAAAATACCCACCACCATGCCTTATTATTGTAGTTGATTACATGCTTTCATAATCCTACCTCTAAAGGTAGGTTTTGAACAATCAAATATGTCAATATCTTTGATAACTTTTCATTTAAAAAACCGACTTCCGCCATAGTATTCGACAAAATAATTTTGGATGAAATTTTTTTTATGAAAGAACCATAGGGGTGAAAGGATTATGATACTTTCTGAATGCAAATGCTTGGTGTCTTGCTGAAAATATCAAAATCGCCATATGTATGCCTACAATATTTGAGGAGTTCCCTCAATTCCTTATGGATCCCATCATCAGAACTGGATTCTGAAAAAAATGGGACCAATCTGGAAGTATATCTACTCAAATAAAAAAAGAATTTTCCAAATCGGTTCGTAAACGCCGGAGATATGCGGTAACAAACATTAAAAAAAAATAAATAAAAAAAAAAAAAAAAATACAACCGAATTGAGAACCTCCTCCTTTTTTGGGAAGTCGGTTAAAAATAAGACGGTATAGGTTCACAAAATGCCTTTAATGAGCTCTACAGTATTAAAGTTTTTGATATGAGTTCTTATAGTTTACAAAAATAAAAAAAATATGTCGTATCTTAAGCTTTTTGTCTAGTGAAATCATAAATTCAGTACACAAATTGAATTACTCCACTCGATAAAAAAAAATAAACAAAGATACCTCCTTTTTAACTTTTTTAAAATTGAAATCTAATTTTAAACTAACTTCTGACACGTTTTAATTTATGAAACATTTGGTAACTTATAAGTTATAAATTGGGTTAGTGAAATCATCAACAAAATCTAATTAAATTGTAAAGGGAATTTTTATATAATTATTTTATACACCAAACCGAGGTATCAGAGACCCAATTCTCTGAATTATTTTAAAACTACACTGAAAGTTAACCGAATGAAGACTGAATTATGAATTGACAGAAAGATGGTATTCTGCTCCCTTATAAATAAAAATTTAGTCTACTTTCAATTCACGGTGACTACCATTAGAGTAGGATAGTTATATATTAATTGGAAAGAGTAAAGAGAGACTCCATCTGCTTAAGCTAAAATTATCGAAATAACTTTGAATTGTTCAAGTTTCAGTCACATTTCGATATAATCACATTACAGTGTTGTATTTTAAAGTTAGAGATCACTATTTCTGACATTTAAGGCATCGACACAAGATCGAAACATGATCCGAACTCTATTTTAACTATTTTTTAGTTAATGAATTTGGCCTCAGTACAACAATTCAGTACAATCACAAATTTAGCAGAGTATCCATTTCTAATGACAATCGTAATTGAATTGTAATTGCATGGTCTAAGAATGGTTTTTCCATTAAAAATAATAGAATCAGCCCCCAGAGCGTGCGCTCACCTTCTTTAGTTCATACAAAAATTGTCGTTGTAGCTTGTCATTATTTGACAGTAGCATTGCAACAAAAAAGTGTTCTAGAATTTGGAACATTTTCTCAGTACAAAAGACTTCAACGCGTTGTTGATAAAATGTTACATGCGAAAAGTTTATAGGCATGGGAGATAAGGCGCTGCATTGGTTAATTACTGATTTTGTGTTGTTAGCAACACTGTCTCGTCATAAAAGCTCGACTAAAAAAATCTTGGTAAGTACAAAAGTGAACAATAAAATACAACCGAATTGAGAACCTCCTCCTTTTTGGGAAGTCGGTTAAAAATTATAACTTTTCATTTAAAAAACCGACTTCCGCCATTGTATTCGACTAAATATTTGGATGAAAAAAATTTATGAAAGAATCATAGTGATGAAAGGATTATTATACTTTCTGAATGCAAATGCTTGGTTTGTTGCTGAAAATATCAAAATCGCCATTTGTATGCCTACAATATTTGAGGAGTTCCCTCAATTCCTCATGGACTCCATCATCAGAACTGGATTCTGAAAAAAATGGGACCAATCTGGAAGTATATCTATTCAAATAAAAAAAGAATTTTTCAAATCGGTTCATAAACGCTGGACATATGAGGTAACAAACATACAAAAAAAAAAACAACCGTATTGAGAACCTCCTCCTTTTTGTGAAGTCGGTTAAAAATTGAAAGTCAATTTTTTCATCCAAATATTTAGTCGAATACAATGGCGGAAGTCGGTTTTTTAAATGAAAAGTTATTTTGGGGCCTTTATTCAACCGATCGTAGATATTTATAAACTAGAATGGTATAGGAATAAATAATACAAAAAAAAATACTGTAGAGTTCAATATGCTGGATACAGTAATCCCAAGTGACATTCAATTCTCAAATATGTCACCTGACAGCGATCGATCAAAGTTGACAAATTAAATGTCAAAATATTTTACAAAATCTTATTGCGAGAATATCGATGTCCCTGGAGATATTGAACCATGAATTCTGTAAATCCGCGATTCATATCATCTGCACTTTTTACATTGTATACCAAATAAAATGCCTTTATTTTTTCCAGCCATACTTGGATTGACAATAAATACTCTACAACTAGTCATACTTAATATTAATGTTAATGTTAAAGAACTCCCTTTTCCGCATTCGAACTCTATGGATGGTCCATTATGCGTGAGAGTAAACTAGCTAGATAGTTAGCCAGCCTAACTAATTCCGTCCAGAAGCACAGAAGCTTCCTGGGGTCTTCTTAGGCTTCGCGGAGTGACCTCAGGTTGGGAATAAAAAGGGGGGGTATACAGGATTCCGTATACGGAATCATCTCCACGCGACTTGCACGGGTGTGCTATTTTCTCTTAGCGCATATTTTCCGTTGGAATTTGAAGAGTTAGGATTTTCATGTAAACTAAGGTATTATATTTTTTGGCACAGTGGGTTTTTGGAGATTCGAGAGGGGTGTGGGGCGGATATTTTCTTGAATATAATTTATATATCAAAAAAATACTTTTGTATATCTCATAACAAGTTCTTTCATTTGGTATATGTCACATGATGTCAAAGTTTTTTTTTCTAGTTTGTCCCCCAAAACTAATCCCTGAAATCAGAGTTCGTTTATTTACGCTATACGTTTGGTCACCTATCTCTGTATATGTACCAAATTTATTTTTTTTGGTCCATATTTATTAATATTGTCACCGGTATTCATCGCGTGTTGCCTTATTATTTATTATTCCCGACGTTTTGTTTGTTGGTCCAGTTGATTCGGAGAAAATGGGCAGTGACAGACAGACAGACAGACACCTTAGTGATCCTATAATGGTTCCGGTGGTACCTTTCGAGGTACGGACCCCTAAAAACGGATACGATAAACCCCTGTACTTATAGCTGAAAGAAAGCAAATTCGAATTTTCTAATTATAAAAAATTACGTTTCGCGCCTATCAGTATTTTTTAAGTCGGTTATTAATTTAGCCGTTTATTATCATCCGAATAATGTTTATCATATGTTTATTATAATTATATTATATTAATATTTTTATTATCATTAGTTATGTATGTAGCTTCACGTCATAGTATCAATATTAAGTATGTAGGTAGGTACACCATCAATGGCCCATGTTAATTTTGTACAGTCCAGTCGTTCCAAAGGTTGTCTGGAAGAAATCGCTACATAGCGATAAGACCGCCCATTGTATAACATAGTAGTTTTCGGTTATGTTAGTGAAATTGTTTTTTTTTTATATTATGGTGTGCAATAAAGTATTTTATTTTCTATTTATCTATCTCTTTCTTAGATTATTGGGTAAAAACATGTAAATAAAATGATTTCTTGTAGAATTGATCAAACCATCTCAGCTAAAACAATTTCAAATGTAACACTTACTCGAAAAGGTGAACCATTGTGTTCAAAATGGTATTTAAAAAAAGAATACGAAGCAACGACGAGAAATTCAAAATAAGAACATCCCACACTTGAGGCCACGATTGAAAAGGTCCGTCTCAAGAGGCACAGTTTAGTGCCCTTGCCTTGGTTCAGAAAAAAATAAAACCAGCTCTTTCTTGTCGATGGTTGAGCGGAGGCGTGAGGCTTGAGGATAATTTTGAAGGAAAGTGTACTGTTCTGATAGAGATTGTCATCTCTTTGTGACGGAGTGTCGCAGACACTTTCGCATTGTCCAATGTTTCAATTCGGGGTCGAAATGCAGCATAAAACATAGGTGACTTACCTGCGTGCTGCAAGTATGGACCGTATTTTGTCGTCTCGATAAACTGACTTTATCTATCGAATCATGTCTATAGCTCGTGGCATGTTACTAGCCTCGATAACATCGAGACTTTGTCAACAGATTATTGATTTATGAATATGGGAACACTATATTTCGACTCCATTCGTTCGTCATTCATTCAATTTAACGATCGAAAATGTTTGAATCGATCGATAAAGTTCGATAAAACGGAACTGTGTCGACGAAAACAGTAGCAAGGAATTGTTTTATCATTTTTATATATGTCATAAAAACATAAAAATTAGACGTCAAAAAAATCTTTGGTTACCTTCCCAAAACAACTTTGAAAATATATTTTCATGGGTATGGAGAATAAGTATGTACTTTACGACATCCACGGGAGGAGAAAGAGGGATATATTCCAGGCCGGTCACACCACGACAGTTTAAAAAATTTAGTTTAATTTCAGTTTATGATAATTTATAAAATACTTAATATATATAAATGTGTTTTAGGAGCCACAGTGGCTTTTCCCATTCGATTACTACCTATATATATTTTAAATGCAACTACTAACTTTAATAAAATTAAACATAGAAAAAAAAAAAAAAAATTATACGATTACCTACATTTATAACATAACACCCAACAGTCACATACGTAGTCCTGATCCCATGCTAGGATTCCCTGTGTCGTGGGTATCAGGAACTACGAGTACCATGGTACCCATAACACACAGATCCGGAACAAATATTTGCAGATCATACAATACATTTGTTTCGCAGCGGGAATCGAAACCGCAACCTTTTGCATCGCATTCGGCTACTCGCCCATAAGATAAGATAAGATAAGATAAAATTGATTCACACAAAAAAATAAAATAAAATTAAGATTAGATAAAAATTAGAACTACGGGTACCATGGTACCATAACACCTAGACCCGGAACAAATATTTGCAGATCATACAAACATTTGTCCCGCAGCGGGAATCGAAACAGCAGCCTCTTGCATCTCATCCGGCTATCGCGGCATCGCCCATAAGATAAGATAACATTTATTTACACAAAAAAATAAAATAAAATAATTATTAAGTAGATAAAAATTATTCATACATAAATTACATAATACATAATATTGTGGAATACGTACTCGGACAATATTTTCCAAAGTATGATGATGATGATGATATAAATAATTCGGAATGCCTGCATCCTTAATTTTTGAAAGGGTGTGAACATAACCCCTCTTGTCCGGGGTCACTTTTTGTGATAGCCATTCAATACTGACGTCCCACTGAGAATTGTGACTATAAAGCGGTATTGGTTATATTCTTATTTTGAATTATGTAAATTCGAACAGCCCTTCATTTAAAACGCGTGTTTTTAGGGTTCCTCATATCAAAAGGAAAAAACGAGACCCTTATAGGATCACTTTGTTTTCTGTCAGTCTGTCACTCAAGCATGACCCTTTTTCTCAAGAACGGCTAAAGGAATGAACTTGTTTATAGCAAATATGAAGGTATGAGTTTATAGTGTTGTACAAAAATCAAGCTTCTAAACCGAAACATTAAAAAAAAAAAATTATACTGCTTGGCAAGCAAACAAGCATACGTCCCACCTGATGGAAAGTATGTTACCGTAGCCTATGGACGCCTGCAACAACAGAGGCATCACACGCGCGCTGCTGACCCTGAGACTTAAAGATGAAAAGTCTCATGTGCCTGTAATTTCACCGGCACCCGTACCCTTCAAACCGAAACACAGCAACGCGAGCACTACTGCTTGACGATATGCTTGAGATATGGCAAAGAATGTCTAATGTTTGAATAGAAATCGCGAAAATTAAAATCCTTCAGGGTATTTCCAGTAACTTCACAATTCTGTTTGGAATGAGGGGTTTTCACGGCCGTTTCATATCATGCTTTCAGCGTTGAAAATAGATGGCGCTGGTCTGTTAAGTAAATGTCAAGTGTCAAAATAAAGTTAAATGTCAACATAAACAACGTAGATATATTTTCGTTTCGTGGTATTTATTTTTGCTTACTTCTAAAAACATCACGAAATCACTAGCGCACACTCAAGAAGCAGACACAAACATAATATCATGACTAATAGCCACAGAATAGTTAGATAATAGCTTAGTACGCGTGCACCACAGATAATACATTTGACAATCTTGGCATTTACAGTTGAGTCAGCGCCATCTATCGAAACAATTTGAACTACCTGTTTTTTATCGAAGTTGAAAAGCCCTCATTCTAGGAGGCTTTTTGACACATATAAAAGAAAAAGTCTAAAATTGAGGAATTTTGTAATGTTGTTGAAGTTTGTAGGAAAAACTGGCTAAAACTCGAGGATCTGACGATTTCGAAATAATTTACGGATCGGAACCCTCAAGGCGCGAGACTCGCTCGCACTTGTCCGGTTTTTGTAAAGCCTGTTAATATAATTGTGGTCATTATATAAAAAGGCATTAAACATGGTGGATGTTGGTTTGAGAGTTTGGTTGTATTCTAAGAATTAATTAGTGGTCCCAACCACTAAGTAAATAACAGTTTTAATATTAATACCTACCTAACCCACCAAATACCTAACCCAAAAAACGCAAGAGCGGCGAATCAAAAAATCGAAACGGGAAACCGCATCAAAAAAAAACAATACATTTCGAATTTCGAACACCGAAAAGGACTGGCCCCAAGTAATTTAAAAATGATAGGGAAAAAAATATCCGCCGTTACGCTCCGATCCATGCGAGAAAGAGGGATAGCAGATGTAATTTGAAAACGGAATGTTCGTGGGACGGTTGCGTATCAAGATGGCGGATGGTTTAATGAAGGTAGATGAGGACAATTGTTTTGAATTGATATTGCTCTCCTATTGGCTGTTGCTTGATTGGAATTAATTTATTGTTTTGATTAAAGAAAGCGGATGTTCTATTGGTATTCTAAAAGATATTCACTTTTTATTGGATTGAATTGGTCAGAAAATGTACAACGGAAAAAACTGTTAGAAATTAGAGTTAGTACTAGAGCTCATTGTGAGAGAGTACGTATGAGGAAGCTTTGTGTGTTCCGGTTTGAAGGGTGCCGGTGAAATTACAGGTACACTGAATTACAGTCCACAGGCACAAACTTTTCATCTTAATATCTCAGTATGACGAGCGCAGTGCAATGCCACTTGAATGAATGAATTAACTATTTATTTGCTTATAATGTAGGTACAGTACAAAACATTAATGCGTCTATGATCCAAAGGACGTGACCTAAGAGGTATTGCATTTGTTATTGACATCTGCTTAACATCAATTAGGCCCCATACCAGCCCCCCAATTAAATTACAGTAGCAAATGCAATGGCAATGAAATACATTTGTTCAACAACACACAGATATACACAGAACAGATAGGTAGAATAAAGGAAAAACAGGAAAAATAGAGGTAGGCAATAAAGAAAGGGTAGAATAGGGGGGGGGGGGGGGTAGGCAATAGGGATAATTTCGACAGCCTTAGCGCTGTACAAATTGAAACTTTGAAGGGGGAATATTCAAGTCAATAAGTATACCCTATTCAAGTTACATAAGATTTAGATAGCGTTTAGGGCAGCCAAACTGATCTCCATTGTTGCGTTCCCCATTACCATTCGCAACTGTAATTAGAGGGCTGTTCCGTCATCAACGAATCGAATAGAAAGTATTCTGTTTCTGTGATTTTTCCAAAAGATTTTACAACAAAAGATGTAATTACTGAACCCTTCAAGTGGATGTAATTAAAATTAAATTAGAAAGTCATAGTATGATCTTTAACCTCAGTGAAAACCGACATTACCTGTCTCAGTCTATTATTTTAAGAAGAAAAGAGATAGAGACGTTGCTAAACCAAATTAAGTAACTGCTATCATTTTATAAATAAATGCTGGACATTTCACACAACATTATCTAGCCCCAAGCTAAGCAGAGCTTGTGATATGGGTATACCTACTAGATAACTGATATACTTAATACAATACATTACATAGATAGATATTTTTATATTATACATAGAAAAATACCCAGAACACCCTGAACAAATATCTGCAGATCGTACAAATATTTGTTCCGAGGCGGGAATCGAACCTCCTGCGTCGCAGGCGAACCTTCGCTCGCCGCGCTACAAAATCGTCCATTTGATACCAAACTCATCTTATTTTATTCACATTTTCAAACAACGGCCATAGCGAAAAGTCAATAATTTGGCCCACAGATGGCTCGGCCACCGTGAAACGAACCCTTTTATTGAATTATATATTAGCGTTTAATTTCCGCCATATTTAATTTAGTGTGACGTCATATAGTCAATGACACGCGAAACATCAAGACGCTTCATATGATACTATATTTGTCAAAATCCGTCTAGTAGTTTCGAAACTACGAGGGGACTACGAGGGACAGATGAACAAACTTAAGCACAGACTGCAAAGAACCTAAACCTCCTTTTGTTGTGCCGCAATCGAGTAAAAATAGTCTCAACTCATTTTACAACCAATAAAAATAAAATGTGACCACTATTAATAGCATTACATAAGTAAGTACATAACAGATTGTAACAAGCAAGTAGCCTTGACAATGACTGTAGAGTAAGTGTCACGGCTATCCGTGTCGAAAACTGACGATTGTCTATTCGACTCGGTCTATCGACGTCGGCGTCGATGCGATTTTTTTATTCGCTATTGTATTTATAGTAAATGATATACGATTGCGTTAAAGCTTCGTACGTTCATCATTCGTTTACTTTTATCTTTAGACTTTTGAACTTTATAAAAAAAAACAACAGCCTTATTACAGAACATGGTCTAAATCTGAATTTATTCCAGGCGTACTAGTCTAGGCTTAAATATCGACATTATATACGACTTTAATACGAAAGCAGATGGTTTGTTTTCCGAAATCAATTCTCGCGCTACTTCGCAAATTTACAAAGTATCAAACTGACGGATTGTGTCACATCACAATTGAGATGTCCAAATTCTTACCTCTAACAAGCAATCAACTGTCAATTTATAGACCATTGCTAAACTAGGGGGCTGCCTGGTTTTAGATAAACCAGAGATAGTCCAAGCTTATGTAATTTTTGGCATAAGCTCGGACTATCTAGCTCGATTGTTGCTTCTGGAAAACAAACCATCTGCTTTTGTATTACAGTCGTATATACCATAGGTCGATATTTAAGCCTAGACTGGTAGTCCTGATTTAAACCCTGACTAAGGGCATGTTTTGTAATAACACCCCAAGGGTTCATCATCATCATATAGAAGTTTACTGCTGGACATAGGCCTCCCCCTTAGAATGCCACACGACGACCGGTCTAGAGCTGCCTCCATCCACCGACTCCCCGCGAAGTTTATAATGTCTTTAGTCCATCGAGTGGAGGGCCTTCCTCCACCGCGTCGTCCGGTAATACATTACATAGATAGGTAGATATTTTTTATTATACATATAAAAATACCCAGAACACCCTGAACAATTGTCTGCAGATCGTACAAATATTTGTTCCTAGGCGGGAATCGAACCCGCAACCTCCTGCGTCGCAGGCAAACCTTCGCCCGCCGCGCCACAGAGGTCGTCTAAGAAGAATGAATATCATTCAGAATTGTCAATTGATAGTCATTTTAGGTAGGTACTTGTCAAACGTTGATCACCGAGTGACTTTCAAGATAGGGAATAGGGGGCCTGAAGTTCCCAAGCCTTCAACTACACAGTATCTGAAGTACACACACAATATGTATGTTGTTTTTCCTTGTAACTTAAAATACACACAAAAGACATCTATCGCGAATCGATTACTATTCGCAATTCCGTCCGGTCTACGATAAAAAACATGTTTTAATTGTTTTGCGCGCCAAAAAAAAAACGACGCCATTTTGTGAGCTATGTCGGTCCTTCACGGTTGACCAATAGGAGAGTGGGATGTGTGGGTAATTAAAAGTGTTTTTTGTCTATGGAATTTTGTATTTTAGGGTTGGGCATTTTTTACCGACTTCAAAAAGAAGGAGGATACTGTAACACAAGTTCACATATCAACCCAACAGTCACATACGTTGTTTTGATCCCAAACAAGGATTCCTTGTGTCGTGAGTACTACGAGTACCATGGTACCATTAACACCCAGACCCGGAACAAATATTTTCAGATCACTATAAAACTATACCAACTACTACTAGTCCTATAAAAGTCCCTATAAAGATGGTATAATAGATAATAGGTAGGTATTTAAAATAAAACAGACAAGTGCGAGTGAGACTTTCGCCCGATCGGGTTCCGATCCGTAAGCTATTTCGAAATCGTCTAGAGGCATTATCGAGTTTCAGCCACATCTTCTTAAAAACATCAACATGCCATTTAATGTCTAAATAAGTTGAAATTACTCAATTGTTGTCATTTTCCTTTGTTTTTTAAAGTCTCCTAGCATTCCAAATTTCGGAATTGTCAGGAAGCACTCTAGAGGATTTTCATTTACGCGATTTCAATACAAAATTTAAGACATTTATTTCTAACTGTTTTCTTTTTTATTTTGATCTTTTGAATGCATTCTTTATTCGTTATTGTACACAATATTACTTACAAAAAAACTTACACATAATAGGACATATACAAAGGGGAGCTTAACCCTAAAAGAGTTTTCTTCCAGCAAACGAGCATTGAGCTAGAAGCTTAATTTACTATAAGCTATCCTATAGTATATTTGCTATAAATTTAATTAAAACCGTTCCTGAGAAAATACAGACAGACCTACAGACGGAAAGCAAAGTAATCCTATAAGGGTCCATTTTTTTCTGTTGGTACAGAACCCTAAAATTATCATACATACTTACTGTTGTGTTGATTGGATGATCTATGCTCGAATTAATTAATCTCCTATTAAGGACCGACTACAAAGAAGTGACAATTAATCGCCTTAACTCAAACGATTTCTATTTAATCCCAAAAGTAGCCAAAACAGTAACCCGTTGAGTGACGCGTCGTCAGCCGCATGAAAAAATTGTCGCCCCGGTCTTTTGGATCAACAAAAGGAGGATTACCTTTTAAATCCTTATTGTTTGTCACAATTGTCGAAGTAGCCAGTGTGACAGACCAATATAGAATGGGTTTTTTTTGTGGCTATAAAAATGTCAAATAGTGACAAATTTTCGATTAGATCAGTTTTTGTTGATTTTCGATTGATTAGATTAAGATTTTTGGATTGCAGTTTAAACTTGAGCTGGTAGGCTTTAGGTGCGAACGAAATAACAGTCTGTTGGTTTTTATACGACAACGCTTCATATCTATAGACCATCGAAAGGAGGGCCTTCCTCTATCGCGTCCGGTTTGTGGTCGCCACTCGAGAACCTTTATTCCCCAACGGTTGTCAGTTCTGCGAGCTGTATGACCTGCTCATTGCCACTTCAACTTGCTAATTCATAGGGCCATGTCGGTGATCTTGGTTCTTCTACGGATTCCTTCATTTCGGATTCTATCACGTACTATCACGTAGTAATAGTAGTTTTATCCCAGTATAGCCCTCTCCATAGCACGCTGTGCGACCTTTAGTTTATGAGGTCAATAGTTAGCGAGCACGTCTCAGTGCCGTAAGTCATCTTATAATTCTTTATTGCACACACAAAATATTATACAAATAAGTAATAAAGAAAGACATGTACAAAGGCGAGCTTATCCCTTAAAAGAGTTTTCTTCCAGTAAACCTTTGAGGCTAGAGAGAAGGTGATAAAGTTGGTAGAAGGTGTGCAAAACAACGTGAAATCTAAAAATATAAATAAAACCATAGACATACTACTTAATAATATAAAGATAATGATAATACATACTACTTACTTACTTTACTTTACTGGCAACGCGCACTGATTATAGACTTTCGTCTTGCTCTGTGATATGGTATCTGTAACAACAAGATATGTCGTAGTTTCCCGAGCGCTGGCCCATCCGAGTTTAGTTGAATTTTTAACATAATTGAACTAAAACCAAAGACAAAAACCTTTATTTAAATCTCCAAAATCTTAATGATTTACAACCTTTTACACACATTGCCCATCCGAAATAACTACACAGCTACCGTGCATAATTATAAGCCTGTGGGTGCGGTCTCTAAGACCCCTATTGACAGCTAAAGAGATTATCACAGCGCCTTTCAAAGACACTAAAAGGGTTACCGTATTTTTTTTTCTGTGGTCAGCCACCGGACCAGGCTGTGATTTATTGTTTTATTCTGCCAAGTGTTAGAACGCGAATTTCAATTGTATTTCGATGGTGTTCGAGTTTTAACTCGATTAGTAGCATAGAAAGGTTTGTGTGATAAATTATGATTTTTATGAATATTGCGGTGTTTCCGAAAGGATATTTTAGAAAAGCAACGCATTCAGTAGGTTCTATGTCTCGGAAGGCAACTCCCTGAGGTTTTGTCGGCAATCAACCGTGAAATTGAGGTTTCATAATAGGCCCTTTGCCTAGCCGTGGTGTTTCTTGCCTTAGAATCCATCTCCTCCCATGGATTTCGTAAAAGCTGACTAAGGGTACATCAGCATTCTCCTGAGTACTCAATATCTATACTGCGATCACCAATCCGCCTGCCAGCGTGGTGGTTATGGCAAGTCCCCTCCATTGCATTCTATGGGGAAGCCTAAAGATAGATAGATAGGTGGTTACCTACTTTCTTACCTACTACCTTCTTGTCTAATGTCAATAATTTTATGTACCTATTTAAAATTTTGATTTGTCTTTTTTATCTAGGCAATTATGTTCTATCTCTCACTAGTCTACTGGAAGAGCCTAGCTTCCCACAACACTGGGAATCCTAGTGTAGGAGCTAGTGTACAAAATTATAATTATGGTACCTTTTTCTGGATCAATAAATGATTATTATTTAGACCTCTGTGGCACGGCGGGCGAAGGTTCGCCTGCGACGCAGGAGGTTGCGGGTTCGATTCCCGCCTCAAACAAATATTTGTACGATCTGCAGATATTTGTTCAGGGTGTTCTGGGTATTTTTCTATGTATAATAAAAAATATCTATCTATGTAATGTATTGTATTAAGTATATCAGTTATCTAGTACCCATAACACAAGCTCTGCTTAGCTTGGGGCTAGATAATGTTGTGTGAAAAGTCCAGCATTTATATTTATTATTATTATTATAGATAGATTAACACTTTATTGAACACCAGGCATACATAAAAGGATAATATTAAAATTAGCAGTTCAATGGGCGGCCTTATCGCCGAGTGCAATTTCTACCAGGCAACCTTTGGATGGACAGTAACGAGCGAAGCAGTAACGAAACGGGGCGGTGCATAACAATAATCAAAGAATGATGATATACAACTTTTACATTTAACTTGAATACATAATATACCTGCTTTTTTAAAATAAACTAATAAATAGTAATAAGTAACTAACCAAGTTAGTAAGTAAGTAAGTAAGTAGTGTAGTAAGTGGCCTAACTTGTATCCACTCAGAAAATGCTATAGTATAATCTTCTCCTCAGGCGAGTACGTGCTGCAAGGTGAGCTCCCAAGCGAGCTGGTCAGCGCCGAGGAGTCGCGCTTCGATCTACTTGAGGAGGCCTTGCAACTGGTTGAGCTCGGGGACGAGGCAGAGGCCAAAGATGAGCCGGCTGAGGTGAGTCAAGTTTACTACTAACCCCCTTTTTAGGATTCCGTACCCAATGGGTAAAACGGACCCTATTAAGGCTCCGCTGTCGGTCCGTCCGTCCGTCCGTCCGTCCGTCCGTCTGTCATCGGGCTGTATCTCATGAACTGTGATAGTTAGACAGTTGAAATTTTCACAGATCATTGTATTTCTGTTGCCGCTATAACAGTAAATACTAAAAAACAGAATAAAATAAATATTTAAGGTAGCTCTTATACAAAAAACGTGATTTGTTGTTATAGCGGCACCAGAAATACCTACATCATCTGTGAATTTCAATTGTCTAACTATCACGGTTCATGAGATACAGCCTGGTTACAGACGGACGGACGAACGGACAGCGGAGCCTTAGTAAAAGGGTCCGTTTCACCCATTGGGTACGGAACCCTAAAAATTAGCTTGCTATGTACCGAGGGCTGCTACTTGACGTAATTCTCTGTAATGCTCACAGCAGGCGGTAGAGGGCAGCAGCAGCACCGCCGACGCCGACGCCGGCGCCATGCTGCATCCCGCCATGCGGCACTTGCCGCATCACATGGCACACTACCACAATCAGGTTAGTACCACTTCCATATCTAGGGATGTGATAAAAACATGGATTTGATCAAACCCCATGAAAGTAAAATCGTATTCGAAAACGATTTTTTTTTTATACTACTTGGCAAGCAAACAAGCTTACGGCCCACCTGCAACACCAAGGGCATCACACGCGCTGCCGACCCTGAGACATTAAGATGAAAAGTTTAATGTGTCTGTAATTTCACCGGCACCCGTACCCTTCAAAGCGAAACACAGCAATGCAAGCTCTACTGCTTGCCGGCAGAAATCGGTATGGTTTAGAGAATGGTGCACAGAATCGCTGAATGTTTATCGACCCTGTAGGTTTGAATCAAAAATAATCAAATTGCGGTATCAGGGTATCAAAGGTTACTCAAAACTTAAACTAAGTGATGATAAATGAATGCGTGTCACCCGATCACATCCCACACACGTAGTGGAATGGGGTAGGGTGCAAGTTACAAACTTACGGTTCCCGCGTACCTCGTCGAACTTTTCGGCTAAATTACTCTTCAATTCTCTCTCTCTCACACACACACACACACACACACACACACGCCATTTCCCCCGACGGGATAGCTTAGGTTTAGACTTCATATACACGAGCGGCACGATGTCAACGGTGGCAGCCGTCGACCTATAGCGACGCTTGCAGTTGTTGCAGCAACTCGATGGCTCGAACGGCTGCCGCCGACGCGTCGGCGAATTACGCTTCAATTATCTCTCTCTGACACACACACACACACACACACACACACACACACACACATACACACACACACGCACGCACGCACGTACGTCTTTTCCCCCGAAGGGATACGCAGAGCCTCAAAGGGCCTCTTTTCAAAGTGGGTTGCACATCGCAGGAATATAGACGTGACAAGTGATGAACTCATCGTCGCCATTGCTTTCCACGACATAACAACACACTCCTAAATAACCCCAAACTTAACACTTTTAGTTCATTGTTTCAAAAATGTAGAACATTCTATACCTTGATAAGTCGTTTACTCCCAGCGTCTCCCACCTGTCTGGCCCCACTGGGGGACGTATAAGTCTTATCCAAATATGTGTACTTACAACATTTTATAAAAATCTGACTTGTAGTTTTTTAAATGAAAAGTTTTTTTATTTGAAAAATCCAGATTGAACGAAAAGACGTAATATCTCTGGCCATGGTAGTCTCGGCTTGAGAACAGGACTCCTCTAATGATATCGTAAAAAGCAGCCTCCACCTGAGTAAATAACACCAATACTGCAATTAGCTAGCAGTCGTTAAATTTGCTTCCATAAAGTAAATCTAGGATACAGTTTTAGTGTTGCAGCTACATATCTATCATGCTATCTCAATCTCTCATAACTTGTACCATACAGGAGTGTTTGAAAAACGCTGCATTTTCGAGCCTTTTTCGAAACGCATCAATCATTGTATCCGGAGACGTGAATGTTTTCGAGACAAATTGTACATGATTTTATCTTTGCTCTTGTTTTAGTCAGCTACCGATCGCTGTTTGACATAAACCAATCTTTATCTTTCTTTACCAAAAAATCCAGTCTTTTTTGACCAAAGAAACCTCATATTGAAATTATTTCTCTAACGGGACTTTTAGCTTCAAAATGGCAAAATGGAAACTGTACCTTGAACTGCAAAATGGGCAAAGAAACCTCATATTGTTTTTTTTCTCAAAGGGGACTTTAAACTACAAAATCGCGAATAAAACCTCATATTGAAAATATCTCTCAAACTGTACTTTTTACTGCAAAATGGTCAAAGAAACCTCAAAGATTTTATAATACCAAGAGTAGTATTATTTTATTTACAGCATGGAAGGCGGGGGCCAACTTCCTTAAAGATACGCGAAAAAATTACATCTTCCATACATATATACATAGTATGTATACATTCATACATACATAAAATTACGCCTGTTTCCCGTAGGGGTAGGCAGAGACCACGGAGTTTCATTTGCTACTATCCTGACATACCTCTTTTGATTAATTCACTCTCATTACGTCTTCTCCAAAACATCTCCGATTTACTTACATCTTCCATTTCGTCACAAATTCGATAATCCCCTAACCTGTCTCGTATGTTTGTCTATCGTAGGAATGTTAATACTAAGCAAACTATGCCCAGCAGTGGGATAATACAGGTAAACAAAAAGGTGAACTATGTGCATAGGAATACGGTAGCGGGATTCAGGAGTTTTTGTCAAATGATAAAAGTTTGCATTTCTAGAGTAGGGAATTGGTCGATGAAACTGACTTTATTTTTATCGATAGACATAGGTATAGCTCAAAAGATCGACGTGTCGCAAAAAGTCAAAAATTAAAATTTTGTAAGAACTTTCCGGTTGAATTACATGTAACTTTTACATGATTTATTTTTTCAAAAATCTAGAGCACGTCGTACCTTTATAAGTCTTATTCGATTAGGTACTCGTCTATCAACCAAACTTTATGAAAATCTATCTTGTAGTTTTTAAATCAATGAGAAACTTTTTATTGGTTCCATCTGGCTCGAGATTCCTTTTAATTTAATAACAGCTGTTCAGGGCTGTCAAACGGTGAGAAAAGCGACGTTTGACAGCCATGATCGCACAATTTACAAACCTGTCGCGAGATAGAGAATAGGGGGACCACCGGTCTGGGTGTTGTGGTACCATAGTACTCGTAGTTACTGATAGCCACGACGCAGAAAAACTTAGTGTGAGACCAGGACTACGTATGTGAATGTTGGGTGTTATGTTATGTTATATAAATATCGATACATTTACCTCATCCCTAAATAATAATAATTTCGCCCGAGCCTCAAACTCAATGTATCGAAATTCCTTGCATGTTTACTTAGGCTCCACTTGAAACTGCGTTCTCAAATGACTCAAATCAAATGACATATTTTAACTTTAAATAAAGTTTTGGTAGGCTCGGCCTAAGAATATGACTCATCCATCTCCTGTGGATGTCTTAAAAGGCGACTAAGGGACTAAGCCAGGGGATGGCCAGCAGCATCACCAAAGTATTATACACCACAAGTGTATAATATAAACCTGTTTTAATTTTTTGATGCACCCTCAATTATGTTTTTGTATAAATAACTACTATGTAATAGAAGTTTTTAGATACATATCCTTATACCTAGTAAATATGTAACAGGCGTTTGGTATAAATAAAAATATTCTTATTCTTATTCACCAAACTACGATCACGAATCCTGCCAAGCGTGGTGATTATGGCAAATCCATTATGGACCTCACTAGTTGCGCCCCGCGGTTTCACCCGCGTGAATAATGATGAAAATTGATGATGATGAAAAGTAGCCTATGTGTTAATCCAGGACGTAATCCATTCCAAATTTCACTCAAATCGATTCAGTAGTTTTTACGTGAAAAGTCAAAGTCAAAAGTCAAAGTCAAAAAGAACTTTATTCATTGAAATCACAAGGATCATTTTGAATCGTCTTATATAAAATTAAATTACTCCTGTTCCAACGCGACCAAGCCTAGAAGAATCAGGCAACAAACTCGGCTTGGCTTACATAAATGGTCCGTCTTACCACTAGGTGAGAAGCGCCTGTGTGGTGCCTCGGAGCAAGGAGTTGCTGATACATAGTAAATGAGAACTTAAAAACCTTAGGAAGGTAGTCAAAAGTAAATAAACATCAGCAAAAATATGCAAGACAGCACACGCTACGCTTGTTATACTTATAAATAATAATCTAATACAAACATGTAAATAGGTAAGTACAGATATTGCAAATTTCCATTTTAGCAGTCGAGGGGCAGAGCGACATCAGGCCACGCGGCTTTATCATTAATATAGTCATCAAGAGTGTAATACGCTTTTTTAATTAGATTCATCTTTATGTAGGATTTAAATCTTCGAATAGGAAGTTTAAATGCACCTTCTGGAAGTTTATTATAGAACCGTACAGAATTCCCCATAAAAGATCCACTTACTTTCTTTAATCGAAATTTTGGTATATTTAGTTTGTGTTTATTTCTCGTGTTAATACCATGCACGTCACTTTTTATCATAAAACTATCCAAGTGTTTATGTGTATGTAATAATATTTCATAGATATATTGCGATATTACTGTAAGAATATTGATTTCTTTGAAACGCTCTCTCAAGGAGTCACGCGACTTCATTTTATAAATGGCACGTATTGCCCGTTTTTGCAAGACAAAAATAGCTTGGATATCTGCTGCTTTACCCCACAGTATGATACCATATGACATAACACTATGGAAGTAGCTAAAATAAACAAGCCTAGCTGTAGCTTCATCAGTAAGCTGCCTTATTATACGAACTGCATATGCAGCGGAACTAAGTCTACCAGCAAGAGCCACAATTTGTGGTGCCCACTGCAAGCCCGCATCAATATTAAGCCCTAAGAAAATAGTAGACTTGACAAGATCAAGTGTCTCCCCATTTATTTTAATATTAGTTGGATAATGTTTTACATTTGGCAATGTGAATTTGATGCATTTAGTTTTTTTAGCATTAAGCAAAAGATTATTAACTGTGAACCACTCAAGAACACGCGATAGTGAATCATTTACATCATCGTAATTAGATTTAGATCTATCAACTTTGAAAATCAAAGAAGTATCGTCAGCAAACAGAACTATGTCACATATATCTTTCACAAAAAAAGGGAGATCGTTAATGTAAACTAGGAATAAAAATGGGCCTAGTATTGAACCCTGTGGCACCCCCATGACAATAGTCGATCCTGAAGACCTTTCACCACCAACATCAACTTTTTGGACTCTATTGGATAAGTAAGAATTTACAAGATTAATTGCCTGATTTTGTATGCCATAATGTTTTAACTTGGAAATTAAAGTATCATGCCTCACGCAGTCAAAAGCTTTGGACAGGTCGCAGAAAACTCCGATCGCGTCCTGCGAGTTCTCCCATGCTTCAAATATGTGTTCTAAGAGCATGGTACCAGCATCGGCTGTCGAACGACCCTTAGTAAATCCAAATTGATGACTATGAAGAAGTCCGTGGAGGTTGAAGTGTGACAATAACTGAGTAAGAATAAGTTTCTCAAAGATTTTACTTAACGCAGGCAATATAGAAATTGGCCTATAATTACCTGGATCTTTTTCATTACCAGACTTGAACAAAGGAATTAATTTACTATGTTTCATAAGATCAGGAAAGACTCCCTCGTCAACACATCCATTGAAAATATAGGCCATACACGGCGCAATATCAATAATTATAACACCTTTGTAGATATTCCCCAAAGGTCTTCAGTATTTTTAATATTAAGTGACTTAAATGTCTTAACAATATCAATGGCATTAACGTATCTGAAACTAAACGCGACCTCACACTTATCAACACTTAATTCCAATAAAGTAGATGCTCCAGAGGCAGTTGATTTTAAAGATTGAGTCACAATATTAGGTATACTAGAGAAAAAACTATCAAAGGCATTTGCGACCTCAATATTATTTGATAATATTGTATTGTTTACGTTTAAATTAATTTGTTTACTACGAGGTTTAGCTTTACCTGTTTCATTATTTATTAATTTCCAAGTTGTCTTAATTTTATTTGTTGATTTTTCTATTTTATTTCTCAAATGCAATGATTTTGCTGCATGACAAACTTTTTTGAAGGTCTTGGAATAGTTCTTTATGTACAAGATAAACGTTGGATCGTGCAACATTGATTCTCTAGCCGCATAGAGTTCATATAATTTATTCCTACTTCTATAAATACCGGTTGTAGCCCAATCAGCTAACCCGACATTAGCTCTAGCTTTACATTTTTTTAACTTAAATATCTCACTATGTTCCTCACATATCAACTTAAACAAACTAGTAAAAAGGTCATTCGGATCATCTACGCACGGTACAAGGGGCATTTTAAGTTCAATACTGCCCTGGAACTTCTTAATGCGACTTTCTGTGATAGGCCGATAAGTGAATTCCTTAGGTTCATCTACAAAATTACAAGTAAATATAGCACTGTGACCATAGTGATCTGAGGTGAAATGTTTAATTACTGATTTATCAATTGGAACACTACTGCAATAAATATTATCTAAACAGGTGGATGTTGTTAGTGTCACCCTTGTAGGTTCTTCGAAGAGGTGATTTAAGTTAAAGCATTTAAATAAATTAAGCAGCCTCTCAGATAGAGGATTAACCGGAATATCTATATTGAAATCTCCGCAGACTATTAGCATTTTATTACAAACAAAAGTTTTAAGCAATGCTTCTTCCATAGTGGATTCAAATAATGCGAAGTCTGCGTCAGGGGGACGGTAAACGCTCACAATGATATGCCGCTCTAGCTCAACACAAGATAGCTCAATAGTCCTCTCAATAGTGAGATTTGCAACATCTTTACGTTCCTTGCATTTTAAAGTATTTCGAACAACAATTAAGGAACCCCCACGTATGGCGTTTTTGCGTTTGTATGAACTTACAATATTATAATTCTCATAATAAGGGAGTAAATCAAATTGTAACATCCAGTGTTCAGTTACACACATAATATCAACATTAAAACGATTTAAAAATAATTCTAATTCTAAGATTTTGCTGGGAAGGCCTTGCACATTTTGATGTACTACATGTAATGTGCCCGGCTGTCTCATTGTCGAACTCGTCAGTTTAAATGACTGTCAGCTACTCCTACTTGTTTGCCCTCATTAGTACTACTACTAACTACGGGCTTGTCGGTGAACTGCGTTATAGTACTTATAACGGGATCAAAAATATTAAATGCTAACAATTTAGCAATTATTAATTTACTATGTCTACTCAAATACATAGTATCTTGTGTCAAAATAAAATTACTAATAAAATGATTAGTATCAAAATACAAAACGTCTCTATGACGACATGTCAAATTATACAGCATTAAATTAAGATTCCAAATTTTTTGATTTTCTTTAGTACTCAAACATTTTGAGTAAGGGAAAGCACATAAAATTAATTTTCCCAGTCCTGAATCTAGCAGAAAGAGTAACAAACATCCATCCATACTCACAAACTTTCGCGTTTGATGATGATGATGATGATGAAAAGTAGCCTATGTGTTAATCTAGGGCGTAAAGTATCTCCATTCCAAATTTCACTCAAATCCATTCAGTAGTTTTTACGTGAAAGAGTAACAAACATCCATCCATACTCACAAACTTTCGCGTTTATAATATTAGTAGGATTCAGCTGTGGTTGTCTACCGGCAGAGTCTCGGCCTAAGATAGAAGAATAGAACTCCTGTGGATGTTGTAAAAGGCGACTAAGGGTTTACGCCAGGGCATAGGCAGCAGCATCCACCTGACCACTTAACACTAAACTCCAATCACCAATCCGCATGCCAAGCGTGGTGATTATTGCAAATCCCTCCATTGCACGCTATGCATGCTATGGGGGAGGCCTCATCCAGCAGTGGATGTCTACTGGCCGATGAGAAGGGTCTCGGTCTGAGTATAGGACTCCTCCAACTCCTGTGGATATCGTAAAAGGCGACTAAAGAATTAATCCAGGGTATGGGCAGCAGCATCCACCTGAGCACTTAACACAACTCCAATCCGCATGCCAAACGTGGTGATTATGGTATATCCCCCCATTGCACGCTATGCATGCTATGGGGGAGACCTCATCCAGCAGTGGCTGACAACCGCCTGATGAAGATAAAGCTTTGTAATATCTTTAGTCCATCGAGAGGAGGGCCTTCCTCTACCGCGTCGACCGGTTTGTGGTCGCCACTCGAGAACCTTTATTACCCAACGGTTGAGAGTAGACGACCTCTGTGGCGCGGCGGGTGAGTAGCCGGCTGAGATGCGCGAGGTTGCGGGTTTGATTCACGCTGCGGGACAAATGATTGTATGATCTGCAAATTGTTCCGGGTCTGGGTGTTGTGGTACTCTTAGTTCCTGATGCCCACGACACAGAACATCCTTTAGTGTGGGGTCAGGACTACGTATGTGACTGTTGGGTGTTTATGTTATGTGCTATAATGGCCACGCTGCATTTTGTGCATGGCCGGAAATCGAACCCGGGAATTAACCTTATGAAGACTTGTTTGTCAATTTTCGGTGGCATAAGTTTTGTCCTGGCTGCTGGCTTATTTAGCAGGGTGTGTTAGTCCGAGTTGGTCATGGAAAGCAATGGCGACGATGAGCTCACCACTTGTCACGTCTATGTTCCTGCGATTGTGCAACCCACGGTGAAAAGAGGCCCTTTGAGGTTCTGCCTACTCCTTCAGGAAAAACGGTGTGTGTTTATATATGTATGTAACAAGTCTAACCTATATATTCACCACCAGCGCTCTGCAAAATCAGTCATGTCATTTTAATATTAGACTTACTTGCTAATACCTTCAACCTCTATGATACAGCATAATTATTATTCGCATCACTAATATCGATTTTAATAAAGTATCGATATTTTCCTTATTGCAAACCCTATCTTTGCAATCTAATGACAGGACAGACAGACTGACATATAAATAGGCGGGAGGAGTTGCACCTTTTGATCAAAGTGTACAGTCATTGGGACCTAAGATCGTTTAAACACCCTTATACAGGGTGTCGCAAAAGTAATGCCACTATAGAAATTGTCTATAGTTTTAAAAAGAGCGTCCCCTGTCGTCTTGATATTAGCACTTGTGTAGTAATGTAAAATATACTACAGTAAACATGGAGCTTTACTCCACTTCCACTCTTTGCTTTTTTTTTTAACGAAGAATAAATGTTTAAATGTTTTTAATGCACTTGTGCTTTTTAAATAAAATATTTTTTTTTTTTAATTTAGAACCTCCTCCTTTTTATGAAGCCGGTTAATAAGTTACACTGGTTAAAACGCCAACAAAATTACACGAAATACCTAAAAAAAAAAATACAATAGACGTCTTTTTCGGAAAAGGCGGGAAGAGTCAGTCATTGTGGTATATTGCATTTGTTAAACAAAATTTTTGTTTACTTCCACAACTGCCAATGTGAAGATGCCAGGGGACGGTATTTGTAACAAGTATAGACAATTTCTATAGTGCCATTACTTTTGCGCCACCCTGTATGTAGGTTGTTATGAAACTTGTATGAGGAATTGAGGACTCGTTAAGACCTTTAAAACTTAACATAGATTTGTGGAGAAATCATTAAGGCCGGTGTCGACCAAAGCTCAACAGAGCTAAAATGTGTCTTGTAGCTATAGAATAGAAAACATTGCATAGTGCGTTTACACCTTACGAAAATAAAAATATATAACAAAACTTGACCTAATAATTAAAAGTACAATTGGCGATTTTATCGCTCAGAAGCAATTTCTTCCAGAAAACCGTAGAATGACCGGGATGTGTACAAGTGACGTGATGCCTTAACCCTAAAAACTCTTTTTAACCGACTTCCCAAATAGGAGGAGGTTGTCAATTCGGTTTTTTTTTTTCATTTTTTTTTATATTTGTTACCTCATATATCTCCGGCGTTTATGAACCGATTTGGAAAATTATTTTTGTATTTGAATAGATTGGTCCCATTTTTTTCAGAATCCAGTTCTGATGATAGAATCCATGAGGAATTGAGGGAACTCTTCAAATATTGTAGGCATACATATCGCGATTATGATATTTTCAGCAACAAACCAAGCTTTTACATTCAGAAAGTATCATAACCCTGTCACCACTATGGTTTTTTCGACATTTTTTTTTTCATCCAGATATTTTGTCGAATAAAATGGCGGAAGTCGGTTTTTTAATGTTTGTTACCGCATATCTCCGGCATTTATGAACCGATTTGGAAAATTCTTTTTTTATTTGATTAGATATACTTCCAGATTGGTCCCATTTTTTTCAGAATCCAGTTCTGATGATGGGATCCATGAGGGATTGAGGGAACTCCTCAAATATTGTAGGCATACATATGGCGATTTTGATATTTTCAGCAAGACACCAAGCATTTGCATTCAGAAAGTATCATAATCCTTCCACCACTATGGTTCTTTCATAAAAAAAAAATCATCCAAAATTTTTTAGTCGTATAACAATGGCGGAAGTCGGTTTTTTAAATGAAAAGTTATTAAATTATAGTTATTAGGGTTACGCTCGCCTTTGTACATGTCCTTTAATTCTGCCTTGTGTTTATATTATGTATATGTGTGTACAATAAAGAATAAAGGATGCCAGTGGTTAAGATTATTGGCTGATTTTACACGTTTCGACTAATTATCGCGTTTTTGTATTCCGACTCATGTTATTTCGCAAACCGTCTCATTTTCCAAATAAAAAAAAATTGTCAAAAGCATTTCTCTGTTTCTTAAAAAATCCAAATTACATTTTTTGTTTGATAAGTTCTCATTAAAATGTTTACAAGTATTTAATCTCAATCAGATTTTAATCAAAATATGCTCGCGAACAAAAGGAGCTGAATTCTTTTGAGGACCGAAAGTGGTAGGTACTTCGTAGACCTGCCCATCCGCACTAGGGTTGTCAACGCTGATCGACGCCCACTGCTTGACGAGGTCTCTCCATAAAATAGGGGTGGGGGGGGGGGGGGTGGGGGGAATATGTCATAATTAGCTCACTTGGCAAACGGATTTTTATGTTGTGTTTTATTAATATGTACCTAAAAATTCAAAAACAAATTGTAAATTGTTCCATGATTCAATAAATGAAATGAATGAATGAATGAATGATTGGTGATCGCAGTAATGGTGTTAAGTACACATGGCCCTAAGCACTTAGTATAGACGTGTTTTTTTTTAATTGTAAAATATGAGTTTTTTACAAAATAAATACTATTTACTACTACTACTATTGACTATTGATATCCCATCCCCTGGTGTAATCCCTTGGTTCGCTTTTGCCGCATCCACGGGAGGAGACGGAGGGGTCTATTTCTTTGGCCGGAAACACCACAACACAGCATTTTATATGAATATACACGTGTTAACCCTTTTTTAACCGACTTCCCAAAAAGGAGGAGGTTCTCAATTCGGTTGCTTTTTTTTTTTTTTTTTTAATGTTTGTTACCGCATATCTCCGGCATTTATGAACCGATTTGGAAAATTCTTTTTTTATTTGATTAGATATACTTCCAGATTGGTCCCATTTTTTTCAGAATCCAGTTCTGATGATGGGATCCATGAGGGATTGAGGGAACTCCTCAAATATTGTAGGCATACATATGGCGATTTTGATATTTTCAGCAAGACACCAAGCATTTGCATTCAGAAAGTATCATAATCCTTTCACCACTATGGTTCTTTCATAATTTTTTTTTCGTCCAAAATTATTTAGTCGAATACAATGGCGGAAGTCGGTTTTTTAAATGAAAAGTTATCTGAGAGCTGGTTCTAATTTTTGACAAGCAATTGACACGGACGTATGGTGTAGTGCAAGCATATCAAACATGCGGCCCTTTACAACATTGACTGCGGCCCGATTCAATTTTTAGAACAAAGTATATTTTTGTTTAATTTTACTAAGTATTAAATAAATGATTAGCGTCCTGCCCCCCTATTCCCTACCTAACTGATAGTCACTCGGTGACTAACGTCGGACAAGTAAAAATATCACCATCAATTTTATTATTATTGATCAAAATTATCAAAAAGAATTGTCAATTGATAGTCATTTAGTCACGAGTGAATTTCAGTTAGGGAATAGGGGGGCAGTAGTAAGTACTACTAGGTATATCTATGGAATGAGTTTGTTTTCTTTGTGGTTGGGTTTTGCGGCCCATTGATTCTAACGGTCTAAGCATTTGGCCCACCAATGACTTCGAGTTTGACATGCATGGTGTAGTGTAACACGGATTGTTGTATGGAAAATGAGGTTCACAGAGTGTACGCTAGGAGCGCTCATTGGTGTCGCCATACAAAGTCCTTGTTACACTACAGTCCAGCCTTTCCCAAAGTGGGCGATAACGCCACTTTGTGGGCGCTGCAGGCCTAAAGGGGGGCAGTAAGAGACCTAGAAAAAAAATGGTCTCAAGGCGGGTTATACTAAAAGTCTCGTTTAGAATGAATGTTTAACTCTCCGCTAATATAGCTCACAAAAATTAATTTAATTTGAAGTTATAGTGGTTTTTAAGTAGGTGAAAAAATGGGGACGCTAAAAAATAATTTATTCTCAAAGTGGGCAGTACACAAAATAAGTTTGGGAACCCCTGCACTACACCATACGTCCGTGTCAATTGTGTGCTAAAAACATAGAATCAGCTCTGAGCGAAATATATTATTCATTCATTCATTCGTTCAATATGTAAAAATTTACCATCACTGTATTCCTTGTGACAGCCCTACAGGCTACAACATGTCGGTTCATTAGTAGATATCACAAGGCCTTTCATCTCACCGACAGACAACGAGGTATCTACATCTGTACATTATCGTTTATGTACATACTTAGTTATATATAAATAGTTTATCTGGACTTGTATCTTATGTACTTGGTCAGTCCTAGTATCGTGCATTCAACTTCAATCCTGCGATCACCAATCCGCCTGCCAAGCGTGGTGATTATGGCAATTCTAATTCTCCCATTGCATTCCATCACTATGGAAGCCTCGACTAGCCCCCCAATTATAGTAACAAATGGCAATGGGGAACGCAACAATGGGGATCATTTTGGCAGCCTTAACGCTATCTAAATCTCTTGAAAAATGAACAGGGGAAACTTCTTGAGCTAAATATTTCTTCTTTCAAGTTTCAAAAGATTTGGACAGCGCTAAGGCTGCCTAAAGAATCTACATTGTTTTGTTCCCCATTGCCATTTGCTACTGTAATTGGAGAGTAGCTATGGACATCTCTACATCTATTAAATTTTGGAGCTTGGCTATAGAATTTTATATTTTAGTGTTGTATAGATTAAGTTTGAGTGTTTTTTAACTGAACGGCAATTTTAGCATTTTGCGCGGTAAAAAAACCAATCGTTTCTCCAAAAACACATTTGAGCGGTAGGCTTGCGCATCAAAAAACAAATTGGTTTTTCATAAATTAGCGTTTTTAACAATAAAAAACTAATTGGTACTCCGCGGATGAATGGATTGGATTTTGATGTAGTGGCGTATTGGTGTAGTGTAGTGTAACATGGATTTTGTATGGAAACACCGATGAGCGCCCCTAGCGTACACTCTGTGAACCTCATGATGTATATATGTTTGTCCGGGTGGAATCTTGCAAATTAATTTTAAATCGGTTAACTTTAACCGATTGAGCTGAAATTTTTCATATCTATCAAGTTCAGATGACAATACAATATTACGGTGACGGCGAGCTGATGTGATGATGGAGACGGAAGGTGGACAACGGAACTCCTCGATTATTAATAGTAGCCTGGCAGTGTTTGGGCTTATGTTGATCAGCTCACGGTTCCGATCACTAATTTAATAAGAGCTTGTTATGAAAAATACATTTTTCAAAAAACTTATTTAAGGTGATTCCTCTCGCATGTGGCGCGAAATTCAAATTTTATTGTGTTTTTTGTAAATCACAGCTAATCAACACTTCTTTGGATAGAGAAAACAGATTTTGCGAAAACTGGGAGACCTAGCACACATGTTTTAATTGATAGTATCTCATAAATGTCATTAGTTAAGCTACGCATATCTTTAAACCAAAAAACAATGTAAAAATCATTGAAGAGTATTCGTAGCTGAAGTAATGATCTATATGTGAAACTATAAACTAAAACATGTGTGTTAGGTCTCCTAGTTTCCGCAAAATCAGTTGTTACTATCTCAAGAAGTGTTGATGAGCTGTAATGAGCAAAAACGCAATAAAATTTGAATTTCGCGCCACATGCGAGAGGAATCACCTTAATTGAAATCTATCAAAATATCTATGCTTGAGACACGATTCAGTAAGAATTTAGTATTGGGCCGTAGGTACAGTCGGCACCCCACAAACAGTGACAAATGATGTTTAGACATCGCGGGACAGGTGACACAGCCCACCTGCGACGTACAGACGAAATGAGTAATTGTTTTATTAGTAGATAAAAAAAAATAACCGCTAGGTAATAAAGTATCTCGAGTGGCGACCGCGAACCGGACAACGAACTGAAGCAAGACCCACTTATATGCACCTATTAAATTGTGGTGGTCGGTGGATGCAGGCGGCTTGAGATCGTTCGTCGTGGCATTCTATAGATAATGATGATGAAAAAAAAATACGTTTATGATCATAAAACTCGTCATCATCAGCTGGTAAACGTCATCGGACGGATATAGGCTATCATAGTTTTGGACCGCCTCCATTCACAGACTTCCTGCTACCCTTACAATATAATGGAGCTGTCTGGCCTCGTTCGGTCTGTCAAGTCGGTCGTACCCTCAGCGTCGTCCGGTTCGTGGTCGCCATTCGAGAACCTATTTTCGCCAGCGGTTGTCGGTTCTGATGCTAGTTAGGACTTCATCATATTTCTTAGTCTATTCATCATCATCAGCCGGTACACGTTCACTTTTGGACGAGGCCTCAATTGAATGCAATGGTGGGATTCGCCATGATCACCACGCGTGGGGAGTGGTGTTGAGTACTCAGGTGGATGCTGTTTTACGACATCCACTGGAGGGTTAGAAGGTGTATATTCTTATTATACATAATTATTTACTGGAGAAAAACCTATCAAGATAATCATAGAAGTAGGTCACTTAAGAATCTTGTCGCTAAAACACAATACCACTTGTCCCACAGTCGGTTAGCCACTCAAAATTGACAAATGATGCGTTGACAGTCTGCGGGTTAACAGGTAAACAGTTTTTTCTGCCTACCCCTAAAATTATTACTTTTGTACACTTCTGGGCTCTTTTGTTGAATTTCTCTTTTCTGCCGCTAATTGTTAGTTTTAGTATCACTATTTCTGTCAGATCTTTCCTAAAAACACCATCAGCCAAATGCCACCAGCCAACAAAAAAAAAAAAGAAGCAAATCTGCAAAGCGTAATACACTTATAAAAAGAGTTCTCTATCAAAGAAGTTTGACCACAAGGAAAGTTATTCCTCGTGGTCAAATCAGTTTGACTAAAACGTCATTTGTTCGCTTATGGACAACTTAGCAAACCGTCCACTAAAATTTTCTGTAGGAGATGAGCAATCGGTCCCTTTCGTATCAACTTCGCAATCGGGCCGCTTCTTAAACCATCAACTTCTCAATAGGTCCGCGTATCAATCGGTCCACTTCTCAAACGGTCCCCTATTCCTTGTGTCTGGCAAAATGTTTGACCAAGAGGAGGAACCGAAAAAAGTTAAAAATAAAACGAAAAAAAAAAATGTTAGGGTAATATTAACAAGTTAACTATCGAGCGCGCTATAAAATTAAATCGCACGACTATGAACAAAAAGATAGCTACCGCTACATAAATCTGCTTACTGTTGGAATTGCACTTTTGCACAATTGGCATTTAAAAAAAAATTAAGAATGTTTATTTCAGTAACTTATTATAATATTTATATTTTGAATAGTAGCCTGAAATAAATAAATAATAATTAGTTATAATATCATTTCTAATACTCCTCACTACACTAGCCTGCCAAGTCCACTGCTGGACCAGGCGTCCCCCATTGAATACAATGGGGGTATTTGCCATAATCACCACACAGGCGGAATGGCGATTGCAGTTAAGTGTTAAGTTACTCAGGTGGATGCTTCCTTTGTAACGCTTTTACTACATCCATGGGAGGAGATGGAGCGGTCCATTCTTAGGCGGGACAAACCACGGCATAATAACGTATTTCCCAATGTCGGCTAAAAAAGCTCTTAAAATATTATAATGATATTCAAAGCAAACAAATTAACACCTTGTTATAATTGCTTGCACTATTAAATCTGTAGTGCGTGAATCATTAGCATATGAATACAAGAAATCATTTATTTCACAATAATTATAAGTTTTAAATTAGTCTTGGCAGAATGCACAGGCCAAAAAAAGGCTATGTCAAAAGTCAAAGTCAAAAAGAACTTTATTCATTGAAATCACAAGGATCATTTTGAATCGTCTTATATAAAATTAAATTACCCCTGTTCCAACGCGACCAAGCCTAGAAGAATCAGGCAACAAACTCGGCTTGGCTTACATAAATGGTCCGTCTTACCACTAGGTGAGAAGCGCCTGTGTGGTGCCTCGGAGCTAGGAGTTGCTGATACATAGTAAATGAGAACTTAAAAACCTTAGGAAGGTAGTCAAAGTAAATAAACATCAGCAAAAATATGCAAGACAGCACACGCCACGCTTGTTATACTTATATGTTATGCTATGACAAATTTGAAAATGTTACATTTACATTTGTATCTAATAATTTTTCATTTAAAAAACCGACTTCTGCCATTGTATTCGACTAAATATTTGGATGAAAAAAAATGGTGAAAGAACCATAGTGGTGAAAGGATTATGATACTTTTTGAATGCAAATGCTTGGTTTGTTTCTGAAAATATCAAAATCGCCATATGTATGCCTACAATATTTGAGGAGTTCCGTCAATTCCTCATGGATTCCATCATCAGAACTGGATTCTTATAAAAATGGGACCAATCTGGAAGTGTATCTAGTCAAATATATAAAGATTTTTCCAAATCGGTTCATAAACGTCGGAGATATGAGGTGACAAACTACAACCGAATTGAGAACCTCCTCCTTTTTAACCGACTTCCCAAAAAGGAGGAGGTTCTCAATTCGGTTGTATTTTTTTTTTTTTTTTTTTTTTTTTTTTTTTTTATAATGTTTGTTACCGCATATCTCCGGCGTTTATGAACCGATTTGGAAAATTCTTTTTTTATTTGAATAGATATACTTCCAGATTGGTCCCATTTTTTTCAGAATCCAGTTCTGATGATGGGATCCACGAGGAATTGAGGGAACTCCTCAAATATTGTAGGGATACATATGGCGATTTTGATATTTTCAGCAAGACACCAAGCATTTGCATTCAGAAAGCATCATAATCCTTTCACCACTATGGTTCTTTCATAAATTTTTTTTCATCGAAAATTATTTAGTCGAATACAATGGCGGAAGTCGGTTTTTTAAATGAAAAGTTATTTGGGAAGACGGTTAAAAAAAGCAATGCTTTAGGACAAATTTAAAAAATGTTACATTTACATTTGTATCTAAATAATTTTGCTCTGGGGTGCGTAAAGTCGTTATTAAATCAGTAAAATTGCCGTTTATTTCACGATTTCCAAATTTATATACATCTGAAACTCATTGATGACTAAAACTCGTATACCTATGATATTTATACAAGTGCCTCCTCCAGTACATCTCCTGAAAAACGGTGATTTGCGAGCCTTGAGGATGGTATTTAGTCACTTCACAAAAAAAAACTTCAAAGTCACTCAGTTTGACGACCTCTGTGGCGCGGCGGGCGAAGGTTCGCCTGCGACGCAGGAGGTTGCGGGTTTGATTCCCGCCTCTGAACAAATACTTGTACGATCTGCAGATAATTGTTCAGGGTGTTCTGGGTATTTTTCTATGTATAATAAAAAAATATCTATCTATGTAATGTATTTAATGTGTATTAAGTATATCAGTTATCTAGTACCTATAACACAAGCTCTGCTTAGCTTGGGGCTAGATAATGTTAAGTGAAATGTCCAGCATTTATTTATTTATTATTTATATTGATGACTAAAACTCTTTTACCTATGATATTTATACAAGTGCCTCCTCCAGTACATCTGAAAAACGGTGATTTGCGGACCTTTTTCATTCCAGTATAATATCCCTCAGAGACCTACTTTATAAAAAAAATAACCGCAATAACAGTAATTTTCAATAGAGATTAGCAAGAGATTATTTTACTATGAAATTGACTTTATGGCTGCCAATTCTCTTGAGATTTAAGGCTTTGCTAACAGTCAACTGAGTTATTTGACTTACCGCTTCTAGGTCATCTTGTATTTCAGGCAAACTGCTTTACAGCTAATTTAAATTTAGACAAACTGCTTCTTTGTCAATTTCACATTTTAGGCATACTGCTTCATTTGGCATCTTACGTTTAGGGTAAACAGTTTTTTAGGCAAATCTCATGTTTAGGTATAATGCCCTCATTGGCTTCTCGCGTTTAAGGTAACTCGTTCATAAGGGTTTAGTCCCCACTCAGTGACTCAAAATCGCAACCCAGGCTGACTAACGTTAGTATCGATTCAAAATATTGGCTTACAGATTTGACAAGCCCTTTTCCTATTTATTTTTCTCAAAACTCCTCAAAAGTATCTATTCTTGTATTTAATTTAAGGTGTTTTCTCTCGCATGTGGCGCGAAATTCAAATTTTATTGTGTTTTTTGTAAATCACAGCTAATCAACACTTCTTGATATAGAGAAAACAGATTTTGCGAAAACTAGAAGACCTAGCACACATGTTTTAATTGATAGTATCTCGTAAATGTCATTAGTTAAGCTACGCATATCTTTAAACAAAAAAAACACTGTAAAAATCATTGAAGAGTATTCGTAGCTGAAGTAATGATCTATATGTGAAACTATAAACTAAAACATGTGTGTTAGGTCTCCTAGTTTCCGCAAAATCAGTTGTTACTATCTCAAGAAGTGTTGATGAGCTGTAATGAGCAAAAACGCAATAAAATTTGAATTTCGCGCCACATGCGAGAGGAATCACCTTAATTCTTTATTGCACTACTTAAATTGTACAAGTGAAGGACTTAATGCTATGCAGCATTTTCCGCCAGTCATCCAAGAAGAAAGACCGACAACATCGTCATCAATCGCTTGATGTAGCTGGGCATAGGTCTTCCTTATAGAATGTCTTAAGCCGCCTCCATACACCTACTTTTTGCGACTGTAATATCATTGAGCCGTCGTGTGTTTTTTTTTGTTGTTATGTTGGCAAGCAGACAAGCTTACGGCCCACCTGGTGGAAAGTAGTTACCGTAGCCTATGGACACCAGAGGCATAACACGCGCGCTGCTGACACTGAGACATAAAGATGGAAAGTCTCATGGCGCCTGTAATTTCACCGGCACCCGTACCCTTCAAACCGAAACACAGCAATGCGAGCACTACTGCTTGGCGGCAGAAATAGGTACGGTGGTATTACTTCCCCGGGCGAACTCTTTCACAAGAAGTTCTATTACTAACTAAAGTGTGAATAGTAGTGTGGGATAACTAGATGTAATGACCATAGCTGGGCATTAACTCGTTAATCCGTTAATCGTTAATTAACGAAGTTAACATTTTGATTAACGGATTAACTTTTAAGTTAACTTTTAAAAATGTTAACGGGACACGTTAACTTTCGTTAATATGCAGAAGTCCGTTAATCGTTAATCCAATGCCTAATAGTTACAGCACGGCACCGACAAGTGCCGGGCGGCGTGTGGTAGCAAGTGAAACAAAAACAAAACCAGATATATTTTGCCGGCGCGTGCGAGTGAGAAAGAAAACTGCGAAGAGATTTATTTCGTTTGATCATTTCATTACTTAGCGCCGGTGCTTAGAGTGACGAGTGTTTTGTTTGTTGTTATTATAAATTACTGTTAGTGATCATTTGCGTGTTGATAATTGATGCTGCATTCCTCGGGGAACAGATATTCATTAATCTATTCATTAAATACAATAGTGCTATACCCTCAAGCGCTGCAGTTGAACGTCTTTTTTCCACGGGTAAAGACATTTTAACACCAAAACGAGCCTCGCTTTCAGACGAGAACTTCAACATGTTAATGTTCATGAAGGGGAATATGCACCTTATGCCCGACGATTAAATTATACATTTGAATTATACAAATATTTTGTTTTGTTTCTATCCTGTTAACTTCCAGAATCTAAACCAACAAGTTTTATAAGTTCACTAACGCAACGATATAAAGATGCAATTTTACACATATTAACGGATTAACGATTAACGTTAACTTGCGTTAATTATACCGAAATGTAACGCTTTAACGTTTAACGAAGCTAACTTTTTTTGTAGCGGATTAACGATTAACGAAGTTAATTATTTGATTAACGGCGCCCAGCTATGGTAATGACCTTAAAACATTTATTAATAAAGATGTTATTTTCCTGTTACAATCTCAGCAATCAGTAATGCACACTTTATTCTTAAATTTTAATGTAAACGTCAAAATGTCACCACAAGCAAAAACTTTCATACCTTTCTACTCGCGCATGCGAAGTCCGCTATCCTTATTATCGATCATTGATCTATGGATCGCGATCTATAGATCCGTCGAGGTCAGCCGGCAATTATGCACCTATTCAGTGTAGAGAGCATGGTGTTATTATGTGGCGGTCTTTGTGTTGGTGACGGGCGGATGGTAAAATAACTAGTTTTAAATGCTAATACAATCTGCAACTGGTACCATGGTACTCGTAGTTCCCGATACCTAGGACACAGGGAATCGTAGTGTGGGATCAAGACGACGTAAGTGACTGTTGGGTTTTATGTTAAAAAAAAATATTCAAAAAAAATTGAGGCTTGAATTAAAAATGGTCATTCTCGAAGAACTGATAGGCGTTGGGGAATAAAGGTTCTCGAGTGGCGACCACAAACCGGACGATGCGGTAGAGGAAGGCCCTCCACTCGATGGACTAACTAATGACATTATAAACGTCGCAGGAAGTCGGTGGATGGAGGCGGCTCAAGACCATTCGTCGTTGCATTCTAGGGGTCTAAAGCCTATGTCTTGACTTGGTTTTACTTAAGAGGGCACTATACTACAATTTAGGCGCTATCTTTAACGCACGCGATAACCCGCGCGCCGTCTCGCTCGCGCTAGCGAGTGTCGTGCACAAAAATTAAGTTTTTTGTTTATTATGGCGAAAATAAAGTGCTTATCAAAAAACTGATTTTAGCATAAGAATAAATAGTTATCACCTACTTGTTGCAGTAAAATTTATCTTAAAAGAACGTAGGGTTCCTGAGATTTCTTTCATAACGTGTGGAAAACAAGGGTTTTTTCATTAAATAAAACTATCGAGGTTTTTTTTACATATCGTGTTTTCAACTTTACAAAATAAATGCAAAAATATAAAATTTTCATATTCCAAAATATATAACTCGTAGAACCCGTAGATACTGAGTTCTAGATCGATTTTGTTGGGCAAAATCACATAGTACGCCCTCTTAATGATGTAGCACAGAATCGCATACTAATGTTACATTTATTTAAATAAACAGAAATCTGAAATGATTATCTGACCGACCCATCTAGATGAATGCACAAACAAATGAGGTCAAGTTTTTTTTTTGACGTGAGTACTTCATTAAATTTGCTTCCATATTGGGAGGCAATTCAGACAACTGATGATAATAAAATCGGGGGATACATTTTGGTGTTGCAACTACATATCTTTCATCTATACCTATACATGCATCCAAAATTAATTACACCCCTTGAGGGTCACCACTTAAGGGTGAACGAGAGAAATTACGTTGAGTGAGGACTGGCACGCATCGCGCGCGGCGCGTATAGCACCGCTATTTTGAGGTCGTTTCGCTGCGTCACATAATTTCGTATTCACGTAAAACACACGGCTGTGGGTTTTTTTGTCTTGTCATTGGTTCTATTTCGGTCAATCTGTTTTACATCTGTCACCAGCGCCTTTATTGCCTGAAGAACTGATAATAGCTTTCGAATACGATTTTTAAAGTACATTGCGCTTTACATTTTGAGTATTTCTGCTTTTGAAACGAAAGCTAAAGTACACCGCGCAATGTATTGCGAAATCATCAACAAAAGCGATAATTTGTAAGGCAATAATGGGGCAGGTTAATTTTGGTGACCGATGTTTAAAGAACCAGTGTGGTAAAAGGATGCAGTGGGTCTTGTAGAGACTCCTGGCATGCAAAATAACCAATTAGTAGGAATATGAATTAGTAAAATAATAAAACGCCTGTTTTATGAAACGTCTGCAACATAATCGATGCGGTACAATTTACGAACTTTCTTCTCCACGTTCACGTCTTAATAATTGTGTTTGATTTCAAATTACGTTCCATACAATTCAGTGAATTCGATTTTATTATGTTGGTATTATCATTTGACTATATTTGGGACATTGAACACACATTTGGACTGTCCAACAGTTAGGTATAGGTAGGTTCTATGTAAAGAGGTAGCACTACTGAAATGATTGTAGAAATTCTTAATTAAGTAATTAGTTTCGTTTATTTTTGATTTGTCAAAACAAAATACGCAAATAGGTTTTGAATTACCAACCTACACAAATAAACCATAGATGACTATGATCTAGCAGAACGATTGACTTGACTGGTCAAGAAAGGTGACAGCTGTCACTATGGAGTAAGGAATAGGCACGGGGTTTTCTATTCAATGTGCAGTGTGCCAAGTAGGGCGCGTCCTAGGTGGTATGTTTTAGGTCACACCAAGAGATATTGCATTAGGAATGGGCTGGGATTACCGCTTAACACCCGGTGGGTCAAATGCCAGTTCTGTCATTTACACAATAAAAAATAAATAAAATAAGTGTTTTTTTCGCTTGCCCCAATTATACCTTGCTATACATTTCTCATCAAAAAGATCGAAACACTACCAAGATTTTCTTTCTGGCGACAAATAACCAAATAAAAGGATTATTTCTTTGAGAAAAGCCATCATTATATTTGCTGGCTATTTTTTGTTCAATATATTTTTTTTCCGTTAATTACAATATTTTTCTAATAATCCATTAAATACATAAACTTGTGAAGTATTTAGTTTTTTTTTTATGAGAAGTGTATTTCTCAGAATGAAATTATAAAACAGTTTTTACATCTGTTTATTTAGACTCATTAAAAATTGTACACATTACGTTTCAAGTTTATAAGCCGGCGAGCATACAATGAAAACGAGACGTTTTCAAATATAATCACATAAATTTCTCCGCTAGTAGGTACGTGTACTTGCCACGCTAACGGTGTCCCCATTATTATAAAGATATTCTGCAAAAAGCGCGTCTATCGATTACAAGTAATGATCCGTGCATCATCTGTTTAGCACTTCGACATGATGTATGAGGTGCTAGGTAATGATACGATAGAGCGCTATCTAGCACCCAGTTTAAGCTTTTGCTTTTTTTATGACGCCTGTCACACTTTCAATGACGTTCATACTACTCGTGCTGTCATTAACGAAACTACAGTTTGGTTAACATGACTCTGATAGAAATAGTAATTATTTTTTGATTGTGGAAAGGATTCGAAATTTAAAACTAGTATTCGAAATTTGAAAGCTTATTTTGAACATTTTGCGAGATGTCGCAAAATGTTTTTTAATTATTTCGGCTGTCATCAAGCGAATCCTCTTCCTCTGTATGCATGAACCTCAGAATAAGGACTAGCAGTCCCGTTTTTAATTTTAAAGTCAAATTTATCGAATCGTTTCCTACCTACTTGCATTGCAAGTTTTAGTAAATTAAACATAAGAGTAAGTATATACTTAGGTTCTAATTTTATTGCTAATATCACATAAAATTTGGTAATTTTTAGGGTTCCGTTCCTCATAAGGTACAAACGGAACCCTTAAAGGATCACTCAAGTGTCTTTCTGTCACAGTCTATTTTCTCCGAATCTGCTGGACCAAAAAAGTTGAAATTTGGTACATATATATATAGAGTAGAGTAGTTGGTGACCCAGTCACGTACGTATAGCCTCCCCCTATTTTCGAAACTATAGATCCATCAATTTAAAAAAAATGTGGAATATTGGGCCTCACTCATAGTTTAAAGGAAAACCTGAATGAAAATCCGAAGCCGTACGTATTTAAATAACAAATTGTTTTTTTTTAAATAATATTCTTTGAATTTAATTTAATTTAAATATATGGTCCTTTCGTACTAAAATACCCACGGGAAACGGAATATGGTCGTAATGAGAAAACGCGTATAAAATTGTGTTGATTGGCTATAACAAGTTAATTGGTCTAGTAGTGGTCACTATATGGTAGTCTACTTGTACTGAACCCTCTCGACGCGAGTGCAACTCGCGCTTGACTGGTTTTTTTTGAAAGGTCTTGCTTTTCTTTGAATGAAAGTAACAAAATAATAAAATCATCTCATTATTGCGGTAACGTTCCAACTTTGGCAATGCATCCGTTCGAATTGATTTGTCTATGCAATAAGCAATAACACTTTCTTCGTTACGCAAATGGTTAAGGTAATTTTCTTTGAAAATAAAAACTAACGGAGACTGCCAGATGGCGTCGAATGTAGCGTTATATGAACCATCTAGTTAAAATAACGCCTCGCCCCCGTATTCGAAGCAAGAAGCTAAAACTACCAGGCGTATTACGAGTTTTGCATTGCAAAAACCGGAATGCGAAACGTGAGCATTCAACGTGACTTACGTAGTAAATATTTACTAATCTGTACTGTTTGTCGCGACTGCGCGGCACAGAATGATGAATAGTTACTACGTAAGTCACGTTGAACGCTCACGTTTCGCATTCCGGTTTTTGCAATGCAAAACTCGTAATACGCCCTCAGGTCACGGGGTAATGCCCAGATGCCTTCCTGGCTTCAGATGGTCTCTCTCCAGCTCTCTGTGGCAGTAGTTTTTTTTTAAATCCTTTAAAATTTATGACTTCTTTAAGACGATCATAAAAGTGAATTATTAACCAATCAAATCACAAAGTTTTCAAGCCACTGCGATGTCATTGGCTAATATTAAACATCAACTATTTCTCGATACCGTAAGATATTCATGGGACTTTTTCTGCTCTTTCGAAGGGAGACGTCGTCCTTTTCTATTTTATTTCAATTTCTAGTGTCTTTTGAGTTATATCGTGTAATTTTGGTGGCATTTTAACCGGTGCAGCTCATAAAGAGCACATGGTAGTGAATTTAAATAAAACTAGTGGTTCGCCCCGAACTGAGACCTCGCGATAACACCTTTATCAGCCCGACTACTTAACCAAGTAATTTCCATTTTTCTATTATTATTTTTGAAAATTTTCACCTCGAGATCTACCAGTACAGTACAGGATCTATCAGTAACAATTCTAACTTCCTACACATCATCGAAATAACCTTTGAATAGGGCTAAGCAACGGGGCGTAATACTACATACCTGTTAGTAGATACCTATATCAAGTACCTGACGAATTAATTGATAACGTCCTTTTGTCGAAAATCATAGAACTCCAGCGTCATTCAAATTCCTAGAAATGGGAGGTCAACAATGGATGTTATATTGGTTTTGTGTTTTATGGAGTACAAGTTTCTAAATTCTTCAGTTTTAGACTTTTCCCTGTAGTTGTGACACAAAAGCCACAAGCATACCAAATTTCAGCATTGTGAGATTGCTGGAAGTACCCTAGAATTTTTGATTTGTACGTTTTTTATTTTCCCTAATATCTCAAAATCTACTAAGGCTAAATACTTATTAAAAACAGTTTTGAAATGTCCAACCAAAGCGCTTTCATTAGACACCCCACTTGATCTGACTGTATCACTTTTATTTTTTTACCCCCTCTTGGACCCCAATATCTCAGCAACCCCCTGACCGATATAGCTCATAACCTTACCTATAAATTATACCAATACTATCTACTCCCATACCAAATTTCATGAAGATCAGATTAACGGTTTGGAAGTTTTCATCGGACAAACATACATACATACATACAAACACCGATTCTTCCAACTTGACTCAGAGAACTCGCTTCGCTCGTTCAATAAGTGTATTGCGTGTCTTTTCGAAGGGGTGGAAATTGTCCAGGAACATTCTAGTAAACTGCCATCTATTTACTAGAACATGACTTGACAGAGGACCTGACGACTGGACATTGTTTGTTTATCTATGCTACTTAGTATATGTCTATGATGCTACTTGACATTGGTTAAACTGAGTATATCCTCAGATGCCATTAAAAAAAAACCCCACCGCTTCAATCGAGATTTGTAAAAGTAACGGTTTACATTTTTTTTCCGGAATTAGCACACAATTAAGTCAAGTCAAAAAATGATATGTTGAGTGGGAGTGAACGAAGCCGACGACCAGTAGCTAGCTAGCAACTTGAATTATAAAATGTGTAATACCGTCTAGGCCGCCTAGACCCATAAAACGGAGCCTAACCGTATCTTAAAACTACTTATAAACTTTCTCTTAACAAAATTACAAGTAGAATTTGACAAAGAAGGCTTCTGGCTACCTGAGATTACAGTCATTCTTTTACTAAAAGAAAAGAAAGAAAAAAAATATGTAAATAATTTGATTACGAATCTATACTCTGATTTTTAATCTTAGACAATTGTAAACAAAGAAATGTCAAGATATGTCACTGTGTGTATGTGTATTATATGTGTATATGCACATATGATACACATACATGACACATACACATAGTGACATTTCTTTGATTACAAAAATTGTCTAAGATTAAAAATCTGAGTATACATCGGAACTATTGTCAATGTTTATGTGTACGCTTATTTGATTGTAATCTGTTTTGTGAACCCATTAAGGTGATTCCTCTCGCATATGGCGCGAAATTCAAATTTTATTGTGTTTTTTGTAAATCATAGCTAATCAACACTTCTTGAGATAGAGAAAACAGATTTTGCGAAAACTAGGAGACCTAGAACACATGTTTTAATTGATAATAACTCATAAATATCATTAGTTAAGCTACGCATATCTTTAAACCAAAAAAACACTGTAAAAATCATTGAAGAGTATTCGTAGCTGAAGTAATGATCTATATGTGAAACTATAAACTAAAACATGAGTGTTTGGTCTCCTAGTTTTCGCAAAATCAGTTTTTAATATCTCAAGAAGTGTTGATGAGCTGTAATGAGGAAAAACGCAATAAAATTTGATTTTCGCGCCACATGCGAGAGGAATCACCTTAAATGAATAAATAAAATAAATATATTTGACACGAAAACAAATACAAAGATACATAGGTACATTTATTTATTTTGCTTTAATTAGTACGGCATATACCGTTAACGATACCGTGGTGTGTCCCGCCTAAGAATAGACCACTCCATCTACTCCCGGGGATGTAAAAGCCGACTAAGGGATTACACTAGCGGATTGGCAGCAGCATCCACCTGAGTTCTCAACACGAATACTGCGATCACCAATCCGCCTGCCAAGCGTGGTGATTATGGTAATTCCCCCCATTATATCTTTATGGGGGAGGCCTCGTCCAGCAGATGGACGTCTAAAGGCTGATTTAAAGGGTACATACATAAACACACGTCTTTTTCCTGAAGGGGGTAGGCAGAGCCTCAAAATGCCTCTTTTGCACCGTGGATTGCATAGTAGCAAGAATATAGACGTGACGAGTGAGCTCATCGCCGCCAATGCTTCATCATCGCATTGCTGATAAAAAATAAAAAAACCGGCCAAGTGCGAGTTGGACTCGCGCACGAAAGGTTCCGTACCATTATCTATATAAAAACGGCAAAAAAATCACGTTTGTTGTATGGGAGTCCCCTTAAATATTTATTTTATTCTGTTTTTTAACCGACTGCACAAAAAAGGAGGAGTTTCTCAATTTGGTTGTTTTTTTATGTTTGTTACCGCGATATCTCCGTCGTTTGTAAACCGATTTGGAAAATTCTTTTTTTATTTGAATAGATATACTTCCAGATTGGTCCCATTTCCATCAGAATCCATTTCTGATGATGGAATCCATGAGGAATTGAGGGAACTCCTTAAATATTGTAGGCATACATATGGCGATTTTGATATTTTCAGCAAGACACCAAGCATTTGCATTCAGAAAGTATCATAATCCTTTCACCACTATGGTTCTTTCATAATTTTTTTTTCATCCAAAATTATTTAGTCGAATACAATGGCGGAAGTCGGTTTTTTAAATGAAAAGTTATATTCTGTTTTTTAGTGTTTGTTGTTATAGCGGCAACAGAAATACATCATCTGTGAAAATCAAATTTAATTAATTAAGTTTCATTAATCGATTAAATCTTCTTGTGAAAGAGTTCGTCGCCGTACCTATTTCAGCCGCCAAGCAGTAGTGCTCGCATTGCTGTGTTACGGTTTGAAGGGTACGGGTGCCGGTGAAATTACAGGCACATTCAACTTTTCATCTTAATGTCTCAGGGTCGGCAGCGCGCGTGTGATGCCTCTGGTGTTACAGGCGTTCATAGGCTACGGTAACTGCTTTCCATCTGGCGGGACGTAAGCTTGTCTGCTTGGCAAGTAGCATAAATAACTTTTCATTTAAAAAACCGACTTCCGCCATTGTATTCGATTAAATAATTTTGGATGAAAAAAAAATTATGAAAGAACCATAGTGGTGAAAGGATTATGATACTTTCTGAATGCAAATGCTTGGTGTCTTGCTGAAAATATCAAAATCGCCATATGTATGCCTACAATATTTGAGGAGTTCCTTCAATTCCTCATGGATCCCATCATCAGAACTGGATTCTGAAAAAAATGGGACCAATCTGGAAGTACATCTATTCAAATAAAAAAAGAATTTTCCAAATCGGTTCATAAATGCCGGAGATATGCGGTAACAAACATTAAAAAAAAAATACAACCGAATTGAGAACCTCCTCCTTTTTGGGAAGTCGGTTAAAAACAAAAAGCATGAAACTGCGGTCGTGGCATTCGAAGGGGGATCCCTATGTCCTGCAGTGGACTTCTGCAGGCTGATGATGATGATGATATACTGGTATTGAATCGCAATCAATAAAAGTTTGAACTGTGACCGCCTGAGTACAACTTTGTACAATTACAATGTTTTTTTTTTGTATAATATGAAAAACATTATTAAAAAGTAGCTGTCGCCGAATACAATCAATCAAATCCAGAATGTATGTGTAATTACTTGTACGCTCTCTTCGAGTGCCGAAGAAAGTCGCGCTAAAGGCCGCGACACACTATAGTTTTTGGAAAAGTAAATCTCCGCGGCGCGGTGGGTTCGTAGCCGGTTGAGACGAAAGAGGTTGCAAGTTCGATTCCTGCTGCGGGACAAATGTTTGCACATTGCAAACATTAGTTCCGTATCTGTGTGTTGTGGGTAGCATGGTACTCGTAGTTTCTGATACCCATCCACGACTCAGAGAATTCTAGGCTCGTTTAAATAAATCAAAGTTGGCTCTAAAAACGATCTGTTGGACAAATTAGTTTGAATACTCAATTTAACCCGCGTCTTCCCGACTGCTCAACTAGATTGCTCAACTAGTTGAGCAAGTAGACATTGTTTTTATTACCGAACATTTTGTGCTCTATAGCTCAACAATTTTTTGCTCAACTTAGGAACCGCTTTAGGGTGTTCCAATTTAAAAATTCCCATAATTTTTGGTGATCTAAAGATCGTTCTCAGAGTTGAGTTCGGGCCCTAGTGGGCCTATAACCATCATCATCATTATCCCATGATGATGATTGAATGTTTGTCGTACTTTCACGCCAAAACGGCTTGGCCGATTTCGATAAAATTTAGTACACAGAAAGATTAAAATCTAGATGAAAAGATAGGATAGTTTTTATCCCGATATTCAGTTCCCTTAGAAGTAAAAAGCGAGTGACACCACAGGCGACTGCTAGTATTCGTCTTCATCTTCAACTGCCGTTAGACGTATACTGTTGAGCGAGGCCTCCCCCATAGAATACAATAGGGGGATTTCATCAACACGCTTGGCAGGTGGATTGTTGCCGCGTTATTGGTGTTGTGTACTCAGGTGGATGCTTGCGGCCCATCCCCTGATGTAGTAAAAATATATATAATTTTTTTGAATGCCTTGTTTTGGTAATCTTAGGTTGAGATAAATAGACGTTACTTAGCACGCTTATGCTTGGCATTGTCTCTGTCACTCTCTAGCACGCGTGTTTTAACATTTGTGTGACAGTGACAAGGATAGTTCTAAGCATTAGTACGGACTAATTAAGGTGATTGCTCTCGCATGTGGCGCGAAATTCAAATTTTATTGCGTTTTCGCTCATTACAGCTCATCAACACTTCTTGAGATAGTAAAAACTGATTTTGCGAAAACTAGGAGATCTAACACACATGTTTTAGTTCATAGTTTCACATATAGATCATTACTTCAGCTACGAATACTCTTCAATGATTTTTACAGTGTTTTTTTGGTTTAAAGGTATGCGTAGCTTAACTAATGACATTTATGAGATACTATCAATTAAAACATGTGTGCTAGGTCTCATAGTTTTCGCAAAATTTGTTTTCTCTATCTCAAGAAGTGTTGATTAGCTGTGATTTACAAAAAACACAATAAAATTTGAATTTCGCGCCACATGCGAGAGCAATCACCTTAACGTCTATTTATCTCGACCTTATTTTGGGATTAGGACTATGTATGTTACTGTTAAGTGTTATGGGTGTTATTATGGTTATGGTCTTATTCTATTTGGTATTTCATTTAGGTTCCGTATTCATGACATTCTATACGTGTTTTGGTCGCGTGTGCCCCTTTGCCTCGTTAGTTTTGGACGTGATGCTGCGTGTGCGCAAGCCTTACAACCTCCTTACGGGACCGTTAGAAAATGACGGCAGTTTGCCGCCGCAGTTCTGGCGATTTCACACACGTTGGATGTTAGCTTTATGAGGGTTCCGCTGTGCTTTTGTAAGAACGGAATAGCTGTTACTATAGAAAAATCGGTCAAGTGCGAGTCGGATTCGCGTAAAGAGGGTTCCGAATAAGTAGACCTTCCATAGACTACTGTACTACTTCAATAGCAATTTCGTCACAGGATCTATTAGTAACATCAAAGTTTACAGGATCTAAACCACAGGATCTATCAGTAACTAGACTTAATTTTTTACCTCAGTGGCGCGGCGGGCGATGGTTCGCCTGCGACGCAGGAAGTTGCGGGTTCGATTCCCGCCTCGGAACAAATATTTGTACGATCTGCAGATATTTGTTCAGGGTGTTTTGTGTATTTTTCTATGTATAATAAAAAATATCTAATGTATTGTATTACGTATATCAGTTATCTAGTACCCATATCACAAGCTCTGCTTAGCTTCGGGCTATATAATGTTGTGTGAAATGTCCAGCATTTATTTATTTATTTAATTTAACTTCCTCGGTGAAATGAAACAACTTATACGCATTTCTTCTTCAAGATTCCTTTTCAAGTAATTTAAAAGTACCTTGAAAAGGAACTTGTGACTGGCTAAAGTTATTTATTTATGTCAACTTACAACTAACTAACTAGTTAACTGGTTTAATGTAAAAAAGTTAAATTGTTTTCCCACAACTGACTAGGCTTTCTTCTACAAATAATATTTCTTTATGCAACGAAAATAGCGGAACCAGTCTGGGAATATTGCAAGGCTCAGTAAATTGCTATGAAATTAAAACTCGCATGAACCTATCAATAGCAACGGGTATTTGGTGAAAGTGTTTCGTTTTCGTACGGGACTCTCCTCTTTAAATCTCGACTGCTCTTGGCGTGTTTTTTCGTACAACGGACTTTATGGTACGGTATTCGCACTGGCCAGTAACGAACGCATCGCGACGCGGCGCGCGCGTCAGTCATGAAAAACGCGGGAATCCGTAAAAAGCGCGCGCGACTCCTGTCAAATGTGACAGCCTAATTTTTGACAATGTGATTTTTTTATTTTTAAATACCGTCATTGGTACCTGATTTTTTTTATGTGCAATATACCACATTTGTGGACTGTCTGAATTGTGTGCAATATTTTAGTGTAGCTAGGTTTAGTTAGATTATTTCTAATGTACGATAGGATAATGATGGATTTACATGAGTACCAGGTGAGTGGCGTCTGTTTGGTTTTTATCTGACAAAAAAAAGTATCTATTATTGTCTATGCTTTTTGCATACTGAGTGCTTTGTATCCTGCTTAACTGCAGATCCTGTTGTGTTCGTTTAATGTACTATAAAAATATAAATTCGACAAAACGGGATTATACCTTGTCATAGTCCCATTTTGTCGAATTTTAATGTAAATTTTTATCGACTCAGAGATCCATACTTGCAGCCCTGAGACCTTACCATGAGCTCATATAGCGATTCAGTTCAAAAACTATTCAGTACAAAATATCGATACCGTGATGTCCGCAGCTATATTTAAAGGCGCAGTAGCAGAAGGTCTATAGACTTCTGCGATTAAAGTTATTCAATTATGACGGATGTCAACGACGCACCAACCGATATTTTGTACTGAATCGCTATATGAGCCCATGGTGAGGCCTCTGGTATCATTAAAAAGTTTTTTTTATAAATGACGTATCTGGCATTTGTCCCACTTGAAGAAAAGCGGTAACCCCAGCCCATAACAAATGTAATACCTAAATAATACCGTCCTACGTGGTATTGCTTTGCGCCCATTATTGAATTGTATACAATATGCCGTTGTGTGTCTAGCCTAAGAATAGATTCCTCCTTTTCCTCCCTTGGATGTCGTAAAAGTCGACTGAGGGATTACATCAGGGGATGAAAATATACCAAAATTTCGATTAAAGAAAGTAAGTGGGTCTTTTATGGGGAATTCTGTACGGTTCTATAATAAACTTCCAGAAGGTGCATTTAAACTTCCTATTCGAAGATTTAAATCCTACATAAAGATGAATCTAATTAAGAAAGCGTATTACACTCTTGATGACTATATTAATGATAAAGCCGCGTGGCCTGATGTCGCTCTGCCCCTCGACTGCTAAAATGGAAATTTGCACTATCTGTACTTACCTATTTACATGTTTGTATTAGATTATTATTTATAAGTATAACAAGCGTAGCGTGTGCTGTCTTGCATATTTTTGCTGATGTTTATTTACTTTTGACTACCTTCCTAAGGTTTTTAAGTTCTCATTTACTATGTATCAGCAACTCCTTGCTCCGAGGCACCATACAGGCGCTTCTCACCTAGTGGTAAGACGGACCATTTATGTAAGCCAAGCCGAGTTTGTTGCCTGATTCTTCTAGGCTTGGTCGCGTTGGAACAGGATTAATTTCAGTTTATAAGACGATTCAAAATGATCCTTGTGATTTCAATGAATAAAGTTCGTTTTGACTTTGACTTTGATGGGCAGCAGCATTCATCTGAGTACTTTAACACCAATACAGCGATCACCAATCCACCTGCCAAGCGTGGCGATTTTTTTTATACTACTTGGCAATCAAACAAGCATACGGCCCACCTGATGTAAAGCAGTTACCGTAGCCTATGGACGCCTGCAACACCAGAGGCATCACACGCGCGCGGCCGACCCTGAGATATAAAGATTAAAAGTCTCATGTGCCTGTAATTTCACCGGCACCCGTACCCTTCAAAACGAAACACAGCAATGAGAGCACTACTGCTTGGCGGCAGAAATAGGTACGGTGGTAGTACTTCCCCGGACGAACTCTTTCACAACAAGTTCTACTACTAACAATCTTTGATTATGGCAAATTCCCCCTATTAAATAAAGTAGAAGATACAATGTTATATAGGGTAGGGTATATATAGGGTAGGGTATATATAGGGGGGTATTAGCAACCCGTATAGCTAAAGTGAACCTTTGTGATTCCCGCATTGTGTAATCGACAACATGGATATGGAAAAGGATTATGTTCGAAGGACCACTCAAGCTAAAGTTAAGCTTTTGGATTCCCACGTTATGCAATTGACAATATGGATATGGATTGTGTTCGAAGGACCACTCAACCTAAAGTTACAATTTTTGATTTCCGCTTTGTGCAATCGACAATATGGATATGGATTTTGTTCGAAGGACCACTCAACCTAAAGTTAAGGGATTCCCGCTTTGTGCAATTGACAATATGGATATGGATTGTGTTCGAAGGACCACTCAACCTTAAGTTAAGCTTTTCGGTATCCGCTTTGTGCAATCGACAATATGTATAAAACAACATGTGACGTATGTCAAACCATAGAGATGGCAAATTACGTGTAGTTAGTTTTTTTTAACTCAAAATGATACCATTGTATATTTTGCGGGATAAATTATAAGCTTCTCCCTACACTTATCCTAAATTGTCGGTCGCACGGGACGTACCTCAAGACCTTGATGTGACAGGACAATCAATTTTGAGTCTTAATTTAGCACAATTAAAGTACACAATGATGTATTATGAAGTTGTCATGTTAAATTACGGTGGGCCAATAATTTCGGTGCTTGTTTCCGTATTTTTGTTGGAGCACTCAGTTAAAGGTCATACGTTAGTTTTTTGGTATACTGATTACTGTTTTTATTGTAGGTCTGTACATGTACACTAATATTATTATAACCCTCCTTTTTGCTTCAACGTAGTCGGGTAATAAAGAGAAAAGATTTGTATTTTTGTTTGTTATGAATATACTACTGAACCGATTTTAAAAAAAACAGTTGTAACATGGCTAGATATATAGCTTTATACCAACTAAACTACGTACGTTTTTTTTTTTTTTTTTTTTGTTTTTACACCATAAACAAAAAACACAATAAAAATAAAGACAAAAAGTTTCAAATCAGAGGTACAATGAGCGGTCTTATCGCTTAAGAGCGATCTCTTCCAGACAACCTTTGGATGGACAGAAACTATTTACCAAATAAGGACGGTGGCGTACGTACATCTTAGACATTTGTGGCTAGGTATATATTTTTTTTTTTAAATATAGGTTTCCGTATGACTTTTCAAATAATATAACGTAGGTATAAAAAAAACCTATAAAATGTCTTGCACTGCGAAAACGATTGATGTGAGAACAAAACAATGTACTACGGTTTTAGAGAATAATTCATGATAGAGATTCCACGCGGGCGGAGCCGCGGGCAAATGCTAGTTAGTATTCGTTTGGCCGTTTGTTGTACCGCAGTGTGTCCGGCGCTGAGAATAGACTCCTCCGTCTCCAGTAGATGCCGTAAAAGCCGACGGGATTATACCAGGGAACGGGCAGCAGCATTAAGAGTGCGCTCCGAAAATATAATATGTATATATGCGTATGAATCGCCTTTTAGACGCAAATACTAACGGAATAAGATTGAATATCGCACGACCGTATCTTGCACAGAAGTAAAGTATCAAATCTACTGAGTCTAGGTAAATTTTGGTTTGGTCACGGATAATAAACTGTATTCTCCTTCGGTGAGTATTTATTTTGGATATGTGACAGAAGTTGTTTCCAAGAAATTTCAAAAAAAAATTGCAAAAATGCACAACTTTCAAAAAATAAAGTATCGAGTAAATGTCTGTCAATTGTGTTTCTGGCTTGGTCACGGACAGAAAAAGGTTTGGAAAATCACGTATTTTTAGTTTCACGTTTATATTGATGTGATATCAGAGGTCCAATTCTCTTAATTATTTTAAAACTACACTGAAAGTTAACCGAATCGAGACTGAATACCAACAGGAGGTACCAAAGGGTATACCAAAGGGAGCAGAATACCAACTTTCTGTCAATTAATATTGACAGAAAGTTGGTATTCTGCTCCCTTATAAATAACAATTTAGTCTACTTTTAATTCATGGTGACCACCATTAGAGTAGGATGGTTATATATATAATTGGAAAGAGTAAAGAGAGACTCCATCTACTTATGCTAAAATCATCGAAAAAACTTTGAATCGTTCAAGTTTCGGTCACATTTCGATATAATCACATTACAGTGTTGTATTTTATGTTTAGAGAATACCATTTCTGACATTTAAGGACACAAGATCGAAACATGATCCGAACTCTATTTTAACTATTTTTAAGTTAGAGAATTGGGCCACTGGTTTACTTACAATAACTAGGCAAATCAGCTTTATATTTTCGGAGCGCACCCTTAACCTGAGCATAAAACTTAAATATTGAATGCAATCTACAACAGCTGTTGGACAATACCTCCCCCATAGAATGCAATGGGGGGATATGCCATAATCACCACGCTTGGCAGGCGGATTGGTGATCGCAGTATTGGTTTTGAGTACTCAGGTGGATGCTGCTGCCCATCCCCTGGTGTGATCCCTTAGTAAAAAATTTACTACATCCACGGGAGGAGAAGTCTATTCTTAGGACGGACACACCACAGCACAAATATTGAATGCATATATTTATATAATGTATATGTATAAACGACGCGGTAGAGGACGGCCCTCCACTCGATGGACTAAAGACATTATAAACGTCGCAGGAAGTCGGTGGATGGAGGCGGCTCAAGACCGTTCGTTGTGGCATTCTATTGGGGAGGCCTACGTCCAGCTGTGAAGTTCTATAGGGTGATGATTTATATAATATATACATTATACCGATATACGGTTCAACTAGTAACTACAGCCATAAAAATCATTTTTAATTTTTAACCGACTGCACAAAAAAGGAGGAGTTTCTCAATTTGGTTGTTTTTTTTATGTTTGTTACCGCGATGTCTCCGTCGTTTGTAAACCGATTTGGAAAATTCTTTTTTTATTTGAATAGATATACTTCCAGATTGGTCCCAGTTTTCAAAACCCAGTTCTGATGATGGAATACATGAGGAATTGAGGGAACTCCTCAAATATTGTAGGCATACATATAGCGATTTTGATATTTTCAGCAACAAATCAAGCATTTGAATTCACAAAGTATCATAACCGTTTCACCACTATGATTTTTTCATGTTTTTTTTTTCATTCAGATATTTAGTCGAATACAATGGCGGAAGTCGGTTTTTTTAAAATAAAGTTATTGCTTATAAGTGAATCATAATTAAAATTAAAAAAAGGTTCGAAACATTCAAACAAACCTTCCATAATGATACCCCACCGAAATTTTTGTTCCACTTTCAAACTTTCGAACTCCTGTTTCAAGTTCCATTTTTGAACTAGAATAGACTTAATCTTTGTTTTGAACAAATCCAAGCTAGTACAGCACTGCGACATCTGTAAATTAGTCCTAGTACATACACGACCTTGTTCAATCTCAAGGTGTTGTGAGATTATACCCTCGGCGTATAATCAGCGTCACGCGAGTGTGTCCCGGCCCTAATTGCAGGCACGTGGTGCCGTGTATCACATGTATAAGAAATATGATCTCAAGTACCTGACATTAGCAAATGGAAAATTAACAAAAACTGATAAAAATGACAAAAAAAATTAAAAAGAAAAAACTGATAAAAATGTGAAAGACACACCTGCCCAGCAATCCAATAAGTTATTAGTTGTTTTTTATTGTGTGTAAATATGGATTTTTATTTTGCCCGAAATAAATGTTTTTTTTTTTAAATCTTACGTTAACTGTAATTTTTATTAATATTATTATTTTTTATACTACTTGGCTAGCAAACAAGCGTACGGCCCCCTGATGGAAAGCAGTTACCATAGCCTATGAACGCCTGTGACACCAGAAGCATCACACGCGCTGCCGACCCTGAGACATAAAGATGAAAAGTCTCATGTGCCTGTAATTTCATCGGCACCCGTACCCTTCAAACCGAAACACAGCAATGCGAACACTACTGCTTGGCGGCAGAAATAGGTACGGTGGTAGTACTTCCCCGGACGAACTCTTTCACAAAAAGTTCTACTACTAACAAAACTACTACTACCATTCATTCATTTATTGCTCTTATGTATTAGGTACATTCATATTAGTATTTTATACTTTTAGGTAAAGTAAAGTAAAGTTTATTTAGATGTTACAAACTTAAAAATAATACAATCGTTACAATTAATAATTATAAATATTGTTGCAAAGTGTTAAAATACAAAAACATTCAATAAATTTTACATTCAAATTCGACAAAACCGGACTTTTACCTCTACATAGTCCCGTTTTGTCGAATTTTTATGTCAAATTTATCAAATCGAGTCCTACGTACTTGCAGTACCTGGTTTGGTGCAATTTGGCCGCGGATACAGTGAGAGTAGGTTAGTTAAATCAAGTCCAGAAAGACTATAAGTTTAACAATAAAAAAATCTATTAAAGAATGTGTAAGAATGCTTGACATTTTGGTCACAGTCAAGTTCTCAACATTAAAAAGTTTGGTACACTTTAAGTTAACGGTATCACATACATTAAAAATGTTGAGGACCACTTTTGAATTCATTCTTAATAAAATCTCTTAACCGAGTACGGCTTTAAGAAATATGTATCGTGCCCCACTCAGAGACGTCGCATAGACCGTCCTAACCATTAAGTCAGTAGTTAAAATGCCTTGGTGTATCATGCAATTATATATATGCAATTATATTATATTAATTGTTATGTGTAATTTGACATGTTTTTATAATTTGGATAATTTGACCTATATACTTAAATATTTATACTTCTTAATGTCTGATTTGCTATAGGTAGGTGGTTATTTGTTTTTTGTAAAAAGTATTTTGGAAGTATTTTTTTTTAATAATGATTGTAATTTTGTAATTATTGTTAATTAGTGTAATTAGCTTAGGCCGTTCTAATTAATTAATTAAATAAATAAATATGCTAATTCATGGCTAAATATGTTGGACTTATAATTATCTTATCTAAATATATTATTCTTTGACATCCTGTTGTACCATATTTCATTATTATTATCAAGCCTTGGCCTAAGAACAGACCCCTCCGTCGCCTGTGGATGTCGTAAACCGACTATTAAGGGGTTAATAAAAAAAAAAGGTTAAATAAGGGAATGGGCAGCAGCATCCACCTGAGTACTCAACACCAAACAACAACAAAAAAACAGTCTACTAAGTAACGCTTTAATGAACGTTAAGCTACATTGTCATCTCTGAGTATCGACGTTTGTCTCTTTCGCTAAAATGAATGACTGTCGAAAATACCCTCTTCACTTCTTAAACTTTCCGCACTTTCTAATCCAATACAAATCCTACTAAATTATAATTTATGCGGCGGGCGAGTCCGGCTGAGATGTGAGAGGTTGCGGGTTCGATTCCCGCTGCGGGACAAATGTTTGCATGATCTGCAAATAATAGTGCCGAGTCTGGCTGTTGTGGTGCCATGGTACTTGTAGTTCCTGATACCCACGACACAGGCAATCCTAATGTGGGATCTGGACTATGAGTATGTGATGGTTGGGTGTTAAAAAAAAAATAAGTTGGTGTATTTGTTAGTTTGTTTCTCAATCTTATACCATGAGCATCCATGAGCCATTTTTTTATCCCCTCGGGAGTAACGCCTGAAAAACAGTGGGCAATATTTTATGCAAAACAAAAGGGGAAAACAATTTTCAAAATTGGAACGTTTTTTTTTTAATTCCCGCCACCCGGTCTCTTTCCGCTCGCGTGCCAGTACGCAAACACCATAGACAAACGTACAGGCTATTTACACGGCACACAGATTTACAAGTGTTCTGCCAACATTGACTTGCTTTGCAGCGGTAGCGTACGGTGTTCTATTTTTTTTTTATTATTTGTACAAGGCATTGAGTTGTTTCGTTTTAAATATTTTAGTTGGGACCATTGGTATAGGGTACATATAAAAGGGTTAGTATCATTTCGTCTTAAAAAGCAGCTGGTCTAATTAGCAAGTGGTCTAAAAAGTAGCTGGTCTAAGTACAAACTGTTAAATTTATCTTATAAATTATTTAATGTTATAAAACAAAATAAAATAATATACTTAATACAAATTAAAATAGTAAATGACTATTTGCCAGTTGCGTTTTAGACCAGTTTGTACTTAGACCAGCTACTTTTTAGACCACTTGCTAATTTGACCAGCTGTTTTGTTAAATTGGGAGAAAAAGAAAGGCAGGCAGCTATAACAGAGATTCAGAATATATTATTCCGTAGGTCTTTTCACAGTGATGTCCGTCCAAAAAGAGGATCGCTCAAGCTCGATCATCCCCGCTTGTCAGTTGCAGCAGCGCCACAAGCGGGGACAATCGGAACTAAATGAATAGCTAGGTGGCTTTCTAAGAGGATGAAATCAATTAGGTTTACATACCTTGTGTTGTAGTTCCACAGTTGATCCCTAGATGGTGCTAGGGTCAACAGTTTTTTTAGACGAAATAATACAATACTAAAATAACTAGATTAGCAGTTGCCGCGCCATCTACACTTCTACACTAATATTAAAGAGAAAAATTTGTATTTTTCTTATAATTCTTATAATTCTTTATTGCACAAAGAAAATATTATACAAATAAGTAAAAAAGAAAGACATGTACAAAGGCGAGCTTAACCCTTAAGAGTTTTCTTCCAGCAAACCAGCTTTGAGGCTAGAGAGAAGGTTTTTGTTTGTGATGAATAAACTCAAAAATTATTGGACCGATTTTAAAAGTTGTTCCACCAGCATAATGCTATATTATCACTGAGTAAAATAGGCTATATTTTATTTTCAAGAAAATTAGGGTTTCTTACAAAAACTTCAATAATGTAACCTGAGGTGTAAAAAAATTACCTATAAAATTCCTTACATCGCGTGCGCTGTGTACTAATTGATGATGAACAAAATATAGTGTACTACAGTATTAGAGAATAATTTATAATAGAGGTTCCACGCGGGTACTAGTAGTTTTAGAGAATAATTGAAAAAATAATGCGATCCCCATAAATAATCATTCATTTTAATAAAGTATTTATTTTATTTTATATTTATTTTGTTTATTTTTTTATCGATAATTTTTTCACTCTGAACAAAAATTTAGTAAATTTTTGCATGGGTATTTGTTTTTTATATCAACTAATTTAGCTTGTAGAACTTTTTGGCTTCGGTTGTAAGTTTTGTGAGCATCTGATTATAAATAAATAAAAATGAAAAACACAACTGTTGTGTTTTCAGCACTAAACGTGTTAAAATCGTAAACATTAAAATATAAATTAAAAAAATACAACCGATTTGAGAACCTCCTCCTTTTTTTGAAGTCTGTTAATGAAGTGGGAAATAGTAGATTGTATCATAAGGGAGCAATATAATATTTTTACGGCGAGGGCGCTTTTTGAATCCTGAGTCAAGTGAGGGATTCTTTAGTCTACTAAAGAATCCCTCACTTCACGTTGCTGGCGACGTACTCGCCCGAGCCAAAAATGTATTTTGCGCCCAAGTGATACACTCTACTTTTTATCACTCACTATGAGAAAATAAAAGGTGCCTCATATTTTATTTCAAAACAAAACCATGAATTTCTAACAATCCGTGAAAATTGACGAAAACGCTGGCTGTAGTTCGCGCGTTTTTAATTTGTTTTATTTTTTATTCAGCCGGAGGCGCGGCTATCAGCGCCTCCGGCGGGCCGTCGGTCGTACCCAGCCAATAAATTTTATTCAAACAATATTTGCGTTCGATTTCTTTGGCGCTGAACACTAAGATGTTCCAAATTCAAAAAGTGCGCGCCAAAGATAATTGCGGCGCACTTATAGAAGTTTCTTACAGAAAACACCACCTTAGTCATCCTTTTCGAATAGATGGGATGAAAATATACATAACACTCAAAATGCAAAATTAGTTGTCCCGTTATGCATAATAACGATCTTTTGCAAACAAATCGTCAAAAGTAAAAAGTTCCATAGACAACTAAGCCGCCCACGAAGCTTTCGAATGTTGCCGCGAAATCACGGAAAACAAACAAAAATGGCGACTTTCCACACAAATATTAATTAAACAAACAAACACATGTTTTAACGGTGAACATACGGTTTCTGTGTTTAGATGCTGGAAAACGTGTTTTCGTCGGTAAACTGTCACTTTTGATGGCCACCTACAAAGTACTACCACGAATGTAATGGACCTCGGTAATCTTCATTCATGACCGACTGACTTCGCATTTTTGACGTGACAACGTCTTATAATTCGATAGAGCCGGCTGCACGCACGAAAAAACATGACTCATGCGGCGTTACCTCGCTCTGAGGCGTTCCATGTAAGGCTTGAAGTGCAAGCGAGAGCGCGGAACGAGCGACAAAGAAGCACAATCGGTGACGTTGTCACGTTCAACTATCGTCAGTAAACCGACTTTACAGACAACCAATTTTTTTCAGTTATAATAATAATAATAATAATAATCATTTATTGATCCAGAAAAACTTACATTAAGTTCAGTAATCATTTATTCTCAAAAAGATAATAACAATCACATACATAACAATCAATTACTACTTATATCATACCTACTACCTACCCAACCCCACGATACATGAGACACTAAGAAGCGTTAGATAAATCAAATCAAATCAAAATAATTTTATTAATTTAAATCATAAGGATCATTTTGAATCGTCTTATAAACTAAAATTACTCCTGTTCCAACGCGACCAAGCCTAGAAGAATCAGGCAACAAACACGGCTTGGCTTAAATGATAGAGATATAATTACAAAATGACTTAAGGCGGATCGTCTCGCATGTGGCGCGAAATTCAAATTTTATTGTGTTTTTTGCTCGTCACAGCTCATAAACACTTATTGATATAGCGAAAGCAGATTTCGCGAAAACTAGAAGACCCAACACATATTTTAATTGATATTATCTCATAAATATCATTAGTTAAGCTACGGATATCCCTGAACAAAAAAAAACACTATAAAAATCATTGAACAATATTCGTAGCTAAACTAATTATCTCTATGAGATTCTATCAACTAAAACATGTGTGTGTCTCCTAGTTTCGCAAAATCAGTTTTCGCTATCAAAAGTTTTGTTAGTAGTAGAACTTGTTGTGAAAGAGTTCGTCCGGGGAAGTACTACCGCCGTACCTATCTCTGCCGCCAAGCAGTAGTGCTCGCATTGCTGTGTTTCGGTTTGAAGGGTACGGGTGCCGGTGAAATTACAGGCACATGAGACTTTTCATCTTTATGTCTCAGGGTCGGCAGCGCGCGTGTGATACCTCTGGTGTTGCAGGCGTCCATAGGCTACGGGAACTGCTTTCCATCGGGAGGGCCGTAATGCTTGTCTCATTGCCAAGTAGTATAAAAAAAAAACAAGAAGTGTTGATGACCTGTGATGATGATGATGATGACCATAAATGTTAAAAGCTAACAGATATTATTTTATCTTCTCCAGTCGTTGATGCGGTCTATGTCGGTGGAGCAGCGCTGGCAGGACTTGGCCTCGCTGCTGACGATCCCGCCCCCGCCTGGCGCCGAGTATCCGCACTACCACCCGCACCCGCACGGCCACCCGCACGGTCATCCGCACGGCCACCCGCACGGCCATCCGCACCCGCATAACATCAGGCAAGTACACCAAACTACATACTCTTTGATAGATAATTCATTATTTCAAAACTTAACACATTGGTGAACTTAATGCTAGGTAGCATTCTCTTCCAGCTAACCTTTGTGTATTGTAGAAAACAATTTAGAGGTGCTCTGCTTCAGGTTAAAAAATTGCAACGGTGCAGGATACGATTAAGGTTGCAGCTTTTGTGTAGTCGGATTTTAGTTTTAAAACTTTTACCCCCTTCTAATTCTAATTGAAAATGGGGGAGATAAGATCTGCACTGACTTCCCGCATTGGGGTGTATTGTGCATTGTCCCCCTGCTAACCCTACCCCAGCCTCTGGGCCCTACAAGGACTCTGGGTTGATGGCAGCACTGTTCCAGTATTCCCGAATGAGTAATGGATGAGGTTAAACAGGACTCTATCAGCTCCTGGAGTCTGGTTTTTTTCCTGGCTTCATTTGTGGCTGTGCAATCCAATATCACATGCTCCACTGTCTCCTCGTCCTGAAGACAGCCACGACATAGCCCACTGTCCGTAGCCCCTGTCTTCAGTAGATGGTGGTTGACCTTACTTATAAACGTTATTTAATTTTAAGCATTGTTTGAAATTGTGCCGTGTGAGTCCGGCCTAAGAATAGACCCCTCCGTCTCCTCCCGTGGATGTGGTAAAAGCCGACTAAGGATTACACCAGGGGGTGGCCGGCAGCATCCACCTGAGTACTCAACAGCAAAACTGCGATCAACGATCTGCCTGCCAAGCGTGGTGATTATGGCAAATTCCCCCTATACATTCAATTGATGGGATTAGTCCTGTCACTGTTTGACACTGTGTATTAGGAAGGGATGGCAATATTTAAAGCATTGCTTATATTTTGACATATTTTTATGAGTAAAGTGCATCACACACGCAGCAGACGCGGTAATATTTTATATGCGTATAAAAACTTTCGCGTCTGAAGGTATCACAGACGTAGCAGATACGATAATATACGAAAATGATACATTCACGCGGAAACCTTCAAACTGTATTGTATTTCAATTTGTATACACAGATATAATCTGTCCATCTTTTGATCGTGCCTACAGATGCTTGTCGGTAAAATATAAGTGATCTGCTACGTGTGTGTTGCACCTTGAGTTTAGCATAGGGAGCGATATGGACAGATACGCTCAGATACAGATATCTTACCGCATCTACTACGTGTGTGACACACTTAAACCCATTATATTTTAGCATTTTACTAAGGACAGACAAAAAAAGCCAAGACTTTAGATAAAATTAGTTTTGTCATTAATAGTTTTTAATTTTATTTTTTATTTTCATAGCGCCCACGCAGCTGGTGGGTACCCCACAAACTACCACCACGCACCCCACGCCCCGGTCGCTCCCGTGCCCGCGCCCGAGAAACATCCCGATAACTATGGTGAGTATTGTGCTCAGTGGGTCTGGGGGTAGTACTCAGGTAGTGTGCGTCTAGTCTTTTTAGACTAGACGCACACTACCTGAGTACTGAAAGCCCCGCTATTCCAGTCCGTCAAACTAAAATATTCTATAATCCGTAAACACAAGGACCGTTTTCGAACGACAAGCTTGTGTCAAGTGATAAGTAAAAGGGGTGGAGGGGCGTGCAGTTTTGGACTAGACGCACCCTACTCTTAGTTCCTTGATAACCGCGACAATGGGAATACTAGTGCGGGATCAGAGCCTTGAATCCTTGTGTGGAATCAGAGCCTTGAATCCAAGTGTGGGATGTGAGGCACAATTTTCGACATAATATCGAATTAACAATTGCATACAAATAGCTATTAGTTTGACAGATCTTTTATTAAAATGTCGGTTCGACATTATCTCTATTAGCTTGAGAATAGGTCCCTCCGTCCCAGATGTACCATGTCTCCAGAGCTTTGAATTCAAGCGTGGAATCAGAGCCTTGAATCCTAGTGTGGGATCAGAGAATTGAATCCTAGTGTGGAATCAGAGCCTTGGATCCTAGTGTAGGATCAGAGCCTTGAATCCTAGTGTGGAATCAGAGCCTTGAATCCTAGTGTGGGATCAGAGCTTTGAATCCTAGAGTGGAATCAGAGCCTTGACTCCTAGTGTGGGATCAGAATAGTAGTAGCAGTAGATCAGAGCCTGGAGTCCGGTGTGAGGATGTAATTTTAATTGTCTATGATCGCTTGTTATTACAAATGTCTATACATTTAATGTGTTTCAATTGGTAGGTGCTGCGGCTCCATTGGAAGGTGCCTACAAGGTCGAGTCGGCACACCACCCGCAACAGCACGACGGGATCTACTACCAGGTGAGATATTTCACTAGGAATATCGTACGGCAATGTAAGCTATTACACTAGGTATATTGTACGGCAGTGTAAGCTATTTCAGTAGGTGTATTTAGGGCAATGTGAGTTATTTCACTAGGTATATTGTACCTTGTAATTCTATGAAACGACCGCCCAATACCTCATTTCATATAATTACAATCAATCGACATAATATCACTCGATAAGTTGTTAACTGTGTTTGCTAAAAGACTTCAAACAAAATGTTACATAAACTTTACCTAAAATAACTTTTGTCTTGTTTTGACGTATGCCGTTCTACATCAGAGAGAACAAAACAAAAGCTATTTTAACTAAAATAGGTTTAAAAAATAATTTATGAATAAGGCCCTTAAAATTTATACAATTTGCGCAGAACTCAACCGCTGAGATGGCGCCACCGAACAACCAGGATGGGTTTCTGCAATCCATCCTCAACGATGAAGATCTACAGCTGATGGACATGGCTATGAATGAAGGTATGTTAACGTCACATTACTGGGTAGTTTAAGCTGAGAGCCCTTACAGGAACTAGGCATTACGGAGTAAGAGGTGCAAGCTAGGATGCCCTTCTTAATGAATAAACCAGAAAGTGTCTCCTTTCGAACCGCGCATTGTATAAGGTCCCGAAGTTTACTCAGCTCAAGACTAGATGTCGCTTCTAGTGGATTAGAACGCGCTATCAGTTTTATTCCTTGGTTGAAAAACTCTGTACGGGATCGTTCCTTGAGATTTTGTTTTTTGCATTTTTATTATTATTAATACAACACATAATTTAAAAAAATCAACTGGCTTCATGTTACTTTGTCATGCCGAGATAGACTGACAGAATAGAACATAATAGTTATTTGTTATACAAGAGTGCAAAGTTGCTTTTTAACCGCGTGCTCAATTTTGATGACCGAGCAAGCGAAGGATTCTAAAATTTAATCACGAGCGTAGCGTATTTAAAAGTTAGAATCCTGAGCGTTAGCGAGTGAATCAAAAGAGCACGAGGTGAAAAATCTTTGCACTCGAGTGCAACACGTAACTTTTCATCCCACCTCAGCGAGGAAAAGAATAAATGCAAAAAAAAAAACATTTGCACATTGTTAACAGTTTCAGTCAATTCTGTTGCCGTCAAATAAAATAAACTTCCTCGTCGCTAGAATCACTCATTTTAGGTTTTTCACTTGTTTTCAAGTTTCTTGTTTTTAGCCTACGGTTTTAACAATAAGACGTGAAAAGAAAATGGCGCGCGTAAAGCAAATGAAATAAAAAGTAATACACCAAGAAGGTTCAGAGTCTGAGTTTTTAACAAATTAAAAAATGTTGTATGATAAATTCGGCACCATGGAGGTAGAAGTAAATAGGTTTGATGATATTTTGAATTCACAAACTTAGTGAACAGCACGATGTTCTAAATTCAATTTTACTTTATCCTCTAGCGGATAAAAACGGCTTTTACACTCAGATATCGAATAGCAAAAATACTCTTTCCGAGATGGTGGGATGAAAAATACTTTATTGTACAATTGTACTTTAATTGTGTAATAAAAAATAAATAAAAGGATAGTTTCCCAAAGTGTCCGCTAGGGGCACTTTTCAGTATTCCAAAACAAAAATTAGTTTTTTTTTTATACTACTTGGCAAACAAACAAGTATACGGCCCACATGATGGAAAGCAGTTACCGTAGCATATGGACGCCTGCAACACCAAAGGCATAACACGCGCGCTGCTGACCCTGAGACGTAAAGATGAAAAGTCTCATGTGCCTGTAATTTCACTACTACTGTTAAATTCGTGGCATGTAGGTACACCACACCCCTGTGTAGTTGCTTGTTTAGTTGCCTGACGCCTCTGTTTGTTTTGTTAGTAGTAGAACTTCTTGTGGAAGAGTTCGTCCGAGGAAGGAGGTCCTATTTCTGCCGCTAAGCAGTAGTGCTCGCATTGCTGTGTTTCGCTTTGAAGGGTACGGGTGCCGGTGAAATTACAGGCACATAAGACTTTCCATCTTTATGTCTCAGGGTCGGCAGCGCGCGTGTGATGCCTCTGGTATTGCAGGCGTCCATAAGCTACGGTTACTACTTTCCATCTGGTGGGCCGTGTGCTTGTTTGCTTGCCAAGTAGTATAAAAAAAAAGTTATATCGGCAGAGATACTATCTACCTAGGTATATCATTTTATTATGAAAATTACCTATTCTCATCGTCATATTGATAATCGTGAAACAAACAACTTCATGACCGTTCAAAAAGACACAGTCATGACTGACATGATCACTTCTGTGTCTTTTTTAATGATTGTCTAAATTAGTGATAGCGAATCGATATGACTTGTTTTTTATTGAATATTTTTAGTGTTCTGTGGTTATTTCTTCGAATCATCATCATCTGGGGGGGCATAGACCTCCCCCTTAGAATGCCACGACGAACGGTCTTGAGCCGCCTCCATCCACTGACTTCCTGCAACGTTTATAATGTCTTTAGTCCATCGAGTGGAGGGCCTTCCTATACCTCGTCGTATTTCTAATATAAACTCATAAGTACCCTAAATTTGACGACCTCTGTGGCGCAGGGGACGAGTAACCGGCTGAGACGCAATAGGTGTGGGTACGATTCCCGCTGCGGGACAAATGTTTGCATAATCTGCAAATATTTGTTCCTGGTCTGGGTGTTGTGGTGCCATGGTACTCGCAGTTCCTGATACCCACGACACAGGGAATCCAAGTGTGGGATCAGGGCTAATTATGTTGTTGTTGTTGTTGTTCTATTATGTTATTGTTAAACCAAACACGCCACCACATATTTTATAATTAGTTTCAATCTGTTAGTTAGAAGTTATTATATACGGAACCGGTGAAACTTTTTGCGATTCGCGCTTGTCAATTGGTTTATCTTTCATATTATCGAAATGTAGGTGATTTAGTAGTGACAAGCATTATCGAATTTTTACAAATTCATGACAAACTCTGATTTTAGACGAATGCGTTGCAAAATAAAAAGGATTTTTACAAATTTCTTATCTAAGTACCTAACTTACTTTCCTTTTTTTTATTATTAAATAAATTCGGCTAAATACGAGTTGGACACGCACAGAGGGTTCCATAATTTGGCAAAGTTCGGTAACCTAAATGACGGATGACGGAAGCCGGATCTATACCCTGATTTTTAAATTCAGACAATTTTTGTAAACAAACAAATGTCAAGATATGCCACTGTGAGTATAGTGTCATTGTTGTGTAGCATACGTGTAAATTCACATATGACACACATACATGACACTTATACACCCAGTGGCATATCTTGACATTTGTTTGTTTACAAAAATTGTCTGAAATTAAAAATCAGGGTATAGTACGTAAACTATCATAGAAATAGTTCTACGACTACTCCGAACCGTATTTTCACGGGTTCGGATCGTATTCGGATCGGACGTAGTGCGAAAACGCTCTCACTTAGCAATGAGGGCTTTTCAACTTCGATTAAAAAAAAAAGTAGTTCAAATTGTTTCGATAGATGGCGCTGACTCAACTGTAAATGCCAAGATTGTAAAATGTTTATCTGTGGTGTACGCGTACTAAGCTATTATCTAACAGTCTGTGGCTATTAGTCATGATATTCTGTTTGTGTCTGCTTCTTGCGCGCTAGTGATTTCGTGATGTTTTTAGAAGTAAGCAAAAATATATACCACGAAACGAAAATATATCTACGTTTTTGATGTTGACATTTAACTTTATTTTGACACTTGACATTTACGTAACAGAGCAGCGCCATGCGCCATCTATTTTCAACGCTGAAAGCATGATATGAAACGGCCGTGAAAACCCCTCATTAGCATATCCTAGGAGCCCGAAAACAACCTACGCAGGGTTGCGATTTTAAAAAGTCATGAAGTGACTAAACCTCGGTAAAATTGCTGTTTATTTCACGATTTCCAAATTCCTATACATCTGAAACTCATTGATGACTAAAACTCTTAAACCTATGATATTAATACAAGTGGTTCCTCCAGTACATCTCCTGAAAAACGGTGATTTGCGGGCTTTTTTTTTTAATCGCATCTGATTATATACTATATTTTGCCGATGTCAAGTACCTAGCATAGATAAATAGCAAACAAAGTCCTCTGTCAAGTCATGTTCTAGTAAATCGATGGCAGTTTACTAGAATGTTCCTGGACAATTTCCAACCCTTCGAAAAGACACGCAATACACTTATTTTATTTAAACTAGTGGTTCGCCCCGAACTGAGACCTCGCGATGACACCTTTATCAGCCCGACTAATTTAAGAGGGGAAGAAAGGGTTTTGTATTTAACGGCTATGTAAGTATGTTTGTATGGATGATCCATCAGAAATCTAAAACTATCGAGTCAATTTCTCTAATATGAAAGAGATTTTGTGAAGAAAAAAAAAGTTTTTTTAATTAAGCAGTGCCGTCTAGTTGTAGTTTTGCTACCTAATTTTTAAAGATTTAAGTTTTCTACTCTAAAAATGGATAATACAAAGAAAAAATCCTCAATTTTCGACTTCTCCCCGTAGAACAAAATATACTTAAATAATAAATTTCAGCATTAGCAGAGAGCTTGAAGTATCTTCGAGATATTTTTTTGCATATTTTACTTTCTCTACCCTTCTAACCGATTTCTAAAAACATTTACTGAGAAAAAAAAATTAACCTCTATAGGTAATTTTTCTACACATCATCGAAATAGCCTTCGAATAGGATTAAGCAACAGGGAGTAAATACTACATACCTGTTAGTATTTAAAGTACTTGACGAATTAATTGATAACGTCCTTTTGGCGAAAACATAGAACTCCAATGTCATTCAAATTCCTAGGAATGGGGGGGTCAACAATGGATGATTTTCCCTGAAATTGTGACACAAAAGCCACAAGCATACCAAATTTCAGCATTGTGGGACTGCTGGAAGTACCCTAGAATTTTTGATTTTTGCGTTTTCTATTTTCCCTAATATCTCGGAAACTACTAAGTTTAAATACTTATTAAAAACAGTTTTGAAATGTCCAACTAAAGCGCTTTCATTAGACACCCCATTTGATCGGTCTGTCTCACTTTTATTTTTTTTTACCCCCTCTTGGACCCCAATATCTCAGTAACCCCCTAACCGATATAGCTCATAACGTTACCTACAAACTGTACCAATACTATCTACCCCCATACAAAATTTCATGAAGATCGGATTAACGGTTTGGAAGTTTTCATCGGACATACATACATACATACATATATATACATACATACATACATATATACATACATACATACAAACGCCGATTCTTCCAACTTGACTAAGAGAACTCGCTTCGCTCGTTCAATTAACTACCATGTGCTCTTTATAAGCTACACCGACCGGTTAAAATGCCACCAAAATTACACGATATAACTCAAAAAAACACTAGAAATTGAAATAAAATAAAAAAGGCCGACGTCTCCCTTCGAAACAGCAGAAAAAGTCCATATTTAGTCACTCAGTGAGTTATCTTGAAAATCACTCAGTGACTAATGTTTGACAAGTAAAATTACCATCAATTGACAATTCTAATTGATAATTTTTAGCAATTCATAGTCATTTTACTTGTCAAACGTTAGTCACCGAGTGACTTTCAGTTGGGGAAATAGGGGGGCTGGGCTTCCGTATTAAGCCCGAATCACACAATATAATCAGTTAGTCAAAATATTGTTGTGATTTTGACCGATAAAGAAAGCGCATGCGCTGCGCAGTAACCTTTACAGGTCGTTTGCGTAATGAGTGTGTATTCTATGTAAAATTATGTAGTTACCAGAGTACCTAGTTCAATTACTTGTTTATGTACCGAACATTACCGTTATTTCACGACCTCTGTGGCGCGGCGGGCGATGGTTCGCTTGCGACGCACGAGGAGTTCGATTCCCGCCTCGGAACAAATATTTGTACAATCTGCAGATTATTGTTCAGGGTGTTCTGTTTTTGTTCGCAACGCCAAATTTTCTAACAAAACTTGTCATTTCTTTTATTATAATTTTTGCCTCTGGGTAATAACTCAATTTTGCCAATGTCAAGTAGAGATTATTTCAAACTAGTTGCGCCCCGCGGTTTCACCCGCGTGAATAATGATGAGAATTGATGATGATGAAAAGTGGCCTATGTGTTAATCCAGGGCGTAAAGTATCTCCATTCCAAATTTCACTCAAATCCATTCAGTAGTTTTTACGTGAAAGAGTAACAAACATCCATCCATACTCACAAACTTTCGCGTTTATAATATTAGTAGGATAATGTCAAGTCGTAGTCCTCGGTCAAGTCATGTTCTAGCAAGGCGATGGCAGTGAATGAGTTAACAGAACATGTTAGTAAAACAGCCAATCAGCTGCTACTTTTGAGTTGACAGTGTTTTGTGAGAACATCTCTTTTCTTATGAGTTCTGACGTCTTCCTCACTGACACGAAAGTAATGACATCACACCCCCCCGCAGGCGAACGCGGGGGACTTTTTCCGTTCATCGCGGCAAACATGTTTGTGCTTTTGCTAACACAAAACAGTTAGGCCACGCCCCCATTGTGTTAGAAAACAATGTTATATGTTTGTAAAACACCAAAACATGGCGTAGCGGACCCGGCTAGGTCGTATCTCATGCCATACTATAGACAGTGAGTCTTCAAATCGTTCCCTATCAACAGTGACGTCTCTTCCAACAATTTGATAGCACTCAATGACCTAAATGACGTCATGAGTTCTAAAAATTGATTAGTCATACGGCGCGCACGCGACTGCGCGGACGTTTAGCAATGGACGGCCAACAATGCAATATAATTTATAATATCGATTTTAATACAAAAATTTGGACGAAAATGTGTTTTTCACCGTACAGACTTTGTAGTAATCTGTGTTGTACCTGTCGTGTACCACATAAAAAGATAATGTCAACAACATTGTAAAAAAAAATACTGGGCTGATTCGATTTTCGAAATGCTAACATTTGACGGAACTAGGGTTGAGACACGGTGATTAGTGAGCTGTAGATTGATTGAGTGGTTCAATCATTGATAGTGTAGTAAGTTTACAAGTTCACTATTTGAATGTAATGTTAAATCTCATTTAACTATTCAAATTAAACATTCAATAACTTAATAATAATGTTCTTAGAATAATTTTGGTGATAAAAAATTATACTTTCTTTATCGTACTAATAAACAATTGAATATGAAGAGATTTGAGTACCTATGCCTACGTGAACAACATATTTGAATTTCTTGTCACATAAGACGTTGTATACTTTAATATGTCAATAATAGCTATCATTGATCACACAACAAACAGCGATAAAACGTTATTTGCGTATGTAACAACAGTCCTTAATAAAACGTTACGGTAATTATACAATTTCATTGTTCGTTCTCTACGCTAGTTGAGTGCCGGTATTCAAATCTCTAGTAATAATTCAAGGGAGTGAACCTATTCTAATATTAGTGTTGAAAAGTTTAAACAGTGGATTCGTTTTTCATTACAATTATTATTCACAATGGGAATCTTTTCGTACGTGTATCGCCTATTCGTTATGCAGCGTCGTATCCTCAAGTGATTACGTATAACGAAATATAAGTCTATTTCAAGTTAATAAAAGACTTAAAAAAATACTTAAAACTCTCTTTGATTGCGAAACTAGTGAATACTACATTCAAACTTGATTTTTATGACAGTGGTGAAATTGAACTATAAAGTGAACTAATTGAACTTTTGACTCTTTTGAAGCTTTTGAGACTTTCCAGTGCTTTCGGACTGTTTAAGACTCTGTCAATAAAAAGCCTACATATGCCAGTCCTGAATAAACGCGCTTCAAAGAGTAGAAAGGTGCATAACTCTGAATGCTGCTTCTGCCTCTGCCGATTCTGCTGTTCCCTGAGAAGAACAAGGACTACCGCCGACTCCCTCATAAAAGTTCCAGTCGCTGTATTGAAACGATACAACTACTGTCTATGGTCTTTCAAGTACAGACAATTTCGCGACCGGTGAAAATAGAACTTGAGCAAACAAGTTCTTGAATTGCAGGAGATAACGTGAGACAATGGAAAGTCATGTCATGCGCTTGTTTGGAATAGAATCAAGGAATTTGCGACAGTAACTATTTGCCGTCTCCGATTTGTTTGCGAATACGTCAGAGAAAATTACCGAGCGGAAAATTTGAAGGGCGGGCCTTGCGAATAGTGAAAATTGTTCTTTGTGACTATTGCCCAAAAGCGTTATCTGCTAAATTAAGTTTGCAAATACTTAATCAGAGTGAAAAGTTGGCAACGACTTGAAAAATATTACTGCCTTATCCGGCGTGATTCAGATAATCGCATGTTTTATATTTCGCGCATGGATCGGATAACGTCGATTACCTACGAAATAATCAAACACATCTTCCGATAATAAGCTGGTACTTTTTTAGATAGTGTTAGAGTATTACATTATACATAAATATTTGAGCGCCCAGTCACGCAACATTGCAAATAAATGTTTTGTCATTTTAAGGACTTGTAAAATTGGAGGATTGACAAGATTTTTATCAATTTGCTAAAATGGATTTGTCCGTGGCACATTTCGCGCCTTACGCGTCTCACGCCTTCTATCCTGTGACGCCATATTTGAGGAGCCCGCTGCTGTATCCGGATCCGGCGGAGTATCTTAGCTCCTACTATAAATTTTACGATGGTAAGATTAATAATTCTTTATCTACAACTACTTGGGTAGAAGATTATTACAAATGCGAATTTTTTATGTTATTCAAACACCGTAACGTTTAAATTTATTTCCATCAAAGAGAGAAGATATAATAAGATCTTATGACCTCATCCCGATACCATTATAGTGAAGCCACAAACTAGCACAATTTTTTTTATTTTTTTTTTATTTTGCAGCTTATGTTTATACTTTTATAATTTTAGTTGTATCAAAGTATAGACTAATATGTTTCGTTTAAAATATAAATATTAATTATGAATTATTGGTCTCAAAAGATAGATAAGAAACATTATGTAACTATTCAATAGATTTGTATTACTGATGACTGATATCGCCAGCAAAGTGACATTTGAAAATTTCTATAACTTTTCTACCGTTTTTTTAAGTTTCTTTACTACGTTTCCAAAGAGATACTACTAATTTTGAATTGAATTCAATAATGTATTTGTATGTATTAAGGCCGTTGTATCAAATATGTATATTTTAAGTGACGGTACTTTCATTAATTTGTTTCTAAACTAAATTATAATTCTTTATTTACAATTAAAATCTGGTCCAGGTCATAACACTATTGGATAACGATAGTAAACGAATTAAATAGTATAATTCATACAACTAATACATTTAATTGTATGATGATATTTAAAACAGTAGTTGCATCAGCTAGTAACATTTATCGCTAAGTCCAAAATAGGTACATTGTTGTTGGAAAATTTCATATAGTTTGTTTTTATAAACATAGTATTTTAGTATGAAAAACAGTTTTTTTTTACAAAAAAATTTGAAATTTTGTTCCGTACCGTAACAACAAACATTTAACTCGAGCGGTAGTGATCCAATATTATAAAATTCTTATGTAATTTAGGTGAAGGTAGAATAACTTAGGTATTAATTTAACTCAAGACGAATAAATAAGAAGGAAACTACATGTCTTAAAACAAAACATAGAAGGTGGCGATTCTGTTTAACTGAAAATTTTGCGGTCCCTTTTTTTTGTCTATTACTATAGCGGGGAAAAGTGGAATATACAAAATTAAAAGGGGGATATCTAGATTTTTTCACGTTAGGGTTCTGTTTTCCCCCCTAAGGGGGATTCTCTTAAGGGGGAACAGTGGATTAAGCACCTTTTTTTAGTCTATTAGAAGGGGCTTGTCATAATTATAGCGTGGCTTAGCTTTACTCTAACTACCATCTTTCTCTCTTTATTAGTGTATTTTTAACAATTTATATTAATGTATGTTTCTGAATCACTGTACCGATCAAAGCTCGAAAAAAATCTAGTACTTTTTTAAATATCTGCCTTTTAAAACGAATACCATCAATTGTTCAATTGAATCCGAAAGGTGGACTTTGGATTTCAGACATTTCAATATTAAATATTTGGCAACTTTGGACTTTGGATTAGTAGTTTTATTATCTCTATAATCTCAATACGATGAATGCCGATCTTTGATACATGTTATATCCGTTTTGTTCCAATTTTTTTTATTAATTTGCCCTGAATATTATTATATATATTTATTTCTCTCACTTAAAATAACAACAAAGGTAACCTTAAATCCTATCTTAAATATTGGATAATTGAGAGCTGGTGCTTTAAAGGTTTAGCTAAAACCTGTATATCGGGTCACCAGAGGCAATACCATGAGCTCTTATAGCGACTCAGTTCAAAAACTATTCAGTACAAAATATCGGTTCGTCGTTGACATCCGTCATCAATGAATAACTATAATCGCAGAAGTCTGCTACTGTGCCTTTTAATATAGCTGCGGACATCACGGAACCGATATTTTGTACTGAATAGTTTTTGAACTGAATCACTATAAGAGCTCATGGTAAGGCCCACCTTACGTCTTATGATGAGTGTTGGTACAATGGTGATGTACAATTCCAAAGATAGCTACGCAAAAGTTACCAGCTCGGTTCCTAAACTAAGCCAAGGCCTGTTTGATAACATAGCGAGTGATAGACCCCCGCAAACAGAAAACTAATGACGCATCGGAGTAGCTATTAAACTAACCAAAGCAAAACATACAAAAACAACTATGATATAACATAACATAACATCCAACAGTCACATACATAGTCCTGATCTCACACTAAGATTCCCTTTGTCGTGAGTATTAGTTACGTGTACCATGGTACTATAACACCCAGGCCCGGCACAAATATTTGCAGATTATACAAACATTTGTCCCGCAGCGGGAATCGAACCCGCCGCGCCACAGAATTCGTCAAATAAATAAATAACAATGGTAGGCACGTACTAAATAATTAACTACTTTATTTTTATATCTTTATTTGTATTAATTTAAAATCTTGTTGGAACATATTTTGTTAATACATCACCATGATGCATACTCTTTTTATGTATATCTCAGATAATACACTGATAGGGAAATTTACCAAAGATATCGATGTCGATACAACAACTGCCTATCAGATATTTATAGCCAATATTTTGAACTACGTGCAAATAAATGTAAAAATGTCGTGTCACCGTTGACCGTCGGATTTCGGAGTAGGTATTTTGAAGATAAGTGCGTTTTGTCAGGAATAATATAACATTTAATTATTACTTAAGTACTTATACTGCAGAGCTTCAGATGAAAGTCTTATAATCGGGTCTTGTTTTGCCAGTGACGACTATTTAGCATTGAAACATGGTCGCTAACTATTAACCTTGAGCTTGTAAGCTCAAGGTCATCGACATAGGTTTCACTCTTATCATGAAGCTCACTGCTGACATAATGTGACACTGAGAAATTTTATGCATCATACATCACTATTATCAATGAATGATCGTATCACGTTGTTATCTAGGTACACATAAAACTAGCAAAAAATGCAAATATGCAAGATTTTTTAAAAGGCAAAGATTTGCTGTATTTTTAAAGTACTTCCCAAAAAGGAGGAGGTTCTCAATTCGGTTGTTTTTTTTTTAATGTTTGTTACCTCATATCTCCGGCGTTTATGAACCGATTTGGAAAATTATTTTTTTATTTGAATAGATATACTTCAAGATTGGTCCCATTTTTTTCAGAATCCAGTTCTGATGATGGAATCCATGAGGAATTGAGGGAACTCCTCAAATATTGTAGGCATTCATATAGCGATTTTGATATTTTCAGCAACAAACCAAGCATTTGCATTCAGAAAGTATCCCTGACTCTACGAATTTTCTGTAGTAAAACACAGTAAAAAATAATAAACATTGTATATTACTGCGTTTTACTAAAGAAAATTGTTAGAAAAATGTTTTAGCTACTTACCACATCGAAATTAAAAACTAACGAATCCGATAGGAAACGTTTTAGAATAGCCCTGCGCCGGTAAGCTTATCGTAAAATATTTAAAATTAAAGGATTTACATGTATTTTCTAAATAGGCTGTTGTCAGTAGAAAACAAACGTGATAAAATCACTACGTCACCATTACTTTGATAGTGTAGCTAGCGATAGAAACTGCCTTATCATCGTTACAGTGGAAAAATTCTAACAAGCGCTGAAATTTTGTCAATTTTCGTGAAAAATTAAAATAGCTATTATGAAACTACCTTCAAAATCATCAAACAAACACAATGCAGAGAACTGATTCTAAGTATTTTGCACACAATTGGCACGGACGTATGGTGTAGTGTAGTGTGGATTTTTGTATGGAGACACTGATGAGCGCCCCTAGCGTACACTCTGTGAACCTCATTTTCCATACAAAAATCCGTGTTACACTACACTATAGGTCCGTGTCAATTGCTTGTCAAAACATAGAATCAGCTCTCAGTTGATACTTAATTGGTGTAGAAAGTTGAGGGCAATTGTGATTCCTTCTAACTTAAATTACTTTTTAACCGACTTCACAAAAAGGAGGAGGTTCCCAATTCGGTTGTATTTTTTTTTTTGTATGTTTGTTACCTCATATCTCCGGCGTTTATGAACCGATTTGGAAAATTCTTTTTTATTTGAATAGATATACTTCCAGATTGGTCCCATTTGTTTCAGAATCCAGTTCTGATGATGGGATCCATGAGGAATTGAGGGAACTCCTCAAATATTGTAGGCATACATATGGCGATTTTGATATTTTCAGCAAGACACCAAGCATTTGCATTCAGAAAGTATCATAATCCTTACACCACAATGGTTCTTTCATAAAAAAAAATTCATCCAAAATTTTTTAGTCGTATACAATGGCGGAAGTCGGTTTTTTAAATGAAAAGTTATTTAAAGTTATTGTATTATTTCTTCATACAAAATAATTTTTGGGGGGCGTAAAATTCAAATCTTGCCCAGGGCGCTCATGACCTTACATAACATAACAAACACATTAAATAACATAACAATACACATTACGACACTGGCCACGCGGAAGTCCCATACGTTAATGGCGGTGTGAGAACAACCTCATCTCATCATCTATAGATTGCTCCTAAATAGTCAGAGATCTGTTACAAATAGACAGGCTGTACTCATTCAAAAAAATGGCGTTCAACTTTTAATAATATTTTGTAATTACCTACTTTCGAATGAAATGGAATATCCTTCCTTCCTTTTGTGGTCGCCGTATAGTTTGTGCACTTCATATAGACGAAGGATGGCATTTTGTTTTGGTTTTACCAATCGGTTTGGCGTGCGTCGTAGTTACCAACCAAGGTGCAGCTAAGCGAACTTGCGGTAATTACCTAACTTACTTGTCGCCATTCTGAGCGCGGAGGAATGCATCTAATGTAATATCTAATTATAGGCAGAATTCTTACCTTTGGCGAGCAAGCAGCATACATAACAGCAGCAAATGATGAGCAGTGATTACTTTTCGATGTTTTTAATGCAAAAACCTTATTTTTCTACGTTAGTTGGTTTAAAATTCTTATAGTTGTACTTTTATTTATTTTTGTTAAGCAGTAAGCGTTTTATTGCTTATAATTTTTATTTCAACCAATAATTTATTGTTCACAACTCGTTGATTACCTACTCAATTACTATTCGTGGGAACCTGTTATTGGCTCTCTACTGATATTCTGTTGTATTATTATGTTAAAGTAAGCTGTTAGTTCTCCTGAAAATAAATATATATCGTTGTAAATAGCCAACAATAGGGATTAATGGAAAGAGGAGTGGGGGGGGGGGGGCTTTTTCCCTGCTGTGAAACATGTTATAATAACGATTTGTGTTGTCCACAGGAATGTACACCATGAGAATGTTGGACGGTGCGGCCGCTGCGCACCACGCGACGCCGCACAACGCTTCGCATTCACACATGATGGTAGCCGGTGAGTACCATACACCAACATCAAGTACCAGGGGTGCGATTTGAAAATCATCGAATGACTCGATGTCAGTGACATCCGTGATCGTCAGTAAACATGTTTCGCGTGATCAGACCAGGGATACATTTTAATCAGCTAACAGTTCTAATATTATTTAAGGCTAATTCACACCGGATGCGTATGCAGCATGTAACGTAGACACGCGCGTTTCTACGTATGTACACGCTTAGTGTACATCACGCAAGCGGTGTGAAATGTTTCATAGAGTTCCATACATTACAACGTCATGGTACGACGTAACACGGTTTGCTGGAGCCTTTAAGGTGATCTGTTAAAATTTGGAGTCGCTGCGTTACATGCTCACTCAGTAACAATAATGGATACAAACTTGATGTTAATATAGTGATTACTTGAGGATGTAATCTATATAAATACAAAACAGAAACACGATTGGTGAAACTTTTCTCGATTGATTAATTTTTTGAAATCGGTTCTCGTAAAACCCGTTTTACGTTCATCCTTCTAATCTAGAAAATATTTGCGGTTTATTTTTATACTATTCGGTAGCTAATCAAAGTAAAATATAAAAAGATTTATTTTTGTATTTGCTATTCTTTAAGCAAAACGAAGGTTTATCATTTGTCGCTTACGCCAGTTACTTCTGAGCGGCACAAAGCTATACCTTATTCTCTTCCCGGCACGCGTGAAGTGAGTAATCGCGCAACACTTTATTGCAGTGCTGCTGCCTCCCCCCCCCTCGAGATTTTAAACATTTTAACATATTATCTTAAGCTTGTTTTGGTTGTTTTTTTTACATTAAAAAAGTTATTAGCTTAGATATTATTAACGGATTTTGATGTGTAAAATTATGTTCGTCATGTTAACAGAACGCGACTCGGCGTCCGACAGCGCGGTGTCGTCGATGGGTTCGGAACGGGTGCCCTCGTTGTCTGATGGGGAATGGTGCGATGGAAACGATTCAGCCCAGGAGTTCCACAGGTAACTTACCTATTTTTTATATAAAGTAACATAACATAACACCCAACAGTCACATACCGGGCGTAAAAAGACTACTCCCGAAAACTGAAACAGTGCATTCAGACCATGATTCTGAAAATATTTAAGCTGAAAAAACACGAAAAAAAATGCTCACTTTTGGTTCGCTTTTTTCGTGTTTTCTTTATAAATATCCATAAAATATCGTTAAAGGAACACAAAAACCTATTTTACATGATTAAAAACACGTTAATAAACAAAAACGTCAAAAAAGCAATGAAAACCACATGAGAAATATTGGCCCTACGGATCAATCAGCTGACCGGGGAGCTTTGAACTCGAGCGGCCGGAATAAATGCGTTCATTGCTGGCTGACACGAAACGAACGATACGAAACGAAAAAAAAGGTTTTCTCCGGTATGAATCACCTCTCATGCGAAAGCTGTTTTATATAGCTATGGTATAGGTAGCTTTACCGGTACCTTCAGTATTCGGGAGCTGTCTTTTTACACCCTGTATATAGTCCTGCACCACACTAGGATTCTTTGTGTCGTGGGTATCAAGGAACTACGAGTAATATGGTACCACAACACCCAGACCCGGAACAAATATTTGCAGATCATGCAAGCATTTGTCCCGCAGTGGGAATCGAACCCGTACCTTTCGCCCGCCGCGCCACGGAGGTCGCCAATACTTAAATTCGCAGCTTGCTAATAATAATGTTTGTTCCAGTTCAAAGTTCCGCCCCTACGAGGGGGGGTATGGACGCGAGCGCGCCGCCCCGCACCACCCGCAGAAGAAACACCACATGTTTGGAAAAAGATGCTTCCAGGTAAACTTTACAACCAATCAATTCATTCAATAACTTTTCATTTAAAAAACCGACTTCCGCCGTTGTATTCGACTAAATGTTTGGATGAAAAAAAAATGATCTTTCATCATTTTTTTTGAAGAACCATAGTGGTGAAAGGATTATGATACTTTCTGAATGCAAATGCTTGGTTTGTTGCTGAAAAATATCAAAATCGCCATATGTATGCCTACAGTATTTTTTTGAGGAGTTCCCTCAATTCCTCATGGACTCCATCATCTGAACTGGATTCTGAAAAAAATGGGACCAATCTGGAAGTATATCTATTCAAATAAAAAAAGAATTGACCAAATCGGTTCATAAACGCCGGAGATATGAGGTAACAAACATAAAAAAAAATAAAAAAATAAAAACATAAAAACATAAAAACAACCGAATTGAGAACCTCCTCCGTTTTGTGAAGTCGGTTAAAAATAATTTTATTCGTTGAAATCACAAGGATCATTTTGAATCGTCTTATAAACTAAAATTACTCCTGTTCCAACGCGACCAAGCCTAGAAGAATCAGGCAACAAACACGGCTTGGCTTACATGAATGGTCCGTCTTACCACTAGGTGAGAAGCGCCTGTGTGGTGCCTCGGAGCAAGCAGTTGCTGATACATAGTAAATGAGAACTTAAAAACCTTAGGAAGGTAGTCAAAAGTAAATAAACATCAGCAAAAATATGCAAGACAGCACACGCTACGCTTGTTATACTTATAAATAATAATAATAGAAACATTCCATTCATTCATGTGACTGGTTCTCTTTTGGGCACACCGTTAGGTAAACCGCCGAACTAATATTAAAATCACATTAACTGTTTACTAATAATGATTCCTTTCCCTAGGAGCAGGCCACTGCCTTAGAACCACCAGCGCCAAGACCAGTGGTCAAGTACGAGTGCCCTGACAATACCACCTACCATCACGACAGCATGCAGCATAATATGCACAATGGTAAGTCACCCGAGCAACAGCAGAGTTCATTTGACCAATGTGACCAGGTCACATGACCCATGGTAGACGACATAAAGCCCTCACTACTTAGGCAACTGCTCTGAATTAAGCAATCTAACCCAGTCATCAACATTTTACTACAAGTCCTACGGCGTAGACTATCGCTACGAGTGCTACGAAAACTTGTACTTCTGTACTCGCTATAGCATTCCTGTTTAGAGATAACGGTTGCGTGTTCGAGCCTCGCCTGGTTAATTTGTATTTTTGTACATTAATTATATTTTTTTTTTTTGCAGATTTCTCCGCCCGTCATCAGTTGCCGCCGCCTCATGTGCCCTCATTGCAGCCTGCATTGGATCTCAACACCGCCCACTCCAGCCATTCCTTGCTGCAGGTATGTTATACACAGGTTTATGTGATACACAGATTTTTGTGATACTCAGATTTATGTGATATACAGGTTTATGTGATATACAGATTTATTTGATACACAGATGTATGTGATACACTGATTTATGTGATACACAGGTTTATGTGATACACTGATTTATGTGATACACAGGTTTATATGATACACAGGTGAATAAAATAATACACTTTTCTTAGCCGATTTTATGATCCATGATGAGAACCTCCGTGGAGCAGTGGGTGAGTAGCTGGCCGAGACACAAGAGATGCGGGTTCGATTCTCGCTGCGGGATAAATGTTTTCATGATATATAAATATTTTTTCCGGGTTTGGGTGTTGTGGTACCATGGTACTCGTAGTTCCTGATACCCACGACACAGGGAATCCTAGTGTGGGATCAAGGACTATGTATGTGACTGTTGGGTTTGTTATGTTATGTTATATTATGATTATAACATTAATATGAATACAGTTAAAGATTTATTTTTTATTGTTTGTTGCAGAGCTCGCTGCCGCCCCCCTCTCCCGCGCCACGTTACACGTACGCCCCCCCGGAGCGCATCCACCACAACCACACCTACTCCGCGCCTTTGCTGGCGTCTGAGCCGCGCCCTGGCGCCGTGCGTGACAAACGAGGTGACTGCCCACCCCCTATAGCACGTAGCGTGATAATTAGGATATATTCCGCGTCTATTGAGACTAAAATTACCCGAATCGGTCAAGTAGTTTAGGAGCTATTGATGCTTAAGCTAGTTCTCAACTACAGCTACTTCGCGCCCCGGCGCGCTATGCGCGACAATCGAGGTGCCTGCCCACCCCATACAGCACGTAGCGTGAAGATACTGGAGATGCGACAACTAGGATATATAGCGCGTCTAATGAGATGAGAATTATTCGAATCGGTCAAGTGGTTTAGGAGCTATTGATACTTAAAATAAGTTCACAAACACCCATGATAGAGTCGGAACCGCGTTGAGTTCGCGCAAAAACTTTCTATATGAGCAATGTTTTATAGAATAATATAAACGAGATGACTGAACTATAGCTCGTAGCGTGACGATACTATATATGTACAAATGTTTGCATGATCTGCAAATATTTGTTCCGGGTTTTGGGTGTTATGGTACCATGGTACTCGTAGTTCCTGATGCCCACGAAACCTAGGGAATCCTATTGTGGGATCAAAACTACGTGTGTGACTGTTGGGTGCTATGTTATGTAAGTAGTTTAGGAGCTATTGATACTTACAATTAGTTCACAAACACCCATGATGGTGTCGAAACCGCGCTGAGTTCGCGCAAAAATTTTCTATGAGAACGTTGATTGATTCATCATCATCATCATCAGCCTGTAGAAGTCCACTGCTGGAGATGCGCCTCCCCCCTTAGAATGCCACGACGAACGGTCCTCAGCCGCCTCCATCCACCGACGTTTATAATCTTTAGTCCATCGAGTGGAGGGCCTTCCTCTACCGCGTCGTCCGTTTTGTGGTCGCCACTCGTAAACCTCTATTCTCCAATTCTATTTTTAAATAATAGTAAATATACTTTCTTTTTTTAACATATTTGCTAATTTTTTTTATCGTTTTGATCAGTTCGCCGGATGACCGACGGCAGCATGTCGGATGGCGGTTCGTCGACCACGGGCTCGTCGGGGCACAGCTTGTCGCGCGACGAGAAACGAGCTAAGGCACTCGGTGAGTAGCTATCCGTTAAATTGAACAGCATCAAAAACGGCTCAGCCGGTCTCGTTAGCTGTTTATTTATTTTTATTAATTAATTAGGATGGTCTAATTAACATAACATACCCTACTTATAAAATACAATTTATAAAAACAAATAAATACCAAATTGCACACATTTTTTGTTTTTTTTTATTAATAATATTCTAGTACGGTAGTGCGAATATTAAAAAAATAAATTTAATTCAAATATTTGATCCTTTTGTACTGAAACTAACTAACTTAACTTTCAACTTTTTTTTCGTACTATGTTTTTATTTAAAAGATAGAAACCAACCTAGCTTACCTACATATAGCAATTTAGAAATTAAGGAGTATCATTTATAGATGGCCACTATTAATCAAGAAATTAACATAAATATCTATATACTATAAATTTAAATTCAAATTATCTGAACTACATATCAATGAAAGTTTTATCAAAAATAGTGTAGCCGTGTTCAAGTTGCAAATAATATTAAAATATTACTATCAATAATTTTAAAATTTTGATAAATAAATCGTACAACCCGTACGACGTGGAAGATCCCTCCACTCGATGTACTTAAGACATTATAAACGTCGCAGGAAGTCGGTGGATGGAGGCGGCTCAAGACCGTTCGTCGTGGCGTTCTAGGAGGGAACCCTATGCCCAGCGGTGGACTTCTACAGACTGATGATAATGATGATAAACATAACATCACACCCAACATACGTAGTTTTGATCCCACACTAGGATTCCCAAGATTTCGTGGGTATAAGGAACTACAAGTACCATTGTACCATAACACCCAGACCTGAAACAAAAATTTGCTGATCATACTAACATTTGTCTCGCAGCGAAAATCGAACCCGCAACCTCTTGCATCTCAGCCGGTTAATCGCACGCCGCGCCACAGTGGTAAAACAAAATAAAAAAATAACAAATTTTTTTATTTATTATATTAATTTTATTTTCCTTCCACAGGCATCCCGATGGAAGTCCAAGAAATTATCAACCTACCTATGGACGAGTTCAACGAGCGACTGTCAAAACACGACCTTAGCGAGGCACAACTGTCCCTGATCAGGGACATCAGGAGACGAGGCAAGAACAAGGTGAGGAAACAGCATCTAAATCTGTTCAGTACGAGTTTCGTTATGTGACAAATAGATTTGCTCGACTTGGCGGGGGCACTGCCGTGTCGTCATATACTAGGATGTCAATGTCTGTATTTTACAAGTTTTTATATTTAACTTGACCTGTTAGTAGGACGACCTCTGTGGCGCGGCGGGCGAGTAGCCGGCTTAGATGCAAGAAGTTGCGGGTTCGATTCCCGCTGTGGGACAAATGTTTGTATGATCTGCAAATATTTTTTCCGGTCTGGGTGTTGTGGTACTATGGTACTCGTAGTTCCTGATACCCACGACACAGGGAATCCTAGTATGGTATCATGACTACGTATGCGGCTGTTGGTTGTTATGTTATGTATGTATGTTATGTGTTATGAGTATGTTTTATTAAGCAACCCTTTTTACCACCAGGTGGCAGCACAGAACTGCCGCAAGCGCAAACTGGACCAGATAACATCCCTGGCGGACGAGGTGGCGACGGTACGCGACCGCAAGCAGCGCACGCAGCGCGACCACCATAACCTGACGGCTGAGCGGCAGCGCGTCAAGGAGCGCTTCGCGGCCCTCTACCGGCACGTTTTCCAGGTTAGTACCGGTTTTTAGGGTTCCGTACCTCAAAAGGTACCAACGGAACCATTATTTTGGTTAGTGCGAGTTTTCCTGGTCAGTACGAGTTTTTCTGGCTTGTACACTTTTTCTTTTATTATATTCCAATATTTATTTAACGCCGTACATTCCGCCGTTATTTCTTTAAATTGTTTTTTATCACCTCTATTAACGTTTCGAAACCGTCCGAATGCCTTTATCTAAAAAGCGTCCCTTACAGTTCTGAAACTCGAGTTGGTTATTTCACCAAAGCAAATCAATATAGCTTTTTTGTCAACACGTAAATTATACGGGCTTTACATGAAAGGAGCAGGAATACATAGAATCCTTTCACCACACTAGTTTTCATCGGTCACATGACCCTTTTTAGGGGCATAAATTGTTTTCATAAAATTTTAATAACATCTGGATGCCACTTGCGTCATACGAAGATACATTTTCTGGTGTGTTATGTTATTTATCACACTAATATTATAAATGCGAATATTTGTGAGTATGTTTGTTACTTCTTCACGTTCAAACGGCTGAACGGATTTGAGTGAAATTTGGAATGGAGATACCTTTTATTCTGGATTAACACATAGGCTCTTTTTTATCATCATTGTTCACACGGGTGAAACCGCGGTGCGCAGCTAGTGTTATAATATAACATAATTAAGTTATTTGTGTATTGTGTACAGAACCTCCGCGACCCGCACGGCCGACCGCTGTCCTCTGGCGCGTACTCTTTGCAGCAAGCAGCCGACGGCAACGTTGTCCTCGTTCCCAAGATGCCCCAGCATCACGGTCAGTACTCATCTCCTTACAGGCACAACTGTAGGACGAGTTTTTTTTTATCCTACTAGGCAAACAAACAAGCATACGTCCCACCTGATGGAAAGCAGTTACCGTAGCCTATGGGCGCCTGCAACGCCAGAGGCATCACACGCGCGCTGCCGACCCTGAGACAAAGATGAAAAGTCTCATGTGCCTGTAATTTCACCGGCACCCATAACCTTCAACCCGAAACAGCAATGCGAGCACTACTGCTTGGCGGCAGAAATAGGTACGGCGGTAGTACTTCCCCGGACGAACTCTACACACAAGAAGTTCTACTACTAACAAAAGATCAGCAGCCTTTAAATGTCCACTGTTGGATGAGGCCTCCCCCATAGTATGCAATGGGGGAGGCCTAGTCCAGCAGTGGACGTAAATAGGCTGGTAATGATGATGATGATATAAACCTGACGCGGTAGAAGAAGGCCCATCTCCACTCGATGGAATAAAGACATTATAATCGTCGCAGGTAGTCTGTGGATGGAGGCGGCTCAAGACCGCTCGTCGTAGCATTCTAGGGAAGCCTATCTCAAGCTGTGGACTTCTACAGGCTGATAATGATAATGATGATGATGATAATGATGCTGGCGATGATGATGGTGATGGAGATGATGGTGATGATGATATTAACCCTGGCCGGTAGAATTGGGGCTTATCACTCTCTCTTCTCACTTATAATTCTTTATTGCACACAATAAATATTATACAAATAAGTAATAAAGAAAGACATGTACAAAGGCGAGCTTAACCCTTAAAAGAGTTTTCTTATAGCAAACCTTTGAGGCTAGAGAGAAGGTGATAAAGGTGGTAGAAAGTGTGCAAAACAACGTGAAATCTAAAAATATAAATAAAACCATAGACATACTACTCAATAATATAAAGATAATGATAATACATACTACTTAAAAACTAACTAAGCTTAATAAATGCATAAATAAAACTACAAATAACTTTAAAAAAAAACTCACGGTGATTTAACCCGTATTTTTGTTACAGATCACTCAATGAACCGGTCCTCGGACGACGAGATGGACAGAAAGGCCAAGCACTACGAACACTGACCACTGCCGACTTACAACTGGTTAAGAACACATAACATACATTTAAGGCCAGCTCTGCGACTTAGGGCCTCTTCCACCATCGACAGATAACATGTCAAGCTATTAGACAGACGTCTACAATTATCTTGGAAATATTAAAGCAAGGTTTACAATTGAACATAGTTTAAGAGCTAGATAGATTGCACAAAAGTATTTCGCAGACAAATATTTCATCTATTGGCTTCTCACTCGTAAACGAGAGAGATTAGACCAAGTAACATGCTATTAGCAACTGATGGAATGACCGTGACTTCATCCGCGTAGAGTTTTTTCCATGCAAACTGCAACACTCCGCTACACCCCCTGAGGGGGAGATATTTTTTTACTAATGCACTCCTAGACCACAAAAGGAATGTTCCCTCCAATTCAGGTATTTAAGCTGTGCGTTGAGAGTTGTTCAGTCAGTCAGTCATTCAGTCAACCAACGATTTTATATATATATATATATATATATATATATATATATATATATATATAGATAAAGCTAGTAGTAAAATTCCAACAATGTCTATTGTATTGTATTGCGAATACCGTTTGTCTAGGCCGGCTGGTCTTAACTCCCGCGTAGTCACTAATATACCTTGATGGTGAAAGTGGCCCTTAATACATTTACTTCGCTTAACTGGGTGATGCGGTATACATGATAAGTTTGACATATTTGTTTAAAACTTCAAACAGGTATAACAACACCTGTAAACAGTTATTACAATAACCGGCATAACAACACCTGTAAACAATTATTACAATGACAGGTGTAACACTTGTAAACAGTTATGTTATTACAAAGACAGATGTAACAACATTTGTAAACAGTTATTACACTGACAAGTAGAACAGTTATTACAATCACAGGTATTACGATGACAGGTAGAACAGTACCTGTAAACAGTTATTACAATAGCAGGTATAACAACATAAAGTTGATACGCGGCGTTGGACCCCATTCTAGAATAAACTATTAATAATGTGAAAGAGTAATTTTCAGAGAGTCTGTTTTACACAGTAGTTACCCTAACTTTTTAACAAATTAACATTGCATACATAATTATTTGTGTGCTCAGTCTAATAAGTTCTCTGAATGTTCTAGTAAAATAGGATTTTCTATGGTATACGCCATTTGACAGCTGTCAAATATCATTCGAAAATGTCACCTCGAAATTCGAAAATGTGATAGAATAAATTCCATGTTTTTGTGTTTAGTTTCGAAAAGTGTGTTTTTCAAAATTATAAGAAAATGTTACTATTAATGTTTTATACGGCAGAATCGACTGATAAGTTATAACTTCAAAGTACCATAGTCTTAAAAAAAAAGTTGATGTCTATGACATCGTAATGTTGCAATAAGAAAATAGATTCTAGCGCTTTTTTTTGTAAAATATACATTTTCATTTTAAGTTGTTTATTTATGTTTAAAATTAGGTTTAATCTTTTTTTTTTTTGAAGAATTATGAATTCTGTTAAATCTGCTTTTTCTATTTCTATTATAGCAACACTAGTGTTAAGGTGGACTTGGTGTTGCCATGTCTGTATCAAAAATTACGGTAAAAGTACAAAAAATGTATACAAAATTTCCAGTGTACTTTTTAATGTTATAATTAAGTTTTTTGTGTAGGTGTTGAATATAAATTTTACTATGAAACAAAAGGTTTTTGTAATTTAAATCATTATAAAAAATTACTGGCCCACTAAAGTGGCTATTTGGTATACAAAAACTTTTTATTTATAAAAAAACCTGTGTTTTTGTGTAAATATTTGTACATTATGTATGTAGTTACTTCAAAAGATCAGTATCATTTTATATTTTTTTTTAATGTGTTAGTTTTGATTTAACTACGTCTCGATCTGTATATTTAAGTAATTTTATGTTAATTGTAAGGACAACAAATAAACAATCTTGAAAGAAAGTGTTATTCTTTTGCTAAAAATTCATTTGCTTTTATAAAATTTCGAGTATTTTGTTCCATCAAACTATTCTTGATATACGAGAATAAAAATAAAGTTGTATGAAGCATAAAGTTTTACAGAAAAATGAAGTTGTATATAAAAAAACCATAATTAAAAAATAAAAAATACTATGGATACTTTTGTATATTTTGAATGATTTTAAGTATTTGTTGTCTTTAAAATTTATATAATGGTGCGATTTCTTTATTTCTTTCGCAAAGTAGTATAAATTTAGTAAACGGCAACGGGTAAGCATTTCACTTAAGTTTTTATAAATAGTTGGTGAACAGGCTGTGGGATTTCTTAATATAATTTCGCCGGCGAAAATGCTAAATTTACTTATAAAAAAAAAACAAAAAAAATGCATATTATTTTTAACCGCGTTTTTTTACCTTTGTTGAGTAATATAAGTAATATTTATCAATTAGCTTTCGTTTTTTTACGCAGATAAATTTAAGGTAAATAGGTACTATTCATTATTAACAGATAGATGCCTAAAAAATTGGATCAAAGTCTTGTAGTACCATAGAGTTCTTGGTATTCTACAGACGAGTGCTATATGATTTTTTACAATTTTTGTAGCTTTTTAATGAAAATTTTTTTCGATATCAAACTACAAATAATTGTAAAAGGTATCAATCACCAACTAATATACTAAAGTAGTATAGTTTTATTTATATTCCGTATAAATCCGTATAGTTCTTTTTTTGTTAGGACAAAAATATACAAAATTTTACACAACGCTATGTGCGTTTACCATAAAACTATTTTGTTTACAAATTGTAATAAATTTTATCTGAATGTAATACACGGTGGCGCAAAAGTAATGACACTTTAGTAAATGTCTGTAATTGTTACAAATAGCGTCCCTTGTCATCTTGACATTGGCTGTTGTGTAGTAAACAAATGCAAAATATACCATGATAAACATTGACCGCTTTACTTCACAAGGAGGCGAATTGTCCTTTGAAGAAATATCATCCTCACTAAGGTTGAGATTGAATGATGAGCTTGCTGTACTTCTGCCAAAATACGCTACGAATTTTCAGAGATTTCCTAGAAATGTCTTATTGCGTGTCACGTCACCTTGTTGATGTTTCTAGGCACTCTTCGACATCCTGGGAAAAGGTGATGTTTTTTTAAATCACAAATTTCACATAAATATTGAAACAATTATTCCGCGTTCTTGAGGGGTCAAAGGGGGGGGGGGGGGGGGAAAGTAGTCCATGTTTATTTTGGTGTATTTTGCATTTGTTTAATACACATCTGCCAATGTCAAGATGACAGAGGACACTATTTGTAACAATTATAGACAATTTCTATAATGTCGTTAATTTTGGTTCACCCAGTAGTTTGTATAACAAGTTGAATAAGTGCGTTACAACAAGGAAATAACAGAATAATAACAGTATGGGTTTATCTAGTTCGCCTGGCAATTTTTATTGTAATATAGTAGGTATAGCGATAAAAATACTACCTTATAACTAATGTTAGGTATAGAGTAACATAGTGGATAAGTTCATAAAATAAATAAGAGAATTGCAATTCTGTTTTATTTCTGCAAAAAAAAAAAAGATTCCCTGTATCGTGGGTATCAGGACTACGAGTACCATGGTACTCGTTAACCGCCTTCACAAAAAAGGAGGTTATCAATTCGGTTGCATTTTTTTTTTGTTTGTTACCTCAGATCTCCGTCGTTTATAAACGATTTGGAAAATTCTTTTTTTTATTTGAATAGATATACTTCCAGATTGGTCCCATTGTTTTTCAGAATCCAGTTCAGATGATGGAATCCATGAGGAATTGAGGGAACTCCTCAAATATAGTAGGCATACATATAGCGATTTTGATATTTTCAGTAACAAATCAAGCATTTGCATTCAAAAAGTATCATAATCCTTTCACCACTATGGTTCTTTCATCATTTTTTTTTCATCAAAATATTTAGTCGAATACAATGGCGGAAGTCGGTTTTTTAAATGAAAAGTTATTTAAGAACCAATAGAATCACTTCATTTACCTAGCTCCGCTCGGGGCAGCTCTGGTGGAAACTGCTTAGCGAGCGAGGTTTTTATACGTACAAAACAAGCGAGGTGCGTGCGAGGAATGTGTTGCGAGGGATATGTGCGAGGGATGGTCGCGAGAGAAAGAGAAACTACGGGTCTTTCCCATTCCTCCGATCGGAACTCCGATTGGTAAGAGGAGCGGTATTTTTTTTTCCATTCCTCCGATTGAGCATAAAATAATCATTGCTCTAGCTGTCAGTCTGAAAAGAGCCCGCTACACATCCTCGCACCGCTATCTACCTCTCACATCTCTGGTGGAAACGCAGCTAAGACTCGCTCGCACTTGTCTGTTATTTTTCTAAAATTAACTTGTTGGATAACAAAAGATTGTAGTTACGTACCTATTACGAGAACAATCGATTTGGTAGCGGTGGGAATTACGGCACTTACGGTTATTACAGTTCAACCTTGATTTTACATTTGGTAAAATTTCATGTTGTCATTCAAGTGACGACCTCTGTGGCGCGGCGGGCGAAGGTTAGCCTGCGGCGCAGGAGGTTGCGGGTTTGATTCCCGCCTCAGAACAAATATTTGTACGATCTGCAGATATTTGATTAGGGTGTTCTGGGTATTTTTCTATGTATAATAAAAAATATGTATGTGATGTATTGTATTAAGTATATCAGTTATCTAGTACCCATATAGTACAGTCAAATTAGGTGATTTTTTGCAAAAGTGTGGAACTAATTAGATGTAGTCATGAAAGCTTTTCTAATTGTTTTGTATGGCTTAAAAATCACCTCTAATAATAAGCATCAGTAATTTCACCCTCCGGAACAGGGTGAAATAGGGTGAAAAACCTTAAAATATCCGTAACTTAATGGGGGAAATAGAAGTAGTCGGTGCAATTTGGCATAGACTTTAAACCGTTATGATCTACATTTGCACCAAGTATTTTTTAAATCCGACATACGGAACATACAAAAAAAAATCGTTAACAAAAAAATCTTTTTGTGGTTATTACGGCTCCGGGAAAATTAAGGTAGTCGGTGCAAATTGATAGACTAATCAGAAAAATGCTCGAAATACATTACCAGGTTTTCACCATGGTGCGTCAATATCAAATAGTATGAAATGTAATATAATTTAATTATAATAAAATCTAATTTAGAATTAGGTATATCTAATTTAAGTATTATATATTTATAAATCCAACCATAAATTGTAAAATTAGTCATTAGAAGGCTTATTATTAGGTATTTAGTTCCAGAATCATTATCTACTTACCGCGATGTATTCAGAAATGTTCACAAGCAAGATGAGGGCTATGCAGGCCGCGTTTCAGCTTATAGCGGCGCTCAACTTGACCACTCATCAGTGGCCACCGCAAGCCAAAGTGCACGGTGAGTATACTTCATGCTTACTTACACCTTAGACAGAGTAAGTGTAGACAAATGGCTGTCGTACCACGCGTGCCACCATGGGCGTAGCCAGGGCCCCCCGCTGGCACAAAACCCGAAATTTCGGGGGTACAAACCCCGAAATATTCAAAATGTTGACAAAATCTGATACTTTTTGAAGAAACACCAGTGAATGTGTTATTTTTTTGACATGAATATTAATGTGGAAATTCGTTACAGGAATTGTTTATTCACAATTTACAACTAATTCAGCGTGTATTTCCTTGCTCACAATATATCTTCGAAACATATTTTTCATTTTTTTAGTCAAAGCATGTACCTATAGCACAGTAATGGTCGTGTATATGCGACAGTGTTGGATATAATATGGGGTACCCTAGCGGGGCCCGGCCGCCCGCATTACCACCCGTCCCAGTCAGCCCGCACGCTATTCGTTTCTTTCTTTCGTCAGTCGACTCGGCTGAGTTTATCGAGTATCGACTTTCCTATGTAGCACGGTGCCTCCGCGTCATCGTATGTTATACGATTCAGTCTGGCACGGAGATAGCTAACACATACATACCTACGAGAAAAGTTGCGAGTATTCTAGTGATCACGATACGGTATTCTGTCAGGCATTTTTTGAGAAAAGTCACGAATGTTCTTCTTTTAATTCGTGGGAAGTTTTCTGACAGCTAAAAAAAATAGTTCTAAATCCATACATGGATGGCGCCTGTCCTGATTTGGTTCTCTAAATTTTGTCGGTCAGCCCCAACTGTCAGTGTCACTGACTTCACTCGCTCATGCTCGTACGCGTTTGTTGGTGAAATAACTGCGTAAAAAGTTTTTATTGAAATTCTGATATTTGTTAGTGCTACGTATGCTTCTTCGTTCTCTGCAAAGAGAATTTGTTCTCTGTGGTGCTTTTGCAAAATCTTTAGAAGACAGAACCATGTCGAGTCACCACCATCTACCGGATTTTTAAGAACTATTTTTTCTTTTTAATTGGTTCCCTAAAAACTTCCCATTCAGCAGTCCCTAACATTTCTCAGATAAAACTGGCTCTATTTATACATTTTTAACTGACGTCACAAAAAGGAGGAGGTTCTCAATAAGGTTCTATTTTTTTTAATGTTTATTATCTCATATCTCCGTCGTTTATGAACCGATTTGGAAAATTCTTTTTTTATTTGAATAGATATACTTTCAGATTGGTTCAATGGTGATTTGGTTCAAAATCCAGTTCTGATGATGGAATTTATGGAACTTCTCAAATATTATAGGCACACATACAGCGATTTTGGTATTTTCAGCAACAAATCAAGCATTTGCATTCAGAAAGTTTTCACCACAAGGGCTTTTTCATAAAAAAAAACATCCAGATATTTAGTTAGTTATTTACAATGGCGGAAGTCGGTTTTTTAAATGAAAAGTTATTAATTAAAGTATCCCTAGAGAGACCTTAGATTTAACCTTAGATACGTAGCGTTATAAATACGGACTTTTCGCCGAATAGGAAGCTAGATTACAGTCAGAAGCAGAAATATTATAAGACTGAAGAATGAATAAGTAAAAAGTCCTAAGTGTGAAGATTAGGTACCTATTTACATAAATGACTGTACCTACAAATGATTGTCTAAGGTCGAGATAAATAGACGTTACTTAGTCCGTACTAATGCTAACAACTATCCTTGTCACTGTCACACAAATGTTAAAACACGCGTGCTAGAGAGTGACAGAGACAATGCTAAGCATAAGCGCGTGCAAAGTAACGTCTATTTATCTCAACCTTAGTATTGTGTTGTATTCTTTTTGTTATGTCTTTTTGTTTTTGGAAGCGATTCCTTTGCCGTTGGCATTTTCGCGTCAGTAGCGAAGCACGACGTTTGCTGAAAAGAATGTTCGTGTAACTCATAGAATGTTATCAATTCACGGACCCGAGCACGTGGTTCGACCCCACGTTGGACGCCAAAACGCTAAGTTCTAAAAAGTTCCACAGTCACAGACATTAGCATTAAACTTGTTTACAACCTTGGTGGTGATTCTCGGAAAAGTCTTGTACACGAGATGACGTCAAATCTCGGTCATACGAGATGTGATGTCATCACGTAGACGAGATTCATTCAAGAATATGGGCCCTGCTCTAGAGTAGTTTATCAAGTCATCGGCTAGACCAGGGGTCGGCAACAGGCGGACCGCGGTCCGTTTGCGGACCGCGAAAGGTCGAACCTCGGACCGCGAAATATTGTATTTTATACCAACCAAGTAAGTATAAATTAATACCTAGATAAGGTATACAATATAAATATACCTTTGTTAATTGAAATAATATTTTTAAGCGACGAGTTATATAATTTTGTGCCAAACATGTCCTAGAAAAATATGAAAATTGCAAAAAACTAGCTATCAATATAGCTATACTATTACGTAAACGTACTCCTCATTGTTTGTTGGTTTTGTTTTGCCGTGCACTTAATTACCATGTAGGTATATGGAGACACTAACCCCACAGATGGCGACACCTTCGACTTCATCATCGTGGGAGGCGGCACAGCCGGAAGCGTGGTCGCGAACCGACTCACAGAGAACCAACAAGTGTCTCATGCAGCTGAGAAGATGCATGCTGCTCATAGAAGCTGGAGGTGATCCACCGATTGAATCTCAAGTAAGCTTCATCATCATCTTCAGTACCACGGGCGTAGCCAGGTTTTAGTTTCGAGGGGGGTTCAAGAAAATAAAACAAAAAAAAATACATTCACCACTCTGGTGTTTCTTCAAAAAGTATGAGATTTTGTCAACATTTTGAATATTTCAGGGGGTTTGAACCCCCAAAGCCCCTCTCCCCCTGGCTACGCCCATGCCTGGCACTATCATTTACTTACAATGCATCTGGAACAAAAGATAAAAAAAATAAAACAACAAAAATGTAGGTACACGCAATGGGTAGTTTTCAGGAAGGCAATTAAAAAGAAAAAATAGTTCTTAAAATTCCGGTAGATGGCGGTGACTCGACATGGTTATGAAGGTACCTTCTGAAGATTTTGTAAAAGCACCACAGAGAACAAGTTCTCTTTTTTTCCTCCAAGTTTCGCGTTGTGATTCCGAAGCTCGTTTTTCAAGTATACTTTACTGAGTAAACTTTACGTAGATACTTACTTTACTTCACAAACGAACAGCATGAGCGAGTGAAATCAGTGACACTGACAGTTGGCGGCTGACCGACAAAATTTCAAATTTAGACAACCTTAGCTGGACTGCGCCATCCATGCATAGATTTAGAACTATTTTCTTGCACCTGTCAGAAAACTTGTTGAATTACATTCATATTCATGTGAAAAAAAAATACATTCACCACACTGGTGTTTCTTAAAGTATCAGATTTTGTCAACATTTTGAATATTTAGGGGGGGTTCGAACCCCCAAAGCCCCCCCCCCTGGCTACGCCCATGCCCGGCACTATCATTTACTTACAATGCATCTGGAACAAAAGATACCTAATAAAAGACCAACATGTGACCAAAATCATGTGCACATAAAAACATCCCCCTGTGTCCCCTTGGTAAGGTTTTGTTAGTAGTAGAACTTGTGAAAGAGTTCGTCCTATTTCTGCCGCCAAGCAGTAGTGCTTGCATTGCTGTGTTTCGGTTTGAAAGGTGCCGGTGAAATTAAAGGCACATGAGACTTTTCATCTTTATGTCTCAGGGTCGGCAGCGCGCGTGTGATGCCTCTGGTGCCGCAGGCGTCCATAGGCTGCTGCGTAACTGCTTTCCATCAGGTGGGCCGTACGTTTGCGTGCTGGCCAAGTAGTATAAAAAAAAGAAAAAAAAGGTTTCTACTATATCCACAAGAGAAGGAGGGGTCAAGAAAATATACTTACCTACGTATAAATTACGACCACAGCTATTCCACACATTAAGAAGACCGTGTATTAATAGAATGAATAATACCTTTAGTAAACTCTTTTCAGTGCCCAGCGACTATAATGTACCTGAAAGATACCAAATTCGACTGGAACCTCACCACAGTATTCGAAGATAGCGTAGCCACATGCCATAGGAACCCCTACTTCGAGATGACTGGCGGGAAAATGCTTGGAGGATCCAGCTCTCTAAACTTCCACATCTATGGACGAGGCTACCCTAAAGATGACTACTCCTGGGCTGAAATCACTAAAGATGATGCATGGAAATGGAAGAACGTGCTTCCTTACTTCGTAAGAACGTCTTACCGACCCTAAAATTCTAAATTCTCCGGCTAAGATCTACCATGGGGAGGATGGGAATCTGGGAGTCTCGCGGGATACATTTGACGCTAGTGACTTTTTTGATGCTATGAAATCGTTGGGGCATGAGTCTGTTAACGATATAAACGAAGATACTCCTCTCGGCTACATGAATGCTCTTTTTACCATAGCCGATGGAGTAAGACAGAGCTCAGCGTACGCTTATCTGACTCCTGCTAAAAACCGACCTAACTTAAACGTTTTAAAGGATACTTTAGTGAATAAAATCATTTTTGATAACAAAAACGCAATAGGCGTAGAAGCTCTAACTAAAAATGGAGTTATAAAACTAAAAGCTGACAAAGAAGTAATCATTTCTGCTGGTGCGTTCGGCTCTCCAAAACTGCTGATGCTATCGGGGATCGGCCCAAAAGAACATCTGCTAAGCAAAGACATTGATGTGATAGAAGATTTACCTGTAGGGCAAAACCTACATGATCATGTTTTAGTAACTTTGATGTATAAAATTAATAAGACTATAGATTTTCAACCTGTAGGATCTGATCATCCTGTTCCAGCGTTAGTAGGCTATGTAGCTCTGAACAAGTCTCAGAAATTCCCAGATTATCAAACTCAAAACTATTTTGTACCACCTGATGTTATGATAAGCTATTGTTCATTCGAAGTCAGGTACCGGCCTGAAATATGCGACAGCTTTTACAATAATAATAATCATTTAGTAATTCAAGTTGTGAATCTAAATCCAAAGTCTAGAGGTGAAATTTTGCTAAAAAGCAAGATACCTACAGATACACCTATGATAAAAGTCGGTTACCTAACAAATGAAAATGATATTGAAGAGCTATTGACTTATGTAGAGGATTTTAACAGAATAGTAAACACGACATACTTCAAAAACGTCGGCGGAGAGTTAGTCAGCCGTCATACAAATTGCGATGATGAATTTGGAAGCAGAAAATTTTGGGTTTGCTACATTCATTTTATGATGAACGGTGTGAGGCACTTTTCAGGAACTTGTCAGATGCGATCAGTTGTTGATAGTAAGCTAAAAGTCATAGGCGTAAATAGACTGCGAGTGGTGGACGCCAGTGTTATGCCGCAAGTGGTCAGGGGTAACCCTGGAGCTCCAGTTATGATGATCGGTGAAAAAGCTGCTGATTTTATTAAAGAAGAATATCATCTTTAGATATTTTTAAAGTGCCCCAAAACTAACAGTCCAAAACTGCACACCACTATTCATACAAACATTCTTGTTTATAACATGTTTTGTTAGCAAAAACGCAATATAGCGTGTCCGCTGCACAATGTTTGGTGTATAATAACATGTTTTTCTAACATGTTTTGTTAGGAAATTTGGCGCAGCAGTCCCGGCTTTAGGTAGGTATTTAAAGTAGGTGGTGGCATTGAGTAATGGTGGTTTATTGTACAATTTGTAGACAAACTTGGTAATTATTTTTTTTATAGATAATATCAAATCGTGTTTTTGCAAACATAATGCTTTGCATGAATCGTCAACTTTACCGTAATTATGTATAAAACAGGCTGATGATGGTGATGATGATGATGATAAAAACTGCAGTATAATTGTTGATGTAACAACGGATCATGTTAAGCAATGTGAGGTACATAACATAACGTTAACACCCATCAGTCACAACGTAGTCATGATCCCACACTAGGATTCCCTATGTCTTGGGGTATCACGAACTAAGAGTACCATGGTACCATCATAACACCCAGACCTATAGCAAATATTTGCAGATCATACATACATTTGTCCCGCAGTGGGAATCGAACCCGCAACCTCTCGCATCTCAGCCGGCTACTAGCCCGTTGCGCCACAGAGGTCGTCGTCACAAAGCTAGTATCGACCTATATATAGTAAGTATACCATAGTTTTATTCCTATATTTTCTTTATTCCATGCCATGCCATAGTTTTTAGCTAAGCCATACATATGTTTGTTGCCTGATTCTTCAAGGCTTGGTCGCGTTGGAACAGGAGTAATTTTAGTTTTGAAGACGATTCAAAATCATCCTTGTGATTACAATGAATAAAATTATTTTGATTTGATTTTGATTTAATTTTACCTACTACCCAAATGTAATAGGAAAACAAATACTTCCCTGAGTAAAGGCTGCACCAAAAACAAAATTTTATTTTTACCCGAGTAGGTAAATCAAGCATGTACAAAAATACGCAATACAAATGTGGTGTGTCTGGCTAAGAAAAGATCCCTCCTCCCGTGGATGGAGTAAAAGCCTTAAAAACTTTTTTATCTACTTACCTACATTACAAGATATTCAACATTGCCATTTTCAAATGGCACAGGGCGTTCCTGTTTGCATCATTGCTTTCTCGTTGTTGTTTTTAGGGTATTTTTTCAAAATAATGGAAAATCTAGGGTAAATTGAGACTAAGGTTGGTTGGGTGGGGTAAAATCTCTCAGAATCATGAGTGCATTGATCATTATTCTAAGTAAAATCTATACAAGACCTGGCAACACTGACAGGTCTTCCGTCACCATTGCCGTCATCTGATAACGCTGAAAAATAGCAAGATACTATACCCATAGGAATAGGAAATAGTTTTGAATCTAAATCTATGATTAGAAGGCATGTCTTATTAATTTTTGTGTTTATATCATGGATTTAGTACTTGGTTTATATCTTATAATTACTTATTATATAGTTAGAATAAGGGCTGAAGGGGTATTCTAAAGTTTATATATACTTTTTGTAATAAAGCTCACCTTTTTTTGTAATATTTTTTGATGTGCTATTTTGATTTCGATCTATATCTGAACCACAGAGTACCATAAATACCTGAACCGCGTTGGCAACATTGGAATGACATTTGAAAAGCCTAAAATTCAGTTTATTTGTTTTGTTTGATTGTAAATAAACTATAAAACACATGAAACAAATAAGAAACCAAATCGTTTCATCCTCAAACTCTACAAAACAAAATAAAATGCTTTTCAAATTGTAAATACGTGCGATTAACCAACCATTCAACAAACAGTTCGACGCATCAAATAACATAACCTAGTGCTTTAAGTTTCTTGCTATCATTCCTGGTGATCATGAGCTCGATTCAGGAGCGACTCCAGCTCAAGCGCGTCCCCCTGGACACGTGGAATTTGCGCGAACAGCTGTGCCTGGCGTCCGCGGTGGTGCGGAGTGGTGACCAGAACTGGATGTCGGTGTCCCGAGCTTTAAAAACTGTAGCCGAACCCAACCGCCCGCCTGACTGGTACTCACAGAAAAGGTACGTACAAGTAGTCACTAAATATATTATCACTTGTTACAACCTTCATTGGTAAGCACCAGATCCACAGGTAAACGTCTGGCTCAAGACCGTCCACTGTGGCAAACTACATACCACATTCAGCAGTAGACACCAACCAGTTGTAGATTATGACATAAACCAGGACAACCAGTATACATTTATTTAAAAACTGCCAGCCTGTGGTGTTAGCACGAATAAACAATAGTTATTTTTATTTTTTATTAATTTAAAAAGTGTCTGTTCCTCGAGAGACCTGTTGTGGGATTGGAGGGTGCTGCTGTGCTTTACTACCTGTTTTGTTTAGTGGGTAATACAAGCGCGTCTGTTCCGTTGTGATCCTATTACAACTGTTACTTTTTATTTAGTTTATGATTAAAAATGCCAACAGAAAAATCCAGCTCCTAACATGGTTTTAATATCACATCTGTAAATGCCTTCAAAAACAAGCTTGACAACTGGCTATGAAAGGACAATTCAAAACTTTACTCTGTGTTGATGTAGATATATCAGCGAAAGCTGCTCGTCTATAAATAAATAATATGGTAGTTCACAACGTTAGTTCACAATTTGGCCACAACGGCTCACTTGCTGTACAGAAACTTGAAAGCTTTGTAATTTATTAATTTACTAACATCTTGAATCTCCTACCTAATTGAATATACCTACCCATTAAATAAAACGAAATGTTCACCTTTATGTAGCAAAAGTCTGTAATTCCTAATATTTATTTATCGATATTTAATAATAATAATTGTTTATTTATAATATAAATATATATTTCTTGTTGAGTATTTAATATATTAGAAATGACAGTATTATAGGTACCATCTATTTTACAAACTTTTTTTTTTGCGTTGATTATGGATGTACATTCAACTGTAGCACTAAACAACTGTTATTAACCCATAATACGCAATAAATGAAATTGAATTTCAATTTGAACCATGAAAAAAAAAAACTCTAGCATCTCGTTAACTTTTGGGCATTTTCTGTTTTCTATCCAGCTGTGCAGTCCAGTACGGAGCCCTCCTGGAGCATGTGGAGACTCCTAAACGCAAGAAGCGCAGCTCAGAAGGTGCTGTTGAGACTCCTCAGGAAAGCATTGTGAAGCGTCTCACACAGGAACGCATTGTGGAGATTCAGAAAAACATAGCAGAATTGAACCAGCAGTACAACCATTTGAAGGTACACAATGGTAACTAGTTGTTGTTCTTAATAGCCCTGAAGGAACTGCTTTTCGGGATGATAGAATCTTGTTTTAAACACATAACGTAACACCCAACAGTCTCATAATAGCCCTGTGTGGCTACTCTTGATGCTCTACTCCAATCCTAATTAAGGATTTAATGTCATTTGTCATCAGAGATTACTTGGTCATTTGGTACTCTTGAATTCAATACTAGCGCACAATTTGGAATGGAGATTGGTGGAATTTTATGGAACTAAGTGAAATCGACATTCTGTCTCTGTTGTTCTTCACGAGTCAACACGCGTGCTCTATCTCAATTTCAAACTCGATTTGGTTCTTGAGTGCCAAACAAGCGTTATTAGAATTGAAACTGGTTTGCGATTAGAACTGTTTTCAAGAGTATCATAAAATAATCAACCACTGCGCCACGGAAGTCGTTCATAAAACAAAGCTGATAAGAAAGATATACACGCATCAGTATAAGCTGCTATTGTGTTAAACATAATTGTTACAAGGCATCACCTCACAGGTCAGGGCCACCTAGGACGCGCCCTTCTGGAATTACATTTCTTTTTTTTTTATGCTACTTTGCAAGCAGACAATCATACGGCCCATTTGATGGAAAGCAGTTACCGTAGCCTATGGACGCCTGCAACACCAAAGGCATCACAAGCATGCTGCCGACCCTGAGAAATAAAGATGAAAAGTCTCATGTGTCTGTAATTTCACCGGCACCCATACCCTACAAACCGAAACACAGCAATGCGAGCACTACTGCTTGGCGGCAGAAATAGGTACGGTGGTAGTACTTCCCCGGACGAACTCTTTCACAAGAAGTTCTACAACTGCGCCTGCCACCCCGAGTAAAGTCTCATATGCCTGTAATTTCACCAGCACGCATACCCTTCAAACCGGAACACAGCTGTGCTGCTTTATGTCAGGAATGTGCTTTTTCCTCACTTTTGCACATTTTGCTCTGAGCATAGCTCTCTACATAGCCCATTACACTCATTTCATTATGATTATCGATTTCACAGACAGAAATCACCGAAGTCCGCAGTCAAACGACCACAGAGGAGCGTCTCCGGGAGATATGGACGGGCATAGAGACGGCCAAGCGTGCGAGGGAGAGAGAGAACGCGCGCCGCGCCGTGTGGCTGAAAGAGAGAGAAGAGAGACGCGCGAGAGTAGACCGGACGTGGCGCCCGTCTGGACCTACCACTCCGACCTCACCCGGTAAATTGAAATTTGTAGGAAAACATCATCATCATCACCAGCCTTCTGACAATGGAGGAACTGACATAATCACCACGTTTGGCAGGCGAATTGGTGATCGCAGTAAGCATGATGAGTACTCATGTGGATGCTGCTGCACATCCCCTGGGCCCCAATTCTACTAATTCAATTCTTTATGAATGGCTTGGGGTGGTGTTGCCACTAGTTCGCCAATGTCACGTAGTAAGTGAGGCTTGCAAACGTATTTGAATTTTTAATGAATTATCACAAAATTTTAATTTTTGACACTTTTTGGTATAGCAAAAGTGTCAAAAGTGACCATTTTTAACCGACTTCCCAAAAAGGAGGAGGTTCTCAATTCGGTTTTTTTTTTTTTTTTTTTTTTTTTAATGTTTGTTACCGCATATCTCCGGCATTTATGAACCGATTTGGAAAATTCTTTTTTTATTTGAATAGATATACTTCCAGATTGGTCCCATTTTTTTCAGAATCCAGTTCTGATGATGGGATCCATGAGGAATTGAGGGAACTCCTCAAATATTGTAGGCATACATATGGCGATTTTGATATTTTCAGCAAGACACCAAGCATTTGCATTCAAAAAGTATCATAATCCTTTCACCACTATGGTTCTTTCATAATTTTTTTTTCATCCAATATTATTTAGTTGAATACTATGGCGGAAGTCGATTTTTTAAATGAAAAGTTATCAGATAATTAATTAACAATTCATTAACAATTTGTTTAGTAGAATTGGGGCCCTGGCCATAATATTTATTCTGAGCCCAGCCCCCATATTCCCTATCTTGAAAGTCACTCAGTGACCAACGTTTGACAAGTAAAATTACCATCAATTGAGAATTCTTCATAATATTTTTTTTTTATGATGGTCATTCTACTTGTCAAACGTTAGTCACTGAGTGACTTTCAGCTAGGGAATCGGGGGGCTGGTGTACCTAATACCTTTAGTTTAGTGGGCTTTAATAATTTACTTATTTAATTTTTTATTATCCAACAATCCTAGGTAACAGACAAATTACCAACATAGATCAGGGCTTAAAATAAATCCATTACATTCTTATATCCCTTAGTCGGCTTTTGCGACATCCACGTGAGGAGATGGAGGGGTATAAATAAATAAAATAAATGCTGGACATTTCACGCAACATTATCTAGCCCCAAGCTAAGCAGAGCTTGTGTTATGGGTACTAGATAACTGATATACTTAATACAATAACATTACATAGATAGATATTTTTTATTACGCATAGAAAATACTCAGAACACCCTGAACAAATATCTGCAGATCGTACAAATATTTGTTCCAAGGCGGGAGTCGAACCCGCAACCTCCTGCGTCGCAGGTGAACCTTCGCCCGCCGCGCCACAGAGGTCGTCCAAGGGGAAAGATGTTATGATGATGTTGAACATGTATTGCCCCCACCAGCTGCGCCAGCGCCGCCATCGTCTCCATTGCTGACGTCTTTGCTGAAATCCTCCCCCGTTGTCACCACTCCTCAGCATATGCCGCACCCGGCCAGCGTTGTTGGTAAGCAAAGTCAAACTTGAATGCGGCTGTGAAATGCACAAGTAACTTGGTATGTATCATCATAATTAGCCTGTGAAATTGTAACTAGAAAATTTTGATACCAGCAGTAGGACGACAAGAATGAAGATATCCTCGTGGACATACTGATAGGACAAAAAAGTAGGTCCACGAAAAAACACCTCAAGTTTCATTAAAATTGGTCCAGCTGTCAAAAACTAAAAATATCTAGAAAAAAAACGTAGATACCATTTTTTTTTATATACTATTTGGCAAGTAAACAAGCATACGACCCACCTGATGGAAAGTTGTTATCGTAGCCTATAGACGCCTGCAACACCAGAGGCATAACATGCGCGCTGCCGACCCTGAGACATAAAGATGGAAAGTCTCATGCGCCTGTAATTTCACCGGCACCCGTACCCTTCAAACCGAAACACAGGAATGCGAATACTACTACTTAGATAGGCGGTAGAAATAGGTACGGTGGTACTACATCCCCGGACTCTCTCTCTCACAAAGAGCTCTACTAATGTTAACTGTTTGTATGATTTTAGATACAATGTCTCCATCCGTGAACGCGCCCACTCTCTCCATGCTACTAGAAAAGAGCACTCCCCAGCAAGAGAGAGAAAAGAGCTCCGAGAGCAACAAGCACGCGGCTATAGAACACATAAAGAGCCAGCTGGTACAGATCGAGCAGCAGCTGAAAGGTAAGAGGGAGAAAGAGAGAGAGAGAGCAACAAGCAAGTTACCATAGAGCACGTAGAGCCAGCTGGTACAGATCGAGCAGCAGCTAAAAGGTAAGAGGGAGAAAGACAGAGAGAGAGAGAGAGCAACAAGCAAGTTACCATAGAGCACGTAGAGCCAGCTGGTACAGATCGAGCAGCAGCTAAAAGGTAAGAGGGAGAAAGACAGAGAGAGAGAGAGCAACAAGCAAGTTACCATAGAGCACGTAGAGCCAGCTGGTACAGATCGAGCAGCAGCTAAAAGGTAAGAGGGAGAAAGACAGAGAGAGAGAAAAAGCAACAAGCATGTGGCCATAGAGCACATAAAGAGCCAGCTGGTACAGATCGAGCATAAGCTAAAAGGTAAGAGGGAGAAAGACAGAGAGAAAGAGAGAGAGAGCAACAAGCACGCAGCTATAGAGCACATAGAGAACCAGTGTAAAGAGCCGAAGAGAGAAACAAAATGCTAGGGAAAGACTCTTTCTCTCTCTTACGCTTAGTAACTTTATTTCAGTAACACTAAATTCCTGCGGTAGTAAACATTAAAGTGAAATTTATCGATGCATTAATTTAAAAAAAAAAAACTTATTCTAGCCAACAGTTCGCCGCCCACCCCTCTCCCCGCCCCCTCAGTCGACATAGACGACATAGAGATAAAGGCAGAAGATGTGTACGCGTTCAGAGACATAGACCTGCATCTGCCGGTTGCACCCATGCACAAGGGAGCTAGGTGAGTGCAGCTATGACGACATAGATACTATTATATATATAGTTTTAGTAGGATGTTGGACATGGATCCATTTAGTATCAGCATTACCAGGGCAAGGCAGTACTTAGCCTGTAACTTTTTTGGTACTTAGGTAGGTTTTTTGAGTTTTATATTTTTTATTCGTTAGCTTTATCTGGTTGGGTATTTTTATTTTGTATTCATCTTTTAATAATATTTGAGTTTTGGTAGCATACAACATTTGTCATCTTCCATGCAGTTTTAAATATGCAAGTGTCCACATTTTTGCTGCTATTATGTGTCTATCAGTGAAAACCTGTAATTGGCTCTCTGATGCTATTGTTAGTTATCTAAGTAAATTAATTTTAGCCGTTGGTTTTCCTTATAAATAAATAAATAAAAAATAAAAAATAAACTATTCTAAGAACGATGGTACATCTAACATGCAAAATTTTAAAATGTTTCTTAGCAACATGTTGACACAAGTTAAATCAAATCAAATCAAAATAATTTTATTAATTGAAATCACAAGGATCATTTTGAATCGTCTTATAAGCTAAAATTGCTCCTGTTCCAACGGTTAGAAGCATCAGGCAACAAACACTTACTGTTTAAGTGTCCCATCTAACTGGCTTAGGTGCGCGATTACGTATTTCTGTTTCTATTAGTTTCAATCGATTCCAATGCTGTTTCTATCCGAAATGACACTCTTGCGATTACCGAATTTACGATTTTTTCTTACAAAGGTTAAGTGCAACAAGACTGTGTAAATTAAGTAATCGCATAAACGTAAAACTAGAAACAACATTGAAATCGGAATCTACCCTAATTGCAATTAATAGCAACAGAATAACGTAATAGTCACTCTGGTGTCTTCCGACACTTAAGAACAGGCTTTCGACTCTTCGGGGACTCCAAAAGATGACAGCTACTGCAGCTCAAAATGATAATAATGTACATATTAGTGCACTGATTATGTGTACAAAGTTTCATGGGGTTTGAAGAAATGATAGTAAAATTATAAGAAAACTTCGTTTGCATGCAAAAGAGCCCCTTTTTAACCGACTTCCCAAAAAAGGAGGAGGTTCTCAATTCGGTTGCATTTTTTTTTTTTGTATTTTTGTTACCGCATATCTCCGGCGTTTATGAACCGATTTGGAAAATTCTTTTTTCATTTGAATAGATATACTTCCAGATTGGTCCCATTTTTTGCAGAATCCAGTTCTGATGATGGAATCCATGAGGAATCGAGGGAACTCCTCAAATATTGTAGGCAAACATATGGCGATTTTGATATTTTCAGTAAAAAACCAAGCATTTGCATTAAGAAAGTATCATAATCCTTTCACCACTATAGTTCTTTCATCATTTTTTTTCATCCAAATATTTAGTCGAATACAATGGCGGAAGTCGGTTTTTTAAATGAAAAGTTATGTTAGCTACCGGTGACTCTTAATAAAAAAACTTAATAATATTTCAGATTAAACGAGAAGCCACCAGCTAAGAAGGAAGAAGAGCAAGTGCCTGCGGTGGTTGAACCAATGGAACCACAAGAAGATATCAAGGTCAGTAGAACATCTTGTGAAAGAGTTCGTCCGGGAATGTACTACCGCCGTACCTATTTCGGCCGCCAAGCCAGTAGTGCTCGCATTGCTGTGTTTCGGTTTGAAGGGTACGGGTGCCGGTGAAATTACAGGCGCATGAGACTTTTCATCTTAATGTCTCAGGGTCGGCGGCGCGCGTGTGTTGCCTCTGGTGTTGCAGGCTTCCATAGGCTACGGTAACTACTTTCCATCAGGTAGGACGTATGCTTGTTAGCTTGCCAAGTAGTATAAAAAATAACTTTCTATTTAAAAAACCGACTTCCGCCATTGTATTCGACTAAATATCTGGATAACAAAAAATCAATATGCAAATACGAAATACAAATGCTTGATTTTGCTGAAAAATATCTAAATCGCTGTATGCCAACAATATTTGAGGAGTTCCCTCGATTCCTCATGGATTCCATCATCAGAACTGGATTCTGAAAAAAAAGGAACAATTTGGAAGTATATCTATTCAAATAAAAAAGAATTTTTCAAATCGGTTTATTAACGACGGAGATACGGTAACAAACATAAAAAAAAAATACAACAACCGAATTGAGAACCTCCTCCTTTTTGTGAAGTCGGTTAAAAATGATGATGGTCAGGATTGAAATCTCTTCATCATCAGTCGGCATACTGCTGGACGAAGGTCTCCCCCACATAATATAATGGGGGATTTGCTATAATCATCCCTATAATTCTTTATTGCACACAGAAAATATTATATATATAAGTAAAAAAGAAAGACATGTACAAAGGCGAGCTTAACCCTTTAAAGAGTTTTCTTCCAGCAAACCTTTGAGGCTAGAGAGAAGGTGATAAAGTTGGTAGAAAGTGTGCAAAACAACGTGAAATCTAAAAATATAAATAAAATCAAAGACATACTACTTAATAATAAAAAGATAATGATAATACCGACTACTTAAAAACTAACTAAGCTTAATAAATATTACACTGCATACATAAACCTACAAATTACGAATAAACAACCATACATACATACATGTTTCAATAAATAAATATTACATATATAACGAAGTAAAATGCACAGGTTGTATTTTAAAAATGCGCAGAACCGCTGACCCATATCACTGGTCACCAATTCTGCCTTTAAAGCTTTCCTCTGCCATAACTACACTCGGTTCCAAAAATTACGGGTCAGTCACAAAAATTGAAATACCTCCAGAACTGTAAAAGCTAGATCAATGAAATAAAAAACAGAATAAAGACTTTTTAGTTGCGCTTCTAATAGCATATTATTTAAACTGGTTGATGAAAAAAAACTTCATTAGAAAAACAAAATTTAAAAAAATGACTATTTTTAAAAACAAAATTTTTGTTTCATGTCATTATGGATGCTTTCCATTTCTATTCTGCCACAAAAAAAATTATCGTGAACGTCTTCCACGTGCATAATTATTATTCTGTGAGGTGAAGCATGGCAGTCACGCTAGAGGAATGTACCAGAATCCTAACTTTTTTGGAACTTGGGCGGAGCCAGCGTGAAACAGCCAGAAACATTGGTGTATCTTTGTCGACTGTTCAGCGGGTAGTCCAGCGGTACCAAGAGACCGGATCACACCTTAGAAGACCAGGAAATGGCAGACCAAGATGCACAACGGCCAGGGAAGACAGACAACTGGTGGCTACAATGCTCCGAAATCGTTTTCAAACTGCTGTTGGTCTAAAAACTCACTTTATTCGCTTTGGAGGTGGCAATTTAAGCGCTCAAACAGTAAGAAGACGTCTTGCTGAAGCAAATTTGAAACCATTGAGGCCCGCAAATGGCCCCAAACTGGAACGGGGACATCGAATTGCAAGACAGAGATACGTGCGCGAACACCTAAACTGGACACTAGACGATTGGTCTAGGGTAATGTTCACGGACGAGTCTAAATTCATGCTTTATAAGCATGATGGTAGGCAGTTGGTGTACAGAAGACCAGGGGAGCGCTTCCATCAAGCGTGTGTGGAGGAAAAAGTGGCGTACGGTGGAGGCTCCGTACAAGTTTGGGCTGGGATTTCTGCTGAGGCCCGCACCGAGCTGGTGCTCATTCAAAATGGAACTCTAAATGCAGAGAGGTACGTGGAAGAGATCCTCAATGAACATGTAGGTCCTTTCATGGCCAGGATGGACCGGCATGGCATATTAATGCATGATAATGCGCGTCCCCATACCGCCAGAATTGTACATGACTACCTTGAAGAGGTCGGTATCGAACTCATGCAGTGGCCAGCGCGAAGCCCGGACTTAAACCCCATCGAGCACGCCTGGGACGAGCTTCAGAGATGCGTGAAAGGTCGAAACCCCCCACCAATCACGCTTCCCGAGCTCATACAAGCACTGGTGGAGGAATGGGAAGGTATTCCTCAGCACCGGCTCCGAAATTTGGTGTACAGCATGCCTAATCGCCTGGAAGCTGTCAGAAGAGCTCGTGGAGGCAATACAAAGTATTAAATGAAGAAAGTGATGAAAAACAGCAAAAAAACAATCATAACAAAAAATGTAATCTTAAGAAAAATATGACTACTTTAGTTTTTTTTTAATTTAAGATTAATATTGTGGGTGTAACTAAGTTTTATTTTATTTTTTATCTGTATAATTAAATTCTCAATTGAACAGTCTTCGTTTCATTAGGATGGCATACGTAGTTCGGGAGATATTCGGGTTTATGTGACTGACCCGTTATTTTTGGAACCGAGTGTAGTTACTTCTTAATAAACCTACAGGCTATCAGAAAATTTACTTTTAAAACACATTAAAATCTTTTTAAAATAAAACAAGCAAAGCTAATAAAATCAATTATTTTTATTTGAAAATTACAAGAGTTCAACTTACAAGTTGTCAGGTCAAAAGTCCGACTCGAAGTGTCCGAGCTCTGCTCAACCTCCTCACAAGCACGTGCGCCGCCATCTTTTCTTTTTACCGAACATTTGTTCGGTTTAAGATAGATGGCGCCAGAAGCGCTTGAAACTTACTAAACTATTAACAAAAGTTTTATTAGCAAGTTCTAAAATTCATTGCTAAATTATTAAAGATTTTTGCCAGCAATAAAAAGCCAGAAAACCTTTAATAACAATAAATTGACTTACTTAATAAATTGAAACACCATCATTATTTTTATAGAATAAACAATGCACAAAATAAACTAAAATTCATTACAAAATTATTGAAGATTTTTGCAAGCAGTCAAAATCTTCGATGAAAATAAATAAACTTGCTTCAAACGGTAATCATTATTTTGGTGTTCAAATCAATGCTTTTTGTTGAACAAATTGATAAATCACAAAATGAGAAATTAAATTAAATGTTAAATAGTTAGCTTGTTATGATGAGAATGATAATAATTTTGATAATAATTTAATCATAATAAATCATATAAATCGTAGGCTCTCGACGGGCCGAAGAACCGTTGCGGCGACATATATATATTATATATATATATATATATATATATATATATACCTATATAAAATATAAATAAACCATCATACTCTAAACATAAATTCATTATGCTTGACAAGCAGATTAATGATCGCAGTATGGGTGTTGAGTACTTAGGTGGATACTACTGCCTATCCCCTGGAGTAACCATTTAGTTCCTTTTATTACATCCACTACAGGAGACAGAGCTGCCTCGCTATAATCAAACATGAACGAGACAAAACGCTGTCTGACTTGGAAACCCAAGATTTTTATTGTTATTTCAGGAAGAAAAAATCGCTGTTGACTCAACGGAACATGAAGTGACCGTGGATGTTGAGGCTGAGGTATGTACCATCTTCTTACAAGCTTTGAGGACGACCTCTGTGGCGCAGCGGTTGAGGAGCCGGCTGAGATGAGAGAGGTTGCGGGTTTGATCCCCGCTGCGGGACAAATGTTTGTATGATCTGCTAATATTTGTTCCGGGTCTGGGTATTATGGTACCATGATGGTACTCGTAGTTCCTGATACCCACGACGCAGGGAATCCTAGTGTGGGATCAAGACCACGTATGTGACTGTTGGGTGTTATGTTATTAGTGTGGGAATCTTGGAAACTTAATTTTGAACTAGTTCCATCCAACCGATTAAGTTGAAATTTTTCATATCTGTCAAGATCCGATGACATACACACATAAACATACTCCTTTTCCCCAAAAGGGTAGGCAGAGCCTCAAAGGGCCTCTTTTCACCGTGGGTTGCACAATTGCAGGAATATAGACGTGACGAGTGGTGAGCTCATCGCCGCCGTTGCTTTCCACGACCAACTCTGCACACACACTGTGTCTTTAAGACACACTCCTAAATAAGCCAGCAGCTAGTGACAGATCTTATACAATCGAAAATTGCCCAACAAGTCCATACAATAATATGGTGACAGCGAGCTGATCTGATGATGGAGACTGAAGGCCATTATATCATGATACTTTTAGTTTCATCACACGATTTAGGAGTCCTAGTGTGGGATCAGCCCCCCCTATTCCCTGACTGAAAGCCACTCGGTGGTTTGACAAATAAAATTACCATCTAGTGTTTAAAATTATCATTAAGGTGTCTTGTATGTGGCGCGAAATTCAAATTTGATAGTGTTTTTTGCGCATTACAGCTCATCAACACTTTTTGAGATAGCAAAAACTGATTTTGCGAAAACTAGGAGACTTATCACACATGTTTTAGTTAATAATATCTCATAAAGATAATAAGTTTAGCTACGAATATTCTTGAATGATTTTTACAGTGCTTTTTTGCTTTAAGGATATTCATAGCTTAACTAATGATATTTATGAGATACTATCAACTAAAACATGTTTGTTGAGTCTCCTTGTTTTCGCAAAACCTGTTTTCACAATCTCAAGAAGTGTTGAGCAGTGACGAGCAAAAAACACAATAAAATTTGAATTTTGCGCCACCAGCGAGACGATCCACCTTAAGAATTGTCAATTGATGGTCATTTTACTTGTCAAAACGTTAGTCACCGAGTGACTTTCAGCTTGGGAATAGGGGGACTATGTGTGTATCTATTTTTATTGTATTTTTTGTATTATCTCGTATCATCTGATCTGCATTCATTGACATGAATAAATGTTTTTTCTTTCTTTCGTTCTTTGTATGTGACTGTGGGGGGGTTATGTTTAAAGCCGCGTGGCCTGATGTCGCTCTGCCCCACGACTGCTAAAATGGAAATTTGCAATATCTGTACTTACCTATTTACATGTTTGTATTACATTATTATTTTTAAGTATAACAAGCGTAGCGTGTGCTGTCTTGCATATTTTTGCTGATGTTTATTTAATTTTGACTACCTTCCTAAGGTTTTTAAGTTCTCATTTACTATGTATCAGCAACTGCTTGCTCCGAGGCACCACACAGGCGCTTCTCACCTAGTGGTAAGACGGACCATTTATGTAAGCCAAGCCGAGTTTGTTGCCTGATTCTTCTATGCTTGGTCGCGTTGGAACAGGAGTAATTTTTGTTTATAAGACGATTCAAAATGATCCTTGTGATTTCAATGAATAAAATTCTTTTTGATTTGATTTGATTATGTTATTTTCAGACTGTCGATGAAACTGTAGCTGTTGAACCAATACAAGAAGAGGTTATACAAGAAAGAATAGAAGCGACTGTCGATGCGCCTGCGCCGGTCGCATTCCCAGGCGTCAAGTTCCCCACCACAGAGATCAAAGTGATACAGGAGGTACCAGTGTCGGTGTTACAACCGGATGAGATCAGGGTACATAAATAACGTTTTTTTTACTCATTAAGACGCGTAAATCCTTTCACCACAGCGGTACTTTCACCGTTGGTCACTAGACCCTTTTCAGAGCCATCATACCTCAAGCTGTCATGTTTTATCAGTGAAGCATTTTGGCCCACCTGATTGAAAGCAGTTACCGTAGCCTATGGACGCATGTAACACCAGAGGCATCACACGCTCGTTGCCGACCCTGTGACATAAAGATGAAAAGTCTCATGCGCCTGTAATTTCACCGGCACCCGTACCCTTCAAGCTGAAACACAGCAATGCGAGCGAACACTGCTGCTTGGCGGCAGAAATAGGTACGGCGATAGTACTTCCCCGGACGAACTCTTTCACAAGGTGTTCTACTACTTACAAAACTTGTTGTATTGTCATCGGAATTTGATAGGTATCCAAAATGTCAACTCAATCTGCTATAGGGATCGTTCAAAATCGTCTCATACAAACATACACCTCCTCTCAAAGGTCGACCTCTGTGGCGTGGCGGGCAAAGGTTCGCCTGCGACGCAGGAGGTTGCGGGTTCGATTCCCGCCTCGGAACATATATTTGTACAATCTGCAGATAATTGTTCAGGGTGTTCTGGGTATTTTCTATGTATAATAAAAAATATCTGTCTATGTAATGTATTTGTATTAAGTATATCAGTTATCGAGTACCCATAACACAAGCTCTGCTTAGCTTGGGGCTAGATAATGTTGTTAGTACAGTCAAATTAGGTGATTTTTTGCAAAAGTGCGGAACTAATTAGATGTAGTCATGAAAACTTTTCTAATTGATTTATATAGCTTAAAAATCACCTCTAATAATAAGCATCAGTAATTTCACACTCCGGAACAGGGTGAAATAAGGTGAAAACCTTATAATATCCGTAATTTAATGGGGGAAATAGAAGTAGTCGGTGCAATTTTGCATAGACTTTGAACCGTTATGATCTACATTTGCACCAAGTATTTTTTAAATCCGACATACAGAACATACAAAAAAAAAACATTTACAAAAAAAACTTTTTGTGGGTATTGCAGCTCCGGGAAAATTAATTTAGTCTGTGCAAATTGATAGACTTATCAGAAAAATTTTCGAAATACATTACTAGGTTTGCACCTTGGTGCGTCTCACGGAAGGCACTTTTCCATGTTTTATTGTCGCTCTACTTCGGGGAAAATTAATGTAGTTCTGGAAATTGACTTAAACTTATTCATTTAATTAGTACTACATCTGCCGGAAGTTTTATACTGGTATTTATTTACGGAAGATGCATTTGTTCAACACTGTGTTCCCTACATGCACGTGGTTTTTATTAAAATCATAATGCACTAAGACTGTCTCTCTATACGTAATTTAACTTGCATCAAGTAATTTCTTTCTATTTTAAAATTTACGGCCTTTTTAAGTTTGTACCTAATATTTAAAAGGGTTCCGTAAGCGCCAGAAACGGTGCAAACCTAGGATAAGCTTCTTTTCGTGTCATCTAACGTTTCCATAAGAATCCACGACTACACGACTTAGGTCCACACTTTTTGCTAATTTGCCTGTACTAGAAGCTGAAATGTCCAGCATTTATTTATGAAAGCTTGTAGCCCTTACAGATAAAAGAAGAAGAGCCTAGAGAGCCGGAACCGGAAGTGACGTTGGAGTGCCAGCCGGAGCCGGAAGTAGAGGAAGAGGTCTTAGTTCAGAAACAAGAACCAGTTGTCGATGTGGTGCAAAATGAAATCAGGTATATATATATGTGTATGTTATGGTATATGGATAGTATCGTGGCACTCGGCCTATTCGCGACTGGCGAGAGTAGACGAGACGTGCCCCCAATTACAGTAGCAAAAAACAACACATGCTTACTTATTAGAAAAATACTAACTAAAGATGTACACTCCCAATTGATATTCACAAAGAAAAACAATATTCAGAAACAAATAACAAGGCAAGCCAATAATATTATTCTAAGAGCACCTAGGACAAACTATGGAAAAAAGAGCATATTGTACGAAGGTGCGCAACTATACAATAAACTACCAAAAGACATTAAGGAAGTAAAGTTATTAATAACGCTTAAAAGATTGCTTAAAGCTCATATTATAAAGGATTTTTCATTCATTTAATTACCAACTATACTATAAAAATTGTATCAACAAATAATTCAGCTCAATTATAATCTATCATAATTATATCTCTGGCGCAACTTATCGCTAATATCGCTCGCTGTGTGCACAGGCTTTAGACAACGTTATCATGGCAGCAGCGCGTGCGCTGCTGTCCGCTAGAATTTAGCCATATCTACCCACTTGACTCTTTTTCCTACCTAGCTGGTTTATTATTAGCCTTTAATTTTGTATTTACCTATTTACTAAATACTATTTTTTAACGCTGTACGGCGCTCTATGTTATACATTATCTTAAGTTTTCTCTGTAAGTGAATTTTTAATTCTTTTAGAGTAATAAATATCTTTAACCGTAAATGGTAATGGGGAACGCAACAATGCTGTGCTACTGTAATTAGTCAAAAAAAAAAAGAACTTTATTCATTGAAATCACAAGGATCATTTTGAATCGTCTTATATAAAATTAAATTACTCCTGTTCCAACACGACCAAGCCTAGAAGAATCAGGCAACAAACTCGGCTTGGCTTACATAAATGGTCCGTCTTACCACTAGGTGAGAAGCGCCTGTCTGGTGCCTCGGAGCAAGGAGTTGCTGATACATAGTAAATGAGAACTTAAAAACCTTAGGAAGGTAGTCAAAAGTAAATAAACATCAGCAAAAATATGCAAGGCAGCACACGCTACGCTTGTTATACTTATAAATAATAATCTAATACAAACATGTAAATAGGTAATTACAGATATTGCAAATTTCCATTTTACCAGTCGAGGGGCAGAGCGACATCAGGCCACGCGGCTTTATCATTAATATAGTCATCAAGAGTGTAATACGCTTTCTTAATAAGATTCATCTTTATGTAGGAGTATTAGGGGGCGGGGTAGGTATTGCTTATTACTTTACTAGTAATCGGTTTCGATTACGATTTCGCTATACATAGCGTTTTATCTTCAAGAACAGAAATTTTCAAAACAAACAAAAAACAAAAATATTTTGACGACCTCTGTGGCGCGGCGGGCGAGTAGCTGGCTGAGATTTGAGAGGTTGCAGGTTCGATTCCCGCTGCGGGACAAATGTTTGTATGATCTGCAACTATTTGTTCCAGGTCTGGGTGTTATAAAATAAAAATAAATAATTGCTGGACATTTTCACACAACATTATCTAGCCCTAAGCTAAGCAGAGCTTGTGTTATGGGTACTAGATAACTGATATACTTAATTCAATACATTACATAGATAGATACTTTTTATTATACATAGAAAATGCCCAGAACACCCAGAACAAATATCTGCAGATTGTACAAATATTTGTTCCGAGGCGGGAATCGAACCCGCAACCACCTGCGTCGCAGGCGAACCTTCGCCCGCCGCGCCACAGAGGTCTTCGGCGGGTTATGGTACCATTGTACCCGTAGTTCCTGATACCCACGACACATGGGATCCTAGTGTGCGATCATGGCTACGTATGTGACTGTTGGGTGATATTTTATTTGTTGCTTATGTATTTTGTTATATAAGTTTTAATATGTAATATAGTTTTTAATATCTACATTATAGTTGTTAATCTATGTTATGTTATTAATGTTTTCAGTGAGGACCCACCCCTACCATCCCCGCAACCGGTCGACGAACCGATTGAGCAACCGGTCGTGCTACCAGTCGAGCAACTGATCGAGCTACCAGTCTTGATACCAGTTGAGCAACCGGTCGAAGAAGAAGTGCAAACAGTCGAGGTGGACTTGGGAGAGGTCACTGACCCTGACCCACAAGATATTCCCCTACCGCCGGGACCCGAACCCGTTATAGAAGGTAATAAAATTACTTTAATCATCATAACAGGTACATACTTAGTCCTCATCCCACACTAGGATTCCCTGTGTCGTGGGTATCAGGAACTACGAGTACCATGGTACTATAACACCCAGACCCGGAACAAATATTTGCAGATTATACAAACATTTGTCCCGCAGCGGGAATCGAACCCGCAACCTCTCGCATCTCAGCCGGCTGCTCGCCAACCACACCACGGTGGTCATCAATCGGTCAATTGGTCATCATTATCATCACCTGCCCGTAGAAGTCCACCGCTGGACATAGGGCTCCCCCTTAGAATGCCACGACAAACGGTCTTGAGCCGCCTCCATCCACCAACTTTCTGCGACGCTTATAATCGCAATGTATTAATTGTTTTAATATGCCCCTAGAATGCCTTGCACGTTCTTGAGTCGCCTCTAGCCACCGATTTCCTGAAACCGATACAATGTTGTCATTGAACGGGCCGTCACTGCGTCCAGTTTGTGGTCGCTTGAATTTTTTTATTTCCCAGCGTTTGTAGGTTCTGCAAGCTATATGGCATGCCCATTGCCATAAATTAATAAGTAGTAGATTCATCAGTTTGCCTTTACTTGAAATGTTGTTAGTTTGTTTATCATGCTTTCACGTTGAAACGGCTGGGCCGATTTTGATGAAATTTTGTACACAGATAGATTAAAACATAGGATATTTTTTACATCGTAACTCAGTTCTTCTGAATAACGTGGATGGAACCGCGTGCGGCCGCTACTAAATATTAAATCTTTTTAGTTTCAGAACCGCCACTACCAGAACCGGAACTTCCAAAGTCGGAACCGGAACCGGAAGTGGAAGTGAAGGCGGAACTAGAAGAATCGGAAGCGAACAACGAAGTCACCACCGCTGAGGAAACGACGGAAGAATTAAAGAAGGACGACGATTCCGAGGTACAGTCAGCTAAAAACATCAAAAGTGTTTTAAGGTGGATCGTGTCGCATGTGGCGCGTTGCAGATCATGCAAACATTTGTCCCGCAGTGGGAATCGCACCCGCACCTCTCTCTCAGCCGGCTACTCAACCACCTCACCACGGAGGTACTTACATTATTATTTCTTTATATATCAAAAATCGTCGTGTGAGCCGTAAGTACTAGACCTGAAGTTTGAAGGGTATTCCTTATGTGGTTTTCTTCTGCGGATTTCCTTAATTCAGATTCTATCACGTAGCATTTAACTCAGTTTCGGTCTTACCGATAAAAAGCTATCTCTTCCAGACTAACTTGGGGTTGAGAGGAGCTTGAAAAAACACATGAAATTTTAACAATAAAAAAACACGTTGACTACGGCAAAAGTTATAGAAATAACTGAGAAACAGATTAATAATATTAATAATATATAATTATATGCTAAGTGTAGTGTAAATAATAGTGTAATGTAGTGCAAACTAGTGCTAGATAATAAGAACAAAAGAACAAAGTGTCCTCCCCTTAAATAGATTGTAATTATATTAGGGTATATAAATATTAAATATGTACGCTAAGAAAATATTGTATCTATTATATGGAAGATTGATCAGGAATCGACCAGTGTGGTGAATGGATCGCTTGTTGCAGGACTCGATACCGCTGAAGCAGATGATACGCGTAGAGTGTCAGCGCAACGCGGAAAGTGTCCCCAGCGTGGAGTGCGCCCCCGAAGTGCACGCGGAGACTGACGACGACACGCCCATGGAGGTATGTTCGAAACGGTGAAGGAAATCACCAACTCAGTTTCGCGTTTTCCACTTTTGGTTTCCATGCGCCCACTTGTGGGGCACATAAGCATAATTATCATCACACACCCATGAAGGTATGTTCGAAACGGTGAAGGAAAACACCAACTCGGTTTGGGTTTCCCACCTTTGGTTTCCATGCGCCCACTTGTGGGGCACATAATCATAATCATCATCAGCCTATAAAAGTCCACTGCTGGACATACGCCTCCCCCATAGAATAATAAATAAAATAAAAAATAAAAAGTAAGCGTGAAAAGACGCACAATAAACTTATATTTAAATTCTCTACCATGTGTGTTCTTTATAAGCAACACCGCTTAAAATACCAGTTAAATTACACAAAATAACTCAAAAAAAAAAAACACTAAACCAAATTACACAAAATAATTTAAAAAAAAAACACTAGAAATTCAAATAAAATGAAAACGGACGGCGTCTCCTTTCGAAAAGAGCAGAAAAAATATGTCGTATATTGTATGTTATATTGTGGTTTCAGGTAAGCAGAGAGGAAGAGAAGGACGGTAAAAAGAGGAGAGATTACTCGCGCAAGAAGAAACCGGACTCGAGAAGTAAGTATCAATTCAACAAACAGAAACATCGGTGTTTGTTTGTGCGTTTGTTTGTTTGTCAATCCGTAAAGACGGACCGATTGCGATGAAACTTGATATTATGAAATAGATAGATAGAATAGCCCCCAGATCCCGCACTAGGATTCCCTGTGTCGTAGGTATCAGGAGCTACGAGTACCATGGTACCATAACACCCAGACCCAGAACAAATATTTGCAGATCATGCAAACATTTGTCCCGCAGCGGCAATCGAACCCGCAACCTCTTGCTTCTAGCTTTGTAGTGCTGGCTTCAAGATAGAACAGGAACTCATTTAAATTAAAAACATATCAATTACATTAAATTACTGCTCCTTTGTTCTGAAATCTGTAAGACATATTGATAATTTTGTTGTTGTACCTCATATAACAGCTCATACTATTTCAGCGTGTTCGGGTTCTGAGAGCGCGACAGAGGCGAGCGCTCCCGACTCACCCAGTGCGAGTGATGCGGACAGACAACACCGGCTATGGAAGAAGTCCGTCATGCTCGTCTATAGCAGGTAAGCAATGTTCTGAGAGTGTACCCGACTCGCCCAGTGCGAGTCGTGGACAGACAAAACCGGCTATGGAAGAAGTCCGTCATGCTTGTCTATAGCAGGTAAGCAATGTTCTGAGAGTGTACCCGACTTGCCCAGTGCGAGTCGTGGACAGACAACACCGGCTATGGAAGAAGTCCGTCATGCTCGTCTATAGCAGGTAAGCAATGTTCTGAGAGCGCGCCCGACTCGCCCAGTGCGAGTCGTGGACAGACAACACCGGCTATGGAAGAAGTCTATCATGCTCGTCTATAGCAGGTAAGCAATGTTCTGAGAGTGTACCCGACTCGCCCAGTGCGAGTCGTGGACAGATAACACCGGCTATGGAAGAAGTCCGTCATGCTCGTCTATAGCAGGTAAGCAATGTTCTAAGAGCACGCCCGACTCGCCCAGTGCGAGTCGTGGACAGACAACACCGGCTATGGAAGAAGTCTGTCATGCTCGTCTATACCAGGTAAGCAATGTTCTGAGAGCGCGCCAGACTCGCCCAGTGCGAGTCGTGGACAGACAACACCGGCTATGGAAAAAGGTAACGTTCTGAGAGTGACAAATGTGAGCGTACCCGACTCGCCCCTCTTTCTTAATTATATTAATCTTTATGTAGGATTTAAATCTTTTAACGTTTATTTCAGGCTATGCGCTCACAAGTATGCGTCCCTGTTCGTGCGCCCAATAAGCGATGAGGAGGCCCCCGGATACAGCGCCGTAGTTAAGCGACCCATGGACCTCACCGCCATACGCAGGAACATTGACAACGGACAGATAAGGTAAAACACAATGTACAGATACGGTACTAAACAGTTGACAGGTAAGATTATAAACAATGGACAGGAACGGTAGTAAACCATAGACAGATACGGCAATAAACAATGGACAGATATGGTTATATACAATTGGCAGATATGCTACTATACAATTGACAGATGTAGTTATAAACAATGGGCAGAAACTGTAGTAAACAATGGACAGATATGGTTATATACAATTGGCAGATATGCTACTATACAATTGACAGATGTAGTTATAAACAATGGGCAGAAACTGTAGTAAACAATAGACAGATATGGTACTAAACAATTGACAGATATGGTAATAATCAATGGACAGATATGGCAATAATCAATGGACAGAAATGGTAATAATCAATGGACAGATAGGTACGTTAATACGCAATGTACAGATAGTTATGTTAATAAGCAATAGACACATACGGTAATAAACTATTAACACATACGCTAATCAAATAATGGGATAGGCTTGCAGCCAGTGGCAGTCCTGTAGACAGGAAGAACGACTGTTAAACCGAACTCAAACCACTTTTATTAATAAGACGGTGCCTGTCTTACAGGAACACGGCGGAGTTTCAGCGAGACGTGCTGTTGATGCTGTCCAACGCGCTGCTCTACAACAGCAGCGAGCACAGCGTGTACACCATGGCCAAGAAGATGCACGAAGAGGTACACTACACCATTTCAGGAACATGGCGGAATTTCAGCATGACCTGCTGTTGATATCTTCACGGTTAGATATGGTGTCCGGATGCTGTGGTGTGTCCGGTCTAAGAAACGACCCCTCTATCTCCTCCCGTGGATGTTCTAAAAGCCGTCTAAGGGATTACTTAAGAGATATCTTCACGGTTAGATATGGTGTCCGGATGCTGTGGTGTGTCCGGTCTAAGAAACGACCCCTCCGTCTCCTCCCGTGGATGTCCTAAAAGCCGATTGAGGGATTACTTAAGAAATATCTTCACTATTAGATATGGTGTCCGGATGCTGTGGTGTGTCCGGTCTAAGAATTGACCCCTCTATCTCCTCCCGTGGATGTCCTAAAAGCCGATTGAGGGATTACTTAAGAAATATCTTCTCTATTAGATATGGTGTCCGGATGCTGTGGTGTGTCCGGTCTAAGAATTGACCCCTCTATCTCCTCCCGTGGATGTTTTAAAAGCCGACTGAGGGATTACTTAAGAATAAATAATTAATAGTAAAAAAAAATAGTAATTTATTATTATATCCATAAGAGATACGTCAATTGGGTAGGTACAATATTGTACCATGTGCTAGCTATACAGGGTGTATTTTTGAAATGGGACAGTATGGGGATATCCGAATCCATAAGAGATACGGGAAAACTGTCTTTGGAACCATTTTCTCATTTTGTATGAAAACGATTTTGGCATAGTTATTTTTCTGGTCAAGCGTGAGTTCTCCATAAAAATTAGTAGTTTTGATCAAACATTTTTTTAATGCGTATCGACTCAGTTTCATGTAAGGATTGTTTCATTGTATCGGAAGAAAAAAAACTGAGTAGCAGAAGTTAGTCAAATTTAATAAAAAGTTTTCTCTAAAAGCCGACGGGATTACACCAGATGGTAGCAACCACCTAAGTACACAAAACCAACACTGCTATCACCAGTCCGCCTGCCAAGGTATTTATTTATTCATCCAAAAAGTTGTTTACAGACTGTTCAATTTAATAAGTACCATAAAAACTCTGCAAAGTTTGTCTTGGCACTTAGAGACACTATAGCTCCTACACAATCATCAAAAAGGTTAGATAATAAATATTACTATTTAACAAACACAAAAGGCAAATAGTGACATAGAAACACACACTCACACATCACTCAGCCGAACGCGCTAAGCGGCGCGTTAGCGGAGCAAATCAGCCACAACCTGCTAATATACAGGGTATCCAATACCTAAATATATTTTTATAAAAATATTTTTATAACTTTGATAAGAAATATGTCTTATACATGCGTTTACAATTTCTTAAATTGATGTGTTCAGTTATTTCAATAGGCATTGCATTACTAATATTAGGAATTAGAAACCCAGTAGTCCTTCTTCCGTAATAATTATTCATTTTAGGTGTTATACATGGTGATTATGTACGTGTGTGTTTTTGTGTTATTCATGGTGTTATGGTGATTATAGTAAATCCCTCGGTTGCATTCTGTGGAGGATCCCTCATCCAGCATTGGACGCGTGATGATGGTTACGGTCTCTGCGGTGTGGAGGGCGAGTAGCCGGCTGAGATGCAAGAGGTTGCGGGTTCGATTCCCGCTGCGGGACAATTTGCATGATCTGCAAATATTTGTTACGGGGTCTGGGTGTTATGGTACCAATGGTGCTCGTAGTTTCTGATACCCAAACAAGGTATCCTAGTGTGGGATTAAGAGGGCACTATACTACAATTTAGGCTCCCTCTTTAACGCACACGATAACCCGCGCGCCATTTCACTCGCGCTAGCGAGTGTCGTGCACAAAAATGAAGTTTTTTGTTAATCAAAAAACTGATTTTAGCATAAGAATAAATAGTTATTACCTACTTGTTGTAGTAAATTTTATCTCAAAACACCGTAGGGTTCCTGAGATTTCTTTCAAAACGTGTGGGAAACAAGGGTTTTTCATTAAATAAAACTATCGAGATTTTTTTTACATATAGTGTTTTCAACTTTACACAATAAATGCAAAAATATAAAAATTTCATATTCCAAAATATTTAACTCGTAGAACCCGTAGATACTGAGTTCTAGATCGATTTTGTTGGGCAAAATAACATAGTACGCCATCTTAAGACTATGTATGTGACTGTTGGGTGTTATGTTATGTTATGATGGTTGTTTGTTGCAGGCGGCGAGTCAGCTGGGCATGCTGCTGGCTGCGCAGGCGCACGCGGGGCTTGTCGAGGCGCCGCCGCGCCGCAAACGCAGACGACACGACGAGCCGAGACCACACAACAAACGAATGTAGCGCTACATTCAATTTCCGTCTGTATATACACATAACTAGAGTTATATTCCTACAGTGAGGTCAGAGAGCTGATTCTATGTTTTGACAAGCAATTGACACGGAAGTATGGTGTAGTGTAGTGTGGATTTTTGTATGGAGACACTGATAAGCGCCCCTAGCGTACACCCTGTGAACCTCATTTTCCATAAAAAATCCGTGTTACACTACACCGTACGTCCGTGTCAATTGCTTGTCAAAACTTAGAATCAGAGGGTGTATTACGAGTTTTGCATTGCAAAAACCGGAATGCGGAACGTGAGTATTCAACGTGACTTACGTAGTAACTATTCATCATTCTGTGCCGCGCAGTCGCGACAAACAGTACAGATTAGTAAATAGTTACTACGTAAGTCATGTGAATGCTCACGTTTCGCATTCCGGTTTTTGCAATGCAAAACTTGTAATACGCCCTCAGCTCTCAGCACGAGTAACTAACGTTAGCGAGACGATAGCAAATGTCAAATATTGGCCAATGACAACGGGGTAACTTAAAATAATGAAACAAATCGGTTGGTAGAACAAAATTGTAAACCAGGGGCCGTACCATGAGCTCTTATAGCGATTCAGTTCAAAAACTATTCAGTACAAAAATATCGGTTCCGTGATGTCCGCAGCTATATTTAACGACCTCTGTGGCGCGGTGTGCGAAGGTTCGCCTGCGACGCGGGAGGTTGCGGGTTCGATTCCCGCCTCGGAACAAATATTTGTACGATCTGCAGGCATTTGTTCAGGGTGTTCTGGGTATTTTTCTATGTATAATAAAAAAAATATCTGTCTATGTAATGTATTGTATTAAGTATATCAGTTATCTAGTACCCATAACACAAGCTCTGCTTAGCTTGGGGCTAGATAATATTGTGTGAAATGTCCTCGAGACCAAAGGCCTTACCATGAGCTCTTATAGCGATTTAGTTCAAAAACTATTCAGTACAAAATATCGGTTCCGTGATGTCCGCAGCTATATTTAAAGGCACTGTAGCAGAAGGTCTATAGACTTCTGGGATTAAAGTTATTCAATGATGACGGATGTCAACGACGAACCGATATTTTGTACTGAATAGTTTTTGAACTGAGTCGCTATAAGAGCTCAAAGTATTATGTAATTTTTGGCATAAGCTCGGACTATCTAGCTCAAAATTTGCTTTTAGAAAACAAACCATCTGCTTTTGTATTACAGCCGTATTACCAAAGGTTGATATTTAAGCCTAGACTCTGGTAGTCATGGTTTAAACTCAGATTTAGACCGTGTTTTGTAATAACGCCCATTATGTTTACTTAAAAATGATTACTAGTACCACAGCAATTGTAAAAAGTGCGAACTAAGATGCTTTACTATTTTTAAGCGTGATATAGTGAAGATGGCTAGATTCTGCGTCTCCGAGGCACTCAGTACACAAACATTGGATCGGAAAATAAGTAGGTATTGTTATCAAATTACACAGGTGTACTAACTTGATAAGTTGCAATTTTGTCTATTAAAATGTATAAAAACTGCATAGAATTTTTTATTTCAATTTTCTTTAATTTTATCAGTGAACGCATTTTACTATGAAGCTTTTCTTTAGTATGATGAACGATGGAGCTCATGCCTAAAAGTTGAACTAATAAGTTTTAGTTCAACTTTTTCATCTCTAGCCTAAAACATGAACCAAACGAATTTAGTCGTTCAAGTTCTAGAGCCTATCCTATTAAATGAACATACGTGATTTCGGAATCCAAAGGCACTTATAACTTACCGTTAATTTAAGAAAAACATACTGTCTATGCTATTTCATTTAAAAGTTTAGTCTATTGTGAGTAATTTGATGTACCTATTACTCGCAGAACTGACAACCGTTGGGCATTAAAGGTTCTCGAGTGGCGACACTAACCGGACGACGCATTGTAGAACGATCTATGAAGCGATAACATTATTAAGGCTGTGGAAGTCTGTGGATGAAGGCGGCTCGAGACCGTTCCTCGTTCGTGGCATTCTATGGGGTTAGGGTTACCATCCGTCCGGATTAGTCCGGACATGTCGGGACTTTTAGACAGTCCGAACTTCGTCCGGCTCATTAATTTATCCGGATTTTGGGAATCTGAGTAATAAAACTACATATTAAGTAATATCAAATAAGTCTTATCTTTATTAACTTCTGATTTATCTAAAAAAGGGCGTGGCAAGGCGAACAATCCCCGCCCGCACCCCGCATCCTTCCCCCCTCGCAATGCGAGAGTCTGCTACCATGCCTACCATACCACTAAGTAATGTTTCCATTATGTGACTAAAAAGTCCAGAGTTTTACTGAAATGCTGAATGAATTCCTAAATGGTGGTAGGCCTTTGACCACTTATTTAGCAGTGGTGTATGCCATTTAGTTAGTTAACTTCAAATAATAACAGACTACATATACTTTTATTTACATGTCAAGTTTATAACTTTAATTCAAAGTGGTCCCAGCACTAGGGCCGCGCCACGAAAAATAATTAGCATATGCATATAGTAACAAAAAACACAGTAACATGGCAACAATTATAATGTTGCTATCATTTTAAATAGAATACTCTTCTCAAGAACGGCGGGCGAGTAGCCAGCTGAGATGAAAGAGGTTGCGGGTTCGATTCCCGCTGCGGGACAATTGTTTGTATGATCTTCAAATATTTGTTCTGTCTGTATGTTATAGTACCATGGTAGGTACTCGTAGTTCCTGATACCCACGACACGGAATCCTAGTGTGGGATCATGACTACGTATGTGACTGTTGGGTGTTATGTTATTTAGAACAAAGACAAAAATTCAAACGTATGAGGTTGTGAGAGTTGGTGAGAAAAGGGAGAGAGTGGAGGGCGAGTAGCGCTTTGTTAAGACAGCAAAAAGAAGAAAATTGATTTAATTCCCAAAAGACTGATGGATAATTTCGCAAATAGCACGAAAGAAGCGTTGATGGCGAAGTTCCATACATTTTGTGACCCACCTTTATAGCACAGTGTGACTTAAACCCGCACTTTACGCACGCTTTCCCGTGACTTAAATAGCTCTTTTTTACACCGTGCTAAAATGAACGTCGCGTGCGTCACGTGCGGGTTTATGTCACTTGTGCTATAAAATATTTTTCACACCACCTGCTCGACAATGTCAAAATTACATATCATACAACCTCAACGTAAAGTAAAGCATTGTCTCTCTAGGGATATAAAGTTGTATGAAACTCCCTAGGGATTAAAGTGATTTGAATTTGGAACGTCAAATTCGTGTGGAAAATCGTCGAAAACTCCAAATAAAAAAATGCCCATATGGCATTGTAAAGAGGTTTGTTCGAAAATCGAACTGGCCACCAAAAGCAGAACTCAAAAATAAAAGAAATACGCGATTTTAAAGAATGTGAAACAAAAGAGATGTTAGGTTGGTGCTGTGTTTTTCAGTGAAATTTATTGCAATATTCTAGTAATAGGTATATAATTATGTCAATGGCAATATTAGTGTTAACAAAAAATGTCGAGCGGTAATGATTCTACTCCAGAGTTCATCAAAACAGACGATACTTATTTTATGGAGCCCTGGCTTTTTATTGTCTCGCAGTAGGTGTGAAAAGTAGAGTATGCTCTTCTGGAATAAAGCCTGTCTTCGTCTTGGGCAGCTTGAACCCCTCGCCTCACTCAGGACTCTATATAACTCCCTCGCTACACTCGGGAGTTAACTTTAGAGTCCCTCGTTACACTCAGGGTTCAATATGCCGCCCGCGACATAAGACACTGCTTTATTCCCTTAGTGCATAATCTACTAATACGATACCTGTGACTTAAGTTGTCTATTATTGCACGGCGTGAGTTAGCGCCCGAGCGTAGCGAGGGTGCTAAACGCTGGCAACTTAAGTCACACGTATCGTAATATACTATTTTGACAATTTCACGTTTCCTTCAGCAGAGATACTTTTGGTTAGTTATTGGTAATAATAAAACAAAAACCATTCAATCGGAGGAATGCGAAAAAAACTTCCCGCTCCTCCTACCAATCGGAGTTCCAATCGCAGGACTGGGAAAGACCCCCTGAAACGAAGGCAAGGATCTGCCCCTCTATTGCCTAACTGAAAGTCTGAAAGTCACTCAGTGACTAACGTTTGACAAGTAAAATTGCCGTCATTTTGACAAGTATTGAGCAATTGTTACTCTTTGTTACTTGTCAAACGAACGTAACCGAGTGACTTTCTGTTAGGGAATAGGTTGGCAGAACTGAAAGTGCCTTGCTCTAACTAGATTTATCTTATGATAGCAAAAACTAGGGGAAAAAAAAACTACGAATGTTCCTGAACCAAAAAAAACACCATTGAGGAACGTTCATACTAATTATATTTAGCCACTACACACACACTTGTTTTAATTGATATGATAATTATAACATGTGTGTTAGGTCTCCTAAATATAGAAAAATCAGTATACGCTACCTCATAGCGGAGGGTTGCCAACGAGTAACACTCAAGGAGAGGCAAGTGTTGATGTCGTGATGAGCAAAAAACGCGAATAAATTTGAATTTCGCTCAAATTGCGAGACGATCCACCATAAGGAAAAAAAAAATATCGCACCACGTAATTCTTATTTGGATTTAATTCATCTAGCTAGATCTAGCGGGTACCGGACATCTTCTGGTCAAACCACCCTAAAGCAAGAACTCACTACCTATCTGATGCTTTCCTTAACACCATACATTATATTACATGAATTATTGCGTGGTTGAGCAAGGAGGTCCGTAGTTCAAAAGATTTATCGCACAATTCGCAAGAAAATTGTGGCTTTTTTGCATGCACCGTGTTTATATGTCTTGCCAAATTATTCTTGTTATTAAATGGTCTCTCGCATGCCTCGCACACAAACGCCTTGCCTTTATGCACTAAACTGTGAGATTTCAATTCGATATTTTTAAAAAACTTTTTGTCGCATAATTTGCAAGCATATGACATTTCTCGCAAATGAATTCTCTTGTGTATCCCTAAATTAGTTCTGTCATGGAATGTTTTACCGCACGTGTCGCAGTCAAACGGCCGCTCACCTGTGTGCGTTCTCATATGAACTATCATATTTGATTTATTCATGTACGCATTACCACAAAAGCTGCACTTATGGCGCTTTTCATTACCACCGGAGTGATATTTCATGTGGTAAATCAAATTCGTACTTTTGCTGAACGTTTTATCGCAGAGGTTGCATGCAGTTCGAGTTTGATCTCCTTCGTGGCTCGCCATGTGAGATTTCAGGGTTCTCGTACTAGTAAATTTCTTTCCACACTCGTTACAACTGATCTCTCCTCTGTGAGACGGTAAATGATCTCTTAGAGCTTCCATTCGCGAATATTTCTTATCACACCATTTGCAGTTATAAAACAATTTCTCGGCTTTATGAGTTTCCTCCATATGTCTTTTCAAGCCTCCCATTAAAGTAAACCTTTTATGACATATTCTACAAGAGTATGATTTTTCTGCGTTGTGAATTCTAAGATGGTTTCTTAAGCTGTGTTTTCGAGGAAAAGTTTTAGGACATCTGTTGCAGGCATATGGGTGGGTCATATGACACTGTTGGTGGGATTTCAACAAACTCTCATAATAAAACGTTTTTTCACATATTTCACATGCATATGGCTTTTCCCCAGTATGGTTTGCAATGTGCCGTTTCAGTCCGCCAAGACTAGCCAATTTTTTATCGCACATGTTACACGCATATGGCTTTTCTCTGCTATGAGTTCTGATGTGACGTATCAACGAATATTTTTGACTTATTTTTTTACCGCAAATGTCACACATATATGGCTTTTCTCCAGCGTGAAATCTTAAATGAACCTGTAACTGATGCCTCTTATAAAACTTTCTGTCGCACTGGCCACAGGTAAACGGTTTTTGATCTGTGTGGGTTTTGAGGTGGTAACAAATACCAGTTTTTGAAATAAATGATTTTCCACATATGTCACAGCTAAATGGCTTATTTAGTTTGTTTTTACGATAGTGTGTTTTCATGTGACACCTCACACCATGCTTATCATTAAATCTTTTATAACAATTGTCACACTCGTATTGTTGTTCAGGATTTAAATGGCGGCTAATGTGGTATGCCAAATATTTTTTATTTAACAAGAATTTACCACATATGTCACAACCATACTGTGGCTTTTTGTCTAGATGAACTCTCATATGGTACCGTAATCTAGCCATCCCTGGAAACCTTTTGTCACAATGACCACAGGCATACGGCTTTTCACCAGTGTGAATAAGCATATGAGTTTTCAATGATTTCTTACAAGATAATGTTTTGGCGCAGACTTTACATGTACACGATTTGTCTGTGTGATGGATAGAGTGTTTTTTTGTTTTTATCCTGTTATCACGTGAAATTGTTGTTTTAATGCTGGTATCAGAGATTTTATGAGCTACAGGGCTAACAGGTGCACATATTTCTTGTTCAAAGAGTTTGCTTTCTTCTAGAATCTTCTCAAACTTCACAGGCTCTTGTTTAACCATGAATGGTTCTATTTTTACATCAACTTGAGTACCGTCATTAGCATCAGACATAGATGTGGTCTCCACGGACGACACTAACAACTTTTTAGTGATTCCTTTGTTCAGGAGATTAACTGTGTCTTGTGTTAGCTGAAAAACAAAGTTTTATGATTAATGTTGCGAGACTTGGCATCTGCCCCTCTATTCCCTATCTTGAAAGTCACTCGATGACCAACGTTTGACAGGTAAAATTACCAACAATTGACATTTCTTAATGGTAATTTTACTTCTCAAACGTTAGTCACCGATTGACTCAGTTAGGGAATAGAGGGGCTGGCCCATTTTGACATAACATCAAATAGGTCAGAGGGCTAAGTCTAAGCTTTGCAGACACCATCCATTATGGCTATCAAAATAGGTACTTACCTCAATCCCATTGCGAAAAAGTTCAGTGAAGATTTTGTTACTTTTATGATACATCGCCATGAATCTACGACACCTCTGCAACTGAGACTTACAAATGTAACAGATTGTTTGAGACCATCCATGTTTGTTAAACTGAAACAAGATGCAGCCATATCACATACAAGATAACATACGTATTAGCAGGCGTGGCGCACTTCCGCTTTAGGTATGAAGCTACAAGTACCCGGGCCGCCAGGCAAGCCGGGTTTATTCAGTAAAGTGTATCGCGCGCGCTCGACCTGACGCGCGCCTTACGCTAACAAAAAAGTAATTCTTATAGGTTTTTAAGTTTGAGTACCTATCTATTATTTATTCTCTTTATTTAGGCTCTTGGACTATTTTGTTAGAATCGTTAGTCATTTCATATTTGATACCTACCTAAACACTATTAAACCTAAACTAAGGCCTTATCCAGTAGTGGCTATGGCTGCTGATTATTGAAACATGACAGGTATTCAATTTTTACAATTGACAATTTTGAGCAATTGATGGTCATTTTACTTGTCAAACATTAGTCACCGAGTGACTTTCAGTAAGAGGATGGGGGGCGAAGATCAGCGTTGAGCACAGCAAGGACGCGAAGCCCGAGCTTTAGCTGGGTGGAAGTGTGGCAGCATTTGAGCTGGCAATTTTTTTTATTAGAAAAAATGATTGGCAGAATTAAATAAAAATTGCCAGAGTTTCAAGAAAAATAATTTTCTTTTTCTTTTTATTTCTAGCTGTTATACGATCTCGTAGGCAGGATCTCAATGTAACGATTTTAATGTAATTCCTGTTACCTGTGTTGATTGAACCATAATGTTGAATACCTGTCAATCCTGTCATGTTTCAATAATCATCAGCCATAGCCACTACTGGACAAGGCCTCCTCCATCAAGCGTTTAGCTTGGGGGGGGTCCAACCCCCCTGAAAAATTCAATATGTTGACTGACAAAATCTGATACCTACTTTTTGAACGTATTTTTTTTCACATGAATAATTTTGTGTACATTTTTATAGTTTTATTTTCTCCCGCCCCCCGAAACTAAAACCTGGCTACGCCCGTGTCCTCCATTGTATGCAATAATGGGATTGGCCATTATCAGCACGCTTGGAAGGAGATGTTCGTCAGGTTACGGATTTTGATAGTTTTCGAAAACTATATGAAGTTTCGTTTCCTTCCATACATTTACTGACAGTGTCCTTAGTTTTCGGTCGATTCTTCTAAGTCTTTTTTTTTGCGATATTTTGTCAGTCTTTTTTCCTCAGCGCCCCCTTATCTACACCCCAACCTAGTTTTCTTCTCGTCATCGCTAGGGGCACTGCAAGTAATAATCTAAGGAAGGAAACGAAACTTCATAATGTATGAATTCCATCCATGAACGTCCCATAGCTACTCACGTTATTGCTTGTAAGTTTCTCAAATACGTCTTGAATCTTGTTGCTGATGCTATGTTTTTCGCTAACGGTGGCTAGGCACACACGACACACGTTCATTTTTACAATCTATTAGCCCATTCAAACAAAGCACCTTATGACCATACTATAATAACCACAGCACTGAGTACTTTTCTAAAAACACTACATTTTATATTTATTTTTGAAAATAAAAGAATCCTTTCCTTTACAAATGGTAAACAACTAAAATAAAAAAACTACTGTTTGTGTGTGAACAACAATAATAGAGAACTCCATAGAGGATGTAAGTAATGGTAATGTAAATTCTCTATGATCCTAGGATTACCCTAACTTACATCCAAAGAGCATTTATTCACATAAAATAGGAACGTTTTAGCGTTCCTTGCCCCAAGGTTCTATAATATGATTTTAGCTAAAGCTTTTTTATAAACTCCTGAAGCGGATCGTCTCGCATGTGGCGCGAAATTCTAACTTTATTGTGTTTTTTGCTCATTACAGCTCATCAATACTTCTTGTGATTGCGAAAACTAGGAGATCTGTCACACATATTTGTTTTAGTATCTCATAAAAAGATAAGAATACTCTTCAATGATTTTTACAGTGTTTTTTTTTGTTTAGGGTTATTCGTAGTCAAGTTATTCAACGCGTTAGGTTAGGTTAGGTTTTGAGAAATACCTATATTTATTTTATATTTGGACACCCTATTAGACAAAGCTACTTCACGAGCCTCTAGCTAGGCTCGTTTTTATTAACATACTGCCTTAGAGAATTTATATAAATGAAGAATTTGCACCTTCCAGGTACATACTATAAAATTCCTAATTCTAGCCTCAGAATAATGACAAGCACTGTCATTATTCTGAGGTTCTACACCTTAGAATAAGGCTTAGAGAATTTATTTCTCTAAGGGCCTCGTTCACGATCTTCAAGTAAAGTGTTGATTAGTTACTTCCTAAGTAGCGTTAACCAGCAAGTAAAAGTGTCGATTAACTTTTATCAGTTTCACAAAAGAAAATTGAGGTCCGATTAGTAACTCGGTGGTTCAATCTAACCGTTCAATAGACGCTGTCATCAACGACAAATGTCGGCAGTCACGGGTAATTTCTTGCAAGTTTTTTTTTATAAACTACTTGGCAAGCATGTTTCGTGATACACAATACAATTCGTGTAAAATTTTAAATTATAATGGATAAAGCTAAAAGACTATATTATTATATTAGACTATGCACTTGGTTCACTGCGTTTTTAGATAGGCGAAATCTGCCAAAAAAAACATGTTCATCAAGTTCGGCAAAATAATTTACACGAACATGAATTACAATCATCAAGACAAACAATTCCGAGAGTTCGTCTCTCGGAATTGTTTGTCTCGATGTATTTTCTAATTCCTCTATTTGATGATCAATTAAATCAAAAAAGTCCATTTCTAACACTGTCTAATAGGTTTTTTCGAAACAGTTTGATACTATCTACACAAAACCAGACGAAACTTGACTTTACTCGTCTGTTAAACCGGCTAATCGGCAGATGAAGCAAGAAGTAAGTTACAGGATACTTTACTTCCTGGTTAGTGCTACTTGGCCTTTGTGAAACTCGTATGCACAGTTACATGGGACTTTAAGAGCCGGTATACAAAATCGCGCTCGGCAAGATTCGCCGATCGGCGGTACCTACATCTTATTCTGTGGCAATAGTTACTTGGAACATTGATACGCGATGTATTACGGCGCGTCAGTTTCGGACTAATTACTTTGATACTTTTTCCTAAGATTGATTTATTCTGAGCAAACGGCAATTATTTCACTAATAGAAAGATACGGACATAGGCTTTATTTTATTAGCATTCGCCCGCGCCTACGCTCGCGTTATGTTGAGTTTCACTCAACTCCGATACCTTTGAGGTGTTTTTGATAATATTTGGTGTGTTGATGTATGCCGTTTATTCCAATCTTTCCTACCAACAGTTCGATAATCTAACTGTTTGAACAAAATTATTCCAAACTGTTAGCTGACTAGTCGGACAGATTAGAATTTGGATTTTCGCTCAGTTTTATTCCATATAGTACTACCGCAAGTGAAATACATTTAAATCAAAAATAAAAAACTTAGATAAATTATTATCAATTTATTCTTTTATTCCATCCAGTCCAACGAAAATTCTAAATTTTACTAGTCGAAAGTAGATTTTGTACAGTAAGAATGACGAGCGCTCCTTGCGGTATTGTTGACAAACTCTGTAATACCATACAAAAAAAATATAGAGTTTCGAGACGATATTTTTTTTTTGTATGGTATTGCAGTTTCTCAACGACGAGTGCTTTCTGATGATGCAGAACCATTTCGAGTACCTACCCCAAAATGTTGCCTGATGGAAATAGTTTTCGCCATTTTTTAGGGTAATTTCCAAAAAGTTGGAAAATTAAAACTCTGATGATGCAGAACCATTTCGAGTACCCCAAAATGTTGCCTCATTTTTAGGGTAATTTCCAAAAAGTTAGAAAATCAAAACTCTGATGATGCAGAACCATTTCTAGTACCCCAAAACGTTGCCTCATGGAAATAATTTTCCCCATTTTTAGGGTAATTTCCGAAAAGTTGGTAAATCAAAATTCTGATGATGCAAAACCATTTCGAGTACCTATCCTAAAATTTTGCCTGATGTAAATAATTTTCCCCCTTTTTAGGGTAATTTCACCAAAGTTGGCATATAAAAATTTGTTTATACAGAATCCTTGCCAGTATTCTGAGGTACCCCAAAAATAAGTTTTTTTTGACTAGCCAACACCTCTAATGAGTGCTTTTCATATTCTATATTAAAATAGTAGTTTGAATTGGTTCAATAGATGACGTTGACTTAACTCTAGCTGTCAACTACCCAACTGCGCTAATCATACGAGGTGTTTATTAATGGTTTTTAATGTACTTGAAAACTTTACTAAAATCATTCCCCTAAAAATGGGGAAATATATACATATAATGTTCTTGAAAACTTTACGAAAATCATTACCCTAAAAATGGGGAAATTTTATTTGATTAGGCAACACCTCAGGATACTGGTAACAGTTCTGTATAAACAGAATTTTGATATGCCGACTTTGGTGAAATTACCCTAAAGTGGGGTATTTTGTACCAGGCAGCATCTCGGGGTACTCGAAACGGTTATGTATAGGCTGAATTTTGATTTTCCAACTTTTCGGAAACTACCCTAAAAATGGGGAAAATTATTTCCATCAGGCAACATCTTGGCGTACTCGAAATGGTTCTGCATCATACAAATTTTGACTTTCCAACTTTTTAGAAATTACCCTAAAAATGGGGAAAATTATTTTCTCCATACGACACCACTGGGTACTGGAAACTGTTCCGTGAAATCAAAATTTTGATTTTTCCAACCTTTTTGAAATTACCCTGAAATTGGGGAAATTTATAATGACCAAGCAACACCTCGGGGTACTCAAAACAGTTTTTTAGAATCAAAATTTTGATTTTCCAACATTCTTGAATTTTGTTTTTTATTACTCAAAAAAATGGGGAAAATCATTTTGACCAGAGAATGTAAATAGGTATCAGTTAGTAAGTACCTACCTCATAAAAATTGATAATCATTTATCTTATTTTTGATTTCACTGTACCTACTTCACTTGCGGTAGTACTATATGGAACAAAACTGAGCGAAAATCCAAATTCCAATCTGTCTGTCTGTAGTCAGGCTAACAGTTTGGAAAATTTTGTCCAAACAGTTAGACTATCGAACTGTTGGTAGGAAAGATTGGAATAAATTATGTATGCTGGGAGCAACGGGGGGAAGAGGACTGCTTTTTATGAACAAGTCAAAAGTATCTAAAGGCAGCGCGCCGTTTTCTGCGTCCTGACTGACTGCCTGACATATATATATAGCACAGCCTATTTATTTTGATATATTGGTTAGCTATAAAGGTATCCTGAAAAAAATATCACAAGTTAGGTGATTTGAGAAGTTTGTCACATGTAAGAAATTCGTGTACTTATGCCCTTTCTCATCACAAGAAAGCGATCACGTCTGATCACGATACCAGACAGGACGGAGGGTTCCCAACGAGTAAAACTATAACCAAAATTACCACCAGGCATCACCTCAGCATACTGGCAACGGTTCTGTGTAAACAGAATTGTGATATACCAACTTTGGTGAACTTTTTTTTTCTGACAGCAGATTCTTGTTCAGTGATCACTGGGATCCTCAGATATCGATTTTGAAAGCAATCGGTCCAGTAACAAAAAAGTTCAAAATGACGGCCACTTTTTTTTATTTCTGACAGCTGATTCTTGTTCAGTGATCACAGGGATCCTCAGATATCGATTTTGAAAGCAATCGGTCCAGTAACAAAAAAGTTCAAAATGGCGGCCACTTTTTTAATTTCTGACAGCTGATTCTTGTTCAGTGATCACAGGGATCCTCAGATATCGATTTTGAAAGCAATCGGTTCGGTAACAAAAAAGTTCAAAATGGCGGCCACTTTTTTAATTTCTGACAGCTGATTCTTGTTCAGTGATCACTGGGATCCTCAGATATCGATTTTGAAAGCAATCAGTCGAGTAACAAAAAAGTTTAAAACGGCGGCCATTTTTTTTTAATTTCTGACAGCTGATTCTTGCTCAGTGATCACTGGGATCCTCAAATATCGATTTTGAAAGCAATCGGTCCAGAAACAAAAAATTTCAAAATGGTGGCCACTTTTTTTAATTTCTGACAGCTGATTCTTGTTCAGTGATCACAGGGATCCTCAGATATCGATTTTGAAAGCAATCGGTTCGGTAACAAAAAAGTTCAAAATGGCGGCCACTTTTTAATTTCTGACAGCTGATTCGTTCAGTGATCACAGGGATCCTCAGATATCGATTTTGAAAGCACTCGGTCGAGTAACAAAAAAGTTCAAAATGGCGGCCACTTTTTTTTATTTCTGACAGCTGATTCTTGTTCAGTGATCACAGGGATTCTCAGATATCGATTTTGAAAGCAATCGGTTCGGTAACAAAAAAGTTCAAAATGGCGGCCACTTTTTAATTTCTGACAGCTGATTCTTGTTCAGTGATCACAGGGATTCTCAGATATCGATTTTGAAAGCAATCGGTTCGGTAACAAAAAAGTTCAAAATGGCGGCCACTTTTTTAATTTCTGACAGCTGATTCTTGTTCAGTGATCACAGGGATCCTCAGATATCGATTTTGAAAGCAATCGGTTCAGTAACAAAAAAGTTCAAAATGGCGGCCACTTTTTTAATTTCTGACAGCTGATTCTTGTTCAGTGATCACAGGGATCCTCAGATATCGATTTTGAAAGCAATCGGTCGAGTAACAAAAAAGTTGTGAAAATACCGGGGAAAATTTGTTTGACCTGGCAACAACTCAGGATACTGGCAACGGCATGTACACGAGATCGTCGCCTTACCCAAAAATACGTATAGGTACTAGGATACTTTCATATATGAAAGTATCAAATACGTGCGGTCGTGCTATGAAATTCGTCACACACAAGCGGTTAGCAGCGTCTGGCGAGAGCGAGTGGGATGCCATATGACGAGCGAAAGAGATAGAAGCTCGCGAACGCGTCGACACAGGTCCTACCTCGATGGGCGCTCGCGCCGTACTGAACCTGTCGCGCTTGTACAATGCAATTTATTGTAAATTTAGAGCAATGCTAAGTATTTTTTTGTCAATAATCAAACAAAGGGATTATCAATAAAAAAACAGAATCTGATTTATCAATGAACTAACTTTATTTTGATATAATATTTTAATTAGAATTACGCTTTATTCCACACAATAAATCGTGGTAAAGTGCCGGTATAATTCGTGTAAATTGGCGGAAGTTTTTTTTTTATTTCTTTTAATGCGTTTTAATAATTGATATTGTGGTACATTATGTGTCAACAAGGATTATTTTCCTGATGTATAGGATTTTTTTTCAGTCAATTTGATGTATATTTGTTAGAGAAATAGGAGGCTGAAGTTGACTCTTCTTCTAACTTTCAGTAAAACTAGGTGCGGGAGATTGGTTACTACAAAAAAAATAAACTAGTGTTTGTAAATGTTCTACATTATCAATCAACACAATAGATTGTTCTATATTTAGCACTTATTTAACTGTGTTAAACCCCTTCCTATCATGGTAAATTAGGCGCTTAAAATCCACATAAAACCGTGAACGTCCTCTTAACCGACAACTAGCCTACTCGAGACTATACTTGAAGATTGTGAAAGAAGCCCTAATGAATAAGGACTGTTCTATACATACCCCCTTATTCATAATCATTTTTGAAACCTATTTTAGTTAAAATATGTTTTGTCTTGTTTTGACGTATGACATTTTACATCAGAGAGAACAAAACAAAAGCTATTTTAACTAAAATAGGTTTAAAAAAATATTATGAATAAGGCCCTTAGAATAAGGGTGCTTCAGTCCTTATTCTAAGGTTCTATACAACCCACTCGACATTGGCAAATTAGAAATATATTATTCTGAGATGCCAAATGCTATATAAAAAAAAATAGGTTTTTGTTAAATCTGTGGTTTGTTATTATTCTGAGGTCGCAATGTACTTTCATTTCATAGAAAACTACAAAGGCAGAAAGTCAAAAACGCAGGGTATTTTAGTTAACTTCACAAACTAGTAGGATGCGTGTGCATAACAAGCGTATGGTCGAGTTCTGCTTTTGCTGCTGTAATACTGGTTGAATTATGTACGTGTGTCGGATGTGCTTAGCCACCACTTACGAAAAACCTATTTGCAACAAGAAACAAGACGTTTTTCAGAAAGTTACAAGAGAAAAGGTGAGTAGCTACACTAGCGGCTACGGGCTTGCTTCGTGGACGTAAAGTAGAAGTATTTGGCTCAACTTTCCTTTAGATACATTGAGCTAGGATGTTCACATTTTTATCACATGTAGGTTTACATAACACAAGCCTAAATATGAAATGGCGTACTGCGGAAACCAATAGTTTTGGAGATATTAATTTTTTAAATTTACTAAAATCCACTTTACGAGCTCCTTATTTTGGTGATATTTTACTATTTGTCAGGGTTCGGTTACGATTTTCGGCTTTTGACAATGACAGTGGCAGACTGAATGGTATATTTGCTAAAAATTGGCGGTACTCCATTTCTAGCTAGTCGTGTTATATTATTTTCTCTTGCGGTCGAGTCGTTTACGTATTCCTGTAAGATAAATTTTCGTGGCTACCATGGCGTTCTCAAGTTCCAACCGAGATCCGACACGGAGCACCCCGACTCCACGTGGTCTTGTGCGTCACGCACGCACGCCCCTAGTGTATATAAAAACGCGGAGCCAGTAGCTCGCGTGGGAGCGAAGCGAGCCGGCGACCTCCGTAGTGTAGCGAAGGTCGAGTGGGTGAAGCGACACTCAGGGGCGACTTTGCGAGAGTACCTACTGGCGAGAGCCCACACCGAAGTCCGACACTTCCAATTTTAAAATTTCATACTTAACCTTAAAATTTTCTTTATTTTTTTCTCTAAAACTGTAAGTTTCCGCACTTCCCCCCCCCCCACAGGGGAGGCCCCCTACCCCCTCCCCTCCCCCCCTCAAGCCTTATACTAAATGTATCTAAAGGAAAGTCCTTCCGGGGATCATCGTAAGCGTAGGTAACGCCTTGTAGTACTTCTTCAGTAATTTTTCCAAATGTGCCAAATTGGCTAGCTTTAGGTGGCAAGATCATTTTATTATTATTATTTCAGTCATTTATTTTTAAGCATTTATTTTAAAACAACTTTATTATTATGACATTGATTTATTTTAAAACTCGTTTTAAAATACATTTTTCACTATAAAGGAATACTAGGTACCATAAGAAATAATTGATTGTCCCAAACAATAGTATACACTTTTTAATATATCCATATCACCTATATCTCTTAAGTTTTTAAATATGTAAATTAGTTTACGAACTCGTCCTGTTAGTAGTTTTATTTGTTCATTCTATTTAACGTGCTGGTCGATTACTACACCTAGGTATTTTAAATGAGAGGTGTTCGTTAAAATATAGCAGTTGCAAATACTTTGACGGTCACACGAGTGGGCTCTTAAAATAAATGAGTCTCTATGCGGTTGGCCAGTACTTTTCATACTAAACGTTGATTTGTTGAGATTTAGTGTGAGTAAATTATAATCTAACCATTTAACAATCTCCGAGAAGCCATCGTCAGCAATTGATTGGGCCTCAGCCCACGACTTACCACTAAACAGTATGACAGTATCGTCGGCAAAAGTAATGATTTTAGCATTTTTAAGTTCCTTTCTACATAGACTATCAATATAGACAAGAAACAGTGTCGGGCCAAGCACGCTACCCTGAGGAACTCCATACAATACAGGTTCCGCAGTACTAACGTGCGAGTCTATCCTGACTGATTGATGTCTATTATTGAGGTAACTTTTGAAAGTTCTAGCGGTATACCTCTAATACCCATGCTCTCCATTTTCTTAAGTAGCAAGGGAATAGAGACAGTGTCAAAAGCTTTCGCTAAGTCAAGGAATATACCCACGCATTTCTCTTCTCTGTCCATAGTATTAAAAACGTGTGTAACCAAGTTTTGAATGGCATCAGTAGTAGACTTTTTCCACCGAAAACCAAATTGGTTCGCTGAGAGCAAATGATATTTTTCCAGAAACTGCAGTAGTCTGGAGTTGATAACTTTTTCAAGTATTTTGGAAAGCGTGGGTAAAAGCGATATTGGCCTGTAGTTATTTAAACTGTCTCTATTCCCGGCTTTGTGAATTGGTATTACAATAGACTTCTTCAGTCATTGTCACTTACAGAAAAAGTTGACTTTTCCTCTTAGGTTCCATGTGTCAATTATAGCGCTCAATTCGGATGAAATATTGGCCGCTGTATGATGACCCAAAAATTGGCAACATCCTAATAAAACAGTTTGCACCTCAAAATCTGCTCTGATGTAATGGCCAGACAGTGCAATATAGGATTCACTAGTTCTCGAAGTCCACAAGTCTGCAGTTAAGCAGATACTTTTTGCATCCTCTGTTACTTTTGCCTTTATTATCTGCTCTGTTTTATTGTAACACTCTTGTAGTAAGGAACCAGATAAAGTTTTCCTAGTTAGCAGATTGTAGCCAGGGATCCACCTCGAATATTTTTTAAACAATCTTTCCTCCACAATCGAGAATTGATGAAATCTGTCAATGCAAAGATCAAGCAAATCCGAATCAATTTGTTTCTTTTGGTCTACACTAATTTTTTTAGGGATATATGTGTCAATAACTCTCTGTCGTTTGGGTTGCGATCGATGGTGCTGGTTCTGGTGCTGGTGCTGATGCTGATACTGCTGGTGCAGGTTCAGCTGTTAATGACGGTACCGGTGCATTAGCTGCGGAGGTACCTACTAGGCAAATATTCGGAGTTTCGTGGTAGAAACAGAGCGATTTTCCTCTTGAGACATTGACATAGGTATACACTGGCAAATGTTTCCTCTTCAGATGGCTTATTAGAAATCGTGGATTTGTAACTTATTTTGTCTTTACACTTGTTACAAACGGCTTTATAACTAGTAGCGTAATTTCAGCTTACAAGCAGGACCTCTTAATAAACTAACAAGCACTAGTAAAAAGGCACCACCCTTTGTTTGGACTAGCGAGTGTCCACGCACTCTGCCCGTGGTCCACCTACAAAGTTCACCTGGCTGTACCAGGGGCAACTTTTTCTTCCCGTGGTTCACCTCAAGATAACTGGGTGTACCAAGGGTTTTTATTTCTTTCCGTGGTTTTTTGTGGATATTAAGTTTTGTTTTTTAATTTATTTATTTATTTAAAGGAAAACCAACAGCACAAAATCCAGAATAAAAAACAGAAATTGTAGCAGAAGGCGGATAACAGGTTTTCACGGATAGAGAAGGAATATATACAAAAAAAAATGTGAACAAAAAAATCTTACCTAAAAATAGAGCAGAAGTTAAGATAGCTGATAAACAGAAGATAAATATTACCGGTAGCACAATACTATAGGAAAAAAACAGATTATATACTTATTACACAGGAATACAAATAAGATACAACTTTTGATGAATAATAATAATAATAACCTACTAATAAGAGCCTCACAACGAGGAGAAGAAGTCATTACACAGCCGCCGCCTCGCGGATTCGACACTGGAGCAGAAAAGATCCAGGTCAATTTGCCTCGACAGTTTATTGAATTGATCGCCAACTCGCCACAGAAACGAATTTTGCCGGTAATTCGTCCTAGCCAGTGAAATATTGATAAGCGGGTTGAACCTAACTCTAACGCGCGGTACACAAAGACTTATTTTACTAAGAAGATCAGGACTATCAATTTGATTATTAGTAATTTTAAGTAAAAACGTCAGGTCAGCTATTTCACGCCGCTTGCTGAGCGGGAGGAAATTAAATTTTTTGCATAAGCCTAAATAGTTTGAGGAGTCATACGGAACTTTTAAGCGGAAGCATAGATATTTAATAAATTTAGTTGTTAATGCCATCTCTAGCGCGGTGGGACCACGGGAAAAAAAAATTCCCCGTGGTCCCACTAGTGGGTCATAGCAGTGGGTCCACGGGGAAAAACCCAGAAAAAATAGCCCCTGGTACAGACAGGTGAACTTTGTAGGTGGACCACGGGCAGGGAGCAGAAAAAAGCTTTAAAAATCTAAAAGAAATACTTATTTCTGCACCGGTACTGTCATGTCCTAACTACCTACTTCCTTTTGAAGTCCACACTGTTGTGTAACAATTATCTTGACACACAGAACATGAACACGGCACCGCCGCCGCTCAGTCGCTCACGGCACCATCTACAATCAGCTTTGCGAGTACCTCCCCATTACTCACGACTCGCAACTCTATAGTTGCAATCAAGGTTGCAAAACTTGTAATAAGCCGTTTTTGCATACAAATGTACACAATTATGCTTTAACACCAAATGTAAAGCTACTGTTACACATGCTCTAAAATAGCATGTTAAAAAGCGTGCTATTGAGTATGCTCAATATGAGCATGCTTATGAGCAGTTTACATTTGCTAGCAATAGGCATGCTAGTTTTAAGTATGCTCCTCAATAAGCATGCTCAAAGCAAACACATAGCAATTTCATAGCGTGCTCTCTCGCTCTCTGTCTCAGTTCAAACAAAGCCATGGACAATCAAACAGCTATCCGTATGGAGCTGAATAAGATCATCCTTTTGCTGCCGATGCAATGCATCCAGAAGCTTATATCAGCTTGATTTTTGAGCAAACTCGTAATGAGCATGCTCATTATTAGCAATGTTTCAATACACATGCTACTAATGAGCATTTGCTCAATAAAAGCATGCTTTCGTGCTAGTAATGAGCATGTGTAACTGTAGCTTAATGTTACCACCTTGTTCTATCAACAATAAATTAATTTATCATTTATCATTAGCCCTCTGGACTTTCTCCAAAACGTCTCCGATTTGGTCAGAATAAATTGAGCACCTACGCAGCGCACGGCGCAGACGTTTACTCCCAGCGTCCCCCACCTGTCTGGCCCCACTGGGGGACGTACAGAGGCGTTGCGTTGTCTTCCCGTAACAACTGGCCAATTCACACTCGCCTTATGCACCTGTTTCGTCAATCTTTTTTCATTCATCCTCTGTACATGCCTAAATGACCTTACAAATTAGTAGTTCTACGGTTTATTCATAACAAACAAACAATACAAATCTTTTCTCTTAAGGTAGGTTTAATATTAGTATACGTATACAGGGCGTCCCACGGCTATGCCACATGGAGGGAAAGTACCTTGAATATTGTAGATGGAACATTTTACTGAAAGAAGACATTATTTGAATTTAAAAAACAATTTAAACTGGGAATCGAACCCGTTACACGAGAAAAATAATCACCTGTAGCTTTATCATACCGATCGAAAGGCTTCATCATATGGATTATTTTTTGCTAAATAACATAATGTCAGAAATAAAAGGAAGACCATGAATTTTAACATTTTTAATACAAAATTAATCAATTTATTGATGCTCAAAATGAGTCCCTGTTGAATACAAAGTCGCACTCTTTTGATTATTTCGCTCCCTGTCGATTTTTTGATCTTGTTATGGTGGATATTTAGAATAATACGTCTAACTTCTGCTTGTAGCTCGTAGACACTTTCATACTGGTTCTTGTAAACTAAATTATTATCATTAAATCATGCATTTAAATTATTAATAGGGAAACGATGCGTACTTCTCAAGTGTACCCACTCAAGTGGGTACACTTGAGAAGTACGCATCGCTCAAGCTTGTACCCATTTACTAGTAATAGGTACTTATGTAAATGTCAGTTGTATGTCCTTACGGCAATGTCAGCTTTTCATTTTTCTGAACAAAATTTCACATCAAATTTTAAAATTCTTGGTCTTCCTTTTATTTCTGACACTGTTGTATGTTATTTAGCAAAAAATAATCCTTATGATGAAGCCTTTTGATCGGTATGATAAAGCTACAGTGTGATTATTTTTCTCGTGTAACGGGTTCGATTCCCGGTTCAACCATGTAATTATTTAAATATCTATGAATGCAGTTTAAATTGTTTTTTAAATTCAAATAATGAATGTCTTCTTTCAGTAAAATGTTCCATCTACAATATTCAAGGTACTTTCCCTCCATATGGCATAGCCGTGGGACGCCCTGTATAGGTTCACTCCGGACCTAAGGCTTCGGACACTTTTTACATAGCTACCTACATGAGGTAGGTACTGATTATACAACGTGTGTTGCTGTGTGATTTAGCAAAGTGGTCCGTCGTTTATATGATTTATCACACAAGGCGCAAGAAAATCGAGTGTTTTCTACATGCATCGTGTCTATATGTCTTGCCAAATTAGTCTTGTTATTAAATGGTCTCTCGCATGTCTCGCACACAAATGCCTTGCCTTTATGCACTAAAATGTGAGTTTTTAATTCGATATTCTTAAAAAACTTTTTGTCACATAATTTGCAAGCATATGACCTTACTCGCGAATGAATTCTCTTGTGTACTGTCATATTTTTTATGTCATGGAAAGTTTTACCGCACGTGTCGCAATCGAACGGCCGCTCTCCTGTATGCGTTCTCATGTGCACTATCATATGTGATTTGGTCGTAAAAGATTTTTCACAAAGGTTGCATGTAAAGTACTTTACGTTGCCGGTGTGTAATTTCATGTGTTGAGTCAAGTTAGGCTTCCGAAAGAAAGTTTTATCGCAAAGGCTGCAAGCAATTCGAATTGTTCCTCTATTGTGGCTTACCATGTGAACTTTCAGGGTCTTCGTACTGGTAAATTTCTTTCCACACTCGTTACAACTGATCTCTCCTTTGTGAGACGGTAAATGATCTCTCAGACCATCTTTTCGCCTATATTTTTTATCACACCAATTGCAGTTATAATATGATTTCTCGACTTCATGGCTTTCCATATGTCTTTTCATGCCTCTAATGTAGAAAAATTTTTTATAACATAATTTACAAGCGTATGGTTTTTCGCCTTTGTGAATCTTTAGGTGGTTTTGGAAGTTCTGTTTTCGACTAAATGTTTTAGGACATACATTGCAGGCATATTGTTTTTCAGTTGTATGACACTCTTGATGGGATTTCAAGTCACTCCTATGATAATATGTTTTTTCACATATTTCGCATGCATGTGGTTTTTCCCCAGTATGGTTTGCTAAGTGCCGTTTCAGACCTTTTAGAGAAGCTAGTTTTTTATTGCACATTTTACACGCATATGGCTTTTCTATGCTATGAGTTCCGATGTGACGTGCCATATGATATTTTCGTTTAAATTTTCTACCGCATATGTCACAGATGTAAGGCTCATCTACTGAATGATATGTTAAGTGAGCCCGTAACTGATTTTTGTCATAAAACTTCATGTCGCACTGGTCACAGGCAAACGGTTTTTCACCTGTGTGGGTTCTAACATGTGACTTCAAACTATTTTTATGAACAAATGTTTTACCACATGTATCGCATTCGCAGATATATGGCTTTTCTCGTTTTTGATTGTGGCTTTTCAAGTGTCTCATCAAATGACACCGGAAATGATATCTTTTGTAACACGTGTTACACTCATACCGTTTGTTAGGATTTAAATGGCGGTTAATATGGTATGTCAAACTTTGTTTATCTATAAGGAAATTACCACATATGTCACAACCATATTGTCGCTTTCTGTCTAGATGAATTTTCATGTGATACCGTAATCTAGCCATATTTGGAAACCTTTTGTCACAATGACCACAGACATACGGCTTTTCACCAGTGTGAATGAGCATATGAGTTTTCAATGAACTCTTACAACTAAATGTTTTGGCGCAGATTTCACATGTAGACGAGTCTCTGTGATGAATTACAGAGTGTTTTTTTGTTTTTATTCGGTTTTTACGTGAAAGTGTTGTTTTAATGCTGGTATCAGACACTTTATTAGTTTCTTTCTTCCTTTCTTTTCTTTTTGTTTTATTAGCTACAGGGTTTTCAAGTTCACATGTTTCTTGTTCAACAAGCTTGCTATCTTCAACAGTCACGTTGCCTGTCTTTAGTTCTTGTTTGACCATGAATTGTTCAGTTTTTACTTCAACTTGAGTACTGTCAATAGCAACAGGCACTGATGTGAACTCCAATGGAGACACTAACAGCTTTCTAGTGATTCTTTTATTCAGGAGATTGACTGTGTCTTGTGTAAGCTGAAAAACAGGTTTAATGATATAAGTTGTGTCTGATTTAATTTAGGATAGAAATAGTGATATTGAAATCACAAGGATCATTTTGAATAATCCATGTGATTTCAATTACCTAATAAAATTCTTTTGACTTTGACTGGTGTTTGAGTGACTATTAGTGCCCTGGACTTCTAATCCTAAGGTCACAAAATACATAGGTACAGAAGCCCAGCTCAGTACAACAAGCTATAACAGGCACATACACACATACACATATATTTTGTGCTAAGCAATTAGATAAGAAACTCGATCATGCATCAATAGATTTTCCACACAGTGCACCAAGTCAGTTTAGTGTCTTATAAGGGAAAGAAAAACATGGCAACGAAACTGGCATGTCCTAGAACCAAAAACTCGAAAGACATTGTGACATGTGCATGCACATACCCTCTATGGTGCACCAAATCCTTTTACAACACTAGTCCTTTCATCATCGGTCACCCCCTCCCCCTCTGCTGCGCTGGAGGGGGGGCCCTTTAAAGCGTGACTTTTCTGACATCGGTACGGCTAGCACAGGCTGACTTACATTACCATGACTTACATTACTCGCTAGCGAGAAGACCGCAAATGTTAATATTGGCCAATGACATTGGGGTAGCTTGAAATCTTTGTAATTTGGTTAACTAGTGGTTCGCCCCGAACTGAGAGCTCGCGATGACACCTTTATCAGCCCGACTACTTAAGAGGGGCAGAAAGGGTTTTGTATTTAACGGCTATGTATGTTTGTATGGATGATCCATCATAAATCTAAAACTACCCAGTCAATTTCTCTAACATGAGAGAGATTTTATAAGCAAAAAAAAATATTTTTTAAATAAGCAGTGCCATTTAGTTGTAGTTTTGCTACCTTATTTTTAAAGATTTACGTTTTCTACGCTAAAAATGGATACTTATAACAAAGAAAAAATCCTCAATGATCGACTTCTTCCTGTAGAACAAAATATACTGAAATAATACATTTCAGCATTACCAGAGAACTTGAAGTATCTTCGAGATATTTTTTGCATATTTTACTTTCTTTACCCTTCTAACCGATTTCTAAAAACATTTACTGTGAAAAAAAAATATCCTCGAGGTAATTTCCTACACATCATCGAATTAACCTTTGAATAGGACTAAGCAACGGGCGTAAATACTACATACCTGTTAGTATATGAAGTACTTCACGAATTAATTGATAACATCCTTTTGACAAAATCATAGAACTCCAATGTCATTCAAATTCCTAGGAATGGGGGGTCAACAATGGATGTTATATTGGTTATTGTTTTTAAAAGGTACAAGTTTCTAATTTCTTCAATTTCAGACTTTTCCCTGTAGTTGTGACACAAAAGCTACCAGCATACCAAATTTCAGCATTGTGGGATTGCTGGAAGTACCCTAGAATTTTTGATTTTTACGTTTTAGATTTTCCCTAATATCTCAGAAACTACCAAGTCTAAATACTAATTAAGAAGAGTTTTGAAATGTCCAGCCAAAGCGCTTTCATTAAACACCCCACTTGATCCGACTTTCTGACTTTTATTTTTTTTACCCCTCTTGGACCTCAATATCTCATCAACCCCCCGACCGATATAGCTCATAACCTTACCTACAAATTGTACCAATACTATCTACCCCCATACTAAATTTCATAAAGATCAGATAAACATACATACATACATACAAACGCCGATTCTTCCAAGTTGACTAGAAGAACTAGCTTCGCTCGTTCAATAATAATTTGACATCTACTATCGTCTCGCTAGCGACTTCCAATCGTTACATATTCATGCATGGGCCACAGGTCACTGATCTCAAAGCAAGGTGACCACACAATGTGGGTAAGTATAGTAAACTTTGAAATGCTGAAATATTTATGGCTATCAAAATAGGTACTTACCTCAATCCCATTGCGAAAGAGTTCTGTGTAAATTTTGTTACTTTTATGATACATCGCCATGAATCTACGACACCTCTGCAACTGAGACTTGCAAATGTAACAGATTGTTTGAGACCATCCATGTTTGTTTAACTGAAACAAGATGCAACCATATCACGTATTACAAGCTTGTATTTTAAGTTGCCTTTAAAACCACATGGAGAGATCAAGATTAAACTATTATTACACTTTGATAGAGAGCACCAAAAGGAAGGACTTTTATACGTTATAATATGTAGGTTCTCCAGTGACGACCAGAAACCGGATGACGCGGTAGAGGAAGGCCCTCCACTCGATGCACTAACGTCATGATAAACGTCGCAGGAAGTGGATGGAGGCGGCTCAAGACCATTTGTCGTGGCATTCTAGAGGGAGGCATATGTCCAGCAGTGGGCTTCTACATGCTGATGATGATGACCCTTGCGTAAAAGACGTTGCGTAATTACTTATTTATCATTATCTACCACACTAGTATACCCCTCACCCTAACTCCTACGATAAATTTGTATAACCAATGGAGCCGAGACCGGGTTATCACTTTGAACAAGAAGAAGCACATTACACATTGGCAAAAATCCAAAATTTGGCACAATTAATGGAAGTTCACCTGAAAAGGAGAACAGACAGAGAGACCTTGGAGTCTTGATCATAATATGACACCTAAAATGGGATGCACATGGATACATAGTGGAGACTGAAAAGAGCAAATTCTTTAAGCGGGCACTATACTACAGTTTAGGCTCCCTCTTTAACGCACGCGATAACCCGCGCGTCATCTCGCTCGCGCTAGCGAGTGTCGTGCACATAAATGAAGAATTTTGTTTATCATGGTTAAAATAAACTGTTTATCAAAAAACTGATTTTAGCATAAGAACAAATAGTTATTACCTACTTGTTGTAGTAAAATTTATCTTAAAACACCGTAGGGTTCCCGAGATTTATTTCAAAGCGTGTGGGAAACAGGGATTTTTCATTAAATAAAACTATCAAGGTTTTTTTTACATATCGTGTTTTCAACTTTACAGAATAAATGCAAAGATATAAAAATTTCACATTCCAAAATATTTAACTCGTAGAACCCGTAGATACTGAGTTCTAGATCGATTTTGTTGGGCAAAATCACATAGTATACCTTCTTAATGTAGGTATGTTATAAGGAAGGCTTTCACATACATTTATTAACAGGGCAATTGTTTATAAAACTGTTTATGACATATCTGAGGCCATTATTAAGGCAGCGATTCCAAACTTCAACACATACTTCATCATAGTGCTTCTCGAACAAGTACAATAAAGAGCTATGAAAATGGTATTATCATCATCAGCCTGTAGAATTCCACTGCTGGACATAGTCCTCCCCCTTTGAATGCCACGATGAACAGTATTGAGCTGCCTCCATCCACCGACTCCCCGCGACGTTTATAATGTTCAGACACTATATACTATGAAAAATAATACAGGGTCAGCGTGTCGATAAGGGGGCAATGACGAAAAAAGACTTTGTCCAGCTTTCTTTACGGCTGAGAGGACACCCGCTGAATCTGCAACGTAGGCCAAGTACCAGCTATGCAAGGATGCAGTTATTGCTCAATTGCATTGTGCACACTCAGAACCGGTTACCAGACTCGGTGATCAGTGGCCCCTTAGTGAACTCTTTCAAAAATAGACTGAACTAACATTTAAAGTGTACTGAAAAGGACTAAGACACAAAATATACAGGAACAGAAGGCCAGCTCAGTACAATAAGCGATAACAGGTGCATGCACACATAGACACGCAACTGACGTTCGACAGAGTTCTACCGAGATAGTCGTGCGTGGGTCTATGTGTGCATGCGCCTATTACCGCTTCTTGTACTGAGCTTGCCTTCTGTACCTATATGTTATGTGACTATGATACACTTACACGCATCAGCTCCGTATATAATAGTAAAATGATATTACCAACTAAAGCTAGCCACATTTGGCACATTTTGAAAAACGATTGAAGATATACTACTAGGCGTTACGCTTACGACGATCCTCAACAGTGAGAAGACGACTGAGGAGGATGGTTTTACTTTTTTACAAGCAAGCCTGTACATATAATATTTCTACCCTACGTTCACGAAGCAACCCTTTAGCCGCTAGTGTAGCTACTCACCTTTTCACTCGTAACTTTCTCAAATACGTCTTGTATCTTGTTGCTAATAGGTTTTTCGCTAGTCGGGGCTAAGCACACCCGACACACGTACATAATTCAATTAGTATTACAGCAGACAAAACCAGAACTCGACCATGCGCTTGGAATTGTGCTACTAATAATACCCCACGCGTTTTAACTTTTCATCCATCCAAATAAAACCTAAAAACTCTGCTCCAAGCTCCAAGTCTCCAACACAGATTTATAAGTATAGTACGTCTCCAACCAGCACAGCACAGCAACCACGGAAGAATTGGATTTCTTCTTCCATGACAGCAACCAAGCACTCCACTCCACTTCACTTCTTAGTTTATGGCATCTGTGGCTAACTGTCACAATACTGCCAGTGTCCGAGTCATAATAGATCCTTGGAGCAAGGAACAAAATGGAGCGGTAGTAACATTTATTTTGTATGAAAATTGCCCACCATTAGCTTGCCATTCAACCATTCATTTAATACTCTGTGACCTTTGATTGCCTTCATTCAAAGTTTTGTTTATTTTTTGTGTTTTCGTAAATTTTCACTATTTTATTAGCAAATACCTATATTTTTTACTACACAAGTTGGATTTCACAATGCCTGAGTGTAATATTGTGCATTGTGGTACGAGGCAAAGCCAGTATCGGCCTGGGCTGACTTTACACAAGTGCTTCAACAGTTTTCATTGAAATTGTAGTTTTGCTTCATTATTTTGTTCTAAATGTATGTTTCGTTGGTGAGCTTTAGAGTAAACATAAGGACATTAGTGCCATTGTTGTGTAAAATATCATTATTTCATAGTAATTCATTTATTGCTTACAAGATTGTTTACAACTAGGGCTCGGTCGGGCAAATAGCCGACCCAATCCGACCCAAAAATCGAGCACGCCTTATTTATCAGAACAACCGCCCTGTGTAATAGATCACAGGGCGGTTGTTATGATAAATAAGGCGTGCTCGATTTTTGGGTCGAACTGGGTCGGCTATTTGCCCGACCGATCCCTAGTTGTAAACAATCTTGTAAGCAATACATGAATTACTATGAAATAATGATATTTTACACGAGAATGGCACTAATGTCCTTATGTTTACTATAAAGCTCACTAACGAAACATACATTTAGAACAAAATAATGAAGCAAAACTACAATTTCAATGTACTACTGACTTTACACAAGTGCTTCAACTGTTGAAGCACTTGTGTAAAGTCAGTCCAGGCCGATACTGACTTTGCCTCGTTCCTCAATGCACAATATTACACTCAGGCATTGTGAAATCCAACTTGTGTAGTAAAAAATATAGGTATTTGCTAATAAAATAGTGAAACTTTACGAAAACACAAAAAGTAAACAAAACTTTGAATGAAGGCAATCAAAGATCACAGAGTATTGAATGAATGGTTGAATGCACGCTAATGGTGGGCAATTTTCATACAAAATAAAAGTTACTGCCGCTCCATTTTGTTCCTTGCTCCAAGTAATAGATCTTAGAGCAAGTAATAGACATGGAAGTAATAAGTACTACGTACAACAGGAATGAGCTGTTGTCACAAAATTGAAGCCGAGCGAGAGCTCAGTAACTGTATGTCTTATCCCTCTCTGGCGATGGTGACTATATTGAAATATGATTTAAGGACATAATTATAAAAAATAATTAGTGATCTGACGTCAGCAGATCATTGCTTCAGATGGATTTAAATCGAAGATACTAATGATAAACTTGCCCTTTGCGGCACTATACATTTGCTGTTTTTGCTTGCTTTTCACACTCGCGTCATATAGGTAGGTACTTACCTACTGGTCCTTGTGGGACACGACATGCAGCTGGACTGAGATAAAATTACGATAGGCTACCTATTGTGGTACCTATATTTAATTAATTAGGTGAGAAAAAAACAGTTAAGTTTACATTTAACTTTAATTCTAAATCTGACATTGCTAAATAAAACAGTCTTGTGAAGTTTCTGCCGCAAACCCAGCTTATTCCTTACTTATATGTTTCATTGATTCTAATTTTGCATTATGAGTTAAACGTAAATTGAGATATGAATTCGCTAACGCATTCACCAATTGAATATCATGTGGATCTTCAAATATAGATTGAGGAGGATGTGGGTAGAGCTCATGGGTATATTATCCATATTTCCCTAACATTAGGATCTTTAGGAAATCTGAAATTGAAACAAAGTTATTTTAATAGAGAAAGGAATAAAAAATGCCTAGGTTTTGTTCTTGAACTAGGATTGGATAGTCATGCATGGTCACCGTAATTCTTCACTAACAAATTATGTTTAAAACTATTACCTGTGAAAAGATAAACCACAATCAGGATAATACTCGCTTCCGCAAGCCTCCACGACACAAATTCTCCCCATTTTAACTAAAATTCTTCAAAAATATCACGAAATCAAAAAACACTCCGCCATTAAGAACCCAGCGATGGATGAACTGCCCATGCAAACGTAATACCGACGTCATTTGTAATTCGAGCATATTTACACCATATTATGCTATTATTCGGATTCGGATAGTATTTATCTATGTTCCCAGATAGTTTTTTTTATCAAAATATATACCTAAAATGAAATGTAAGCGAATTACTTTTTGTATATTTTTACGACCTAAACGACATGTTTTCATCTTATTTGTTTCGTATTAAAAACAACGATATGTTACGTATTTTATGTGTAGGAACATAGCTTATATTGTCAAGTAACAGAATAACAACACGATATTAAAAAAACAACCAGTTTTTATTCATCATTTTTGGTATTACGGAACTTGAACAAATTTCTAAAAAATTCTGAACGCCCATATTGCTATCGCGTCAGAACCGAGGGCCGGTCGGGGAACTACGGTTGTGTGATGTTTGACAACTCGACAGGCACTCAGTACACTGTGTAACCCCGCGCTTCGCTTGCTCTTGTGTTTGTTCACCTATTTGTTTGTTATATATGACATTGCAATATTTTTGTCATTTTATTTAGATTTGCCTTGTGATTTGGAATGAAGTAACCTAGGTAACTAACATACCTACGACTTGTGCTTTGTTTACAATTCAGTACCTAGTTTTTGCGTGAAATAGTAGCGGCTCAACTTTCCAATAGCGACTGTGAGCTCGGAGGTTCATATTTTTATCACATGTAGGTTCACATAACACAAGCCTAAATATGAAATGGCGTACTGCGGAAACCAATAGTTTTAGCATTGTGAGCTATGACAAAAAATCAAAGAAAAATATTTCAAAGTAAATGCTCAACTTTCCTTTAGCGACTGTGACCTACGAGGTTCATATTTTTATGACATGTAGGTTCACATAGCACAAGCCTGAATATGAAATGGCGTACTGCGGAAACCAATAGTTTTAGCATTGTGAGCTAAGACAAAAATCAAAGAAAAATATTTCAAAGTAAATGCTCAACTTTCCTTTAGCGACTGTGACCTACGAGGTTCATATTTTTACCACATGTAGGTTCACATAACACAAGCCTGAATATGAAATGGCGTACTGCGGAAACCAATAGTTTTAGCATTGTGAGCTATGACAAAAAATCAAAGAAAAATATTTCAAAGTAAATGCTAACTTTCCTTTAGTGACTGTGACCTACGAGGTTCATATTTTTATCACATGTAGGTTCACATAGCACAAGCCTGAATATGAAATGGCGTACTGCGGAAAAAAATAGTTTTGGAGCTATTCATTGTTGAAATTTGCTAAAAACCGGTTTCCGATCTCCATATTTTGGTGATATTTTACTATTTGTCAGTGTTCGGATACGATTTTCGGCTTTTGACATTGACCCCCCACCCCTCCCCTCACCCCTCAAGCCTTATACTTACAGTCGCTAAAGGAAAGTCCTTCGATAAATTCTCAAACAGGAGTAAGCACGTAAACAATCTCAACTCTGAGAACACAAACGATGACAGAGTTCATTGACGTTCAAGGAATACGTAACCGACTGGACCGTAAGAGCAAAAAACACGACTAGTTTAAAATTGAGAAACCACCAATTTTTAGCAAAATATATTTGGTCTGTCACCATTTGGTCTGTCACTGTCATTGTTAAAAGCCGAAAATGGCGTATGGGAACACTGATAAAAAGTAAAATATCACCAAAACATGGTGTTCGGAAAGCGGTTATTAGCAAATTTCAAAAATGAATAGCTCCAAAACTATTGGTTTCCGCAGTACGCCATTTCATATTTAGGCTTGTGCTATGTGAACCTATATGTGATAAAAATGTGAACTTCCTAGCTAGCAGTCGCTAAAGGAAAGATGAGCGTTTACTTTGAAATATTTTTCTTTGATTTTTTGTCATAGCTCACAATGCTAAAACTATTGGTTTCCGCAGTACGCCATTTCATATGTAGGCTTGTGTCTACATGTGATAAAAATATAAACCTCCTAGCTCACAGTCGCTATTGGAAAGTTGAGCCAAACTCAACGATCATCAAAGCACCAACCTGCACCCTTATTCGCTCTGACCAAACGTAACATAACGCGGGCTCGTTACGATATCTGCGTGGAAATCATCGCTGAATCGTATGGGTGACGTCACACGTTATTGAAAAGAAATCTAATAGGTCATAGCGAATAACCACCCTGATCACAATTATTAGAAAAAAGTTTGTGCTCGCGAGTTCTAACTGTTCGTTGAACTAGGTACCAAGGAGTTTTTTATTGCTAGAAATATAAATGTGAAAGTTTGTGACAAATGCCAAATATGCCAATAAAATATTGTTGTCAAATGCTAGTTTGCATAAAAAATAAATACCATCTTCGAATTATGAATGGTAACGGCCACAGAATAGAAATAAGTGTTCGGCTGTGCCCCGCGCGCGCCTGCGTTAGCCAAACAGGGACAGCAATATGCAGGCCGACTTTTGAGCTATTCTCGAGTTGATTTAGCGTCCGGCCATCCCCGCCACCTTAGCGTCAGAGTCGGTGATTTCATGTGGGGTTGTCAGGTCAGGTGTCCGTATTTCATACAAACATGGAAGTAATAAGTACTACGTACAGTACTAATGAGGGGTTTTCACGGCCGTTCCAAATCATGCTTTCAGCGTTGAAAATAGATGGCGCTGCTCTGTAACGTAGCAGTCAAGTGTCAAAATAAAGTGAAAAGTCAACATCGCCAACGTAGAAATAATTTTCGTTTCGTGGTATTTATTTTTGCCTACTTCTAAAAACACTACAAAATAACTAGCGCACACTCAAGAAGCAAACACAAACAGAATATCATGACTAATAGCCACAGACTACTAAGATAATAGTTTTGTACGCGTGCACCACAGACAATCTTGATTGATACAGTTGAGTCAGCGCCATCTATCGTACCAATTTGAACTACTTTTTTTCTTTTCAATCCAAGATGAAAAGCCCTCATTACTTCCATGCATACAAATAAAAGAAAACCTATACGCCAATCGCAAAATTTTTGCGTAAATAAGGCTTTACACGTAGCAACAAATAATAATGCTTTAAATAACATGTCGGTAATAAATTATTATTTATATTTGGAAACATTTTAGAAGTAAATGTTTTTACTTCATTACATTACATCAATCGCATATTTTTCTACAAACAACGAAAGGATTGAAATCAACTTAACTCTGGCAACTCTAAGTCACTGTTAGAACGGGACACAGCGTTCAGAGGTTGCCCTCTCACTCGGCTTCATTTTTATTTTGCGCGCAACAAGAGTCTTACGGCCTTAGCATAAGGTTGTATTTTGTTTATTTTAGCTGCAAGATGCACACATAGAGCTCATTCCTGTTGTACGTAGTACTTATTACTTCCATGTAAGTACTACGTACAACAGGAATGAGCTGTTGTCACAAAATTGAAGCCGAGCGAGAGCTCAGTAACTGTATGTCTTATCCCTCTCTGGCGATGGTGACTATATTGAAATATGATTTTAAGGACAATAATTGTAAAAAATAATTTGTGATCTGACGTCAGCAGATCATTGCTTCAGATGGATTTAAATTGAAGATACTAATGATAAACTTGCCCTTTGCGGCACTAGGTATACATTTGCTGTTTTTGCTTGCTTTTCACACTCGCGTCATATAGGTAGGTACTTACCTAAGTTACCTACTGGTCCTTGTGGGACACGACATGCAGCTGAACTGAGATAAAATTACGATAAGCTACCTATTGTGGTACCTATATTTAATTAATTAGGTAAGAAAAAATCAGTTAAGTTTACATTTAGTTTAATTCTAGTGTTGGGTAACTCGTCTATTTTAAACGAGGATGAGGGAAGACCTCATTTTGCATTGTGAGTTACTCGTGAGGACCCCTCATTTGAGGTGAGGTGATGTGGTGATTGTGACAGAGTACCGTCTAGCGTAGCGAGTGAGGCGTGAGCGCGAACGAGACGAGCGTCCGGGGTGGCGCGTTACCGTTTCGTTGGATTTGGATGAGGGAGGGAGTAAATTGAGTTGTGTGAGCGCCGCCCAAAGTACTCGTCGCCCCGCACCATCCGATCCGAACGTGCTAAAACTTGAATTAAGCTTTTATTTACAACTCTCACGCGCACGGTTTTGCAACTTCGGGAAATTTACTAGCTCTCTCTAATTTTTACGTAGTCTTACTCTGGCCAGTGCATATGTTTTTTATTTACCTACTACTAAAGTGTGTAAGTAAGTACCTACCCCTAAGTCATTGAGGGGGCTACCTTTTAACTAAGCATCGACACGACAAGAAGAAGAAGTACCTACTTAGGAAGTAAGTAGGTGCCTAGTCTTCGTAAATTAGGTAGGTACTATTTGATAACCATTAATATGTGCTATTTATCCAAGTTACACTGGATAAAATGCCACCAAAATTACATTTACATAAAATGGAAAACAACAAAACATTAAAATGGAATTAAATAAATATAAAGACGTTTCTTTCAAAAATGGTAGATTGAAAAATCCCATAATACGTTTACTTATTCCTCCATGTTACGTTCACCCACTCATCACATCAAATCAAGCATCAGTCAATTCATAAGTTGACTCGTTTATCAGTTTTGCATAGTTTGCATCAGTCACTCAATCAGTCGGACGGACTCTAGCACAGAAAAGTGAGGTGTTAAATTGAGGTGGTTCAAAGTTGAAAAACGAGTAACTCTTTCATTTTAAATTTTGAGGGCCTCAAACGAGGTAACTCACGAGTGAGGGACTCATCACTATTTAATTCTAAAACTGACATGGCTAAATAAAACAGTCTTGTGAAGTTTCTGCCGCAAACCCAGCTTATTCCTTATATGTTTCATTGATTCTAATTTTGCATTATGAGTTAAACGTAAATTGAATTCGCTAACGCATTCACCAATTGAATATCATGTGGATCTTCAAATATAGATTGAGGAGGATGTGGGTAGAGCTCATGGGTATAATATTTATCCATATTTCCCTAACATTAGGATCTTTAGGAAATCTGAAATTGAAACAAAGTTATTTTAATAGAGAAAGGATAAAAAATGCATAGATATTTAAGTTATTTGTTCTTGAACTAGGATTGGATAGTCATTCATGGTCACCGTAATTCTTCACTAACAAATTATGATTAAAACTATTACCTGTAAAAAGTTAAACCACAATCAGGATAATACTCGCTTCCGCAAGCCTCCACGACACAAATTCTCCCCATTTTAACTAAAATTCTTCAAAAATATCACGAAATCAAAAAACGCTCCGCCATTAACGTCCGAGTCGGTGATTCCATGTGGGGTTGTCAGGTCCTGGTGTCCGTATTTCATACAAACATGGAAGTAATAAGTACTACGCACAGTACTAATGAGAGGTATTCACGGCCGTTTCAAATCATGCTTTCAGCGTTGAAAATAGATGGCACTGCTCTGTAACGTAGCAGTCAAGTGTCAAAATAAAGTGAAATGTCAACATCGCCAACGTAGAAATAATTTTCGTTACGTGGTATTTATTTTTGCCTACTTCTAAAAACACTACAAAATAACTAGCGCACACTCAAGAAGCAAACACAAACAGAATATCATGACTATAGCCACAGACTACTAAGATAATAGTTTTGTACGCGTGCACCACAGACAATCTTGATTGATACAGTTGAGTCAGCGCCATCTATCGAACCAATTTGAACTACTTTTTTTCTTTTCAATCGAAGATGAAAAGACCTCATTACTTCCATGCATACAAATAAAAGAAAACCTATACGCCAATCGCAAAATTTTTGCGTAAATAAGGCTTTACACGTAGCAACAAATAATATTGCTTGTCGGTAATAATTTATTATTTAAATTTGGAAACATTTTAGAAGTAAATGTTTTTACTTCATTACATTACATCAATCGCATATTTTTCTACAAACAACGAAAGGATTGAAATCAACTTAACTCTGGCAACTCTAAGTCACTGTTAGAACGGGACACAGCGTTCAGAGGTTGCCCGCTCACTCGGCTTCATTTTTATTTTGCGCGCAACAAGAGTCTTACGGCCTTAGCATAAGATTGTATTTTCTTTAATTTAGCTGCAAGATGCACAGATAGAGCTCATTCCTGTTGTACGTAGTACTTATTACTTCCTTGGTAATAGATTCATAAACCTTATTGGAGACTGTCGAAAGAATATGACCGGTTCAAGAAAAGAAAAATTAAAAAAAACCAAATTGATTTCTCTAAAAATAAAATTTTAAGATACTAAAGTTTGAGATAATCTTTGTAATCTTTAGACAAAGTAAAATCCAAGGTTTGCAGCGAGCGAGGCAGGCAAAACTGTCAATGTCAGTGTCAGTACATCATACAAGTAAAACCTAGAGTAAAACCTTTTGTTCCTTGCTCCAAGGTAAAACCTGGTAAAACCAGAGTAAAACTGTCATCGCTATAAATCGTCTTGACCAAAATGCTCCAAGGTCTTGACCGAGACTTAGTATATATGACTCGAATCGCCTATTACGAGCCTATTACCTACGGTGAAACGTTTCGCAAGTAGCGCGAAATTCAAATTTTATTGTTTTTTTGCACATTACAGCTTATCACACTTTCTTGTGTTATGCAGGTCACCTTCTATTCTGGCTTATTTAATTGATAACCGTCTCCATTTCAGTATAATATCATTCAGAGAGCTACTTTATAAAAAAAAATAACCACAATAACAAAAAAAATCGATAGAGATTAGCAAATATTATGAGTCAATTTTACTATGAAATCGCCAATTCTCTTGATATTTAAGGCTTTGCTAACAGTCAACTGACATATTTAACTTACCGCTTCTTGGTCATCTTGAATTTCAGGCAAACTGCTTTACAGGTAATTTAAATTTAGGCTGCTAATTCTCTTGATATTTAAGGCTTTGCTAACAGTCAACTCACATATTTGACTTACCGCTTCTTGGTCATCTTGTATACTGGCAAACTGCTTTACAGGTAATTTAAATTTAGGCTGCCAATTCTCTTGATATTTAAGGTTTTGCTAACAGTCAACTGACATATTTGACTTACCGCTTCTTGGTCATCTTGTATTTCAGGCAAACTGCTCTTGGTCATCTTGTATTTCAGGCAAACTGCTTTACAGGTAATTTAAATTTAGTCAAACTGCTTCTTTGCCAATTTCACATTTTAGGCATACTGCTTCATTTGGCATCTTACGTTTAGGGTAAACAGCTTTTTCGGCAAATCTCATGTTTAGGTATAATGCCCTCATTGGCATCTCGCGTTTAAGGTAATTCGATCATAAGGGAAATTTATACGGGGCCACCTCTGAAGTATAACCTACCAAACAAAAAAGAATCTTCAAAGACGGAGTAATCGCGTAACATACATAAAAAAAACATATTGAGAACCTCCTCCTTTTTTTGAAGTCGGTTAAAAACACTAGACGTACTCAGTCTGCAGGAACTACGAAAAATATATGACTCGTTCTAAACTTTATCATGTACCTCCCTGTTCAAACTCAAACACACTAGCACCTGATTATGCCTACATCAGAAATTTTAACACATTTAAAGTCTGGCTAATGAAAGTAGAGACTGAAAATGCGCGGCAAATTTAAAAATAATTACCTTGGCATCCCCAAAACTAACATGAAATACCTGGATTAAACCTACAAAAGTCAAAATAAATAATTGTAAAGTATCAAATTAGGTTAATCCAGGTTTTTCATGTTAGTTTTGGGGATGCCAAGCTGATTATTTTTAAATTTGCCGCGCATTTTCAGTCTCTACTTTCATTAGCCAGAATCTAACACTACATACCTACAAACAAGGTTATAACTCTAATTATAACCATAGGTATAACTACAACTACAAACAGCCCAGCTACTACGGGACTAGGAAACAGACAAATGTAGCTGCTAACCCGCCAACAACTACTAAGACACTTTTGCCTGTACCTATCTCAAATAGGACAGACTGTACTACTTCTAAACGTAGTGTACTAAAAATTGTCCGCGTTGTAGATGCTAAACAGTAAACACACTTAAGGAATGCGAACTACCTCGTTTCCCTATTTGCTTTCGCTGTCGTATGAGACTTTAAAGCCCTAAGATTGCCCTACCTGCAATATTCCAAAAAACTAAGTACTAAGGACTGTTGTTAAAAAGACTGCTGACGGAGTGGAATAACTGGCTATCTACTCTAAAGATATTCTTTTACAGCTATTAATTACAACTGTCCATAGTAAAAAACCTAACAACGACTAAGGCCATATATGCCAACGTAGCTATTTGTGACAAACTGATCTGTGGTTTACTACATACTGCATCATCCGTCACAATTTATAGGTAACAACTCTCATGAATACTTCAATATCAGTCAAATGACCCTAAATCATTTGTAGCCGCTGGTGGCCAGATATTGGAATCTGAAAGTTATATTGACCTACCAATATCCTTCGATAATAAGTTTCATCTAATAAGAGCTTACATTGTTCCTAGCGTTCAGAATTCTATAATATTTGGAATAGATTTTTGGCAAAAATTCGAAATTTTTCCAAATAGATTACATTCTATTACACTAATTGAACGAGCGAAGCGAGTTCTCTGAGTTAGTTGGAAGAATCGGCGTTTGTATGTATGTATGTTTGTCCGATCTTCATGAAATTTAGTATGGGGGTAGATAGTATTGGTACAATTTGTAGGTAAGGTTATGAGCTATGTCGGTTAGGGGGTTGCTGAGATATTGGGGTCCAAGAGCGGCTAAAAAAAAACGTGAGACAATCAGATCAAGTGGGGTGTCTAATGAAAGCGCTTTGGTTGGACATTTCAAAACTGTTTTTAATAAATATTTAGACTTAGTAGTTTCCGAGATATTAGGGAAAATAAAAAACGTAAAAATCAAAAATTCTAGGGTACTTCCAGCAATCCCACAATGCTGAAATTTGGTATGCTACTTACGTTAAGTTTATTAATTACAAACAAACAATACAAATCTTTTCTCTTTAGGTAGGTATAATATTAGTATTAGGTTCAATCCGGACCTAAGGCTTCGGACACTTTTTACTTTTTGCTACATGAGGTAGGTTACTGATTATACAACGTGTGTTGCTGTGTGATTTAGCAAAGAGGTCCGTAAGTCAAATAATTTATCACACAAGGGGCAAGAAAATCGCGTCTTTTCTACATGTATAGTGTTTATGTGTCTTGCCAAATTAGTCTTGTTATTAAATGGTCTCTCGCATGTCTCGCACACAAATGCCTTGCCTTTATGCACTAAACTGTGAGTTTTCAATTCGATACACTTAAAAAACTTTTTGTCGCATAATTTGCATGCATATGACATTTCTCGCAAATGAATGCTCTTGTGTTTTCTCAAATTACTTCTGTCATGGAATGTTTTACCGCACGTGTCGCAGTCGAATGGCCGCACTCCTGAATGCGTTCTCATGTGAATTATCATACGTGATTTGGTCGTGTAAGCTTTACCACAAAGGCTGCACGTAAAGTACTTTACGTTGCCGGCGTGTGATCTCATGTGGTGAGCCCAGTTAGGCTTGTGACTGAAAGTTTTATCGCAGAGGCTGCAAGCAATTCGATTTTTTCCTCTTTTGTGGTTTACCATGTGAACTTTCAGGGTATACGTACTAGTAAATTTCTTTCCACACACGTTACAACTGATCTCTCCTGTGTGAGACGGTAAATGATCTCTCAGACCATCTTTTCGCCTATATTTTTTATCACACCAATTGCAGTTATAATATGATTTCTCGACTTCATGACTTTCCATATGTCTTTTCATGCCTCTAATGTGGAAAAAATTTTTATAACATAATTTACAAGCGTATGGTTTTTCGCCTTTGTGAATCTTTAGGTGGTTTTGGAAGTTCTGTTTTCGACTAAATGTTTTAGGACATACATTGCAGGCATATTGTTTTTCAGTTGTATGACACTCTTGATGGGATTTCAAGTCACTCCTATGATAATATGTTTTTTCACATATTTCGCATGCATGTGGTTTTTCCCCAGTATGGTTTGCAAAGTGCCGTTTCAGTCCTTTTAGAGAAGCTAGTTTTTTATTGCACATTTTACACGCATATGGCTTTTCTATGCTATGAGTTCCGATGTGACGTGCCATATGATATTTTCGTTTAAATTTTCTACCGCATATGTCACAGATGTAAGGCTCATCTACTGAATGAGATGTTAAGTGAGCCCGTAACTGATTTTTGTCATAAAACTTCATGTCGCACTGGTCACAGGCAAACGGTTTTTCACCTGTGTGGGTTCTAACATGGGACTTCAAACTATTTTTATGAACAAATGTTTTACCACATGTATCGCATTCGCAGATATATGGCTTTTCTCGTTTTTGATTGTGGCTTTTCAAGTGTCTCATCAAATGACACCGGAAATGATATCTTTTGTAACACGTGTTACACTCATACCGTTTGTTAGGATTTAAATGGCGGTTAATGTGGTATGTCAAACTTTGTTTATCTATAAGGAAATTACCACATATGTCACAACCATATTGTCGCTTTCTGTCTAGATGAATTTTCATGTGATACCGTAATCTAGCCATATTTGGAAACCTTTTGTCACAATGACCACAGACATACGGCTTTTCACCAGTGTGAATGAGCATATGAGTTTTCAATGAACTCTTACAACTCAATGTTTTGGCGCAGATTTCACAAGTAGACGAGTCTCTGTGATGAATTACGGAGTGTTTTTTAGTTTTTATCCGGTTTTTACGTGAAAGTGTTGTTTTAATTCTGGTATAAGACACTTTATTAGTTTCTTTCTTCCTTTCTTTTCTTTTTGTTTTATTAGCTACAGGGTTTTCAAGTTCACATGTTTCTTGTTCAACAAGCTTGCTATCTTCAACAGTCACGTTGCCTGTCTTTAGTTCTTGTTTGACCATGAATTGTTCAGTTTTTACTTCAACTTGAGTACTGTCAATAGCAACAGGCACTGATGTGAACTCCAATGGAGACACTAACAGCTTTCTAGTGATTCTTTTATTCAGGAGATTGACTGTGTCTTGAGAAAGCTGAAAAACAAGTTTAATGATAAAAGTTGTGTGTCCGATTTAATTTAGGATAGAAATAGTGATCTTGATATCACAAGGATCATTTTGAATAATCCATGTGATGTCAATGAATAAATTCTTTTGACTTTGACTGGTGTTTGAGTGGCTATTAGTGCCCTAGACTTCTGATCCTAAGGTCACGAAATATATAGATACAGAAGCCCAGTTCAGTACAACAAGCTATAACAGGCACATACACATATATTTTGTGCTAAGCAATTAGATAAGAAACTCGATCATGCATCAATAGATTTTCCACACAGTGCACCAAGTCAGTGCAGTGTCTTATAAGGGAAAGAGAAACATTGCGACGAAACTGGCATGTCCTAGAACCAAAAACTCAAAGACATGGTGACATGTGCATGCACATACCCTCTATGGTCCACCAAATCCTTTTACAACACTGGTCCTTTCATCATCGGTTACCCCCTCCCCCTCTGCTGAGCTGGAGGGGGGGGGGGGCTTTAAAAGGTGACTTTTCTGACATCGGTACAGCTAGCACAGGCTGACTTACATTACCATGACTTACATTACTCGCTAGCGAGAAGACCGCAAATGTTAATATTGGCCAATGACATTGGGGTAGCTTGAAATCTTTGTAATTTGGTTAATAATAATTTGACATCTACTATCGTCTCGCTAGCGACTTCCAATCGTTACATATTCATGCATGGGCCACAGGTCACTGATCTCAAAGCAAGGTGACCACACAATGTGGGTAAGTATAGTAAACTTTGAAATGCTGAAATATTTATGGCTATCAAAATAGGTACTTACCTCAATCCCATTGCGAAAGAGTTCTGTGTAGATTTTGTTACTTTTATGATACATCGCCATGAATCTACGACACCTCTGCAACTGAGACTTGCAAATGTAACAGATTGTTTGAGACCAACCATGTTTGTTTAACTGAAACAAGATGCAACCATATCACGTATTACAAGCTTTTTTTTTTTAAGTTGCCTTTAAAACCACATGGAGAGATCAAGATTAAACTATTATTGCACTTGGATATAGAGCACCAAAAGGAAGGACTTTTATACAACGTTATAATATGTAGGTTCTCCAGTGACGACAAACCGGATGACGCGGTAGAGGAAGGCCCTCCACTCGATGCACTAACGTCATGATAAACGTCGCAGGAAGTGGATGGAGGCGGCTCAAGACCATTTGTCGTGGCATTCTAGAGGGAGGCATATGTCCAGCAGTGGGCTTCTACATGCTGATGATGATGACCCTTGCGTAAAAGACGTTGCGTAATTACTTATTTATCATTATCCCCCCCACACTAGTATACCCCTCACCCTAACTCCTACGATAAATTTGTATAACCAATGGAGCCGAGACCGGGTTATCACTTTGAACAAGAAGAAGCACATTACACATTGGCAAAAATCCAAAATTTGGCACAATTAATGGAAGTTCACCTGAAAAGGAGAACAGACAGAGAGACCTTGGAGTCTTGATCATAATATGACACCTAAAATGGGATGCACATGGATACATAGTGGAGACTGAAAAGAGCAAATTCTTTAAGAGGGCACTATACTACAGTTTAGGCTCCCACTTTAACGCACGCGATAACCCGCGCGTCATCTCGCTCGCGCTAGCGAGTGTCGTGCACATAAATGAAGAATTTTGTTTATCATGGTTAAAATAAACTGTTTATCAAAAAACTGATTTTAGCATAAGAACAAATAGTTATTACCTACTTGTTGTAGTAAAATTTATCTTAAAACACCGTAGGGTTCCCGAGATTTATTTCAAAGCGTGTGGGAAACAGGGATTTTTCATTAAATAAAACTATCAAGGTTTTTTTTTACATATCGTGTTTTCAACTTTACACAATAAAAGATATAAAATTTTCACATTCCAAAATATATAACTCGTAGAACCCGTAGATACTGAGTTCTAGATCGATTTTGTTGGGCAAAATCACATAGTATACCTTCTTAATGTAGGTATGTTATAAGGAAGGCTTTCACATACATTTATTAACAGGGCAATTGTTTATAAAACTGTTTATGACATATCTGAGGCCATTATTAAGGCAGCGATTCCAAACTTCAACACATACTTCATCATAGTGCTTCTCGAACAAGTACAATAAAGAGCTATGAAAATGGTATTATCATCATCAGCCTGTAGAATTCCACTGCTGGACATAGTCCTCCCCCTTTGAATGCCACGATGAACAGTATTGAGCTGCCTCCATCCACCGACTCCCCGCGACGTTTATAATGTTCAGACACTATATACTATGAAAAATAATACAGGGTCAGAGTGTCGATAAGGGGGCAATGACGAAAAAAGACTTTGTCCAGCTTTATTTACGGCTGAGAGGACACCCGCTGAATCTGCAACGTAGGCCAAGTACCAGCTATGCAAGGATGCAGTTATTGCTCAATTGCATTGTGCACACTCGGAACCGGTTACCAGACTCGGTGATCAGTGGCCCCTTAGTGAACTCTTTCAAAAATAGACTGAACTAACATTTAAAGTGTACTGAAAAGGACTAAGACACAAAATATATAGGAACAGAAGGCCAGCTCAGTACAATTAGAGATAACAGGTGCATGCACACATAGACACGCAACTGACGTTCGACAGAGTTCTACCGAGATAGTCGTGCGTGGGTCTATGTGTGCATGCGCCTATTACTGCTTCTTGTACTGAGCTTGCCTTCTGTACCTATATGTTATGTGACTATGATACACTTACACGCATCAGCTCCGTATATAATAGTAAAATGATATTACCAACTAAAGCTAGCCACATTTGGCACATTTTGAAAAACGATTGAAGATATACTACTAGGCGTTACGCTTACGACGATCCTCAACAGTGAGAAGACGACTGAGGAGGATGGTTTTACTTTTTTACAAGCAAGCCTGTACATATAATATTTCTACCCTACGTTCACGAAGCAACCCTTTAGCCGCTAGTGTAGCTACTCACCTTTTCACTCGTAACTTTCTCAAATACGTCTTGTATCTTGTTGCTAATAGGTTTTTCGCTAGTCGGGGCTAAGCACACCCGACACACGTACATAATTCAATTAGTATTACAGCAGACAAAACCAGAACTCGACCATGCGCTTGGAATTGTGCTACTAATAATACCCCACGCGTTTTAACTTTTCATCCATCCAAATAAAACCTAAAAACTCTGCTCCAAGCTCCAAGTCTCCAACACAGATTTATAAGTATAGTACGTCTCCAACCAGCACAGCACAGCAAAGCAACCACGGAAGAATTGGATTTCTTCTTCCATGACAGCAACCAAGCACTCCACTCCACTTCACTTCTTAGTTTATGGCATCTGTGGCTAACTGTCACAATACTGCCAGTGTCCGAGTCATAATAGATCTTAGAGCAAGTAATAGATTCATAAACCTTATTAGAGACTGTCGAAAGAATATGACCGATCCAAGAAAAGAAAAATTAAAAAAAACCAAATTGATTTCTCTAAAAATAAAATTTTAAGATACTAAAGTTTGAGATAATCTTTGTAATCTTTAGACAAAGTAAAATCCAAGGTTTGCAGCGAGCGAGGCAGGCAAAACTGTCAATGTCAGTGTCAGTACATCATACAAGTAAAACCTAGAGTAAAACCTTTTGTTCCTTGCTCCAAGGTAAAACCTGGTAAAACCAGAGTAAAACTGTCATCGCTATAAATCGTCTTGACCAAAATGCTCCAAGGTCTTGACCGAGACTTAGTATATATGACTCGAATCGCCTATTACGAGCCTATTACCTACGGTGAAACGTTTCGCAAGTAGCGCGAAATTCAAATTTTATTGTTTTTTTGCACATTACAGCTTATCACACTTTCTTGTGTTATGCAGGTCACCTTCTATTCTGGCTTATTTAATTGATAACCGTCTCCATTTCAGTATAATATCATTCAGAGAGCTACTTTATAAAAAAAATAACCACAATAACAAAAAAATTCGATAGAGATTAGCAAATATTATGAGACAATTTTACTATGAAATCGCCAATTCTCTTGATATTTAATGCTTTGCTAACAGTCTACTGACATATTTAACTTACCGCTTCTTGGTCATCTTGAATTTCAGGCAAACTGCTTTACAGGTAATTTAAATTTAGGCTGCTAATTCTCTTGATATTTAAGGCTTTGCTAACAGTCAACTCACATATTTGACTTACCGCTTCTTGGTCATCTTGTATACTGGCAAACTGCTTTACAGGTAATTTAAATTTAGGCTGCCAATTCTCTTGATATTTAAGGTTTTGCTAACAGTCAACTGACATATTTGACTTACCGCTTCTTGGTCATCTTGTATTTCAGGCAAACTGCTCTTGGTCATCTTGTATTTCAGGCAAACTGCTTTACAGGTAATTTTAAATTTAGTCAAACTGCTTCTTTGTCAATTTCACATTTTAGGCATACTGCTTCATTTGGCATCTTACGTTTAGGGTAAACAGCTTTTTCGGCAAATCTCATGTTTAGGTATAATGCCCTCATTGGCATCTCGCGTTTAAGGTAATTCGATCATAAGGGAAATTTATACGGGGCCACCTCTGAAGTATAACCTACCAAACAAAAAAGAATCTTCAAAGACGGAGTAATCGCGTAACATACATAAAAAAAACATATTGAGAACCTCCTCCTTTTTTTGAAGTCGGTTAAAAACACTAGACGTACTCAGTCTGCAGGAACTACGAAAAATATATGACTCGTTCTAAACTTTATCATGTACCTCCCTGTTCAAACTCAAACACACTAGCACCTGATTATGCCTACATCAGAAAGTTTAACACATTTAAAGTCTGGCTAATGAAAGTAGAGACTGAAAATGCGCGGCAAATTTAAAAATAATTACCTTGGCATCCCCAAAACTAACATGAAATACCTGGATTAAACCTACAAAAGTCAAAATAAATAATTGTAAAGTATCAAATTAGGTTAATCCAGGTTTTTCATGTTAGTTTTGGGGATGCCAAGCTGATTATTTTTAAATTTGCCGCGCATTTTCAGTCTCTACTTTCATTAGCCGGAATCTAACACTACATACCTACAAACTAGGTTATAACTCTAATTATAACCATAGGTATAACTACAACTACAAACAGCCCAGCTACTACGGGACTAGGAAACAGACAAATGTAGCTGCTAACCAGCCAACAACTACTAAGACACTTTTGCCTGTACCTATCTCAAATAGGACAGACTGTACTACTTCTAAACGTAGTGTACTAAAAATTGTCCGCGTTGTAGATGCTAAACAGTAAACACACTTAAGGAATGCGAACTACCTCGTTTCCCTATTTGCTTTCGCTGTCGTATGAGACTTTAAAGCCCTAAGATTGCCCTACCTGCAATATTCCAAAAAACTAAGTACTAAGGACTGTTGTTAAAAAGACTGCTGACGGAGTGGAATAACTGGCTATCTACTCTAAAGATATTCTTTTACAGCTATTAATTACAACTGTCCATAGTAAAAAACCTAACAACGACTAAGGCCATATATGCCAACGTAGCTATTTGTGACAAACTGATCTGTGGTTTACTACATACTGCATCATCCGTCACAATTTATAGGTAACAACTCTCATGAATACTTCAATATCAGTCAAATGACCCTAAATCATTTGTAGCTGCTGGTGGCCAGATATTGGAATCTGAAAGTTATATTGACCTACCAATATCCTTCGATAATAAGTTTCATCTAATAAGAGCTTACATTGTTCCTAGCGTTCAGAATTCTATAATATTTGGAATAGATTTTTGGCAAAAATTCGAAATTTTTCCAAATAGATTACATTCTATTACACTAATTGAACGAGCGAAGCGAGTTCTCTGAGTTAGTTGGAAGAATCGGCGTTTGTATGTATGTATGTTTGTCCGATCTTCATGAAATTTAGTATGGGGGTAGATAGTATTGGTACAATTTGTAGGTAAGGTTATGAGCTATGTCAGTTAGGGGGTTACTGAGATATTGGGGTCCAAGAGCGGCTAAAAAAAAACGTGAGACAATCAGATCAAGTGGGGTGTCTAATGAAAGCGCTTTGGTTGGACATTTCAAAACTGTTTTTAATAAATATTTAGACTTAGTAGTTTCCGAGATATTAGGGAAAATAAAAAACGTAAAAATCAAAAATTCTAGGGTACTTCCTTTGATTAATATAATCAAAGGGTACTTCCAGCAATCCCACAATGCTGAAATTTGGTATGCTACTTACGTTAAGTTTATTAATTACAAACAAACAATACAAATCTTTTCTCTTTAGGTAGGTATAATATTAGTATTAGGTTCAATCCGGACCTAAGGCTTCGGACACTTTTTACTTTTTGCTACATGAGGTAGGTTACTGATTATACAACGTGTGTTGCTGTGTGATTTAGCAAAGAGGTCCGTAAGTCAAATAATTTATCACACAAGGGGCAAGAAAATCGCGTCTTTTCTACATGTATAGTGTTTATGTGTCTTGCCAAATTAGTCTTGTTATTAAATGGTCTCTCGCATGTCTCGCACACAAATGCCTTGCCTTTATGCACTAAACTGTGAGTTTTCAATTCGATACTCTTAAAAAACTTTTTGTCGCATAATTTGCATGCATATGACATTTCTCGCAAATGAATGCTCTTGTGTTTTCTCAAATTACTTCTGTCATGGAATGTTTTACCGCACGTGTCGCAGTCGAATGGCCGCACTCCTGAATGCGTTCTCATGTGAATTATCATACGTGATTTGGTCGTGTAAGCTTTACCACAAAGGCTGCACGTAAAGTACTTTACGTTGCCGGCGTGTGATCTCATGTGGTGAGCCCAGTTAGGCTTGTGACTGAAAGTTTTATCGCAGAGGCTGCAAGCAATTCGATTTTTTCCTCTTTTGTGGTTTACCATGTGAACTTTCAGGGTATACGTACTAGTAAATTTCTTTCCACACACGTTACAACTGAGCTCTCCTCTGTGAGACGGTAAATGATCTCTCAGATTATCCTTTCGCGTATATTTTTTATCACACCAATTGCAGTTATAATATGATTTCTCGACTTCATGAGTTTCCATATGTCTTTTCAAGTTTTTAATTTGAACAAATTTTTGAGGACATAATTTACAAGCGTATGGTTTTTCGCCATTGTGAATCTGTAGGTGGTTTTGGAAGTTCTGTTTTCGACTAAATGTTTTAGGACATCTATTGCAGGTATATTGTTTTTCAGTTGTATGACACTCTTGATGGGATTTCAAGTTACTCCTACGATAAAATGTTTTTTCACATATTTCGCATGCATGTGGTTTTTCCCCAGTATGGTTTGCAATGTGCTGTTTCAGTCCGCCTAAAGTGGTTAGTTTTTTATCGCAAATTTTACACGCATATGGCTTTTCTACGCTATGAGTTCTGATGTGACGTGCCAAATTATTTTTTCGTTTAAATTTTCTACCGCATAAGTCACAAATGTAAGGCTCATCTACTGAATGTGATATTAAGTGAGCCAGTAACCGATTTTTGTCACTAAACTTCATGTCGCACAGGGCACAGGCAAACGGTTTTTCACCTGTGTGGGTTCTAACATGGGGCTTCAAACTATCTTTATGAGCGAATGTTTTACCGCATGTATCGCAGCTATATGGCTTTTCTCGTTTTTGATTGTGGGTTTTCAAGTGTTGCATCAAATGACACCGAAAATGATATCTTTTGTAACACGTGTTACACTCATACCGTTTATTAGGATTTAAATGGCGGTTAATGTGGTATGTCAAACTTTGTTTATCTATAAGGAAATTACCACATATGTCACAACCATATTGTCGCTTTCTGTCTAGATGAATTTTCATGTGATACCGTAATCTAGCCATACTTGGAAACCTTTTGTCACAATGACCACAGGCATACGGCTTTTCACCAGTGTGAATGAGCATATGAGTTTTCAGTGAACTCTTACAAGTAAATGTTTTGGCGCAGATTTCACATGTAGACGATTTGTTTCTGTGATGAATTACGGAGTGTTTTTTTGTTTTTATCCGGTTTTTACGTGAAAGTGTTGTTTTAATGCTGGTATCAGACACTTTATTAGTTTCTTTCTTCCTTTCTTTTCTTTTTGTTTTATTAGCTACAGGGTTTTCAATTTCACATGTTTCTTGTTCAACAAGCTTGCTATCTTCAACAGTCACGTTGCCTGTCGTTAGTTCTTGTTTGACCATGAATTGTTCAGTTTTTACTTCAACTTGAGTACTGTCAATAGCAACAGGCACAGATGTGAACTCCAATGGAGACACTAACAGGTTTCTAGTGATTCTTTTATTCAGGAGATTAACTGTGTCTTGAGTTAGCTGAAAAACAAGTTTAATGATAAAAGTTGTGTGTCCGATGTAATTTAGGATAGAAATAGTGATATTGAAATCACAAAGATCATTTTGAATAATCCATGTGATTTCAATGAATAAACTCTTTTGCCTTTGACTGGTGTTTGAGTGGCTATTAGTGCCCTGGACTTCTGATCCTAAGGTCACAAAATATATAGGTACAGAAGCCCAGCTTAGTACAACAAGCGATAACAGGCGCATGCACACATAGACAAGCGTTCCCACGTAGAAATCTATCGACTGGCGACTGGTGTTCGACCGAGTTCTACAGAGATCATCGTAGAGTGTGCATGCGCCTGTTACCGCTTGTTGTACTGAGCTTGCCTGCTGTAACTATATATTTTTTGCTATGGAATTAGATTTGAAACCTGAGGCCCAATTCACTAATTTAAAACATTCTAGTCACAATATAATCTCGTGTTTGTCATACTGTCACTTATAGTAACTATTACATAATCTTCGCGTATACATGCGAAGATTAAGTAATAGTTACTAACGTAACAGTGCTACTGAGACGAGATTATACTGCGAATTGAATGATTTAAATTCGAGAATTGGGCCTCTGATCATCATCATCATCAATAGATTTTCCACTGTGCATAATACTTGTGTCTTATAAGGGAAAGAAAAACATGGTGAGGAAACTGGACATGTCCTAGAATCAAAAACTCAAAGAAATGCTTATGCATGCCAGTAGCCTCTAAGGTGCACTGAATCCTTTCACAACACTGGTCCTTTCATCATCGGTCACCCCTCCCCCTCTGCTGCGCTGGAGGGGGGAACGGCCCTTTTTTTGGCCGGGCCTGCTCCAACAGCATACTGAAGGCTTTTTCAGACAGGTTTGACTGTGAGTACCTCAGCCACTGTTGTATGATTCATTTTAATAAGAAACTAAATTATTTATTCTAAGTGCAATGCCATTACAATTTTGACATTTAATAACCTAATTATGACATACTTCATTCAAATTCAATTCAATTCTCAGAATAATAACTAAAGCAAGTGTAAATTGATTGATTGTGTGTGATTGTGTAAATTCTATTTGATTTTTGACTATTAAACTAATATAGAATAAGAAACTAACTAACACAATATGATCCATGTTGATTGAAATAAATGAATAATATATATATATATATATATATATATATATATGTATATACAGGATGTTTTTTTTTAATGGGACAGTATGGGGATATCCGAATACATAAGAGATACGGGAAAACTGTCTTTGGAACCATTTGCTCATTTTGTACGAAAATGATTTTGGCATAGTTAGTTGTTTTTTTGGTCAAGCGTGAGTTCTCCATAAAAATGAGTAGTTTTGATCAAAAAATTTTTTTATGCGTATCGACTCAGTTTCATGTAAGGATTGTTTCTTTCTATCTAAAGAAAAAAATCTGAGCAGCAAAAGTTTGTCAAATTTTATAAAATGTTTTCTCATACAAATTGTAAGTAATCTGGTACCTACGTTAATGAAATGAAATGAAAGAATGAAAATGGCCTCCCTCTTACTCTTTCCAGGTACGGGTACGTTTCAGAATACCTCTTATGGCATTAGACAAAGATTTGCTTATTAAAGTTTGACTAAGTTCTACAGCTCTGATTTTTCTCATTTCACGAGACCATCAGAGCAGTAGAACAACATTCACCACACATCTTTGTCTAATGCCACTAGAGATGTTCTGAAACGTGCCCATACCTGGAAACAGAAAGAGGGAGGCCATTTTGAAAATTTATTGCGATAGTTTTATTAACGTAGGTACCAGATTACTTACAATTTGTATGAGAAAACATTTTACAAAATTTGACTAACTTCTGCTGCTCAGATTTTTTTCTTCAGATAGAAAGAAACAATCCTTACATGAAACTGAGTCAATACGCATAAAAAAAATTGTTGATCAAAACTACTCATTTTTATGGAGAACTCACGCTTGACCAAAAAAACAACTATGCCAAAATCATTTTCGTACAAAATGAGCAAATGGTTCCAAAGACAGTTTTCCCGTATCTCTTATGGATTCGGATATCCCCATACTGTCCCATTTAAAAAAAACACCCTGTATATATATTAAAATTATTATCACTAGAAACGGGATATTTACCATGATTTTTGAGTTTTGTTGATTCCCGATATTTCGGCACAGTTTCATGCGCCATGATCACGGGTAAACTGAAGTCTTTGCGAGTAGATTTTTATTGTTATAGGTAGCCGTAACGATCTACCCTCTTTCTCACTCTTTTATTACGAACACCCCTACCATCAGTTTCATTGTCACACTTAACTCCATCTCGACACACCACACTAACGGTATCCGGACGAGCAACTGGTACCACACAATTTTTCCGATTACTGCACATTCTCACCACAGGATTCCAGACTCCAGACAATTGAAAGCCATCTTCTCTATTGAAATTCCTGTGTTTAGTAATCTCAATTGCCTCTTGTACCAGTCTTGGTATGTAACGCCGCTCTGTTGAGATTACCTGTGGATTGTGTAGCTCAATCCAATGGTTTGAGCCAGATTCTATGAGGTGTTCCGCTATAGCTGACTTCTGTGTGTCGACGTTTTTGACCGCTCGGATGTGCTCCTTGACCCGACAAGCTATCGTACGTTTAGTTTGACCAATGTAAGAACTCCCACAGCTACAATCAATCTTATACACCCCTGGTTTTTCAAGTGGAAAACTGTCTTTAGGTGAGCGCAGGTAGTGTGAGATTTTCTTTAAGGGAGTAAAAATGGTCTGTACGGAGAACTTTTGCAGGATTTTCGCAATTTTGTCCGTCACTCCCTTAACGTAAGGCAGAAATACTGGCTTTCGATCCACCATGCATTTGCGGGGTCTAGGCCTAGGACGGGATGGCAAAGTCAGACACTTATACCCATTCTTACGCAAGACACACTGGATATGAGCTAGCTCACTTTCAATATGATCCTCATCACACAAGTCAAAAGCACGGTTGGTGAGAGACGTTACCACCGAAAAGAGCTGCCGAGGGTGGTGGTGTGAATTAGCATGGAGATACCGGTCCGTAGGCGTTGGCTTTCTATAAACAGAGTGGTCCAATCCACCATCTTCTCGGACCTGTACCAATACGTCCAAGAAAGCCAAACGTCGATCACATTCCATTTCATACGTGAACCTCATCTTGGGATGTAATCCATTGAAATGTGCCAAAAGCAGTTCAATCTCATCCTTCTTTCCCTCCACGACACAGAAAACGTCATCTACATACCTCTTCCACTGGTAAGGGGGCAGTTGGGATTGCCATGTTCTCAAAATACTCCATCCAAATACTTGCCACCACGGGAGCGACTGGACTTCCCATAGCTACACCATCTATTTGGAGGTAGTAATTTCCCTTGTTTACGAAATAATTTGTGGAGAGAATATGATGCATAAGCTTGGCGTACTCCACCGAGATGCAGTTTTCCTGTATGCTCTTCTCCGAAAAAACGAAAGAAAATGTTCTTCCCACAGTGGATTGTAGTACTCCTGCTACGGCTAGCATACAGGAAAACTGCATCCCGGTGGAGTACGCCAAGCTTATGCATGGTAGGGGTGTTCGTAATAAAAGAGTGAGAAAGAGGGTAGATCGTTACGGCTACCTATAACAATAAAAATCTACTCGCAAAGACTTCAGTTTACCCGTGATCATGGCGCATGAAACTGTGCCGAAATATCGGGAATCAACAAAACTCAAAAATCATGGTAAATATCCCGTTTCTAGTGATAATTATGTTAATAACCATGATAGTTTCAAAAGTTATATTAAAATTATTATTTAATTTTTATAATATATATTAAAAGGCGACTTTTCTGAAATCTGTACGGCTAGCATAGGCTGACTAACATTACTAAAGCGCTAGGTAGACAACAGCAAATGTTAATATTGGCCAATGACATTGGGGTAGCTGGAAATCTTTGTAATTTGATTAATAATAATTTGACATCTACTATCGTCTCGCTAGCGACTTCCTATCGTTACATATTCGTGCTTGGGCCACAGGTCACTGATCTCAAAGCAAGGTGACCAATCAATGTAGGTAAGTATAGTGAACTAAAAAAAAACGTTTTTCTTTATTTTTTTTTCTAATTGACAAAAAATTAAGTTAAAGGTATAGCTTTGCCATTTGTGTATTGTGCGTATAATTTTTATATAATTGAATATTTTTAACAGACAAAAAAGGAGGAGGTTCTCAATTTGGTTGTATTTTTTTTAAATTAATTTAAAGTCTGACGTAGGTATATATAGGTATATGACATGTGTAATTTGTTTGACATTTAAATTCTTATAGACATACCTAGCTTCATTGATATTATTGTACACCAATCTTGGTAACATAGTGGACATTGTTTTTAATTTTTACCTAACATCTTAATAACATACCTATGTTTCACAATAAATGATATTTGATTTTGATTTGATTTGATTTGAGATGCTGAAATATTTATAGAGAACAAAAAAGGTAGGTACTTACCTCAATCCCATTGCGAAAGAGTTCTGTGAAAATTTTGTTTCTTTTATCATACATCACCATGAATCTACCACACCTCTGCAACTGAGACTTGCAAATGTAACAGATTGTTTGAGACCAGCCATGTTTGTTTAACTGAAACAAGATGCAACCGTATCACATTTACAAGCTTTTATTTATGTTGCCTTTAAAACCACATGGGGAGATCAAGATTAAACTATTATTGCACTCAGATATAGAACGATGAAAAATTACTTTATCTGAGTCTTTTTTCCACAGCACACCCTTATCACACCCCAGCCTAATTTAGGGCTGAGAGGACACTTGCTGAAGCTGTAACGTAGGCCAAGTACCAGCTATGCGAGGATGCACATATTGCTCAATCACATTGTGCACATTTGGAACCGGTTATCAGACTCGGTGATCAGTGGCCCCTCAGTGAACTCTTTCAAAAATAGACTGAACTAACATTTAAAGTGTACTGAAAAGGACTAAGACACGAAATATATAGGAACAGAAGGCCAGCTCAGTACAACAAGCTATACCAGGCGCATGCACACATATACACGCGTCCCCACGTAGAACTCGGTCGACTCGCGACTGGCGTTCGACAGAGTTCTACCGAGAGCGTTGTGGGTACGCGTCTATGTGTGTGTTACCGCTTGTTGTACTGAGCTTGCCTTCTGTAACTATATGTTATGTGACTATGATACACTTACACGCATCAGCTCCGTATATAATAGTAAAATGATATTACCAACTAAAGCTAGCCAATTTGGCACATTTGGAAAAACGATCCAAGACATACTACTAGGCGTTACGCTTATGACGATCCTCAACAGTGAGAAGACGACTGAGGATGATTTTGCTTTTTTACAAGCAAGCCTGTACATATAATACTTCTACCCTACGTCCACGAAGTAAGCCCGTAGCCGCTAGTGTAGCTACTCACCTTTTCACTTGTAACTTTCTCAAATAAGTCTTGTATCTTGTTGCTTATAGGTTTTTCGCTTTGATTATATACACACTAGATAGAGTTTCGTCCTGCAAACACTACAAAAGAAACAGGCCAGCCTTTGCTAGCGCGTGTGCGTGTCTACACACACAAACATGCATGCAGGTTTGTCTTACACTCGCGTCACGTCATTGCTTTTGTTTCTGTTTGCGTGCGTAAAGATAACAGCTACTGACATATTTCCCAATTTATTGGGAAAAACTGACTATGTTCGGGTAAGTAAGTTTTGCCGGTTACTAGAAAACAAACAGTGGAATCTGTTGATTTTTTACAGAATGGAGATAGATAGACTAGCGATATTGTGATTATGTCGAGCGTGTGGGAAAAAAGTCAATAAAAAACAAACTTTGTTTTTTTTTATAATATTCACTGTGAACTATAGGATCATTAGGTATTCTGAAAAACTGAAAAAAAAAACGTTTCAGAACACCTCTAGTGGCATTAGACAAAGATGTGTGGTGAATGTTGTTCTACTACTCTGATGGTCTCGTGAAATGAGAAAAATCAGAGCTGTAGGAGTTAGTCAAACTTTAATACGAACATCTTTGTCTAAGGCCACTAGAGGTATTCTGAAACGTACCCGTACCTGGAAAAAGAAAGAGGGAGGCCATTTTTTTTGCGATAGTTTTAACGTAGTTATGTATCAGATTACTTACAAATTGTATGAGAAAACATTTTATTAAATTTGACTAACTTCTGCTGCTTAGATTTTTTTCTTCCGATAAAATGAAACAAAGCTTACATAAAACTGATCAAAAAAAAATTTTTGATCAAAACTACTCATTTTTATGCAGAATTCACGCTTGACCAAAAAAATAACTGTGCCAAAATCGTTTTTGAAAATGAGCATATGATTCCAAAGTCAGTTTTCCCGTATCTCTTATGGATATCCCCATACTGTCCCATTTAAAAAAAACACCCTGTATATTTTAAATTTTCAACTCACAATATAATCTCATCTCGGTCATCTTTTGATTAATCATCGCTATAGGCATTAGTTAGAGTGGATAAGATAACGTATGTATGCCTTCGCCCGCCGCGCCACAGAGGCCGATATATTTTACATACCTACTATACTTTTCATAGGTAAAAGTGAAGGAAAGTAAAAGCAGGTGAACCCAATCGACGTTCTCACTTTATAAGGAATCATTTATTCAGTCACCATAAGGAATTTAGCATTCAAAAACTGGCAACACAGACAAAAGTGCCAAGCTTGAGTTGAATAATCGGGGCTAATAAGTTGATTATTTTTATTGAATACTTTTGAAAATACTATGAATTCTGGATACTTATCGATGGTAGGTGACTTTACTAGTTGTTTTTAAACGTCCTTTGTAATTTCTGCACACTTTTATGGCGCAAATCGTCATTGCTAGCTCAAATTTCAATTCACTTTGCGACCGTTCGCCTTGACAACACAATTGACAATGAGGGGCGGGAAGCGAGTTATCAGCTAACAGTTAGCTGATATTTTTTTCGACGCTTTTGTGTCATGAAGCTCTATCTAGTGTGTATATAATCAAAGGTTTTTCGTTAGTCGGGGCTAAGCACACCCGACACACGTACATAATTCAATTAGTATTACAGCAGACAAAAGCAGAACTTGACCATGCGCTTGGAATTTTATGCACTTTTTGAAGTACTATTTATTTTTATAAGCGTTTTGACTTTTTTCCCATCCAAATATAAGACAAACAAAGTTCTTCCGCTTCTTAGTTCTTCCATGCATGAAACAAAACAAAAACAAACAACCCAACTCTTTTTTTTAATGGCATCTGAGTAGTTTCTCAATTTTACCAATGTCAAGTTATTGATTAATCAAACAATGTCCAGTCGTCAAAGTCTTCTGTCAAGTCATGTTCTAGTAAATCGATGGCAGTTTACTAGAATGTTCCTGGGCAATTTCCACCCCTTCGAAAAGACACGCAATACATTTATTTTATTAAAATTCACTACTATATGCTCTTTATAAGCTACACCGGTTAAAATGCCACCAAAATTACACGATATAACTCAAAAAAAACACTAGAAATTGAAATAAAAAAGGACGACGTCTCCCTTCGAAAGAGCAGAAAAAGTCCCCCAACTTTTTTTGTATGGCTTTTGGCTTAAAGAGACGTATGAGTGACTTGAGTAATATCTCAATGTTGCCAATGTCTATAAAAGGTTAGGGTGGATATAAGTTCCTTGGGTTAGGATAATCTATAAACGTCAAGTCATGTTCAAATATTTTACAACAACTCAGCAAGAAAAATGTGTTTGGTTTTTTTGTAGTGCCGTGTTTGCGAGTGCAGCGGGCAGACAAAACTGTTAATGTCAGTACTTCATTCAAGTAAAACTGTCATCGCTTTGTAACGTCATTACCACGGAAGAATGAAGCTTAGAATAAGGACTGAAGCCTTAGAGAATCTCTAAGACTGAAGCACGTCCTTATTTTAAGGAATGAAGTCTGTACCAAAATGCTCGAAGGTCCTCTATGTTCTTATATTAAATCCATGATTTTGAGTCCTGCCTAATAATTTTATTAAATTACTGTCAATTTTTTTAATTATTAATTTTTTTTTATAGCATACCTAGTTTATAATTATATGTCGGAGCCTAATAGTGATTCATAGGGGGGTTTTCCCCATTTTCCGAGCATTGCTTCGTTGTTCACTAGTTATCTAATAGATAGATGATAGCCTATGTATGACCCAGTAGAGTTAGGCTTTATTTATTTTTGTTATTTATTTCGCTCAGTCGCACGAGGCGCTATACTAAGTAGGTACTACAAACCAGTGTAGCTTAATAAAGTAAGGAGGGAGGTAAATAAAAGAAGCAGCTTGCGTTGTATTGTTTATTGCTACCAGCGCTTGGTAGCGCGGTACTGGTCGCTGACCGTCACGCGTTTGACGCTCTCGTAGCCGAGGATTTACTACCAGCGCATGGTGGCGCGGTACTGGTCGCTGACCGTCACGCGCTAAATGCTCTCGTAGCCGAGGATTTGCTACCAGCGCATGGTGGCGCGGTACTGGTCGCTGACCGTCACGCGCTTAATGCTCTCGTAGCCGAGGATTTGCTACCAGCGCATGGTGGCGCGGTACTGGTCGCTGACCGTCACGCGTTTGATGCTGCTCTAGTAGCCGAGGATGTGCTACCAGCGCACGGTGGCGCGGTACTGATCATTGACCGCCACGCGCTTGATGCTCTCGTAGCCGAGGATGATAGTGAAAGAGAAGCAGGCGGACTGAACGAGTCGCGCGGACAGCCCCTTCGCGTACAGCCCAAGGAGCCCCTCTTCAGCCCACAGTTGCATGAATACTTGTTTCATTGTACCGACACCTTCTACCTGCAATTCCAAAGTTCTTATTTACTGGTATTCTCCCGTGGTAGTCAAAGTCGTATCTAAGCTGTGGCTTCGTGTGGAAGTCAAAGTAGTATTTGTGTGGTAGTCAAAGTCGTATCAAAGCTATGGCTTCGTGTGGTAGTCAAATTAGTATTTGCGTGGTAGACTACCACGCAAATACTAATTTGACTCGCTCCGCTCAGTGAACGATTAAGCACAAGCCTAGTGGTAGTCAAAGTCGTATCTAAGCTGTGGTTTCGCGTGGCAGTCAAAAGTCGTATCAAAGCTATGGCTTCGTGTGGTAGTCAAATTAGTATTTGCGTGGTAGTCAAAGTCGTATCTAAGCTGTGGCTTCGCGTGGTAGTCAAGTCGTATCAAAGCTGTGGCTTCGCGTGGTAGTAATAGATGTATCAAGTACTGCAGCGCTTCCAAGACCATTATCTTTCCGCACAGATTCTACCGGGATAAAATGAATAGCCATGCGGGTGTGTGTGTGTGCTTGTGTTAGTTAGTAGTGACCTGCAGCCTGGCGCGCACGATGTCCAGCGGGTTGGTCAGCACGGTGGTGGTGAAGCCGCCCAGAGTTCCGGCCACGCACTGGATCAGCAGGTGCGACACCCACGACGGCGCCACGCGGGACAGCTCATCTAGTGACAAAACAATACGTGTTATAAAATACAAAACAGAACACGCGATCACCCTGAGGACATGCAGTAGCCGCAGAAGTAGCCCTAAGGCCTTTCAGTACCGGCAGCACTTCTACCAGGGGTAATATTATACAGGCGTACTAACAACATAACACCCAACAGTCACATACATAGTCCTGCCCCACATATGATTGCTTGTGTATCAAGGAACTCTACGAATACCATAACACCCAGACGCGAAACAAATATAAGCAGATCATACAAACATTTGTCCTGCAGCGGGAATCGAACCCGCAACCTCTAGCATCTCAGCTGGCTGCTCTGGCGCCACAGATGATGTCCATCTGGACTAAAGGAAGTCGTCCAGTAACTCCGGAGTCATCCCTGCAGCAGTGCAGTCGGTACTGACCTTGATAGATGGTATAGAGCGCCCACCACAGTGCGGCGTTGGGCACGTAGGCTGCGAGCGAAGCGCAGTACCCCAGCTAGTCCCCTCGAGGCTGTGCAGTCGGTACTGACCTTGACAGGTGGTATAGAGCGCCCACCACAGCGCAGAGTTGGGCACGTAGGCTGCGAGCGAAGCGCAGTACCCCAGGTAGTCCCCCCGAGGCTGTGCAGTCGGTACTGACCTTGATAGGTGTATAGAGCGCCCACCACAGCGCCGAGTTTGGCACGTAGGCTGCAAGCGAAGCGCAGTACCCCAAATAGTCCCCCCGAGGCTGTGCAGTCGGTACTGACCTTGATAGGTGGTATAGAGGGCCCACCACAGCGCGGAGTTGGGCACGTAGGCTGCGAGCGAACCGCAGTACCCCAGGTAGTCCCCCCGCGGCTGTGCAGTCGGTACTGACCTTGACAGGTGGTATAGAGCGCCCACCACAGCGCAGAGTTGGGCACGTAGGCTGCGAGCGAAGCGCAGTACCCCAGGTAGTCCCCCCGAGGCTGTGCAGTCGGTACTGACCTTGATAGGTGTATAGAGCGCCCACCACAGCGCAGAGTTTGGCACGTAGGCTGCAAGCGAAGCGCAGTACCCCAAATAGTCCCCCCGAGGCTGTGCAGTCGGTACTGACCTTGATAGGTGCATAGAGCGCCCACCACAGCGCCGAGTTTGGCACGTAGGCTGCAAGCGAAGCGCAGTACCCCAAATAGTCCCCCCGAGGCTGTGCAGTCGGTACTGACCTTGATAGGTGGTATAGAGCGCCCACCACAGCGCGGAGTTGGGCACGTAGGCTGCGAGCGAGGCGCAGTACCCTCGGTAGTACCCCCGAAGACCGTGCAGTCGGTACACGCGCACCGCCACCTCGCGCGCGAGGTTTGTTTTCGATATACTCTTGTCTAAGTCCAGGCCGAGTGGATTTATTTTCTGAAAGAATATATATTTATTAGTAGCCCTTACAAACAAACATTTTTTTTTATGGCATCTGAGTATTTTCTCAATTTTGCCAATGTCAAGTTATTGATTAATCAAACAATGTCCAGTCGTCAAAGTCTTCTGTCAAGTCATGTTCTAGTAAATCGATGGCAGTTTACTAGAATGTTCCTGGACAATTTCCACCCCTTCGAAAAGACACGCAATACACTTATTTTATTAAAATTCACTACTATATGCTCTTTATAAGCTACACCGGTTAAAATGCCACCAAAATTACACGATATAACTCAAAAAAACACTAGAAATTTAAATAAAATAAAAAAGGACGACGTCTCCCTTCGAAAGAGCAGAAAAAGTCCCAAACCAACATTACTATAGGCCGACCGTTTAACTGGAGTATCTCCTGCGCAGTAAGAAGGGAGCGGGGGTGGGTAGCGCTACACACGGAGTCAATAATCTAAAGATTTATCTCGAGATAGGCATTGTTGGCAAAGTATAAAATATAATTGTAGTATCTGTATTTTTAAGAAATTTTTAATAGTTCAGTTTTCCTTTTTAATTGTTATAAATAAACTTTTAAAATAACTTTATTAATAGCTTCTCAGGTACGAAATAATTAAACAACAACTAACTCCTTTTACGAAATATTTAATTACAGATAAAAGCTATGTAGGACTTTTCGTCAAAACAGGAAGAGTGATACATCTTGGGATTAATCTTGGCAAGTCGTTTACCTTGTGCGTTTATGTCAAAGCGTCCGTAGCAAAAAGCCGCGCACCCCGCTCAACCCCCCCCCCCCCCAGGTAACATCTCCCCCCGCTCCCTTGTAACCGCGCAGGAGATACGCCTATTAAACGGTCGGCCTATAGTAGTTCTGCGAACAGTAGACCTCGCGAGCACAAACTGTCTTGATATTTTTTTGATAACCTTTGAAAATCGCATCTATAGCGCGATTTAGCGTATACCCAATCTTACCTGAACCACGAAGTCGTTGAAACTCTAACAAATGAGAGCTCACGTTATATTGGTATTTAAATTTTTCTTTTTTTTTCTCGCCGACGTCGTCGGTATGTTTGCGAAACCCAGGGTTACGTGGATGAGCTTTGTTACTTGTTGGGGTACTTACAGGGTTTCGACTGCCTCCAGCGCGGCTCTTCACCAAACCAAGGACCATGAGGTGCTGACTGAGCACTTCGAAGGGCACTATGATCGTCTGACCGACTATCGAAGCACATCCGCCGCCTACGAAGGACTGAAAGTACAGGAATATATACTAGTGGTTCGCCCCGAACTGAGATCTCGCGATGATACCTTTATCAGCCCGACTACTTAAGTAAGACATTTCCATAATTTACATTTATTTTTAAAATTTTCACCTCGTGTTAATTTCCTACACATCATCGAAATAACTTTTGAATAGGACTAAGCAACGGGGCGTTCATACTACCAGAGACAAGTAAATTGTCTCTGATACTACACACATGTTAGCATAATATCAAGTACCTGACGAATTAATTAGTAACGTGTTTTTGACGAAATCATAGAATTCCAACGTCATTCAAATTCCTAGTAATGGGAGGTCAACAACGGATATTATATTGGTTTTTGGTTTTATAGGGTACATGTCTCGAAATTCTTCAACTTCGTCTCGAAATTCTTCAACTTCAGACTTTTCCCTGTAGTTGTGACACAAAAGCCACAAGCATACCAAATTTCAGCATTGTGGGATTGCTGGAAGTACCCTAGAGTTTTTGATTTTTACGTTTTTTATTTTCCCTAATATCTCGGAAACTACTGAGTCTAAATACTTATTAAAAACAGTTTTGAAATGTCCAACCAAAGCGCTTTCATTAGACACCCCACTTGATCTAACTGTCTCACTTTTATTCTTTTTCCCCTCTTGGACCCCAATATCTCAGCAACCCCCTGACCGATACAGCTCATAACCTTACCTACAAATTGTACCAATACTATCTACCCCCATACCAAATTTCATGAAGATCGGATTAACGGTTTGGAAGTTTTCATCGGACAAACATATATACATACATACATACAAACGCCGATTCTTCCAACTTGACTCAGAGAACTCGCTTCGCTCGTTCAATTATGGCATCATCACATCAATACAATTCACAACTTGTCTAACTTATTTTAATAGTTTTTTATACTACTTGGTAAGCAAATAAGCATACGGCCCACTTGATGGAAAGTAGTTACCCTACAACACCAGAGGCATCACACGCGCGCTGCCGACCCCGAGACATAAAGATGAAAAGTCTCATGTGCCTGTAATTTCACCGGCACCCGTACCCTTCAAACCGGAACACAGCAATGCGAGCACTACTGCTTGGCGGCAGGAACAGGTACGGTGGTAGTACTTCTCCGGACGAACTCTTCCACAAGAAGTTCAAAATAGAGTGAGTTAGGTTATGCTAACTCAATAATTGGATAGGTACCTACTTGACTCTATATTATAATAACTTTTCATTTAAAAAACCGACTTCCGCCATTGTATTCGACTAAATATCGGGATGAAAAAAAAATAGAAAAAACCATAGTGGTGAAAGGGCTATGATACTTTCTGAGTGCAAATGCTTGATTTGTTGTTGAAAATACCAAAATCGCTACAATATTTGAGGAGTTCCCTCAATTCCTCATGGATTCCATCATCAGAACTGGATTCTGAAAAAAAATGGGACCAATCTGGAAGTATATCTATTCAAATAAAAAAAGAATTTTTCAAATTGGTTTATAAACAAGGGAGATATGAGGTAACAAACAATAAAAAAAAAAACGATTTGAGAACCTCCTCCTTTTTGTGAAGTCGGTTAAATAGCGACGTTTGACAGTAACGATCACACAATTTACGCCTGTCGAGAGGTAGAGAATAGCCCTGCGGATACCTGGTTCGAAAGTTATCCTAAAATATATACATACATTTGTTATTAGAACTTCTTGTGAAAGAGTTTGTCCGAGGATGTACTACCACCGTGCCTATTTCTGCCGCCAAGCCAGTAATGCTTGTATTGCTGTGTTCCAGTTTGACGGGTATGGGTGCCGGTGAAATTACATGAGACTATGGTGCATCAGGTGGGCCGTATGCTTGTTTGATTGCCCAGAAAAAAAAATACATTCATACATACAAATCAAATAAGTTGACACGGAAAACTCACTTCGCTCTTTTAAAAATCTATTTACCTTCACTTTAGGACTGACATCCTGTTTCCCAAGCTCATGTCTTACACCTTCATACGTCGAGATGTAGAACACTCCTGAGATTATTTGAAACTGTAACACAATAGTATATTATCAATTAGAAATATAAATATTGGCCAAGAGGTGCAGTGTCATGAAATCAAATAAAATAAAAACAATTTTATTAATTGAAATCACAAGGATCATTTTGAAACGTCTTATAAATACAGGATGTTTTTTTAAAATGGGACTTGTTGACTTTGTCTAAGGCCATTAGAGGTGTTCTGAAACGTGCCCGTACCTGAAAACAGCAATAGGGAGGCCATTTTAAAAATGTATTGCGATAGTTTTATTCACGTAGGTACCAGATTGCTTACAAATTGTATGAGAAAACATTTTCTTAAATTTGACTAATTTCTGCTGCTCGGATTTTTTTCTTCCGATACAATGAAACAATCCTTACATGAAACTGACTCGAAAAAAAAACGCATTAAATTTTTTTTTGATTAAAACAACTCATTTTTATGGATGTTTCACGCTTGACCAAAAAAATAACTATGCCAAAATCGTTTTCATACATAATGAGTAAATTGTTCCAAAGACAGTTTTCCCGTATCTCTTATGGATTCGGATATCCCCATACTGTCCCATTTCAAACAAACACCCTGTATATGTCGTATCCTGGTCATGAGCACAGATACAGCAGCAAAGAGGCCATATTCATGACAACCGAAGTTGAAGCGAAACGTAAGCGCCACCTGGTGGCGTTATTCAGAGTCTACGAGCGGCGTGTGTACCGTTTAAGTAATAGTTACTATACGTGACAGTGCGACTGTCACGAGATTTTTATTGTAACTGGAATGTTTTTAAATTAGAGAATTAGGCCTCTGAGGTTGTCCACCATAGGGATTAGATTCTAGGGTTCTGATGTTGTTCACCATAGGGATTAGAGTCTAGGGATCTGAGGTTGTTCACCATGGGGATTAGAGTCTAGGGATCTGGGATCTGAGGTTGTCCACCACGGGGATTAAAGTCTAGGGATCTGAGGTTGTTCACCATGGGGATTAGAGTCTAGGGATCTGGGATCTGAGGTTGTCCACCACGGGGATTAAAGTCTAGGGATCTGAGGTTGTCCAGCACCATTAAGTGTTATGCCTTTTTTTAGGCATATACTCACACTAGAGAGCCAGAACCCCCTGTAGAGTCCGGAAACTCCTTCGTATTTGTATATTTTCGATATCGCTTCAGAGATGCCACTGTACGCCTCCTTTTTGCGCTGGATCTGTATTTGTGTTTTGACCAGCGTGAGTGGGTATAGCGCGCATCTAACTGGAAATAAATGTAAATTTTTATCATGGTTATTAACATAATTATCACTAGAAACGGGATATTTATGTGTAAAAATTGTGTGGTACCAGTTGCTCGTCCGGATACCGTTAGTGTGGTGTGTCGAGATGGAGTTAAGTGTGACAATGAAACTGATGGTAGGGGTGTTCGTAATAAAAGAGTGAGAAAGAGGGTAGATCGTTACGGCTACCAATAACAATAAAAATCGACTCGCAGAGACTTCAGTTTACCCGTGATCATGGCGCATGAAACTGTCGAAATATCGGGAATCAATAAAGCTCAAAAATCATGGTAAATATCCCGTTTCTAGTGATAATTATTTTTTTCTTCTTATTTTTAAGACTAATGTTTGCTGCACTTAGCTGTTTGTAAAGCCGCGTCCGCTGCGCTAATTTTACTAACAAAACATATTAGCAAAACATGTTATATGTTTAGGTTAGGTTATGTAGGCTTTAGTTAAAAGATTTTGTAGTTACTGAATTATCCAATTAATTATTAATGTATAGACTAATGATTACAATAATTAAGTAATTACTACAAATAATTGATCTATATAAAGACCATCGCAAACAATACCTCAACTGACTCTGATCACTACCAGATGATGGCTGCATTGAAATGCTGAATGGTAAACAATCATCATCATCGTGTAGAAGTCCACTACTGGATATAGGCCTCCCCATTAGACTGCCAAAACGAACGGTCTTGAGCCGCCTCCATCCACCGACTTCCTACTACGTTTATAATGTCTTTAGTCCATCGAGTGGAGGGCCTTCCTCTACCGCGTCCGGTTTGTGATCGCCATTTGAGAACCTTTATTACCCAACGGTTATCAGAGGCCCAATTCTTTAAATTATTCTATAACTACACTGAAAGTTAACGGAATCGAGACTGAATTGTGAATTGACAGAAAGTTGGTATTCTGCTCCCTCATAAATAACAATTTAGTCTACTTTCAATTCAAGATGACTACCATTAGAGTAGGTTGGTTATATATATTATTGGAAAGAGTAAAGAGAGATTCCATCTACTTAAGCTAAAATTATCGAAAACACTTTGAATCGTTCAAGTTTTGGTCACATTTCGATATAATCACATTACAGTGTTGTATTTGAAGTTAAGAGAATACCATTTCTGACATTTAAGACATCGACACAAGATCGAAACATGATCCGAACTCTATTTTACTATTTTTTAGTTATGAGAATTGGGCCTCAGTTCTTCGAGCTATCAAATCATTATAATTTTATTCATTGAAATCACAAGGATCATTTTGAATCTTTTTATATAAACTTAAATTACTCCTGTTCCAACGCAACCAAGCCTAGCAGAATCAGGCAACAAACACGGCTTGGCTTACATAAATGGTCCGTCTTACCACTAGGTGAGAAGCGCCTGTGTGGTGCAAATAGACCTGCCCATTGCCACTTCAACTTGCTAATTCGGAGAGCTATGTCGGTGACCTTGGTTCTTCTACGGATTTTGTGGACTTAAGATATTATAATTTTATTTACCTGTGAAACTACTCAGCATGTACAATGGAAAGAATTTGCTTTTGTCCATCATACTCCATTCTATGGTTGTAATCATCTGTGGGGGTGGAGCGTCGACCATCGTGGCAGCCATGTCACATTTATCCGTCTCGCTCTTGCAGATATTGTTGTCTCTTGTTTTTGTGGTCCATAGACTTAGTAACATTTATTGCTTTACAAATATATTTTTTCTCTCACTAATATACACAGCTCGTCACTAAATTAAAATTCTTTGGTAACTAACGATTTTAAAGTTTCAAAAACTTTTGTATTTTATACAATGTAAATAATATAATGGAATTTTGTGATTTGTAACGTAAATATTGTAATAATAACGAAAATAAATATGTTTTCTGTTTATGTAGTGATTGGATCTCTTTTATTGTTTTTCTTTGTTTCACTAAGTTATGTACAAGTTCCAAAGTAATTTGTTTTTTTTATTTTTTATTGGTACTTCCATGGTGGCTCAGAGACGGTGGCTTTTCTCTATGATGCAGCTGAAAAACAAATAAATGTATTACTTTTTAATGTGTTGGGAGTTTCAGTCAAGTCTTTTCAATGTCAGTCCTTGACTTGGGACTGACTTTGGTGTAAAGAGTGCTAAGCAAAGTCTCTATACCAGCCCCCCCATTACAGTATGGCAATGGGGAAATGAGGTCAAGTTTCTCCTATTCCAGTTTCATAAGATTTAGATAGCGCTAAGGCTGTTAAAATTATCCCCATTACCATTTGCTACTAAAGTCAAAGTCAAAAAGAACTTTATTCATTGAAATCACAAGGATCATTTTGAATCGTCTTATATAAAATTAAATTATTCCTGTTCCAACGCGACCAAGCCTAGAAGAATCAGGTAACAAACTCGGCTTGGCTTACATAAATGGTCCGTCTTACCACTAGGTGAGAAGCGCCTGTGTGGTGCCTCGGAGCAAGGAGTTGCTGATACATAGTAAACGAGAACTTAAAAACCTTAGGAAGGTAGTCAAAAGTAAATAAACATCAGCAAAAATATGCAAGACAGCACACGCTACGCTTGTTATACGTATAAATAATAATCTAATACAAACATGTAAATAGGTAAGTACAGATATTGAAAATTTCCATTTTAGCAGTCGAGGGGCAGAGCGACATCAGGCCACGCGGCTTTATCATTAATATAGTCATCAAGAGTGTAATACGCTTTCTTAATTAGATTCATCTTTATGTAGGATTTAAATCTTCGAATAGGAAGTTTAGATGCACCTTCTGGAAGTTTATTATAGAACCGTACAGAATTCCCCATAAAAGACCCACTTACTTTCTTTAATCGAAATTTTGGTATATTTAGTTTGTGTACTGTTGTTGTTGTACTGTAATTGGAGGGCAGATCCCTATGCTGGTATGTAACTGGACCTTAATAACAACTGCATACTATACAATGCTGAAGTGTGTCCGTTTTAAGAATGGACTCCTTTATCACCTACTACAGATGTTGTGAAAGCTGACTAAGGGATTACACCAGGGGATGTGCTGCAGCATCCATCTGCACCCCTATTCCCCAAATGAAAGTTTTTTTTTTTATACTGTTTTCTAGCAAACAAGCATGCGGCCCACCTGATGGAAAGCAGTTACCGTAGCCTATGGACGCCTGCAACACCAGAGGCATCACAAGCGCACTGCCGACCCTGAGACATAAAGATGAAAAGTCTCATGTGCCTGTAATTTCACCGGCACCCCCTTTAAACCGAAACACAGCAATGCGAGCACTACTGCTTGGCGGCAGAAATAGGTACGGTGGTAGTACTGCCTTGGACGAACTCTTTCACAAGAAGTTCTACTACTAAGTCACTTGGTGACTAACGTTTGACAAGTAAAATGACCATCAATTGCTCAAAATTATCATTAAGAACTGTCAATTGATGGTAATTATACTTGTCAAACGTTAGTCACCGAGTGACTTTCAATTAAGGAATAGGGGGGCAGATCAGTCAGTCAGTCAACACCAAAACAGTGATCATGTACACCAATCCGCCTGCCAAGCAATGTGATTATGGCCAATCCCCTCATTACATTAATTGCCCCTGTACAGCAGTGGACATCTAAAGGCTGCTGATAATGATGAGTTGTCTGATCACCTTGAAATGGCAATGCCAGTCAGCACAGCATCCCATCAGGCAACTGACACAAACTGATGGGGCAAGCAGTGAACAGACTGCAGCAAAGGAGTCATGATCCTCGGCAATGAGAGAACGACAAAAAAGGGAGGATCCCACAATAAGCGCTCTTGTACACGAGCGGCAAATTGCCAACGGCAGAGGCAACTGTAGCCGTCGACATCTGTCGGCGGCAGCCGTCAACGCATCAGCGGCAGGCGTCAACGCATCGGTGGCAGCCCTCGACCTATAGCGACGCTTGCAGTTGTTGTAGCAGCTCTATGGCTGCCGCACAACTTCGATGATGACATGTCAAAGGCTGCGGCTGCCGCCGACGGGTGCAGTTGCCTCAGAGAGCTGATTCTAACTATTTTGCACACAATTGACACGGACGTCTCGTGTAGTGTAGTGTGTATTTTTGTATGGCGAGACCGATGAGCGCCTCTAGCGTACACTCTGTGAACCTCATTTTCCATACAAAAATCCGTGTTACACTACACCTGAGCTCCGTGCCAATTGCTTGTTAAAACGTAGAATCAGCTCTCTACTGTTGACATCATGCCGCTCGTGTATAAGAAGCCTAAGTGGGGTCAGTACAAGCTATCCATGAGAAACACCTATTAACCCTTGGAGTCGCAGCCTCTAAGAAGAAAAGGGATTAATAAGGTGACCCAGTACTAAATCGTTAATTGTGGATTTGAGGCCTAATTGATATCATAAAATTGATACCTGTACAAGAATCCTGATGAATTTGCTTATTGTTTTCTTGTATTCACATGTAATAATCTAATTAGGATTGTCTACAACAACCAAGAAAGCAGCGAGTCTAGGGTTTAAGGTATAAAGTATTTACTTAAAACATGTAGGTATGATAATACAGATTATACAAAATAAATTTCATGTCAGGTACTATAAGCTAAGTTCTGTTGTAAACGTAGTGATTACATGCTCAGCGAATTTGGTTAGCACCTGTGCCAGGTTGCTAATTCTTCTTACCTCTTGTTTGATCTATAAACTCTATTTATTTCCTACGGTAAATGTACGCGATATCAAATAATAACATGACTGACTACACATTAATTTAACATTTTAGACCATTTTTTTGTGTAGTAACCTATGAACAGAATTATCTAACTGAAGTTAGTGTACATAGACTAGACGAGATAATACGCAATTACGGATAAGATAACAAAGTATACCTGATTCAATACTAAAAAATATTGTGAAGGACATGATTCGATGGTTTAATCTATTAAGCCTATTTATATCACTTTTTCAGCTGTAAAATTTCACAGCAGCTGTAGGCCGAAAAAACACTTCCTTTTATCTTGTCAATGGCAAGTACAAGGTAAAATGTAAATTTGATCTATTAAAAACTACCAATAGAAAAACGCAGGTGATTTATACTTACAGATGAATATTATGGAGTCCCATAACAGAAGTTGAACGACGAACAGCGTATGCAGCAACTAAAGCACTAAACACGGATTTGTAAAATGTTTTATGTAATAATTTGCTCAATTTAGTATAGTTACACCATGGAAAATAGCATTAACTTGTTCTGTGTGAACTATCTGTCTAGCTAATCAGCTGATCGGTCGGCCATTTTTGGTAGCTATTGATTCCTCCCTCCCCGTCTAAAAAAGTACCTACTCTGTGGTATTGTTTTTTATGCCGCGCCTCAGAATAAGGACTACATTATTCTGAGTGCCGCGCCGTGGGTACCACAGATTACTAATTCTAATGATTGAAGAAATTACATAACTAAATGCTGACAAAATTAGAATGGATATTCTAGCCTCGCATCATGCTAAAAATAATTTTAAAGACTTTTGGAAATGTACGAAGAAGCTCAGTCCTAGACCTAGTGTCCCTCTGAGTGTTGCCGGTGTTACGGAACCTAGCGACATAGCAAACATGTTCGGCTCATTTCCAGGTAGAACCTTCGCCTATCGTAAGTGCACCGTCACCGCCGGTGCTCGATACTAAGGAGAATTTGTCCGCTTTGTTACCGGGGGGCTTCACTTTTAAAGAAGTGGAGTTGTTGTTAAACGCATGACAAGATGTAAGTTCCCAGGACATGACGGTCTCAGTATTGAGCACTTGCAGTGGGCTGGTGTTCATCTGCCTAGAGTCTTGTCGATGTTCTATACATTCTGTATAAGGCACTCTTACTTGCCGAGTGAGTGTATGAAGACGGTGGTTGTTCCAATAGTCAAGAATAAAACTGGTGACTTATCTGACAAGAGCAATTATAGGCCCATCTCTTTAGCTACCACTGTGGCTAAGGTACTGGAAAGTTTGCTTGATCGCATCCTGAGCAGTCATCTGCAGCTGAACGATGCCTAGTTCGGCTTCTGACCGGGGCTGTCGACAGAGACTGCTGTCGCGACGAGTAGCTCGCGAAATAAATGGGTAACATAACATAACTTGACATAACATCTTGATATAGTGAGACGTGTAGATAATGAGACATTAAAGCATGAGTTTACTTGTCAGAAACACCGACCTCAACGGAAGGATCGCCATAGACAAAATATATGGTTTATGGTTTGGTACTGCCCTGAGGCATTATTGGCGGTAACGCCAAAACATACCATATTTAATTTTCACATAAAGTGCAACGGCAAAATGGCGGTTCGGTGTTTCAGCAAGGGAAACGTGTGCCTCGACGGTGGCATCTCATCTAGGAGAAATAAAGCTAAGTACTTATGATAAGTAATAGTTATTCCACCCATCAACCAAGTTCTAACTAAAGTAATTAAATATCGTACAATAAGAAAGTGTTTCTGATGCTCTTACGGTTAGTTAAATAATGAGGAGCCTCGATGCTTCAATGCGAGGTACTCATTAAACTCAAAAGAGAAACCTCGATACTTCAATGCGAGGTTCTCGTCAAAGATGACCTGCGGAAAGGCTGCTGTGGTCTAAAGAGAACACTCGATAATTCAATGCGAGGTTCTAATCCAAAAGGAGGTCAATTGGCAACCTGGTTGCGGTTTTCCTTCACAAGTAACTGAATTGGTATATCTGAAGGTGTGTAGGTGCCTAACACTTCAGCCAATTAAAATCACATCTAAGACAACAGAAACTTCCTAAATATCTAAATAGAATAATGATGGTTGGAATCAATTTCAATTTCTAAATACAGATGGCGATGCAAACCAGTAAGAACTAAGAACCTCGACAACTCTTAAGCGAAGCAAACATACCCCGTTATTGGAGATCGTTCTCGGATAAGCCCAGGTAGACAATACAAGTATTATATCTTCTACTCTTCAATATTTCCTCTAACAACCAAAACTATTTCGCGACGCCTCCACCCGTTCATATTGTACGCCAGAGCTGGCCACTCTGTGAGTGCGACGTGAGGGTTAGGATAGGGCGTCGCGACATGGTGGAGATGCAGGGATATCCGAGAATGGTATTCATTAACAGTTTTACAAAGCAAGAAACATTGCCTTTGTTTACAAACAATTTTTGAGAACAAATTTCAAATAAATAAAATTCAAAGTTCTTACTGGTGCTGCCATCTGTGGAAGCTTACTGTAAGTTTATCGTTGAAATAATTTACGTCAGCAATAAAGAAACATGCCAAAATGTCGAAAAGTTAGATACACGTCTCGCTACTATTGACTCTTGATAAAATTATGTATTTTACAATGTAATTATTATCGCAATAAACCATCACAAGGTATATATTTGATATTATTTGAAAAAAGTGAGTGTTACAGGATATTGATTTAACGCATCAGTACCACGATGGTAACCTAGATGGCGTTTGTTGTTATAAGAACGACATAACTTTCATTAAGTTTATCACTTTGTTTTGTTAAATTATGTAGAAAGTGTTGTTTTTTATTCATTTTATGATTTATTATAAGGATATAATCATTTATAAACACATGTCTGTAAGGATATAACTTCACAAATTAAAATAAATCACTAATTCATTACAGAAAAGAGAAGTTGCGGTGGTGTTGCCATTGCAATAAAATAATTTGTTATACGCAATCAATTTAATGATCGATTGATTCGAGTACTTATGTTGAAAACTAGTACTACGTAGTAAATACCGTTGTTAACATAGCCAAGCTGCCCATTTAATGGCAGATGGCAAAACAAACTAAATGTATGTACATACATGTACATACATCATCATGTGTGTCTCTATGTATTTACATTTTGTGAACATATGCTGATAGCATATAACAAAATATAAACAAAGTGTATTTGTATCGATGATGTTGATTCATGATGATAAACTACACAACTAAAATTATCTTGTGTACGACGGCTACACGGGAAGAGATCTAGTTACTCGACTGAAATGCTCTTGGTTCATTTGGTCGAGTGAAAAAATTCATGAAAGGAAAGGCAGATTCTTTAGTTGCTAATAGAACTAATGAATTTCACAAATAAATAAATAAAATTGTAATCTGTTACAAACAATGGCTTTATGCATTTAACAAATATATATAATAAGCAAAAGTTAAATCGAGTGAGAAATGAGATCGATAATCGAATCGATTTTTCCAATATGTGGTGTATCCTGAAACAATTATGGCAACATTTCTTTTTTCACTTTTTGAAAAAGATATTTTTTTTGCTAAGTTTGTTTATGTTATTGAAAACTGATTATTTTACCTTTAAAAACGCCGGTGTATGTGTTTTAAAGGTTATCTGAAAGTAAATATTTACGTCACAGTGACTTAATCTACATTGTGAATAAGTTAAGTGTGTCAAAGTTTACAAGAAGGTCAGTACACTTTAGATGTCTTTTGATTTAACTCTTGACTCCATGGCAAACTTTCATTTTGTTGAGGTTTAAATAATATTGTCCAATACCATGATATAATCTCATGATAACATGCAAAACTTCATATTTCTCTCGCCAAGATAGCGTGAGATTGACAAAATATTACCTAAACAATTCAGTTAGGCAATAATAAAACTAAAATTTATTTGTGGAAAATTGTAGGTACCTACCACAAACCTAAGAGACCGTGTTAGGTACATGATAAAACCCATGTGGGTACTTGCTTATTATTTCTACAAAACTATTATACTTCAGTGAAAAAGATATTACTTAGAGAAAGTTACCTACAACTCCAGATATAAAGAGCAGGTAAACATCTGAAGCAAGCAATAGTTTATGCTTGAATAATACTACATAGTTAATTTACAATAAATTAAAATGTAGACATCTCTTTATGAATCGTTTGGTCTGGACTGACCAAAGCTTGTATTAGAGATGTCTGAGATAGATCAAAACTTACATAGGTACTGTTAGTTATTGTTTATGAACACAAGAATAAAATGTTTGCTCAGTGTGCGATTCGAACCCACTAACACGACCTTCACATGCAGACGCACAGCAAATTAGGCTACAGTGTCATCAATACCTACAAACAATTAAATAAATAATTCTTAATTTAAGAGAGATTACAAAATATTTTACACTGTAAGTGCATAGTGGTGTCTACTGAGAGAAAGGCAAACTGTACAACAAGAGTGATGCTGTCACACTGTGCCCATTGTCAATTATATGACTGATTGTGTGCGCTCTGTGATTGTATGTACATTAGGAACGTTCTGAAGTATCAAGTAATAATTACTTACCTATACAAGGTGTTTCATAACATGTATACCAACATGAAAGGGGATGATTCTCCCATGAAGTTTTCCTAAAAGGAAAGTTGAATTTTCTAAATTTTCTTCGCAGGAAAGTTGTTTAAATTGATATGTTACACCTTGTATACTAAGTGTGATACATTGAAGTGAATAAAATAAAAATGAAATAAAATGATAATCAAGTAGGTAGTATGAATTAAAAATATTCCAACGCAGTTAAATTTGTACAACAAATTAAGAGTTGTACCTGTGAAGGTGTAATATAATATTACAGACCGTCAATATGGAAGAAAGTATGCTCGTCATTCTTCATGGCTTGTGTAACAAAATAAAATCTCTGTCCGTATGTGCTCGAAACATAACTAACAAACTCACAAATGAAACAAATGACTTGACTTTGCATGAAGCAAGAGTGATATCCTCCAAACTTCACACCTGTCTCCAACGGCTGGAGAGGGAACTAAACAATTATTTTCGACTTGTAAACCAACCAGAAGTAGACGAGGTCTCTGTCTTCTCTGCAATACAACTGGAAGCCGAAGAAAACTACTGCGAACTCAAAGTGAAAATTGAAGAATGTGGAAATTCAACAACAAATAGCAACAACAATGAAGAAGGTTTCATATCCGGAAAACTACCTAAGTTAGAATTGCCACAGTTTGAAGGTAGCGTTCTTGAGTGGCACCAATTTTGGGACCAATTTAGTTCTAACATTCACAATCGTAAGTTGCCAGAGGTTGACAAGTTATTATATCTAAAAGCTTCTTTAAAAGGAGAAGCCAAAGGAGTGTTAGACGGATTAGATATAACAAATAAAAATTATTCAATAGCAGTACAATCTTTGAAAGATAGATACGGGAAACAAACTCAAGTGGTTGATGCACACTATTCTTCACTCTACAAAATAAATCCAGCAGACAAGACCATATCGGATTGTCGAAGGGTCTTAACTGAAATTGACAGGCATTTGAGAGTATTAGACTCGATGGGTGAAAACATTAACCATAATCACTTGAGGTTCATGGTGATGGAGAAATTTCCAGAAGATATTATATATTAAAAAAAAAAAAAAATAAATTGGAAATTATAATATCAGCACGAGAAGATGCAAATAGATTTACGCAAGAGAAAAACCTAAATGACAAAGAATATTACACTGTAAAGACACTTCATTTCACTGGAGACAGTGATCACACAAATCTAAAGAGAAAATTGGAACAAAAGAAACAAGAGAAAACTAACTTTGGAATCAAGAAAGGTGAAACGCGATACCATTCAACACAGAACAAGGGACTCTCTTCTCAGAAGAACAACGGGAACAAACAAAATTACACAAACTATCAAGGAAAAAACAAAGAGAAAAATGGACCACCTAGGAAGAAGCCTAAATATCATTGCGTCTTTTGTAAAGAGTCACACTATAATGACGAATGTACTAAATTCAGGGAAATAAAGGAAAGAAAAACCCAATTAAAGAACAGATGTTACAGTTGCTTTGGACTAAGACATTCTTATGCAGAATGTATGAATAAAAAGGAATGCATTCATTGCAAGAAATTTGGGCATAATCGCGCTTTATGTCCTGTTAAATTCTTAATCGTAAAGGGAGATAAGTAACAACGATAATTGAAGCAGCACCTGATCTAAGAGAACAAACTGTAGAACATCCAAGTCATTACCTTCCACATCATGGGGTAAAAGTACCTGAAAAGGCTATAAGAATTGTTTATGACGCGTCATCTAAAACGAAGAACAGTAAAAGTTTAAACCAATGCTTGTATTGTGGACCCATGATGTTAGAGGATCTGACAGGATTACTCATAAAGTCCAGATGCCATCCAGTAGATGTATGTACAGACGTCGAGAAGGTGTTTCTACAGAATGCTCTCAAGGAACGATGTTACTCGATTCCTATGGTTGAAAGACACAGAGAAACCCGTTACAGAAAATAATCTACTTCACTTGAGATTTACAAGAGTTCCGTTCGGTGTTATCTCCAGTCCATTTTTGCTCAATGCAACAATCAGATTACATTTACAAAATTCAGACAATGAACATATTAAGAGATTAACTAAAGATATCTACGTAGATAATGTCGTTACAGGTACTAAGACAGTGAAGGAAGCACTCCAACTTTACAAGAAGGCTAAAGAGACTTTCTATCAATTATCCATGAATTTGAGAGAATGGAGTTCGAACTCTGAAGAATTTATAAAACAAGTACCTGACTCTTGTAAAGAGAATGAGATTAAAGTTCTTGGACTAAACTGGAAACTGAAAGAAGATACACTTCAACTAAAGACTAAGGCTATTATCATACCAAAAACAAAAAGAGATGCCTTGAGAGTCATAGCGTCAATCTATGACCCATGTGGATTTGCTGTACCATCACTATTGTCTAGCAAGCTTTTCATTCAGAACTTGTGGAAAGAGAAGATAAAATGGGACTCATCATTTTCTGAGACATTAAAAAAGGATTGGTCAAAAATATTTAACGAATTAGAAGAGGTACAGGAGATCTCTTTGCCCAGATGTTACTTCAGCGACGTTACTACAACAACATGTCAAATCCACTGCTTCACAAACGCTTCTTTGAAAGCCTACGCCGCAGTAATCTACATCGTTGATAGCAAAGAAATAAATTCGTCTTAGGAAAATCAAGGCTAGTTCCTTTGAAAGATCAAGACAATCTGAAAATACCACAGCTAGAGTTGCTGGGAGTATTAATTGGAGTCAGACGAATCAAATATGAATCCCAATTTCTACAATTCAACATCACAAATTTCCATCGACTGGTGCAGGTCGGATAAACTTCTCACACCATTCCTGGCCAGAAGAGTCGAAGAAATTAAAAGGGATAAAAACCTAATTATACGATCTGTTCCATCAGAACTAATCCCAACGGACGTTGGTACAAGATAGTTCAGCTCTAAAAAAGATAAAGTTAGATGGCTGACTGGTCCTCAGTTTGTACTGCAACATCCAGATTCCTGGCCGTCTGGAAACAGAGAGATTTCTATTCTTTGTGTGGGGGAGGGTCTCCCGAAAGATTCACAAAGATATATAAAAGATACAGAAAAGACAACCAATATAGAAAATCAAGATATAGACATGAGAAATAACCATTACAAGACTGACGTTATAATTGCAAAAAGGGTAACAAAATTAAACAGCTAAAAACTCTACAAGCCAAACACTTCCCGAACGAACTTGAAGGAAAATTAACAAGCCTTAAAACAAATCTAAGGTTATTTCTGGATGTAGATGGAGTCTTAAGATGTAAAGGATGTCTAAAGACCACAACTGGCGCCTTGGTTTAGAGTATTTTATGAAAGACTAATTGGAACAGTAAAGAATTATATGAGAAGAACATTAGAGAAACACATGCTGACCAATTGTTACATTAGTGAAAGAAATTGAAGCAACAACCAACACAAAACCAATAACTTGTGTCGATTACAAATTGGTGCATATTCTGAAATCATTCTTAACTATGGGAAAATGCATAACGATAGAAGGTTCAACCGAAGATTTTTAGTGCAACGCACTACGACGAAATCCAACCTTATCAAGGCTTGGAAAAGAGGTTTAGTTATTCTCAATGAATGCAAGGACATGTTCACATATAGATATTTACAAAGTCTGCGTGAACGATATGGACATTCCGCCAAACAACCTAGAGTCACAGCAATGGTTATCCCGAAGGTAGGACAAATTGTGCAGATAAAAGGAGATAGTAAAAATCAAGAAAAATGGAAAGTCGGAAAAATTTCTTCATTGGTCACTGGTTCGGAAGGACTTTGCAGAATTGCAAAGGTTGAAGTTGGAAGTAACGAATTTGTTAGGTCATTTATAACCAATGGAATTGGAGGACAATGAAGAAATAGAATAGGACGAGAATACATCAGAAAAAAGGAATGAGAAATCACAAAACTTAACTGAATACCAATCGATACCAATGGAACTGGAAGTCATAAATTCAGAAGTCATATTATCAGATAATTTAGAAAAGGAGAAGTAATATAGAGAGTCGAAAATAATAACGGAAAAGAGTATGTTAGGAGACATGGATAAAGTATCATAGAGCACGGGCAGAGAAAATTTATTAAGCTAAAAAGAAGATCAACCTGAGAAGTCAGTTTAAGTAAATAACGGAGTCAAACAAAGATGAGGCGCGGCCACCAGAGCTTTGGAGAAAATTGCGGAGTGGACGTGCAACCTGCTAACCTCGTTCTTAGATGTACGGGCGGGAGTGTCACGACGAGTAGCTCGCGAAATAAATGGGTAACATAACATAACTTGACATAACATCTTGATATAGTGAGACGTGTAGATAATGAGACATTAAAGCATGAGTTTACTTGTCAGAAACACCGACCTCAACGGAAGGATCGCCATAGACAAAATATATGGTTTATGGTTTGGTACTGCCCTGAGGCATTATTGGCGGTAACGCCAAAACATACCATATTTAATTTTCACATAAAGTGCAACGGCAAAATGGCGGTTCGGTGTTTCAGCAAGGGAAACGTGTGCCTCGACGGTGGCATCTCATCTAGGAGAAATAAAGCTAAGTACTTATGATAAGTAATAGTTATTCCACCCATCAACCAAGTTCTAACTAAAGTAATTAAATATCGTACAATAAGAAAGTGTTTCTGATGCTCTTACGGTTAGTTAAATAATGAGGAGCCTCGATGCTTCAATGCGAGGTACTCATTAAACTCAAAAGAGAAACCTCGATACTTCAATGCGAGGTTCTCGTCAAAGATGACCTGCGGAAAGGCTGCTGTGGTCTAAAGAGAACACTCGATAATTCAATGCGAGGTTCTAATCCAAAAGGAGGTCAATTGGCAACCTGGTTGCGGTTTTCCTTCACAAGTAACTGAATTGGTATATCTGAAGGTGTGTAGGTGCCTAACACTTCAGCCAATTAAAATCACATCTAAGACAACAGAAACTTCCTAAATATCTAAATAGAATAATGATGGTTGGAATCAATTTCAATTTCTAAATACAGATGGCGATGCAAACCAGTAAGAACTAAGAACCTCGACAACTCTTAAGCGAAGCAAACATACCCCGTTATTGGAGATCGTTCTCGGATAAGCCCAGGTAGACAATACAAGTATTATATCTTCTACTCTTCAATATTTCCTCTAACAACCAAAACTATTTCGCGACGCCTCCACCCGTTCATATTGTACGCCAGAGCTGGCCACTCTGTGAGTGCGACGTGAGGGTTAGGATAGGGCGTCGCGACAACTGCCATACTGTGCCTCAAGCAAACTGTCCACTACTATACCGACAGGAAGACTCCAGTTTATGCTTGCTTCCTGGACCTGTCCAAGGCCTTCGATTTGGTTTCCTATGATGTGCTCTGGAAGAAGATAAGATCTGAAACTAGCGTACCTGATGAAATTATTAAAATTTTTGATTATTGGTACGGCAACCAAACAAATGTCGTGCGGTGGGGAGGGAGTGGTCTCCGATGCGTACAGGCTGAGGTGTGGTGTGAGGCAGGGGGGGCTAACATCTCCCCGGCTTTTCAGCCTGTATGTAAATGGCCTTATCGAGGACCTCAGTGGCGCCAGAGTCGGCTGTTCAATTTTGTTCCTTGCTCCAAGGTTCAATTGACGGTAAATTTATAAACAACATTAAAAAGAAGTTGCAATGATCTTCAGCCTTTATTAGTACCATTCGAGTATATACACTTTATTCATAGAAATAAACATAAAACTTACTGCAAAACACCACGAAAAACCGTTGAAAACAACTATAATGAAGCAGCTGTGACGACATGTGTTTGTGGGCTGAGTAAGCTCTGGCAACACTGATTGCATCCTCTCCTCCTATGACTATGGCATAAGGACACTGAATCCAACGCCAAAACAAAAATTAAAAAAAAAAAAAAAACCTCTCCTCTTTGGGACTATAACAGCGAATTTTAGCAAGGAAAATAATAATATAGGCCGGAGCCGGAGGATTTTTAGGGTCCTTGTTCCATAGCCTCAGTGAAGTGATTATGTGCTCAGTGCATAGCCTAATCCCCTAAAGTTCCAGGTTCAAAATCCCTAAATGAACACATCCGATTTGTTGGACACTCGTAACTCTATGAACTTATTATCAACCATCAATTCTGAATAATCACCGATATAGTAGATTATTATTCAGATCCCCTTGCGTAAGAAAGTGTACCTACGTAGTACACCTCCAGCCTCCAGGGTTTTACTTTTCAAGAATGTCTACTGTGTGCAGAGTTTGTCTTGCTGGCGACATCAGAATGCACCGCATTGAAGATAAAGAACTAGAAACATACGAATTCATTACAAGTGTCAAGGTCTGTACCTTCCCTGTCTGGACCTTTCACGTCATAATGAACGTTTATTTTAATGTTCACCCAACATCAGAGCTAATAAGTAATCAAATTTTGTTGCAGCTTGATACAGAAGTTGGAATGCCTAACACAGCATGCTACATTTGTTACTCGCAACTGCAAAGATTCCGTCGATTATCCGAAATGGCTCGAAGATCAGATAGAATCCTGAGACATGTATTTATCGAAGGCATTGAGGTAGATGGGGTTGGGGTGTAGCTAAGGGGCGCTGAGGAAAAAAGACTGACAAAATATCGCAGAAAAAAAAGACTTGGAAGAATCTCGCTCAAATTTGGTCCCATTATCTACACCAAAAAAAAAAAAAATTTTCATCAAAATTTGGCAGTCTTTTTTCCTCAGTGCCCCCTTATCGACACTCCGACCGCTATTATGTATATTTTTACAATGATACAAATTTATTGAATGTATTATAGCTGCGGTGTGTGTAGCCCTTATGGAATGTTTTAATTCTTTCCGAATAACCAAACCATAGTTTTTTTATTAGTGTTAATTGACCCTAAAAAATGTCATGCCAACCAATCAACATAGGTATAAGTAGTGGCATGAAACTCAAAGGATGACCTTTATTGCGCAGAAGTCAAAAGTAAGGCATCTTTGGGCAGGGTTGGCCTGATCGTCCCCAACCCATAAAAACACACTGGGTTAAATTGGGTAAAACCCAGCTGAAAAAACCCGTGGGTCTTTGACAAAAGTGGGTTTTTTAAATAATTAACATATAATATCTGATTTAAGCTGTAAAACGTCTTGAATTTTATAATGGTTAGCTACTACTTTATAAATTCTTATATTTTTTGGTAAAACTTAAGATTTTAATTAATTTGAGGTTTAGTAAATTAAATATATATTTAATATTTTATATAATGTTATCATATTTATGATATAATAGAAAATTCTTGAATCTTCATCAGAATCGGAATCATGTAGCTGGTCAAGACGACAATGAAATTAAATACATTTAAATCTAAATTAAAACAAAAAACTTTACTATCCCGAAATAACCCGAAAAACCTCGAAAATACCCAAAAACCCAAAAATACCCAGTGGGTAGATATTTTTTGAACAAAACAGGGTTTTTCGTTTTTCTTTGGGGATCTCTATCTATTATTTTTTGATGATATCAGTTCCATTGTTCCCTCTAGTTATCCACATCAAAATACACTTTCAATAACCAGCCCACATGTGGACCTCTAGAGCATGTTAGCCAGGTTTTAGCCATGTCTGATGCCCGCACACCTAATATACTCTGGGACAGGCTCACATCGAGCTGGTTAACTTTCCAAACCCTGTAAATTGGTTCTCTAATAGACGAACTTCGGGCTATATTCGATAGCAACTGCAAATCTAAATAATATTAAATTATTTATTTATTCATCCAAAAGTTGTTTACATACAGTTCAATTTAATAAGTACCATAAAAACCCTGCAAGGTTTGTCTTGGCACTTAGAGACGCTATAGCTGCAACACAATCAACAAAAAGGTTAGATAGTGTATATTATTATTTAACAAACACAATAGGCAAATAGTGACATAGAAACACACACTCACACAAAACTTAAGGATCTTTTGGAATCGTCTTTAAAAATTTTAATTACTCCTATTCCAACACAACCAAGCCTAGAAGAATCAGGCATCCAACATGGCTTGGCATAATTTGATGATCCTTCTTACCACAAACCTTAATAAGGTATTAAAAAGTAAAAAACATCAGCAAAAGTTTAAAAGACAACGCAGGCTACACTTGATGTACTTATTAATAACAATCTAATAAAAGCATGTAAATAGGTTGGTACAGATATTGCAAATTCACAATTTAGTAGTCATGAGGCTGAGCGACTTCAGGCCACACGGCTTTATCATTAGGTGTAATACACTTTCTTTCTTTATCTAGGATTTAAATCTTCGAATATAAAGTTTAGGTGTACCTTCTGGAAGTTTATTATAGAACCTTACAGAATTCAACATAACAGACCCACTAACTTTCTTTAATTAAAATTTTGGAATAAGCACTATCTATATAGTTAGTGTTTATTTCTCGTGTAATACCATGCATGTCACCGTTTTTCATAAAACTATCAAAGTGTTTATGTGTATATACTAATATTTCATAGATATATTGCAATATTACTGTGAGAATATTGATTTCCCTTAAAATGCTCCAGGCCTGCAACTTCCATATTATGTGGCTTGACTACACTTTCCTAAGTAAGGATCCTAGTAAGGAAGGCAGTAAGGAGGCTAGCTACTTAGTGATGATATTACACCATGTAGCTTCCTTACTCAGACGTGAAGCCAATAATAAATAAATAAAATAATAATAAAACAAACATGGCGTGTTTGTTTTATTATTATTTTATTTATTTATTATTGGCTTCACGTCTGAGTAAGGAAGCTACACGGTGTAATATCATCACTAAGTAGCTAGCCTCCTTACTGTCTTCCTTACTAGGATCCTTACTTAGGAAAGTGTAATGTGCACCAACCTATTTAGCTAGGATAATAAGCACTTTATTCACAGTTGTTTTTGGTTACAGGTGACGCACCAAACCTTCAACACGCTAAAGCTGGACAACATTCAAAGTTTGTCAGTGACACCTACACAGTGCATGTCTATAGATTATAACTCGTACACTGGAAGAACTGTTGTAACTGTTATGGAAGAACAAGTAGTTGTGAAAGAGGAAACAACGGCTGAAGATGAAGGAAAGATTGAAATCAAGGAGAGTGCTGTTGTAGATGATTTTGAAGTAAGTGATAGTTTGAATACAATGGAACAGTCAATCGAAGGAAGCAGTGAGATTAACAACATGGATTTGTATTTCTATTGTGATATGTGCAACAAAAGCTATACCCATAAAAAAAACCTGGTGAGACATCTGAGAACTCACACTGGAGAAAAGCCTTATGTCTGCAACAGATGTGATAAGGCATTCACACAAAAAGGTGATTTGGCAAAACACATGTTCATTCACACAGGTGAAAAGCCTTACGCCTGCAACAGATGTGATAAGCCATTCAATCATAGACGTGGTTTGACAAAACACATGCGAATTCACACTGGAGAAAAGTCTTATGCCTGCAACACATGTGATAAGGCATTCATTCAAAGAGGTAGTTTGATAGTACACATGCGAATTCACACTGCAGAACAGCCTTACGTCTGCAACATATGTGATAAGGCATTCAATCTAAAAGGTAATTTGACAAAACACATGCGAATTCACACGGGAGAAAAGCCTCACGCCTGCAACAGATGCGATAAGGCATTCAATCAAAAATGTAGTTTGATAGTACACATGCGAACTCACACTGGAGAAATGCCTTACGCCTGCAACATATGTGATAAGCCATTCAATGAAAAATATAAAATGACTAGCCACGTACGAATTCACACTCAAGAAATGCCTTACACCTGCAACATATGTGATAAGACATTCAATCTAAAAAGTAGTTTGACACAACATATGCATACTCACACTAGAGAAAAGTCTTACACCTGCAACATATGTGATAAGGCATACAAACGAAAACATAGTTTGATAGTACACATGTTAATTCACACTGGAGAAAGGCCTTTCGCCTGCAACATATGTTATAAGTCATTTAAACACAAAAGTAATTTGACAAAACACATGTTAATTCACACTGGAGAAAAGCCTGACGTCTGCAACATTTGTCATAAGGGATTCAGGGGTACAAGTAATTTGACAAAACACATGCGAATTCACACTGGAGAAAAGCCTTATGCCTGCAACAGATGTGATAAGGCATACAATCAAAGTGGTAGTTTGAAAGCACACTTGCGAATTCACACTGAAGAAGACTTACGCCTGCAACATATGTGATAAGCCATTTAAACAAAAAAGTAATTTGACAAAACACATGTTAATTCACACTGGAGAAACATAACATTTTATAAGAAGGTACAAAAAATGTGTAAAAACATGGAAATTCACAAAATAGGTTAAATTCCCCTTTCCTTCACTGGTTCTTTTGCGTGCGTTACCTTAGCAATATCTTGTCTCCTTTCAGGATTTGAATAGCATGAATAATTCGTATATAATCTCAAGTAATGCCCGAAATTAAAAAATTGTGCCTTCAGCCGTTTTTGAGTTATTCATGAAAAACAGATTTTGCTGGGGTAACGGTATTCCAGCAAAAACTTTTTTCCCTGGTTGGGCTAGGTTAGCACAAAGTAGCTAGAAACATAAGTTTTTATTTGTGCTTCTTGTGCATACATATATACCTTTTACCTACCTATAAGGATCAACTAGTTTTTTGTTTAATTTGTAAACTGTACTTAGTTTTTTGAACAAATAAATAAATAAATTATTAATTAAGTATCAAAATTATTATCTAAACCCTGAATATGTGGACCCTAGGATTTTAGAGAAATTTATTTTTTTGCTGAGGACATTTAAAAAATGACTTATCTCCAAAACTTTTACCCGCACTATCATGAATTTTACTACTCATCAGGGTTTCCCAGAAATGGTGGATAATCCTGCACGTGCGTGTGCGGGGGAGGGGGTGGGGCCCTATATCCCAATAAAAAAAATCTATTCCCAACAGTATGCGGTCTACGACATTTTTTGTAAAATTTAGAAATATCCCAGTTTTCCTCACATTTGTGGGCATCACATCCGCTATATGAGGCCTAGTTCGGATTTTTTTCTTTTAAAAAAACTCAACTACTTAGGATAGTAGTTAACTAGTAGTCCCTAAAGATACATTTTATTTCTGTTTATTTTACTGCCAAGTTTGAGCACCTGTGGTGTAAAAAAAATGTATTGGAGTTGTGTAGCCAACCACATACAAAAAAATTACCTACATCATAAGGATTGTAAAACAGTTGCATACTATCTACTAGTAAAAAAATAAATAGTAAAATTACTGAGCTATAGCTACTAATGCGTAAAAGTCAGTGACGGATTAAGACTACTTGATGCCCTAAGCAATCCACGCCTGTGGGCCCCCCTATCCGCATGGCCTAGGTCGGACTTTATGTCAACTTAAAACGCGTGAATTTTCAAATTGGTGGGGTTTTTGGTGACGTGAGAGTGAGACGTGATGACCTAAGGGCGGATTTTTTTTCTGCTTCTTCGGGTGCCCTCTTCAGACGTGATGCCCTAGGCAATTGCTTAATTTGATTAAGGGTTAATCCGTCACTGGTAAAAGTAGGCGTTTCATTACAAAGTTGCAAAAGAAAAAACAAAACAAATAATGACCAAAAAAGTATTTTTTATTAAAATAATCATAATAAACGTTCAATTTATTTATTTATTTTACAAAACGGGCAATACGTGTCATTTATAAAATGAAGTCGCGTGACTCCTTGAGGGAGCGTTTCAAAGAAATCAATATTCTTACAGTAATATCGCAATATATCTACGAAATATTATTACATACACATAAACACTTGGATAGTTTTATGGTAAAAAGTGACGTGCATGGTATTAACACGAGAAATAAACATAAACTAAATATACCAAAATTTCGATTAAAGAAAGTAAGTGGGTCTTTTATGGGGAATTCTGTACGGTTCTATAATAAACTTCCAGAAGGTGCATTTAAACTTCCTATTCGAAGATTTAAATCCTACATAAAGATGAATCTAATTAAGAAAGCGTATTACACTCTTGATGACTATATTAATGATAAAGCCGCGTGGCCTGATGTCGCTCTGCCCCTCGACTGCTAAAATGGAAATTTGCACTATCTGTACTTACCTATTTACATGTTTGTATTAGATTATTATTTATAAGTATAACAAGCGTAGCGTGTGCTGTCTTGCATATTTTTGCTGATGTTTATTTACTTTTGACTACCTTCCTAAGGTTTTTAAGTTCTCATTTACTATGTATCAGCAACTCCTTGCTCCGAGGCACCACACAGGCGCTTCTCACCTAGTGGTAAGATGGACCATTTATGTAAGCTAAGCCGAGTTTGCTGCCTGATTCTTCTACGCTTGGTCGCGTTGGAACAGGAGTAATTTTAGCTTATAAGACAATTCAAAATGATCCTTGTGATTTCAATGAATAAAGTTCTTTTTGACTTTGACGCGAAGTCGAAGTTCATCTAACGAGTTTATGGGTTTCTTGTAAACCTGCTCCTTCAAATAGCCCCAATAAAAAAAATCCAGAGGATTTAGGTCTGGAGAACGTGGTGGCCACTATATCGGCCCCAATCGGCCGATCCATCTGTTGGGATAGGCATCGTTTAGGTAATTCCTTACTTGCACAGCGTAATGTGCCGGACAACGGTCGTTCTGGAGCCATATTCTTTGCCGGATGGCTATTAGTGGCTCACCTTTTAATAATATTGGCAACTTGGTTTCGAAGAAATTGTAAATAAATCATGATATCATCTATCGATGATAGATGTGTGGTAGTTGCCACACGCCCTCTGATAGTCGGGGTCTACTCATTCATTCACTGAAAAAAATAAAACGTGGATTTCAAATGTACGAGGACAGTAAAAAAAAAACGGTAAAGAAAACTGATTTTTAAGTAATAATAAATGATCCCAAAACTTGCAAACAAATGGTCAGAAACAGTAAGAAGCATAACAGTTATTTGAAATGATTGAACATTACTATTCACTGTAACAATCAGTTTCCGATACGTATTACCGTTTTCTGACACACCGTTTTCTTTCAGTGACACAGTAAAATCTACTGTTCAAACTTAACTGTTTTCCGCCCAGTTAAATTTAATTGTCAAGTCAATTGGCTCCATTTTTACTGCCCAAAGCAATAATGGTTACCGAAAAATCGATTGGTTACACAGCTTATTTTTTTCAGTGTTCTTACGTGCTGGACACGACGGTGAATAGTCATCAGCTGGTTGAAGTCCAATGGGTTTGATGGGCCTATATGCCTCCTCTTATAGAATTCCACGACGAATGGTCTTGGCTGCCTCCATCCACCGACTTCCTGCTACCTTTTTGGTGAATGATGAGTAAAATTAAAATTATGCAGTAGATATTAATATCATCATTATCAAAGCAGTATCCAAAACCAGGAAGGGATTAATTGATTTTTGTAATGTTAGTCAAGATACTGTACTGACCGGGTTCGATTCCCGCCTCGGAACAAATATTTGTACGATCTGCAGATAGGTATTTTCTATGTACTTATAATAAAAAAATATCTATCTCTATGTAATGTATTGTATTAAGTATATCAGTTATCTAGTACCCATAACACAAGCTCTGCTTAGCATGGGGCTAGAAAATGTTGTGTGAAATGTCCAGCATTTATTTATTTTATCCTGCCTAACATAACACTCAACAATAACATAGTCCTGATCCTACACTAAGATTCCCTGTATCGTGGGTATCAGGTACTACGAGCACCATGGTACCCTAGCACCCAGACCCAGGACAAATATTTGCAGAACATGCTAATTTTTGTCCCGCAATGAGAAACGAACCCGCAATCTCTTGCGTCTCGGTCGGTTCTCGCCCTCTAATAACCTAGGCCCAATTTACCTCATTATCTTAATTATAAGTCCACTGCTGGTCATAGGAGTGGTTTTTGCCATTTACCTAAGTGGGGTCATTATGTAGCGCTTACTGCGTTTTCCATGCATAGGTAGGTATATTCAGTCCACGGATATTCGTGGGTCAAGGCGGGTGAGGCTCGATCACTTTTTAGGGTTCCGTACCTCAAGGGTACCACTGGGGGTATTTCCAAAGTTAGCAGGTAGTCTCCTAAGCACATTTTCCTGTAGCTACAGCTGTTAAGTACCTACCCTTACCTACTGCCCCGTCTCAAAAAATCTCTATAACACATCAAAAGTCCTTTGTTGATCGCATCGGTTTGGGACCTTTTTCGAAGAGACTTCGTCCATTTTTTAATTTTTTCTAGGGTTTTTCAGTAAATATCGCTCATTTACAGAAAGTGAGAGGCGCCCGCGCCGGCTATGATGTGTTCCTTTCTCCAAGGCGCCGCCGGCGCGGTACTGAGTAGATCCTCTTTGTACGGGCGGGACAGGCTAACGGCTGACGGCACACTGACAGAATTGTGACAGCTAGCCACAGATGCCATAAACTAAGAAAGAAGTGAAGTTATTTACTGTTATTTACATGAAGTTTTTTTGGTTGAGTATTCTAGCTAGTAGTGACTGTTTAATTTAATTTGTCACAATGGTAAGTGGATGTAAAGTACCGTAAATTAACAATTATAAGACTAATTCATCATCACATTGATTAATTATTCGTTTACTTACAGGCTCGTTACTTCAAAGAACAAGATATCGATGGTGAGTGAAATCGTTCTACCTACCTACTTTCTAGCGGCGATAAGATCTTTCTGATTGCTTTAGAAACCGTATTTGCAACGAATATCTCAATATTGATATATGTATATATATACTATATATTATATCGACGATATACGATTTGTATATGAATTGCATTTATTTGTACTGCATTTGTACCTTCTTAATTTGCCTACATACAAGAAAGCCCTACATTACTGCTATTACAGAATAACTAAATAGTTTCACAACACGGATCAGGCAAAAATGCGGATCAGTCACAAAAACCCACTGGATAAGTATCTCGTAATTTTGTAACTCTTGGTGTACCTGTAACATTCCAGAAGCCTTACCATGAGCTCTTATAGCGATTTAGTTTAAAAACTATTCAGTACAAAATATTGGTTCCGTGAAGTCTGCAGTTATATTTAAAGGCACAGTCAAAAAAGTCAAAAAGAACTTTATTCATTGAAATCACAAGGATCATTTTGAATCGTCTTATAAGCTAAAATTACTCCTGTTCCAACGCGACCAAGCCTAGAAGAATCGGGCAACAAACTCGGCTTGGCTTACATAAATGGTCCGTCTTACCACTAGGTGAGAAGCGCCTGTGTGGTGCCTCGGAGCAAGGAGTTGCTGATACATAGTAAATGAGAACTTAAAAACCTTAGGAAGGTAGTCAAAAGTAAATAAACATCAGCAACAGTAGCAGAAGGTGTATAGATATCCGCGATTAAAGTTATTTAATGATGACAGATGTCAACGACAAACCAATATTTTGTATTGAATCCCTATAAGAGCTTATGGTAAGGCCTCTGGAATGTTATAGGTACACCAATAGGTACTCATAGCTACCTTCAGATCAGTCCCATTATATTGCATGTGCAATACTTTTTGTTTTTGACCTTTCTGTCATCGTCTTTATTAAGTACAAATAGATTGTTAGTAATTTTATATTGTACGTTTTCAGAGTTCCGTGAATGCTTCTACCTATTTGCTCGTTCTGGACAGATCACATCTCTCGACGAACTGACTGTAGTGATGAGGTCTTTAGGCATGAGTCCTACTATTCAAGAACTGGCAGGTAGGTCAAGATTTTATTATATACCAAAAGTAACCGTGTTATCTTCTACATCAGAGCAGTAGGTGGATGTTGCTACCCATCCCCTGGCATAATGTCTTAGTCGCCTTATGCAACATTTACAGGAGGAGTTGGGCGAGTCATATTCTTAGGTTGATCACCACAGCCAATCTTTGACTTTGACTTGACAACGTCTGTGTGGCAAGGTTGGCGCAACATGTTCTTCCCTATCTTCCGTCATAACTTCCCCTAACCAGCTTGCAAACAGTCTCATGAAGACGTCCACAACCTTCAAAAGGATAATGAGGAGAGCCCCTCAAGATCTTATCTAGTACTTACTAGTGAAGCAGAATTATTGATATGCCACTGGGCTTATACCATTCATGTCAAACGCGAAGGAGACACGGAACTCTTGCTCAATGCCCAGACACGCAGACTACAAGAATTAAAGGAGACTAAAGAAAGAAAAAAAAACAAGAATCTTCCGTCATATCAGTACTCACACCATTCCTACATAATCATGTCATCTTACACACAGTCCATCCATCTCTGTTTAGGATGATACTCTGGTATCCATCCACATTCATCACGTTTTAACCGACTTCCCAAAAAAGGAGGAAGTTCTCAATTCGGTTGTGGTTTTTTTTTTTTTTTTGTAATGTTTGTTACCGCATATCTCCGGCGTTTATGAATCGATTTGGAAAATTATTTTTTTTATTTGAATAGACATACTTCCTGATTGGTCCCATTTTTTTCAGAATCCAGTTCTGATGATGGGATCCATGAGGAATTGGGGGAACTCGTCAAATATTGTAGGCATACATATGGCGATTTTGATATTTTCAGCAACAAACCATGCATTTGCATTCAGAAAGTATCATAATCCTTTCACCACTCTGGTTCTTTCATAATTTTTTTTCATCCAAAATTATTTAGTCGAATACAATGGCGGAAGTCGGTTTTTTAAATGAAAAGTTATCTTGTCCCACATCCCACGACACGGGCTTTGAGCCTAGTGTGGGTGGGGCCATAGTTTCTGTTATTTCTAGAAATCCATAATGTTACTCAATTTTTCCTTATTCGTTCCATGTATATTTCTGTACGGTACTATATTTTCTGGTAATCAAATATTTATCTTATCTTATCTATCTTATCTTGTAACATGGCATTGTTGCTGGTGCGCCGACGTCCGTGTGGCATGTCGTTCAGATTTGTATGTAGAACAACGCAGCGCACAGCCCTTGTGGCAGCGCTCTAAGTGAGATAAGGGCAGGGAGATAATGTCACTAGTTGGCGCTGCAATAATAAACAAGAAATCATAATTTAACCCAATGGTCAGCAACAGGCGGACCGCGGTCCGTTTGCGAACCGCGAAAGGTCGAACCGCGTACCGCCAAATATTATAATGTATGTATATGTATCCACTGAAGAATTTTGGCCCAAACATATGAAAAATACGAAAATTAAAAAAAACTAGCTATCAATTTGGCCACTATGTTTGGCTCGACATACATACTATGTGAATCATCTTTCTCAATGATAAATTTTTTGAAAAACAAATTTCTTTCGAGATTAATGGATGCCCACTTAGAAGACACACTTCGAATTTGTTGTACTTCTCGAGAACCAAATTATAAAAACTGACTCAAGACCGTCGGTGAAGTTTCTCACATTAATTTTAGGTCTTGTGTTTTATTCAATTAATTAATTAATAATTTTATTAATGAATTAATTTTAATTCAGAATTTTATTTGAAAACATTCAATAAATAGGTAGAAACTGTTTTTTTTCTGGACCTCGTTAAAATTTTCTCACAGTATCCAAACCCCACCTAAAACTACTTGCCAACCCCCTTAGAGAATCTAAGCCAACCCCCGATCTAACCTATACCATTTGTCTCATTCCAGGGTACTTAAAAGGAAAAGGAGGGAAGATGTCCTTTGCAGATTTCTTAGAAGTTATGCACATACACTCCAAAGCAGAGAATCTACCTTCCGAGGTATTTATTAATATTATTAGTAAATGAATGAGCAAAGTGAGTTCTCTGAGTCTACTTGCAAGAATCGACGTTTGTATCTATGTATGTATATTTTGTTTATTGCTTTGTTAAATGATTTTATGTACCTACTTGTTTAATTAAAATTAAATACCAGTTTTAAATTTAAAATGATATAGTTAGTAAAAATAAATTATATGCATACATACAATTTAATAATTTAATCAAATATGATAAAATTGCGCCCTAACTGGGTTTATGTGTAAGTACTAACTACTTAGGGCCTTATTCATAATCATTTTTGAAACCTATTTTAGTTAAAATAGCTTTTGTCTTGTTCTCTCTGATGTAAAATGTCATACGTCAAAACAAGACAAAACATATTTTAACTAAAATAGGTTTAAAAAATGATTATGAATAAGGCCCCTAGTATATAAGACCAATACTTACTAATATGAATTACTTACTATACGGGGTGTAAAAAGACAGCTCCCGAATACTGAAGGTACCGGTAAAGCTACCTATATCATAGCTATATAAAATAGCTTTCGCCTGAGAGGTGATTCATACCGGAGAATTTTTTTTTTTCGTTTCGTATCGTATTTGTCAGCCAGCAATGTACGCATTTATTCAGGCCACGCGAGTTCAACGCTCCCGGTCAGCTGATCGACCCGTGGGGCCAATATTTCTCATGTGCTTTTCATTGCTTTTTTTGACGTTTTTATTTATTAACGTGTTTTTAATAATGGAAAATAGGTTTTTGTGTTCCTTTAACGATATTTTATGGATACTTATAAAGAAAACACGAAAAAAGCGGACCAAAAGTTATTATTATTTTTTCAGCTCAAATATTTTCAGAATTATTGTCTGAATGCACTGTTTCAGTTTTCGGGAGTAGTCTTTTTACTCCCGGTATACAAGCAATGAATAAATGTTTGTCCGAGGATAACTTCCGAACCGTTAATCCGATTGTCATTTTTAGTAGGCTATAATAGTACAATACACCCAGTGAGCTGATTCTAAGTTTTGACAAGCAATTGACACGGACGTATGGTGTAGTGTAACACGGTTTTTTGTATGGAAAATGAGGTTCAGAGTGTACTCTAGGGGGCGCTCATCTTTGTCGCCATACAAAATCCTTGTTACAATACACTACAGTGTAGTACTCTACAGCATGCATCTCAATCTCAAAGTCATTGATGGGCCAAATGCTTAGAGACTGTAGAATCAGTGGGCCGCAAAACCCAACCACTAAGATATACCTATGTTGTAGGTATACTGCACCCTATAATTGATGGTCATGTTTTTACTTGTGAATGACGAATACTTGGGCAGGACGCTAATCGTTTATTCAATCATTACTTTGCTCTACAGTGTAGCACTACACCATACATAGTGTGACACGGATGTATGGTGTAGTGACTAAACCATACATCAGTGTCAATTGTGTTCTAAAAATTTAGAATCAGCTCTCTGGTACAATTTGTTGGTAAGGTTAGGAAACGTACCCATACTACGTGACCCATTTGCCACTTGCGAGACGATCCACTTTAAATGAGTTGTTTATTTATCCACAGGTGGTAAATGCCTTCAAAGCCGCTGACAATGATAAGAAAGGTGTGATACCTGCGCGGCAGCTCCGGAATCTTCTTCAGAACTGGGGGGAGGGGCTCTCGGCCAGAGAGGTGGGTACCGTGCCCCACCAGTGGGGGGGGCAACATCATGGTTCAGTTCAATCATATGGTTGTGTCGCAGGCGAGCTATTTTGAAACTCACAGAGTGACTAAATATCATCAATAACTTTTAATTTAAAAACCGACTTCCGCCATTGTATTCGTGTATTCGACTAAATATCTCGATGAATTTTTTTTAATGCAAAAACCATAGTGGTGAAAAGAAGGTTATGATACTTTCTGAATGCAAATGCTTGATTTGTTGCTGAAAATATCAAAATCGCTATATGTATGCCTACAATATTTGAGGAGTTCCCTCAATTCCTTATGGATTCCATCATCAGAACTGGATTCTGAAAAAATGGGACCAATCTGGAAGTATATCTATTCAAATAAAAAATCAATTTACCAAATCGGTTTATAAACGTCGGAGATACGAGGTAACAAACATTAAAAAAAAAAACGAATTTAGATCCTCCTCCTTTTTGTGAAGTCGGTTAAAAATAATTAATCTTTGTCTTCCAGGTAGACAACATATTCCGTGAAGCGAACGTCACGAACACCGGCTCTGTCCGTTATGAGGACTTCGTTAAGATATCCTGCGCGCCTGTTCCGGACTACTACTGAACGATATATCTCCTTTCACCACACTGGCACTTTCACCATCCAGTTACAAGGCCCTTTCAGCACCACTGCCTCAACCTAGCCCGTATTCTCAGATTAATCTTATCCACGTATCTTCACATCGCACAAGTTTTTTTCCAAACAATTGACTCGGAGACGTTTGGTGTAGTTTAACAAGGATTTTGTATGGCGACACCCGTGTCAATTGCTTGTCAAAACTCAAGGCCCAATTCTCTAAATTATTTTCTAACTACACTGATAGTTAACCGAATCGAGACTGAATTGTGAATTGACAGAAAGTTGGTATTCTGCTCCCTTATAAATAGCAATTTTAGTCTACTTTCAATTCACGGTGACTACCATTAGGGTAGGATGGTTATATATATAATTGGAAAGAGTAAAGAGAGACTCCATCTACTTGAGCTAAAATGATCTAATCTAATCGTTCAAGTATTGGTCACATTTCAATATAATCACATTACAGTGTTGTATTTTAAGCTAAGTTAATAGCATTTCTGACATTTAAGACATCGACACAAGATCGAAACATGACCCGGGGGCTTAGTACAGGTTTTGATAGTTTACGAAACTATATGAAGTTTCGTTTTCTTCCATACATTTACTTGCAGCGCTCCTAGCGAAAACGAGAAGAAAACTAAGGATGCTGTCAGTAAATGTATCGGATGAAAACGAAACTTCATATAGTTTCGTAAACTATCAAAACCCATACTAAGCCCCCAGGTTTTGATAGTTTACGAAACTATATGAAGTTTCGTTTCCTTCCATACATTTACTTGCAGCGCCCCTAGCGAAAACGAGAAGAAAACTAAGGACGCTGTCAGTAAATGTATTGGATGGAAACGAAACTTCATATAGTTTCGTAAACTATCAAAACCCGTACTAAGCCCCCCGAACTCTATTTTAACTATTTTTTAGTTAGAGAATTGGGCCTCAGCTCTCTGTCTTCATTCGAGATTTGACTTCATCACGTGCGCGAGATTCTTTTTAGAATCATTGACCGAAGGAACTGAACAAGTATTAATGTCTTATTGTTATCAAAACTAGTGTTAATTTTTCATTATTATCTAAAACGGTAGTTAGACCATTTCAGTATGCAGCTAGGTGAAACCACTTCCCGCTATTATGAGAACACGGGGAAGTACTACCACCGTACCTATTTCTGCCGCCAAGCAGTAGTGCTCGCATTGCTGTGTTTCGGTTTGAAGGGTACGGGTGCCGGTGAAATTACAGGCGTATGAGACGTTTCATCTTTGTCTCAGGGTCGGCAGCGTGCGTGTGATGCCTCTGGTGTTGCAGGCGTCCATAGGTTAATATAGCCTATAAGAGTAATTATGATTGTTTTTTTTTGTGGAACTTTTAAAAGAAAGGTTGCATTAGGTATTATGTAAAACAACATTCCATATCGTTTGAAAATCTTTTTCATTTATCTAACTAGACTTATTTATAGAACAAAAACTATTTTAAGGTTATCTAAAATTAAGTTTAATTTATGTTTTTTACGGTTGCAGGTATTTATGAAATAAATAAAAATACACTTTTCAAAATTGTGACTTTATTTTTAACATCTTGATATGGCACTGTTGTGTGGTCCTTTTACTAGAATAATACTTAATTTAATAATTATTATTATAATACAACAATGCTCAAAAAAAGTGCATAGGATTAAAATTCAAAAGAATACACCGTCATTAAAACAATGGAAATATAAATTGAATCCTTCCCCACACTCGTTCTTTTAGCATCGGTCACAAGCCAGCTCTTGCCGGTGTCGTTACCACAATACTAAGGTGATCACACTAATATTATAAATGCAATAGTATGTAAAATTCATATTGGTATCGTAGGGTACCTGAGTTCTCATTGAAAACGTGTGCGAAACAAGGATTTTTCATATATTTTTTTTAACGAGGTTCTTTATTCTTAACTCTTACAGAACCAATGAAAAAATATCAAATTATCATATTCCAAAATATTTAACTCTTAGAACCCGTAGATACTGAGTTCTAAGACGATTTTGTTCAAAATCAAAAGAATTTTATTAATTGAAATCACAAGGATTATTTTGAATCGTCTAAAATTTAGACTCCAAGTCGTTGGTTAAAATCAACTATAGCAGTGCAGTGGTTTAATTAGATATTAACTAAATAGTTTTAGTTAACAAGTGAACAACCATAGATTATTATTAAATGATTCATTTTTAACAAAGCAAAAATTACAAAATCCTTATTCTTAAAACTAACTATTGTCTAACTACAAGATCTCTACCAAAGCACTTGTTATATTGAGCACATTTTAAGCTGGTGAGATTCTTAACCAATCTTCTGTCAAAGCCACAAAACTGGTTTCGCAGAACTGTACCATGGACAAGTGGCATTCGAAAACGATTATCAAAATGTATGAGGATCGTAAAAATTAATTTCTATGAATTATATCTACCATAAATCATAATTACCATTAATCTAGTTTTCGTTTTCCGTTTTCGATTGCCACTTATCCCGAAGGGTTGTACTTTTATGTATTGGTCAATGTTTGGCCACAAATAGAGTAACATAATATAGTCTCTGATCCGAGGTATCTAATTGGCTATGATAGTATTATTGCTTATAAGTTATAAGTAGACATGATTTGTAGATAATTATTGGCACATAAAATTGAACTACGTTTCTGGCATTTAGGTTGTTTGTTCAGCCGCTTTCAGACCCGTGCTATAAAATATCGCTTGCCCGACACAGACGCGAACGTTCACGGCGTGCTATAGACATATTCAGCATAACATAGCACGCCATGTGAACGGTCGCGTCTAATTAAAGGATGAACGATATTTTATGTCTGTACGAACGCCGCTTTACAGAGTGCTTACAGTAGGCAACTTTATAGAGTGCTTACAGTAGGCGACTTTACAGCGTGCTTACAGTAGGCGACTTTACAGCGTGCTTACAGTAGGCGACTTTACAGCGTGCTTACAGTAGGCGACTTTACAGAGTGCTTACAGTAGGCAACTTTACAGAGTGCTTACAGTAGGCAAATTACAGAGTGCTTACAGTAGGCAACTTTACAGAGTGCTTACAGCAGACGAATTTAAAGAGTCCTTACAGTAGGCGACTTTACAGATTGCTTACAGTAGGCAACTTTACAGAGTGCTTACAGTAGGCGACTTTACAGAGTCCTTACAGTAGGCGACTTTACAGAGTGCTTAAAGTAAGCTACTATACATTATAATCTACAAAACCAAAACTTTCAGTAATCTTACAATTCAGAAATTTTAAATTTTGATGTGACACAAAGAAATGAAAAATCTAAAATTTTGGAATTTTTACTTTTTGTTTGAAGGAAAAAGTGGCTGAAACTCCTAAACGGCTTAAACAACTTCGAAATAATTTACGGATCGGAACCCTCGGGGCGCAAGTCTCGCTCGCACTTGTCCATTTTATTTTAAAGCTTTTATGTGCAATAAAACCACTCATAGTGCTTCTAAACTCGATATGATAGGGAACACTAAGTAGATAGAGAGTAGAATTGAAGAGAGAGAGTTATGACTAGATTTTTTAGTTGCAATTCTTTGTTTTTTCTATGTTATAAAATTAATGCAATTTTTTTAAGGATAAGTCAATAAACTAAAATAATAATAGTCAGTCAACTAAATGGTAATTTTGGCTCTCATGCCATCTCCTACTTGAATACTTTTATCAATAAAATTACTAAAATATTATGAATCGAACACTTTCACAGCGGATCAATATATTCGGGCAATATTTTATTCCCCAACTCACGGAATCACCACTCAGCAGATAACGTAATCAGTACTGCTTACACTGAACCATATGAATAGCCAATAACTAAGTAGAACTGACACTGGCGTTAGTGTCGCACTCAAAGCCGCGCTAAATACGCACTCGCGGATTTCCCTACTGATCAGTGCGGACTGGCGCAGAGGAGGTGCACGCTGCTGCCGCGCTATAATTTTTAAATGTAAAACATTTGTATGTTACTCACGCAACAACAAATAATTTAATGATGTTTGAAATTATCATATTATATTAGCATATTTTTTGCTCCATACCATTTTTTTTAAATTTATTTTAAGGACTTTTTCGCTGAGCGACCACATCGTCCCGTAAATCAAAGCTGAGGTACCTACCTCAGCTAGTTAAGTTAGATACCAATAATGATTGAAAGTAGGTAGGACATGTCGGGACGACAACCCTGTCGGTCGCTGCGGGCGAGCGTGGCGCGTCCAGAAGCATAAAGTAGGTATTTATTTTAGCGTCAACGGGAAACGCACGAAAAGAAGTACGTAAGTAGCACTTCTAGAGAGTTTTATCTATTCTATGACTGAACCTCACGCATTTATAGGTGATTAGTTCGTTAACAGTAGCGAGCAGTAGATCTTAGGAACGCACACAAAAAGTTCAAGTGGGTGTGACTTGCGACAATAACAATTACAGTAGTCAAAGCTTGTAAAACTGCGTTCTGCGCGCGTCTAACTTTTAGTCGACATTTATTTATTTCCGAAAAAAGGTTTGCTGTTTTTTAACCGACTTCCCAAAAAAGGAGGAGGTTCTCAATTCGGTTGTTTTTTTTATGTTTGTTAAGTACCTCATTTCTCCGGCGTTTATGAACCGATTTGGAAAAATCTTTATTTATTTGAATAGATACTTCCAGATTGGTCCTATTTTTTTCAGAATTTAGTTCTGATGATGGAATCCATGAGGAATTGAGGGAACTCCTCACATATTGTAGGCATACATATGGCGATTTTTGATATTTTCAGCAACAAACCAAGCATTTGCATTCAAAAGTATCATAATCCTTTCACCACTATGGTTCTTTCATCATTTTTTTTTATCCAAATATTTAGTCGAATACAATGGCGGAAGTCGGTTTTTTAAATGAAAAGTTATTTTCATTACGATTTTGATGTTATTTTATTTCTAAAATAATTAATTAAGATGTTATGATACCATTATAAGAAGATATTACGTACTAACTTACACTTTTATGATTTTTTTAAAATACTTATGTTAATTCTGCCCACGTGTGTACAGCGCGCGCGCAAATGGCTCGCTGTGAAAGTGTTAGATAAATAGGTATAAAAGGTTTGATTGAATATAAATAAGTACGCTTATTATATAATATTGCTTTTAAATTTAAATAGGTAACAAAATTACCGACCAGGTATCGAACCCGCGACCCTTCCCTAGAACAGAACAGAAAATACATAGCTGCAAGTTTTCCAAAAATGGATAAAATAAAAATAGAACACTTGATTGTAAGTACACCAAAGATAATCAAAAATTCCTTTCGGGCGCTTTGACAACTAAGTTTCACAACCAGTTGTGATAGAGTAGTTTGTCTTCTTTCTTGGCAACCAGTTGCGATGGAATAATGTTTATCCTTATTGCGCTGCCAGTTGCCAGCTAAGAAGTTTTTAAAAACTCTAGTTGCGTTAGAAAAGTAACTTTCTTTCATCGACAACCTTAACATAACTTAACATGGTAATTAAAAGTACAATCGTCGGTCTTATCGCTTAGAAACGAGTTTATTTCAGACAACCTATTATTGAGAGAGATCTGTAAGATTAGAAGAGCCCCAGGGGTGCACGTACATACACCCCCTCCCCCTACCCTAGGTCGAAATCCTTGATATGGTATCTTTATATAATATATCTTCGTTACCCCTTACTCATAATAATTTTTTAAACCTTTCCTTTCATAGCTAAAATAGCTTTTGCCTTGTTTTGACGTGTCGTTTTAAATCAGAGAGAACAAAACAAAAGCTATTTTTAACCGACTTCCCAAAAAGGAGGAGGTTCTCAAATCGGTTGCATTTTTTTTTATGTTTGTTACCTCATATATCCGGCGTTTATGAACCGATTTGGAAAAATCCTTTTTTATTTGAATAGATATACTTCCAGATTGGTCCCATTTTTTTCAGAATCCAGTTCTGATAATGGTATCCATGAGGAATTGAGGGAACTCCTCAAATATTGTAGGCATTCATATAGCGATTTTGATATTTTCAGCAACAAACCAAGCATTTGCATTCAGAAAGTATCATGACCCTTTCACCACTATGGTTTTTTTCATATCTTTTTTTTCATCCAGATGTTTTGTCGAAAACAATGGCGGAAGTCGGTTTTTGAAATGAAAAGTTATTAGTAAAATAGGTTTAAACAATGATTATGAATAAGGCTCTTTATATTTATGGCAGTGAGAAAGATGAGGGTCGCTGGTTCAATTTCAGCCGATCGGTAATTATTGCCATATAATAAAATCCATACATACATACAAATAAGGGAACTAATTGGTACGTCAACATTTCAATCGCTATCTTAGTTGTCGGTAGTCAGTAGTCAGAGGCCCAATTCTCTAAATTATTTTAAAACTACACTGAAAGTTAACCGAATCGAGACTGAATTATGAATTGACAGAAAGTTGGTATTCTGCTCCCTTATAAATAACAATTTAGTCTACTTTCAATTCACGGTGACTACCATTAGAGTAGGATAGTTATATATATAATCGCAAAGAGTAAAGAGAGACTCCAATGCTAAAATTATCGAAAAAACTTTGAATCGTTCAAGTTTCGGTCACATTTCGATATAATCACATTACAGTGTTGGATTTTATGTTTCGAGAATACCATTTCTGACATTTAAGACATCGACACAAGATCGAAACATGATCCGAATTATATTTTAACTATTTTTAAGTTAGAGAATTGGGCCTCTGGTAATCGGTAGTGGTAGTCGTTTTGTCGTAGAACCATCACAATTAATTCTAACTAATCTATCTTCATCCAAAGATATCGTCATCAGCCTGTACCATTCCCACGGCTGGGACTCGGGCCTACTCTCGCCTAGGGAGAGTGATGCGGGTGGCAAAAACAAAATCTTGAAACGCAACCATGATCAAACATGTTTGTTTTTAGTAGACTTCCGCTTCCTGAAGTTTCCCATCGAACGCAGTATCTGTAGATAGATTTAGATTTTAAATACAAGTCGAACTCTATACTTACCCTGATTTTTAATTTTAGTAACTTTTTGTAAACGAAGAAATGTCAAGATATGCCACTGTGTGTATAAGTGTCAAATATGTGTATCATATGTGTATATACACATAATATGATACACATACATGACACTTATACACTCAGTGACATTTCTTTGTTTACAAAAATTGTCTAAAATTAAAAATCAGGGTATAGATAGATGTCAATTGTACACAGATGTAAATAGTAGAAAAATTTAGATTCTATATAAACTAGTGGTTCGCCCCGAACTGAGACCTCGCGATGACACCTTTATCAGCCCGACTAATTTAAGAGGGGAAGAAAGGGTTTTGTATTTAACGGCTATGTAAGTATGTTTGTATGGATGATCCATCAGAAATCTAAAACTATCGAGTCAATTTCTTTAACATGAAAGAAATGTGAAGCAAAATAAAAGTTTTTTTTAATTAAGCAGTGCCATCTAGCTGTAGTTTTGCTACCTAATTTTTAAAGATTTAAGTTCTCTACTCTAAAAATGCATATTACAAAGAAAAAATCCTCAATTTTCGACTTCTCCCCGTGGAACAAAATATACTTAAATAATAAATTTCAGCATTACCAGAGAACTTGAAGTATCTTCGAGATATTTTTTTGCATATTTTACTTTCTTCACCCTTCTAACCGATTCCTAAAAACATTTACTGAGAAAAAAAATTAACCTCTATAGGTAATTATTATACACATCATCGAAATAGTCTTTGAATAGGACTAAGCAACAGGGCGTAAAAACTACATACCTGTTAGTATTTAAAGTACTTGACGAATTAATTGATGACGTCCTTTTGACGAAAACATAGAACTCCAACGTCATTCATATTCCTAGAAATGGGAGGTCAACAATGAATGTTATATTGGTTATTGTTTTTTATGGTTCAGGTTTCTAATTTCTTCAATTTCAGACTTTTCCCTGTAGTTGTGACACAAAAGCCACTAGCATACCAAATTTCAGCATTGTGGGACTGCTGGAAGTACCCTAGAATTTTTGATTTTTGCGTTTTTTATTTTCCCTAATATCTCGGAAACTACTAAGTTTAAATACTTATTAAAAACAGTTTTGAAATGTCCAACTAAAGCGCTTTCATTAGACACCCCACTTGATCTGACTGTCTCACTTTTATTTTTTTTACCCCCTCTTGGACCCCAATATCTCAGCAACCCCCTGACCGATATAGCTCATAACCTTACCTACAAATTGTACCAATACTATCTACCCCCGTACCAAATTTCATGAAGATCGGATTAACGGTTTGGAAGTTTTCATCGGACAAACATACATACATACGCCGATTCTTCCAACTTGACTCAGAGAACTCGCTTCGCTCGTTCAATAATGTTCTACATGGATGTACATTGTAGATAGATGCAGATTTTAGTTAGAAGTAGAACTCTAGATAAGATGTCATTTTTAGATAGAATTAGATTGTAGATAAATTTAGATTCTACATAGATGTAAATTGAAGACAGATGTAGATTTTAGATAGAAGTAGAACTCTAGATAGATGTAAATTGTCGATAGATTTCGATTGTAGATAGATGTAGAACTCTAGATAGTAGATAGAAAGCATTTATTAAATCAGCCACAAATTATAAAAATGTACGACAGGTAACTACACAAATTGGGAGACTGCACTGAGGCCCAATTCTCTAATTTAAAAACATTCCAGTTACAATATAATCTCGTGTCAGTTGCGCTGTCTCGTATAGTAACTATTACATATTCTTCGCAAAGAATAAAAACGCAAATATTAAGTAATAGAAACTATACGTGACAGTGGGACTGAGAAGAGATTATACTGCGAATTGAATGTTTTTAAATTAGAGAATTGGGCCTCGTGAGTGATGGCAAAAAAAAAAAATTACGCATAATTCAGCTGAACAATTTGACGCGGTGTTCAGCCCCCACTATTCCAAGGTATTCCCTACCTTGAACATCACTCGGTGACTAACGTTTGACAAGTAAAATTACCTATCAATTGACAATTCTTAGTAATAACTTTGGGCAATTGATGGTCATTTTACTTGTCAAACGTGAGTCACCTAGTAACACATTTTTTGATGAAAATGGGCTACATGTTAATTGTGTTGGTTCAGAAAAAAAGACTGTCTACCTGTACATTCTCGTCGTCCACTTCACGGTCCATGCCGGACACTCCCGGGATCTGCCCGAACAGTTTCAGCTTGCTAGGCAGGTAGATCAGACCAAGCAGGGTAATTACTGAAATTTATAAAATAAGGTCAAGTCGTTAAACTCGCAGTCAAGTCATGTTCTAGTTAAGCGATGGCAGTTTCACTAAACCCTGATTTTTAATTTCAGACAATTTTTGTAAACAAACAAATGTCAAGATATTAAAAGTATGATGATATTATGAGTAAAAGTGTCATGATTGTGTAGCATACGTGTAAATTCACATATGACACACATACATGACACTTATACACACAGTGGCATATCTTGACATTTGATTGTTTACAAAAATTGTCTAAAATTAAAAATCAGAGTTTAGAATGTTCGTGGACAATTACCACCCATTTTGAAACGACATGCAATACACATTCATTACCATTTGCTCTTTATATAAGCTACAATGGTTAAAGTGCCACCAACCCATTTCCAATGAATCTTAGGCGATTCGCACCGCCGTAACCACTACTGCGGTGCGAATGTCCCCATTCAGAAACAATGCTTGGGTTTTTCGCACCGCGGTTCGAATTGCTTGTGGTGCGAAACGACTAAAGACCCAAAATTACATGATATTAGTCAAAAAACACTAGAAATTGTAATAAAATAAAAATGAACGACGTTTCTTTTCGAAATAGCGGAAAAAATGCATTACCAAATATTATTCCCCAACGGTTATCAGCTATATAGCGTGTGTCTATATATGTGTATGTTTTATTCTATAATTACTTACTGTTCAATATGCATGGGAAGACCACATAGAAGTTGAGATCCGTCGAACGGAAGTAGAAAGCCTCCGTGAAGTACAGGATTATTGTGAGGGTCAGCGACCAGTACCCCATTGAGACCACCCTGAAATTGACGATAGCTATCTTCAAAGGCGGTATGAGGTTCTTAACTAATGCATTCGAAAACAAACTCGACATCTGGCTTCGAACAAAAAGATCAGTGCTCAAAAAAGTTGACCTAAACTAAGAGACAATATTTCAACTAAATTTTAACAGTGTGTAACGTAGACACTTCAGTGAAAGCACACACTAGGATGCTCTGTGTCGTGAGTATCAGGATCTACGAGTACACGAGTACACCGTGGTAAAACAACACCCAGACTCGGAACAAATAATTGCAGATCATACAAACAATTGTCCCGCAGCGGGAATAAACGCAGATAAACTGAAAGTTTTCATAGCTCAAAAGCGCTGTATCTTATGAAACACTTGAAACAAACAGATTCTTGCAGGGAATTTACGAGTCTTAAGATTCTTACACTACCTTCGCTGTATATCATTGAGGTTGCCATGTTTGTGAGGAGTAATTTAAATCTTTTCACAATGCACCCCACTGGCAGTCGGAGTGAGGGTTGTTTGTATCATCGCTCCAGTAAAACACACCTTATGCGTATTAGTGTGATGTGTATGGCACCAATAATTTATAATAAAATACCGATAATAGTTCGTAATAAACCAAGTCATACAGACTTCAAGCATGCCCTCAACCAGTTGCTTACCTATCGAAAAGGCATGCTACACTGTTGACGAATTTTTGAATATATCATTTGCATCTAATCTAATTTAATTTGAATTTGTTTTTATATTTAATGATTAAATAAATAATAAATAAATAATGCTGGACATTTCACACAACATTATCTAGCCCCAAGCTAAGCAGAGCTTGTGTTATGGGTACTAGATAACTGATATACTTAATACAATACATTACATAGATAGATATTTTTTATTATACATAGAAAATACCCAGAACACCCGGAACAATTATCTACAAATAACACAAATAATTGTTCCGAGGCGGGGATCGAACCCGCAACCTCCTGCGACGCAGGCAAACCTTCACCCGCCGCGCCACAGTGGTCGTCACTGATTCAATGATTAGTTAGTATGTATGATCTAATGAGTTTAACTTCAATTTTTTATTTAATTTTAATTTGTACACCTTAGGGTAGGAACTAGTGGACACATATTTTACTGTTTAACACCATTTCATAACCTAGTTTCACAATAAATAAATATTTCATTATTTCATTTCAATAGAACCTGCAACCTCTTGCATCTAAGCCGGCTACTCCCCCGCCGCGCCACAGAGGTCGTCGATATCTCGATCTCGGTAGTTGAATTACAGATTTTGTGTTGTTTGGGCATGAAAATAATAACAATACAAAACCCATAGTCTTTGAGTTGGTGTGGGTGGGTAATTAAAAATACTGTTTAAGTATTAATTAAGTGTTGTTTTCGAGTAGGTGGGTAAGATGATTACACTTATATATTCATAATCATTTTTTAAACCTATTTTAGTTATAACTTTTCATTTAAAAAACCGACTTCCGCCATTGTATTCGACTAAATATTTGGATGAAAAAAAATGATGAGAAAACCATAGTGGTGAAAGGATTATGATACTTTCTGAATGCAAATGCTTGGTTTGCTGCTGAAAATATCAAAATCGCCATATGTATGCCTACAATATTTGAGGAGTTCCCTCAATTCCTCATGGATCCCATCATCAGAACTGGATTCCAATCTGGAAGTATATCTATTAAAATAAAAAAAGAATTTTCCAAATCGGTTCATAAACGCCGGAGAAATGAGGTAACAAACATAAAAAAAAAAAAATACAACCGAATTGAGAACTTCCTCCTTTTTTGGGAAGTCGGTTAAAAATAGCTTTTGTCTTGTTCTCTCTTATGTAATTCTATGTGTTATTATAGGGCAATAATTAATTAAAAGCTATTTTAACTAAAATAGGTTTAAAAAATGATTATGAATAAGGCCCATAGTGTTTATACATAGTGTCATATAGACACATATACCTCATAGACATAAAAATACTTACGGTCTGTAGTGAATGTAGAGAGTACAGTGTATAAGTGCGAGTGCTTTTAGCACTGAATACATCCCAAGCATACGGTTTATTGTGAAATCACCTGAAATATTACAACATCTAAATAAGTAACAACTTGTTTTACTAAAGTAACTTTCGTGAATTATATCTATCATTTTGTAAAAACGGGAAATTTTTACGTACCAATATGTTGGTGGAAGCACCAACAGGTTTCGACCATAATCGAGGATCTTCATCAGGGTGGGTATAGGTGCGAGGAAGGACGCGGAGGGAGTGTAGCGCGGATCCTATACCCACCCTGATGAAGACCCTCGTTTAGGGTCGAAACCTGTTGGTGCTTCTATCAACATATTGGTACGTAAAAATTTCCCGTTTTTACAAAATGATAGATATAATTCACGAAAGTTACTTTAGTGAAACAAGTTGTTAAATAATTTTAAGTCTTTTTAACAGAGGATCAGAGAGAAATGCACACTGAGTATTTTCAACTTTTATATTATTATTTTTTTCTTACCGTCTAAATGTTCGCTGTCTCCATTCTGATTGAGAAAAGATCTCCTTTCGATATATGACCGTCCGGCCGTCCCCAAATCCATGAAGGCGACAAATGCTATCCATCCACGAAAGGCATACAAAACTTTATTCTGCACAGCCATAACTTACTTCAAACACTTTCAACTAGTTTCTAGCACACGTGCCACCGCAAATACTACGCACGACCTACTTTCTGAGCGCTAAATATAGTAAAAAGCTTTGCTTAGGTACTAAAATCTACTAGAAACTTCACAGGCTAATTTAAGACACTAATTCGATAACTACGGCTGGTTCACCGAACGTAAATTAATGTTTGCATAGTTTAAGCGTGCATCGCACTGCGGTATTTTACCTGCAATGTAGTTTTTCATACAGTATTATAATTAGATGTAAATTGAAACTCGCGCAACTCGGTAAACTCAGCGCAGAATCGGCAAAACATAGTTCATAGTTTTTTTTTTTATATGGCATCTGAGTATACTCAATTTTGCCAATGTCAAGTTATTGTTATAATCAAACAATGTCCAGTCGTCAAAGTCTTCCTTTCTGTTTATGTTTGTCAAATTTTAATCATTTGACATTGACAACTAAATACTGCTAGATTGCCAGTACAAAAATATAGTCTTTTATGAACAACGATCTCCATCATTTGCAAGCTTTACATAAATCATTCTTCCATTACGTAAACGCAATGGTGGACCGTGGACGTAACGCTTGGAGCAAGGAACAAAAACGTGACATTGGCGAACTAGTGACAGCACTACCCCAAGCTACTGCACAAGAGATGGCGCTCAAACCAGGTGTTTTTATCATAATATTCATAATAGTATTCAGTTTGGAAGGCTGTGTAGCCCAGGGAATTGTTATACTATGGTGAAGCATGGATATAACATGAAATTATTACCTAAATAATAATTGGGTGATAATTCAATGGGTTCCCTTTGCGTGAAGCTTGATTATGAAGTTTACTAATCACTATTACTCGTCACTAGATGGCGCAATGTTTGAACGTTATTTTCGGGATGCTATTATATTCATGAATAAAGTAGGAGGATCTATTTTTCATTAAAAGAAAATTCATTTTTAGGCCATAATTTTTTTTGTTCTGAGATTCAATAGTTTATTTCATTAGAATTACATTTATGCTATGAAATTAAAAAGGCTATACCTTTGGTAGAGATGTTTTGTCATTAGTTACATTTTATTTAAATAGGGTTGTAGCTGTATTGCCAGCTACGTATATGTCATTTTATAAGCTCGCGACTGGTCACAAAATACCTAAAAATACCGTCGCCATATTGGTATTGTCAAAAAGTTCGGGATATATTGGTGCCGATGAAAAAATGGTATCTCGCTTTATTAGTTCCGAATTAGCGTTAATTGAGTGATTGAAAACAATCCACTGTGACTTTAGATGTTCCGTGCGTCGCGGGAGGTGTGTTATTCCGTTGGCAAATGATGTATTCGATGGAGAAATGCCTGGGTCGAAACGGGACTGGTACTTCGGAGGAGGCAGATCTGTTCGCCGGCGGTGGCGAGGGCTTGGGACAGGAGGGCGTGCCTTCGGAGGATGTGGTGCTGGTTTCAGCAGTGGCCTCAGTGTCGCACGAGATCGGTGACATCCTGAAGGACGAGCTCGGAGACGCGGAGCGCGCCGATCGCATCGGTGCAGAGCTCGCTGACCTGAGCGCCGAGCTGGGTCTGCTCGCTGGCCTGGCTGACGGAGACACGCAGCAGGACTTCCCCACCCTCCTCAAACTAGCCGTGAGTACACAACATGGCTGACTTGTGCTATCTCTTTCACTAGACAAGCCCCATCTTGGCAATATTTACTTATTTTCCCAACATACTTACATAAACTGTGTCATTGACCCTAGATTCAAATATATTTATGATGAGACAGTGTATTTAATTACTAAATAGTCATATTCACTTTACTGACTTTGCTTTTGCTTGAAAACGGTAACAAAAAAATAACAAATAGGGTGTCAACACACATGAATTCAAATTAGTGATTTTATTGTTGAATTTCAAAATTGTATTCTGTATTTACAAAGTGAATGATCAAAATAAAGTGAAATCTGATTCATGGCATCAACTTAATGGCATGCCAAAAACAGGTTTGCCTAAATATACAATTCAAATAATTTAACTTTTCTTACTAACTCACTTCAGCCTGCAAATTATTATTGCATTCCAACAAGTTTAAGCTGTTGGCATGAATTCTTCGGATCGTCTCTAATTACTGTTCTAGTCATTGATAAAAATGATACCTAGCATTTTCACTGCGGACCATTTTCTGCGATTCATGTAGGGCCGCTTCAAACACAAATAATGTCTGCGTATCGCTGCCATGTTGAAGAAAAATTTAGCTCGAATTTGTAAAAATAAATAAAACGCAAGCACACAAAAACAAAAAACACAGACTTTGTTGTGTTTTCAGCAGAGAAAGTGCAAGTATAACCCTGATTGTGAGTTTTGAATCGGCAAACTGATCCTTTATTTTTTGTATAATTTCATCTGTTGTGTTTTCTGTCCCAGATCAACATATAACCCTTAAGGGTTTTTTAAGTGTATGAAAATCAAATTTTGTTAATTGATTTTCATAAACTTAAAAAGAGTTAATTTAAAAAAAATAAATAATTATATACGTTGTCTGACTGAATCACTCGCTGACAATCAACACACAGCCTTAATGGTAAGCCCTAGATACCTGAAATTTGGTGGACATTCCTTATGTGTTCCACGGGTGCACTAAGACAAGAATCATTGATAATTACCTCCTAAGTTGATGCAGCGTGTTGTTGAAGTTTGTATGAAAGAAACTCCATGCGGACGAAGTTGTGGACGCTTTCCACTATTTATATGATATTTAAGCAGTCAGCAAATCTATATAAATGTTGCACTTGATATATCTTATGCCCTCTGTAGCCTGTTACAATGCCGCTGGTGTTAATTTCATACTAGGGTCATAAAACTTATGAGACAGTACTTAATAAGAGCTTTGGTGTTTTTATAGAGGGTCAAAATCTATTGAGCTTAGATTAGATAGATAAACGGAAAAGAGGTAGACCACTAGAAAGGTGGGAAGACTGCAGGAACTGACTGGATAAAGATAGCGCTGGACAGAGAGGAATGGCATAATCTGGAGGCGTTTACTCGGAGAGAGATCCTTGAGTAAAATATTAATAAACACCTATATTTAAAAATGTAATCCTACTAATATTATAAACGCGAAAGTTTGTGAGTATGGATGGATGTTTGTTACTCTTTCACGTAAAAACTAGTGAACGGATTTGAGTGAAATTTGGAATGAAGATACTTTATGCCCTGGATTAACACATAGGCTACTTTTCATCATCATAAATTTTCATCATCAATTTTCATCATTATTCACGCGGGTGAAACCGCAGGGCGCAACTAGTATATATATACTAGCTGCCTGCGCGCGACTTCGTTCGCGTGGTCTCGGTGTTCCCGGTGGTCCCGGTACATTTAAACCTTTCCGTGACAATTATAAACACAAGAAAACCAAAAACTATATTAAAAAAAAAATCCACCTGGTGCGTCCAAAAAAAAAAAAGAAAAGATAATTGTGACTGTCAAATAATAAACAAATAATTTGCAATAAAATAATATTGCGGCTATAAATTGACTAACTTAAAAGCTATCCTATCTTTTAAGTTAGATCAAACTGCACACGGTGTGCAAATTTGATTAAAATCGGTTAAGTAGTTTAGGAGTTCATCGCGGACAAACAACATGACATGTAATTTATATATATTAAGATTATCATAGAAAATGTATAAATACTAATTTTTAGTTGCATATAAAACGCGTGTATTATAATAAATTAATGTGCATGAATTTTATTAAATGCATGATGATTATTTTTTAATTGTATGTTAAAAATTAATCATTTATTTTTAATTATTTTAATATCAATTGTTACTCAAAGAATAAATAAAAGGCTTTATTATTATTATTTATTATAACTATAGATAGATAGGTTAACACTTTATTGTACACCAAGAATACATAATAACAAACTAAACAAACTAGCAATAAAATTAGCAGTACAGTGGGCGGCCTTATCGCTGAGTGCGATTTCTTCCAGGCTACCTTTAGGTTAGGTTGTTGGAAATGTGTCATATTGTATTTTCTCTGGGTAACAAAGACTGGTTAGTATTTCAGATACACAGCAAAATGATATCTTAGGGTAACACCTGACTTGTAACAAAGAAACACGTTTAATAAATTACCTTAAGTAATTATGTCCATAGAGAAAAGATTACAAATTAATAAGTTTTTTGAAAAATGTATTTTTCATAATAAGCTCTTGGTAATACCAAAATTAAAACTAGGTAATCACTGACATTGAGAGCGAAATTAAAAAGGTACATAGGTGTGTGTGTGTGTGTGTGTGTGTGTGTGTGTGTGGGGGTGTGTGTTTGTGTGTGGGGGTGATATAACGCAAATCACCAATCTGCCTGCCAAGCGTTGTGATTATGGCAAATCCCCCATTGTATTCTATGGGGGAGGCTTCGTCCAGCAGTGGGCGGCTACTGATAATGATGATGAAACTTCAAAAGTTTGTTCAAATGTTAAAAAAAAATATATTTGACACAAAAACAAATACGAATACTAGCAAACAAAAAAAAAGTAGAAAGAAAAGATAGGATTATTTCTTTGTTAGAACTTCTTGTGAAAGAGTTTGTACAGGGAAGTACTACCACTCTACCTATTTCTGCAACTAAAAAGTAGTGCTCGCATTCCTGTGTTTCGGTTTGAGGGGTACGGGCGCCGGTGAAATTACAGGCACATGAGACTTGAAGGCATCCATAAGCTACGGTATCAAGTGGGCCGTATGCTTGTTTTCTTGCCAAGAAGTATAAAAAAACATTTTATTACATTTTTATTTTCATTTAGTTTTAGGTACCTACTTACTAACTAGGTATTATGAAAAGTGAAATATCAAAGTCAAAAAGTCGCGCCAAAATGGTATTCTCCGAGAATGCCGCCTCTGAAAGCTGATTCTAAGTTTTTAGGACACAATTGACACGGACGTATGGTGTAGCTGTAGTGTAACAAGGATTTTGTATGGCGACACCGATGAGCGCCCCTAGCGCACACTCTGTGAATCTCATTTTCCATACAAAAAACCGTCTTACACTACACCATACGTCCGTGTCAATACTTACGAAACTTTATAAGTTTTGACTTACTTGTCAAAACTTATGTCCAGATAAATAAAATGTATTTCACGGTGAAGTCTAAGCCTTACTTTGAAATCGTCCCGTCAAGCCACAAAAATGTTAAAACACGTGTATTAGAGAGAGATAGGGGCAATTTTAAAGTAAGATTCAGGTCCAGATAAATAGAACGTACATACATGTTAGTTAAAGTACGACTTACGAAAGACCTGTCCCTGTCACTGTCACACAAATGTTAAAACATGCGTATTAGAGAGAGAGAGGCAGGGACGATTTCAAAGTAAGGCTTAGACTTAGTCACCGTGAAGCAAGTTCTATTTATCTGGACCTAGACTTAGTCACCGTGAAGTACGTTCTATTTATCTGGACCTTAGACTTAGTCACCGTGAAGCAAGTTCTATTTATCTGGACCTTAGACTTAGTCACCGTGAAGTAAGTTCTATATATCTGGACCTTAGTTTTAGTCACCGTGAAGTACGTTCTATTTATCTGGACCTTAGAATCAGCTCTCTGGTGTAGGGTGCTATACAATATACAGGATGCAAAGTAGATCAATGAGTATGGTGTTTCAGATGGGTGCGCGCGAGTGCGAGAGCAGCGGCTCTTCGTCTACGTCGTCGTCGTGGTCGCGCGCGCGCGGCGGTGCGCGTCGCGTGGCGCGCGTTGCACGCGTGCCTCGCCGCCGACCCATCGCTAAGGGGAAAGAGGTAACCAATGGCGCGATTAAGAGGTCCTAGCAAAAGAGTGCTTACGCCCCTTTTTGTACGCGAACCAAGTTTGCGTCTATTTTGGTTATTATTTCTTCAAACTCCATGATAGTTTTTACACATGATCAGTACTCATTTTACTCATTTTTATTGAGAACTCACGCTTGACCAAAAAAATAACTATGCCAAAATCGTTTTCATACAAATGAGCAAATGGTTCCAAAGACAGTTTTCCCGTATCTCTTATGGATTCGGATATCCCCATACTGTCCCATTTAAAAAAAACACCCTGTATATATAATTGGAAAGAGTAAAGAGAGACTCCATCTACTTATGCTAAAATTAACGAAAAAACTTTGAATCGTTCAAGTTTTGGTCACATTTCGATATAATCACATTACAGTGTTGTATTTTATGTTTAGAGAATACCATTTCTGACATTTAAGACATCGACACAAGATCGAAACATGATCCGAACTCTATTTTAACTATTTTTTTAGTCATTGAATTGGGCCTCTGAGGCCTTACCATGAGCTCTTTAGCGATTCAGTTCAAAAACGACTCATTACAAAATATCGGTTCGTCGTTGACATCCATCATCATTGAATACCTTAAATCGCAGAAGTCTATAGACCTTCTGCTACTGTGCCTTTAAATATAGCTGCGGACATCACGGAACCGATATCTTGTACTGAATAGTTTTTGAACTGAAACGCTATAAGAGCCTCTAGAGTCGAGTATCGTCAGTTTTTTAGAATAGATTTTGAAATTTATGATTTGGTAACCGTTTAATTTCATAAGAAACTAACGCACAACGGGTCTAGATATTAGTGTACTGTTTATGTTTTTAAAGTTTCGTGGATTTCGTGTTCGATTCCCGCTGCGGGACAAATGTTTGCATGATCTGCAAATATTTGTTCCGGGTCTGGGTGTTGTGGTACCAATGGTACTCGTTGTTCCTGATACTCAAGACACAGGGAATCCTAGTGTGGGATCAGGACTATGTACGTGACTGTTGGGTGTTATGTTATGGAGTTTGAAGAAATAATAGCCAAAATAGAAGCAAACTTGGTTCGCGTACAAAAAGGCGTAAATGCCCTCTTGCTAGCTAACGGTGACCTCCTCTTAACGGCTGATGATGATGTATAGAATTCACTCTTCCCGCGCCCCTATAAACATCATTAATAATTTATTGTTCACTAGTTGCGCCCCGCGGTTTCACCCGCGTGAATAATGATGAAAATTGATGATGATGATGATGATGAAAAGTAGCCTATGTCTCCACTCCAAATTTCATTCAAATTCGTTCAGCCGTTTGAGCGTGAAGAAGTAACAAACTTTCTTCGTTTTTTTTTTTTAATTATTATACACATTATGGCTATAATGGCTTACACATTAGATATAGATATATATTGTAGTGGGCTTTTATGCAGGACTATTTAAGATAAACATTTACATCATACATACATATGTGTAACTCTAGCGGTTTTGGCAGCGCACGCCAGAATAGCTCGCAGATGGTCGATTTTTTCCTACTTACTTGACACTTATCGTCATATTATGGACAATTCACACAATATCTTTATAAATTGTAGCCTATGTGTTACTCTGGTGTATAAGCTATATAGTTGTAAAGTTTCATTAAAATCCATTCAGTAGTTTTTACGTGAAAGAGTAACAAACATCCATCCATCCATCCATACTTACAAACTTTCGCGTTTATAATATTAGTAGGATGAATCTAGGTAACATGCAGTGCATTAGATCAGAGGTTCCCAAACTTATTTTGTCTACTGCCCACTTTTTAGTGCCACTATTTTTCATATATAAACTACATGGAGAGAAATATCGAACCGAGTTAGTTTGAGCAATCTCTTAATTAATATTAGTTGATGTTCACAAGTTGTAGTCGAGAGTCGCAAGCTCAGTCGGTGTCTAAGAGTCCTCCTAGCTAGATGAAATTACAAATGACCCCTTAAGCCTCTACAAGTCTACACAACGCGCCCTTTTTTTCTGGGTCTCTTACTGCTCCCCTTTGAGCCTGCAGCGCCCATAAGGGGGCGTTATCGCCCACTTTGGGAAAGGCTGCATTAGATTATAGGTTAGGTATAATAATAATAACAATAATAATGCTGGACATTTCACACAACATTATCTAGCCCCAAGCTAAGCAGAGCTTGTGTTATAGGTACTAGAATAACTGATATACTTAATACAATACATTGCATAGATAGATATTTTTTGTTATACATAGAAAATACCCAGAACACCCTGAACAAATATCAGCAGATCGTACAAATATTTGTTCCGAGGCGGGAATCGAACCCGCAACCTCCTGCGTCGCAGGCGGACCTTCGCCCGCCGCGCCACAGAGGTCGTAGGTATAGTGAGAGTCAGGAGTGGTCTGACATAAATGGTTTATCTATAATCTCTGCTCTTGTGCGTGGTAGGTGTCTCGGCGTCGCAGCGCGGCGGCCCGGCGCGCGGCGAGCATGCGCGTGCGCCGCGTGGAGGTGGTTTCGGACGCGTCCGACGTTGGCGCCGATTCGGACTCGGACGACCAGTGGACCGAGCTTGAGGACGGCAGCGGCTGTAAGTAACACAATAACAGGACATAACACAACACGCAACAACCCATTACATTAATAGTTCATCATCCATCTGAGTACTTAACACCAAACTGCGATCATCAATCCGCCTGCCTTCCCTTATATTCAACCGGTGAGGCCTGGTCCAGCAGTGGACGTAAACTGGCTGGCGATGATGATGATGCCCTACCAAACTTCAGGAACATCAGATTGAAGAGGACAAAGTTATCTTCCAACATACATACACCGATTCGTTTTAAGTTAACTCTGAGAACTCGCTTCGCTTATTTAATAATGTAATGCAATGTTTTACATGTAATAATGCCATGTAATGTATTACATGTAATAATGTCATGTAATGTTGTACATGTAATAATATCATGTAATGTTTTACATGTAATAATATAATGTAATGTTTTACATGTAATAATGTTATGTTTATAGCGGGTTCAGGTTCCGGCTCGGGATCTTCCGAGACGTCCTCCAAGTCGGGCGCTGAGATGGTTGACCAGTACACGACGGATGCTGTGAGTTACTGTTCACGGAATCACACTTTAATGCGCCTCCATAATAATCACATCAGCTGGTAGACACGTTTACAAGGGCCTCTCATTTCTATGAGAGGCCCTTGTAGACCACCAAGCCGATCCAATTTTTTTCTTTTTGTTAAATATTAAGAACTCATATCAAAAACTTAAATATTCTAGAGCTCATTAAAAGCATTTTGTGAACCTATAGCGTCTAAATTGTGAATCTGTTTTCAGGCGGAGCCGCCACAGCTACGCCAGTTCCTACTGCCTCTGATAACCAATGTGCCCAACTCGGTCCAGTTCAGAATCAGGCATGACGACATAGTGCAGGTACACTTCATTCCAAATGAAATGAAATGAAATTTATTGCAGAAACTGTTTACAAAAGCCAAGGTTCAGATTGGCAAAACCAGAGCCGATTTAGAGTCCAATTTAAGATTTACCAGATTTAGACTCTGGTTCTTAGAAAAATGAAAGCCGATTCAGCATTCAATCGAGGTTTTACCATATTTAGACTTTTGGTCTTAGCAAAACCAGAGCGGATTTAGAGTCCAATCTAAGTTTTACCAGATTAAGACTCTGGTTCTTAGCAAAACCAGAGCCGATTTAGAGATCAATCTAGGTTTTACCAGATTAAGACTCTTGGTCTTAGCAAAACTAGAGCGGATTTAGAGTCCAATCTAAGTTTTACCAGATTAAGACTCTGGTTCTTAGCAAAACCAGAGCCGATTTAGAGTCCAATCCAGATTTTACCAGTTCTTAGCAAAAGCAGAGCCGATTTAGAGATCAATCTAGGTTTTACCAGATTAAGACTCTTGGTCTTAGCAAAACTAGAGCGGATTTAGAGTCCAATCTAAGTTTTACCAGATTTAGACTCTGGTTCTTAGCAAACTTATATATTTTATAAAGTTTTTATAAAAATGCTGATTCAAACCAGGCAACACGCTAGTATAACTGGTTGGTAGTAGTGGTTTGTATGTTATGCTAAGTTAGATAATGAATCATGCTTGTTCCAGCTACTTGCCACAGAGGAAGACGATCAAAGTGTACCGGACTTGCCCAATCTAGACGAGGCACTGATGAACGACGAACCGGACGAGTGAGTCTCTTGTATTCTAAGGGCATTATTAATAATCATTTTTTAAACCTATTTTAGTTAAAATAGCTTTTGTTTTGTTCTCTCTGATGTAAAATGTCATACGTCAAAACAAGACAAAAGCTATTTTAACGAAAATAGGTTTCAAAAATTATTATGAATAATAAAAATAAAGTATTCGTTTTAAGAGCGGTTTCGCACTACGTCCGATCCGAATCCGTGAAAATACGGTCCGGAGTAGTCGTAGAACTATTTCTATGGTAGTTCACGGAAGCTGGATCTAGATCCGGCCATCCGATTTCTCTATAGATCCGAATTTTCACGGATACGGATCGGACGTAGTGCGAAACCGCTCTTACAAGAATTATTTTCTAACATTTCTTATTTTCTAACAGGTACCTACTACCCCCCCTGTACACCTCGGACCGCAGTACTGATGGTATACCTTGGTATTTGTTTCAGGTTGTCTGCCGACGACATGTTTGCGTTCGATGAGCCACCAGTCACCACTGAGGAGGAAGCAACACTACTGCACTACGTCTGTGGTAAGTGTCACCGTGATTGGTTAAAATTTATGCCGTTGTGTCTCCTCCCCCCCACTTTCCCCCTAATGTTGCATTTTACGACATCCACCGGAGAAGTTTGAGGAGACCTATTCTTACCCCCTTATTTATAATCATTTTTAAACCTATTGTAGCTGAAATATGTTTTGTCTTGTTTTGACATATGACATTTTACATCAGAGAGAAGAAGACAAAAGCTATTTTTAACCGACTTCACAAAAAGGAGGAGGTTCTCAATTCGGTTTTTTTTTAATGTTTGTTACCTCATATCTCCGGCGTGTATGAACCGTTTTGGAAAATTCTTTTTTTATTTGAATAGATATACTTTCAGATTGGTCCCATTTTCAGAATCTAGTTCTGATGATGGAATCCATGAGGAATTGAGGGAACTCCTCAAATATTGTAGGTACATATGGCGATTATGATATTTTCAGCAACAAACCAAGCATTTGCATTCAGAAAGTATCATAATCCTTTCTCCAGTATGGTTTTTTCATCCAAATATTTAGTGTTAGTCGAATACAATGGAGGAAGTCGGTTTTTTAAATGAAAAGTTATAACTAAAATAGGTTTAAAAATGATTATGAATAAGGCCCTTAGGCTGAGACTACCACGGTTCGGCAAAATGGACAAGTTTCTAAGTAAAGATGTCTAATATGACATTCGTTGTGTGTTCATAAGCGATGGGTAAAAGTGAGGTTTAGAGTTTCTTCATGATTTCTACCAGATTCTAATTCTAATTCTAAGTGTGAGGGTGTTAAGACCTGCACTGACGTCCCGCTGTGGGGTGTATTGTGCATTGTCGCCTTGTGCTGACCCTACCCCAGCCAGCCCAGCTCCTTAAAGTAACGGAGCTGGACTTAGGGCTGGTGGCAACACCGTTGAAGTGTGTCCGAAGGCGTCGATGATGAAGAGCAGATATTTGTGCCAGATATGCTTTACTGTAAAATGAACTTAATCTGTCGCAGGAGGAGAGCGGGGCAGCATGGCCACGTTTCAACCCACGGAGGAGTGGCTCCTCGGCGTGTTCCATTCGTGGTGCGAAGTCAGCGCGCTTATATACACCCTCATCGGCACAGACGCGTAAGTGTTCAAATTTAATGTGGATCGTCTCACATGTGGCGCGAAATTCAAATTTTATTGTGTTTTTTGCTTGTCACAGCTTATCAACACTTCATGATATAGCGAAAGCCGATTTTGCGAAAACTAGGAGACCCAAGACACATGTTTTAATTGATATTATTTCATAAATATCATTAGTTTAGCTACGAATATCCCTGAACCAAAAAACACTGTAAAAATCATTGAACAATATTCGTAGCTAATCTTATTGTCTTTATGAAATACTATCAACTACATACTACAATATTACATAGATAAAAATATTAAGTGAAATAAAAATTTGAATTTGAATTTGACGTATCTTATATCAACGAAAACTGTTTAATACATCAAAATAAAAAATATCTTATGTTATCTCCAGGTCGGCACACCGTGTGTGCGGTCCGTGGGCGTACCGCGTGCGGCACGGCTGTCACTGTCGACTGTGCATCTGCTGCGTGCGCGCCGAGCCTGCGCTCGCGTGCCTACTGCGCGACCTCGTCTGGGCACTCGCGCACGGTGAGCCACTATGCATAATGACCAGCAGGCCTACTGGTTTATTATTAGGGATGGGCCGAACATGGGTTTCACCGAATACGAACATTAGGCCGAATGTTCGATAAAACTTTTACCGAACCGAATATTCGGCATAATTGATTCCCTTACGTGAACAGTAAACAGGTCTGAACTTCACGCTAAGCGCGCGGATTGGCGCCAGACCCTACAAAACACTTGCTTAATTTCTTACAATAAAAACCTGATTTCTGATATTAATATATTATTTTGTTATGAAGTTATCACTGATGCCCGAAACAGCTGCATACTTATATTTTGTTTTATATAACCATCTTTTTTATCTGCTGTTATTGTAAATCAAGTTAGAGTGTCGACAAAAACATAAAGCTGCACTGTAAATTACTTACCTACTCATAAAAATAACACATTTAACACTCAACTCATGATAAATCATACACGGCTAAAGTTAGACTTTGCCGAACATTCGGCGATATTGCCCAACATTCGGCGATATTGCCGAATATTCAGCCGAATATGCCGAATACCGAATATAAAACGAATATTCGACACATCCCTAGTTATTATGAGCTCTTATAGCCATGCAGTTCAAAAACTATTCAGTAAAAACATCGGTTCCGTGATGTCCGCAGCTATATTTAAAGGCACAGTAACAGAGGGTTATAGACTTCTGTGATTAAAGTTATTCAACGATGACGGATGTCAACGACGAACCGATATTTTGTACTGAATAGTTTTTGAACTGAATCGCTATAAGAGCTCATAATAACCCCCCTCTGTTCCGAGTTTTGCATTGCTACAATCACTGCGAGTCGTGAGTAATCAACGTGACTTACATAGTAACTATTCATCATTCTATGCCGCGCAGTCGATACAAACAGGACAGATTCATAAATAGTTACTACGTAAGTCACGTTGAATACTCACGACTCGCAAAGGGATTGTTACAATGCAAAACTCTGAATAGGCCTATAGCCCCCAAACTACGGCAGGAAACACAAAATAAAAAAATAAAAAATTCTCTGTAGGTGGAAGCACTGTACCAAATGCAGCACACATAATGCGGGCGTTACGACTCGGTGGCGACGTGCCTTTATCACCAGAGTATTGGGACCTTCCACGGCTGAAAAGGATACAATTTTCTGATGAAGGTAACTTATACTCCCCAGCCAATCGCTATCTAACACTCAATATAGTGCTTCTGTTGGCCGATCTAAACCCTGCCGTTTCTAAACTGGGTTACCTAGAAACTTGTAAAATCTTACTAATATTATAAACGCGAAAGTTTGTGAGTATGGATGGATGGATGGATGGTTGGATGTTTGTTACTCTCACGTTAAAAGTAGTGAATAGATTTTAATGAAACTTTACATTAACATCAGAATAACACATAGGCTACAATTTATAAAGATATTGTGTGAATCCTACTAATATTATAAACGCGGAAGTTTGTGAGTATGGATGTTTGTTACTCTTTCACGTAAAAACTACGGAATGGATTTGAGTGAAATTTGGAATGGAGATACTTTACGTCCTGGATTAACAAATAGGCTACTTTTCATCATCATCATCATCATCAATTTTCATCATTATTCACGCGGGTGAAACCGCGGGGCGCAACTAGTTGTCCATAATATGACGATAAGTGTCAAGTAAGTAGAAAAAAATCTACCATCTGCGAGCTATTGTGGCGTGCGCTGCCAAAACCGCTAGAGTTACACATATGTAATGTATTATAGAAATGTTTATCTTAAATAGTCCTACAAAAAAGCTCGCCATCTATATCTTATGTGTAAGCCATTACAGCCCCAAACCCCCCCATTCACGCTCAAACAGCTGAACGAATTTGAGTGAAATTTGGTGTGGGGATACCCTGGATTAACACATAGGCTACTTTTCATCATCATCATCATCAATTTTCATCATTATTCACGCGGGTGAAACCGCGGGGCGCCACTAGTAATAAAATAATTATATACCCCGCCAGTCGTTTATAATGTTGGGTTATATTGTTGTATGTTTCTTAATGAGGGGTTTTTCACGGCCGTTTCACAACATGCTTTCAGCGTTGTTAATAGGTGGCGCTGCTCTGTACCTATCTGTCAAGTGTCAAAATAAAGCTAAATGTCAACATCAACAACGTATACCCTGATTTTTTTATTTCAGAAAATTTTTGTAAACAAACAAATGTCAAGATATGCCACTGTGTGCGTAAGTGCCATGTATGTGTGTCATATGTGAATTTACACGTATGCTACACAATCATGACACTTATACTCACAGTGGCATATCTTGACATTTGTTTGTTTACAAAAATTGTCTGAAATTAAAAATCAGGGTATAGATATATTTTCGTTCCGTGGTATTTATTTTTGCCTACTTCTAAAAACACCACGTAATCACTAGTGCACACTCATGAAGCAAACAAACAGAATAATTACCGTGACTAATAGCCATAAACTAGTTAGATAATGGCTTAGTACGCGTACACCACAGATAATACATTTGACAATCTTGGCAGCCTGAGTTGAGACAGCGCCATCTTTCGAACCAATTTGAACTATATATTTTTTTATTCGAAGATGATAAGCCCTCATTGAATACCTAGAAACTTTTTTTTTTAGTTTTTAATTTATATTTCCAGGTGTCGCCATAATTCACGATCAGCTGGTCCGGTATTCGCAGCAGAACGAGACGGCGCGGCATATCATCACCAATATTTGCAGCTGTAGAGAATACGACAAGCCTTTGGAGAAGCAGTGAGTTATAAACTTGTACCCGCACGCGGCTGTGTTCGCGTCGCACCAGGATTTGACGACCTCTGTGGCGCGGCGGGCGAAGGTTCGCCTGCGACGCAGGAGGTCGCGGTTTCGATTCCCGCCTGGGAACAAATTTTTGTACGATCTGCAGATATTTGGGCAGGGTGTTCTGGGTAATGTTAATGTTAAAGAACTCCCTTTTCCGCATTCGAACTCTATGGATGGCCCATTATGCGTGAAAGGTGTTCTGGGTATTTTCGACGCATAATTAAAAAAAAAAAACCTATCTATGTAATGTATTGTATTAAGTAAGTATATCAGTTACCTAGTCCCCATAACACAAGCTCTGCTTAGCTTGGGGCTAGACAATGTTGTGTGAAATGTCCAGCATTTATTATTTATTTATTTATTTTATCTACAAATATTTGTTCCTGGTCTGGGTGTTGTGGTACCAATGGCACTCGTAGTTCCTGAAACCCACGACACAGGGAATCCTAGTGTGGGATCAGGACTATGTGTATGTTATGTATATTATGTTATATTATATTTGTTTTTCGTGTCAAATAAACGTTATTCATTTCATGTCATCCACTGCTACTGCCCTGTATTTATTGAGGTTCTTTTCTAAACAGATACGCAGTCGAAAGGCTCATCAGGATCTTGGAAAGTTTCAAAGCTGCGTCTATAATCAATTTTAAAGTAAGTTTTAGAGAGTTATTAACGATGGGGTAACACGAATAAGACATAAACGAGTCGGTAGCGAGACAATCGTATGTGTCAAACATTGGCCAATGACATCGGGGTGAATTTACATCTTTCTACTTTGATTGTATAATATTTTAAATTTGCGATCGTCTCTACCGACTCTATAATGTCTAGTATTCGTGCTTAGGAATCTATGACGTTGTAAAAAGTTGTATGTTGCGTTTTTTAATAATTGCTATGTTAGTCCTGAAGTTAACTTGTATGATTATATTGTTGTTTGAGTGTTGGCTGCGCCAAGTCATGTAGGTGGAGATATGACATTAGTGTCAAGACTCAAAACAACGAACCCTTTTGTGTAATTATAGTGTACAGTTGTGTTAGCTTCGGAACACAAAAACAAAGTGTCATCCCTTTCTATAGAGACAGTAATTCTATGACATATTCTTGGCTACCTATACTTTTTTATATAAATCTAGGTTGATTCTAAATTACTCCTTCGCATGCCTGCTCATAAAGTTAGCTGCACGACGCAAAAACTGGACTGATAACTTTTATGTCCGCAAGCGTTTGAATCAAAAAGTTAGCCATGGCGCAGCCGGTTGGGTCATAAAGTTAGCTACATGACATGTCGCAACTTTTTGAATCGTAGAGTATGGAAGATAACAAGCTGCAACTGGTCGGACCTTGAAGCTAGCAACATGATATGGTACAGCCGGTTGGATCATAAAGTTACTACATGACAGTTTGATCTTAAAGCTAGCTAGGACATGGCGTAGCCGTTTGTATCATAAAATTTCTATGTGACATGGCGCAGCCGGTTGGATCATAAGTGTTAATAACCTCGCAGGTGGAAATGCTTCCTCTGAACGACGACTCCGAAACGAATAAATGGCTGGACGAGTCCCGCGCCAAACTGGAGCGGTACCTAGAGCCGTACCAAGACTCGCACACCGCCTCGCGGCTGCACCAGATGGCGACAAGGAACAAGCCTGCGAGCCGTACGTATCATCATCATAGTTAGCTGGTAGACATGCACTGCTGGACTAGGCCCCCACTTGTACTTGTAGCGCAGACTATTTTCGGCAACTAGGCCGCCAATTGGCCCTTTTTGCTTGGCGAGTGGCGGCTGCTAATCCAGCCACCCGATGTCCTCCATGAATGAAGGCCAGCAGGTCACTAATGCCGGCGCAGGCCTGCCCGGGAGTCCTCGGTGTCCCGAGGAAAGTTCTTCTTTGAGACGCCACGCTGCTACATTCCAGGAGCACATGCGCTGTCGTCTCATCTGCCTCCAGGCAGCCCCTGCATAGGGGACTGTCCGTGATACCCAGTGTAAATAAATGTTTGTTAAGAGAGCAGTGACCCGTGACAATCCCGACTATGAGCCGTAGTTTGTTCCGTGTCAGATTGAGTAGTTTTCGGGAGTATTTCGTATTTAAGTCCGGAAACGCCTCCTTCGACTGTCTGCAATCCTGTATACTTTGCCCACAGCTTTTGGTGTCGATCAACAGTCCGTCTACGACTAGGCCCCCATAAAATGCAATGGGGATTTGCCGTAATCATCAGCAATCACCACGCTTGGCAGGCGAATTTGTGATCGCAGGATTAGTTTAGTATTCACTAGTTGCGCTTCGCAGTTTCACCCGCGTGAAAAATGATGAAAATTGATGATGATGATGAAAAGTAGCCTATGTGTTAATCCAGGGCGTAAAGTATCTCCATTCCAAATTTCACTCAAATCCATTCAGTAGTTTTTACGTGAAAGAGTAACAAACAACCATCCATACTCACAAACTTTCGCGTTCATAATATTAGTAGGATTACTCAGGTGGCTGCTGGTGCTGCCTATCCCCTGGTGTAACCTTAATCGGATTTTACGATATCCACGGGAAGAGATTGAACACACCACGACTTACGCACAGTCAGCCATTCGGTACTCTCACACACTGGGATTGAGTGGTTGAATTCACTCGTCTTAAAGTTTTCGCTCATATTTTCATACTGCAATGCACTCCAGTTTGTGTGGATGGCTTCGCTCGCCAGTAACGCCTTAGTAGCCCTTCCTTCTCCACCCCTCTAACGACAAGCGACAAGAAGTGACGTTTAGCGCGCGACAACAACAACAAAAGACGTGCGATTACTGGTAACAAGTTGCGACTACGTAGGACACTATTTACTATGTAGTCTGATGTCGCCCACATACGACATATATGTTATGTCCATAATCTATGTAGTATAAATTAATATACATTTTAGTCTATGATATATTAAATAAAGTTTTTGACATTCAATTCGATCAAAAACTGCTTTTTCAAATTGATAAACCATATATTTAAAAAAAAACTACTTCACCTGTTTCAGCCACTCAAGATTGCTCTCAGAGTTCAGTTCGATGTCTTATGCCTTTGTGTGTGTATTTCTTTCAGTGAGTATGTGGGAGGGTTACCAACATAGTTGTGAGTGCACTACTCCAAAACTACTCTGCGCGCAACAACGAAAACAGCTACTTAGGTAAGATTACACTATACACGCCAATCTTTATAGCCGGTCAGAACAAGCTGCTTCTTATTGCTCGACTACGGTAAAGCAAATGAAGGGTTATGATTTTAGCTGTCTATGTGTGTATGTAACTTTGTTTATCAGCTGTGTTACCATGAGCTCTTATAGCGATTCAGTTCAAAAAGTATTAAATACAATATATTGGTTCCGTGATGACCGCAGCTATATTTAATGGCACAGTAGCAGAAGGTCTATAGACTTGTGCGATTAAAGTTATTCAATGATGACGAATGTCAACGACGAACCGATATTTTGTACTGAATAGTTTTTGAACTGAATCGCTATAAGCGAGGTTCCAGCGGAATTCCCTCCCGCGATCACTTAAGTTGTGGAATGATATCCCTGCCGAAGTTTTCTTTTGTGTCTACAGTATGGGGTTCTTCAAAAAGGGCGTTTTAAAGTTTTTAAAGAGTCAGCAACGCGCGTGTGATGCCTCTGGTGTTGCAGGCGTCCATAGGCTACGATAGCCGCTTTCCATCAGATGGGACGTATGCTTGTTTGCATACGTAGTAGTATACAAAAAAAAGTGCTCATGGTAACCCACCTGTTCCCTCTTAGCCCCGAAACTACTGGACCAATTTTGATAAATGAGATATGTTATCAAGCATCTTAACATTCCGCGTGTTATAGGCTATGACGTCACACTAAATTCAATATGGCGTAAATAAAACTCAATTTTCCTATCTTGAAAGAACTATAATTCATATAAATATAATGAGTTTGGTATTAAATGAAAGGGCTTTATAAGGAGAATATAAACTACTCTACTAAACGACCTCTGTGGTGCGGCAGGCGAGTAGCCGGCTGAGATGCAACAGGTTGCGGTTTCGATTCCCGCTGCAGTACAAATGTTTGTATGATCTGCAAATATTTGTTCCGAGTCTGGGTGTTATGGTACCCATGGTGCTCGTAGTTCCCGATACCCACGACACAGGGAATCCTAGTGTGGGATCATGACTACGGATGTTACTATTGGGTGTTATGTTATGTTACTAAAAAGTTGTAAAAACAAAAGTTTTGAAACTAAAAGCACAGAATAAATATTAGTACAAGTATAGAAGAGTCACTTCGTGTTTTTTTTATATAAATAGCTACTCTTGCTAGTACGCAACAAAGTGCAATTCAGCTCGCATAAGCGCTTTGTACCTAACGCTATATTCACCTAAACATTGCGGCTCTCTCCTAACGCGTAACTGTGTCGCTCCGCGCCAGGGAGTGATGCAACTCGTAAGGGTTGTCGACTTGTACCTACGAGTTACTTAAGTAGTTACCGTTTGTTATTATCAATATTGTTATTATGGAGAAATGGAAGATCATTGCAATCTATGCTAAATGCACATGAAATCACACCTATAAAAGGCATTATTTCGATATGCACCTACAGACAATAACTAATGTACCTACATCAATCAAATAACTTACCTTACATCGTCCTTCGGCAATTTAAAAAATAAAATGATATGTTTCTGTTTGTGTTTTGACTACTGCATCCATTTACAGCACAATATGCACGCGAAGTCATATTTGCGCGGGAAACTTATTGTGCGAGCGCTCAGGCGTGCGCCCGACAACCGACTGTCACTTGATTCCTTTGGGAAACGGCTTGGATGTAGGTAAATAACGCGCGACCTTGAGCGAGTGGCGGTGGCCTGCTAAAAGCTGGAAACAAGTGTCAAAATGTGTAGAGGATATACAGGAAAAGAGAGAAAAGATTTATTTATTTATTTATATTTATAGTAAAAGCCTACTACTATATGTATTATTTTTATCAAATATTTTAATATTGCAGGTCTATCTACTCCAGAATGACGTACTTCGGTTTGAAGCATTCGGCGGATGAATGCGACGAGAGTGAACTGCCGATAGGACCCACCCCCGTCGCTTCTCAACGGGTAAATAGAATGCCTGCTAGCCTATTCACGTCTCGGCTCATTGGCAATCTTACAATAGGGCTACTGCTACTGAAAATATTATATTTCTTTGCTTAGAGAATACTATCTAAGAGCTTGTCCGATGAGACGATTCGACTCGCGCAACTGCATGTAAACGGAATGTATAACCTCTCGCTCTGCCCCTCGACTGCTAAAATTGAAATTTGCAATATCTGTACTTACCTATTTACATATTTCTATTAGGTTATTATTTATAAGTATAACAAGCGTAGCGTGTGCTGTCTTGCATATTTTTGCTGATGTTTATTTACTTTTGACTACCTTCCTAAGGTTTTTAAGTTCTCATTTACTATGTATCAGCAACTCCTTGCTCCGAGCACCACACAGGCGCTTCTCACCTAGTGGAAAGACGGACCATTTATCTAAGCCAAGCCGTGTTTGTTGCCTGATTCTTCTAGGCTTGGTCGCGTTGAAACAGGAGTAATTTTAGTTTATAAGACGATTCAAAATGATCCTTGTGATTTCAATGAATAAAGTTCTTTTGACTTTGACTCTAATATTTCGAGTCGAATCGCGCATAAATCGCCTCATCTGGACAAGCTCTAAATGTGAAAACAGAATTAAAAAATAATTTATTTATTAGTCTTTTAAAATATAGTTTATTTATTATTTATATACAATTTATTTAATTATTTATTATTTTAACGGAAGGAGACGGAGCGAGTCTAAATGCAATGGGAGATAATTACCAAGTTTGGCAGGTGGATTATTGATTATTGAATTATGAGTTCTCAAGTGGATGCTTCTGTCCATCCCCTAATTAAATCCCTTAGTTAGCTTTTACGACATCCAAGGGAGGAGATGGAGGGGGTCTATTCTTAGATCGGACTCCACAGCAGAACTGCGCCATACAAATAATGAACATGTGTTTTTCTAGCCGAAGAAATCCATTCAACCGGAGACATCAGGCGGCGAGTTACAGCAGGGAGACGGCACGGGGGCCAAGTAAGTCAAAATAACCTACATTCTATGCTCCACGGGGTGTTCCGGGGATTACGAGTTACAACAGCGACAATTAAGAGTGTTGAGCCCCATTGTAGTTCGTTAGTTAGACAATAAGGGGACTGTGCAGATCACCAATTACATAAATAACAATGGGGAAAGCAACAATGGGGATCATTTTGGAAGCCTTAGCGCTGTCCAAATCTTTTGAAACTTGAAAGGAGTAATATTAAGGTGATTTCTCTCGCATGTGGCGCGAAATTCAAATTTTATTGTGTTTTTTGTAAATCACAGCTAATCAACACTTCTTGAGATAGAGAAAACAGATTTTGCGAAAACTAGGAGACCTAGCACACATGTTTTAATTGATAGTATCTCATAAATGTCATTAGTTAAGCTACGCATATCTTTAAACCAAAAAAACACAGTAAAAATCATTGAAGAGTATTCGTAGCTGAAGTAATGATCTATATGTGAAACTATAAACTAAAACATGTGTGTTAGGTCTCCTAGTTTTCGCAAAATCAGTTTTTACTATCTCAAGAAGTGTTGATGAGCTGTAATGAGCAAAAACGCAATAAAATTTGAATTTCGCGCCACATGCGAGAGGAATCACCTTAATGCTTGACTAAAGACCTGTCCCTGTCACTGTCAAACAAATGTTAAAACACGCGTATTAGAGAGAGACAGGGACGATTTCAAAGTAAGACTTGGACTTAGTCACCGTGAAGTATGTTCTATTTATCTGGACCTTAATAGCGGTGTGGGGACTTCAATGACACACGCGTAGCCAACGTTTGACGACGTTCGACTGACAAGCACCAATCTAACATCGCTATGACACGTGACATAGTGGTCACAACGTCAACCAAGTTCGACTGACACCCACTATCATACGTCACTATGGCACGTGACATAGTGGTCACGACGTCAACCAAGTTCGACTGACACCCACTATCATACGTCACTATGGCACGTGACATTACGAGACATGCGAGAGGTATCACCTTAATGTCAAGAAGTTACCCCTATTCAAGTTTCATAAGATTTAGATAGCGCTAAACCAGCCAAAATGAACGCCATTGTTGCTTTCCCCTTTGCTGTTTGCTCCTGTAATTGGTGACCTGACCAGTCCTTTTATTGTATAACGAACTGGGGCTGAACACTCGTAATTGGGGAGCAGGTCACGAAGTTCTATAATAATGTGTTTAATGTTTGTTTGAATAGGCCACCAGATAGCTGTACCGTTGTAGCGGTTAGATCGGGCGTGGCTACCGAGCCGCGAGAGGCGGCCGACGGGGTAGGGTCAGAGAGCGAGAATGAACAGAGCGATAATGTGGACCTCGACGACAGTGAGTATTATAGCCGTACGACCACGAACAAGTGGATAGTCCGGTGGAAAATGTTCCCTAGATCATCACCATCATCATCATACAGTATCATTGCAGTATCCTACTACTAATATTATAAACGCGAAAGTTTGTAAGTATGGATGGATGGATGTTTGTTACTCTTTCACGTAAAAACTACTGAATGGATTTTAATGAAACTTTACAATAATATAGCTTATACATCAGAATAACACATTCTTAGGCTACAATTTATAAAGATATTGTGTGAATTGTCCATAACATGACGATAAGTGTCAAGTAAGTAGAAAAAAATCTACCATCTGCGAGCAATTCTGGCGGGCGCTGCCAAAACCGCTAGAGTTACACATATGTAATGTATGATGGAAATGTTATCATAAATAGTACTACAAAAAAGCCCGCCCCAGTATATTATATAGGTTATATTCTTTTCTACGCCACGCTAATATAAGCTACTCGAAATACTAATCCTGCGCAGACGAAGTCGCGGGCACCAGCTAGTTATAAGAATATTACTTAGAAGTGTGGGAGTTTTTAGCTGTTTGCAGGAGATTGTAGAGGCTGTAGGAGGTTGAAGGAAATTGTAGGGTTTTCAGGAGATTCTAGGGGTAGTACGAGTTTTTAGCGGTTGTAGCTGTTAGTAGGAAATTGTAGAGGCTGTACGGGTTGCAGGAGGTTGTAAGAGATTGTAGGAGTTGTTGGGGATGCAGGAGTTTTTAGGGGTTGTAGGAGTTTTTAGCGATTGTAGGAGGGTAAAGGGAGTAGGAATATGTAGAGGTTTTTAGGGGCTGTAGGGGAATATCCATAAGTCCAAGTTCCCGTGCAATACTCTCGTCTATTAGTGACCGTTCAACTTGCAGGCTCGTTTCTCACGGTGACGGACTCGGACGAGAACTCTGGCACGGCGTCGCTCGGGCTCTCGACCTCGTCGTCGCTGGACTCTGCGTCCGAGCTGCTGCTTGCCGCCGCGCACGCCGTGGACTCGGACACGGACCCCGCACCCACGGAGCTGTGCAGGTACTTTTCGTTAAGGATACTGTATACGGGCGAGAACTGAGGCATGCGACCTCTACACGCCATGGTTTTGATCAATTCGTTCTGAATCTTTGATTACTATAAAGTGTTGCGCGAACAATAAGGGTTTTGTTAGTAGTAGAACTTCTTGTGAAAGTGTTCGGCCGGGGGAGTACTACCATCGTACCTATTTCTGCCGCCAAGCAGTAGTGTTCGCATTGCTGTGTTTCGGTTTGAAGGGTACGGGTGCCGGTGAAGTTACAGGCACATGAGACTTTACATCTTTATGTCTCAGGGTCTGAAGCGCGCGTGTGATGCTTTTGGTGTTGCAAGCGCTACGTATAGGCTACGGTAACTGCTTTCCATCAGGTGGGCCGTATGCTTGTTTGCTTGCCAAGAAGTATTACCATGTACGACAGTGTACACCGCTTTCAAATATCCAGTAGAACTCTAGTTATAATGTACATTTAAACAGACAGACGTTGTTATTGCAAGTAACCTACCTAAGTAAACGACCTTGACTAACATAAATGACGAATTGTTGCAGAACTGTCAGACATCTAATGCGGAGTATAGCTTCAATCGAACGGCACATGGACACGGTACTCAAGCAATGCGACGAGTGGCCGACAGGGGGCAACGACGTTGAAGCTAGGTAATATTTTTTTAATTACTAGTGTCCGCCCGCGTGTTTTTATATCTTGATATAAAGAGAGCGAAGCCTTAGTCTCAATCCAGGTTGTAATCTATTTGTGTACTAAATTTCATCGAAATGATTAGCCGTTAGCGTGATTGACAAAGAAACATCTAAACTCTCGCATTTATAATGTTAATAGGATGATGGAAAATACCGGTCTCGTATTTCGGAACCGATTGGGTGCCATTTTAAAAGAGGGCAGTCACTGTGCCGAAACTCGAGTCGAGTATTTATCGGAAACAAATGAATGATATGTTGTTATGTCACAAATTGTCTCACACTTTCCTACTGTAAAACGAAGATTGTGACTGCTTTCAAATAATGCTCAATGTATTTTGCAGGAAACAAGTGGATTTAGGCTTATCGGAGGTGGATCGCAAGCTAATGGCGATGTACCAGCGTCTGCCCGAGGTACACCGCCGTCAGCTGCAGGTCTATAGGAAACAGATGAAGCTATCTACGGTACGTAAAACATATAGCGTACCTGTTAAGAAGGGATCGCAAACTAAGGGCTATGTACCAGCGTCTGCCTGAGGTACACCGCTGTCAATTGCTGGTATATAGGAAACAGATAAAGTTATCTACGGTACGTAAAACATATAGTGTACCTGTTCAAAAGTGGATCGCAAGCTAATAGTGATGTACCGAAAACCAAACACCGAATTATAGTAACTACTGAACGCCAACGCTCCTGGCAGATGCGACCATATCGATGATTACGGTATCGCATTCTCGCTCGCACATGTCGTACAGCTCTGTCATCGATACGTGCACAGCACTAGCGTGTCATTTAGTATCTTCCCGTCTGACACGAGTGTTGGCGTTTATTGTAGAAACTCTGAAAGTGATAATGGCTTATTGACAGGTGTGTATGCAGCTAGTAGGTGGCGAGGCCCCCGACCCGCCACCCCCCGGCTCGCCGCCCCCCGCGCCCCACCATCTGCCATGCCGCGCTTTGTGCCCCGAGTACCATTTACAGCGGTTCAAAGAGGTGTGTTAGTATGAGACCTCGGCTCTGTTACTAGGATATGACTGCACTCGTTTGCTAAAGCTAGAAGTAGTGTACATGATATGACTGGGTTGCCAGCTCAAATTTTTTTAAATGTCTTCGCTCTCTCTGGCAGGCTAAATTCTTAAGACCATACCGCCTTCTCTTACGTAGGGCTTCATCTTTGAATCATGTTTTCGTTTTTATCTTTATTAACAAGTCGTATAATTCTACGTGAAGTCACGCTTTAGTAAAGCGGTGGCAGTTTTACTAAAACTTTGTTGAACTATTTCCACCTATTCGAAAAGTCACGCATACACTTTATTTTAATATAACTAAACTTGTGTTCATTAAATAAGCTACACCGGTTAGAATGCCACTAAAATTACAGTTTTAATATTCCTGAAAAATTGTTGCCGTGGTGTGTCCGGCCTAAGCATGGACCCCTCCGTCTCCTCCCGTGGATGCGGTAAAAGCCGACTATGGGATTACATCAGGGGATGGGCAGCAGCATTCATCTGAGTGCTTAACACAGATACTGCGATCACCAATCCGCATGCCAAGCGTGGTGATTATGGCAAATCCCCCATTACGTTCTTTGGGAGAAGCCTCATCCAGCAGTGAACGTTTGACGGGCTGATGATGGTAATGATGGAAAGTAAGTTATGCCTGATTCTGCCAATGCGCGCTATTCAAAGTGCTCATACTACGTACTTAACGGTTCATTATCTTATCTTATATTAATGGTATATGAATCGCAAAACTTAGATACATAAAGTGCCCAATATTTATAAAAAATTGTAATTTTGTCCAAAAACTTTTATAGGCGCCTTAGCCTGCCAAGTTACTTTTAATTTTAAGCTGTATTTTTACTAAACTGTGTTTAGTTTAATAATTTGTATATTTTATAAGAAATAAAGACCTTTAAAAATAAAATATAAAGTAATGTAAGCATTTAGTGTTTCGCTTTGAAGAGTATGTGTTCCACGGAATTCCCAATGATGGAATTACATCATTATATTGACGACCTCTGTGGCGCGGTGGGTGAGTAGCCTGCTGAGATGCGAGAGGTTGCGGTTGATTCCCGCTGCGTGACAAATGTTTGTATAATCTGCAAATATTTGTTCCGGGTCTGGGTGTTATAATTAACATGGTACTCGTAGTTCCTAATACCAACGACACAGGGAATCCTAGTGTAGGATCAGAGGATTATGTATGTGACTGTTGGGTGTTATGTTATTGCTATGGAGATTATGAACGAAAGATTTATGAAATGTTATTTGTGTGCAGGTTCGTCGCAAAGTGATGCATATGCGAGACCAGCAACTCTACTACCATAGACTACGGCTGTGGCTTGAGAACCAGCTCAGGCAAGAAAGAGAGAGGTATGTGAGTCAACCGCTGAGTGGTTAAGATTCTCATGGCGACCATGAATCGGAAGACGCAGTGTAGGAAGGCTCGATGGACTGACTGAATTTTAACACGTTCAGAGCTGATAAAACGTCTGCGTTTTTCGGTTTTACGGTTCCGTTCCTCAAAAGATAAATAAATAAATAAATGCTGGACATTTCACACAACATTATCTAGCCCCACTTATTAGATACTGACGGAACAATTATAGGATCATTAAGGTTTTTGTTACAGTCTTTTTCTCTGAATTTACTGAACCAAAAATTAATCCAGTTTTGCTTTGTATGATTCAATTAGGAACTAAATTATTTATTCTAAGTGCAATGACATTACAATTTTGATATAACCGAATTTTGACATACTTTATTCAATTTTAATTCAATTCTCAGAATATTTTCTAAAGCAAATTCAATTTCTTGTTGTATGGGTGCGTGTTTTACGATTATGTAAATTTTTATCTGATTTTTTGATGTATATCTAATCTAAGATAAGAAACTAAATAACACAATAAATATTTAAAAAAAAAACTAATTTGGTATGTAAAATTAGGTGGCCCGATCACGGACATATTATAGTGTAAATAAACGTATTCTGGTTCCAGGGGTTTATTGGAGGGGGGAATAGACAATTTAAATCATATCAAAGAACTCATGAGCCCGCTGTCAGTGCTGTCAATTTTGTGATCATAACTAGCTATACATGTGCATTGTGCAGTATACCGGAAGGCGCCGGCACCGTGTTGCTAGCCGAGGAGCTTCGCAAGCGACGCGCGGGCTGGTCCAAGTTCCCACGCCTCTTCACCGCGACCAAACGCAAGCTCAAACCTACCACCCTCAGGTATTGTGGTTGTACATCTATTATCCAAAAACAGCGGCAGGACATAATAATTTATTGCTAAAATAAATTTGGCTTAGTACTAGTCTAGTGTAAATTGAATCCTACCTCTTCTTCATCAGCCGTAAAGTGTGTCACACACGTAGCAGATGCGGTAAGATATCTGTATCTGAGCGCGTATCTGTCCATATCGCTCTCTATACTAAACTCAAGGAGCCACACACACTTAGCAGATCACTTATATTTTAACGTCAAGCATCTGTAAGCACCGACATATATAAAAAAATGGACAGATGATATCTGTGTATACAATCCGCACCAAGAAACAAGTATAGACAGTTTGAAGGTTTCCGCGTGAATGTATCATTTCATATTATCGTATCTGCTACGTGAGTGATACTTTCAGATGCGATAAGTTTTTATACGCATATAAAATATTACCGCATCTGTTACATGTGTGATACACTTTAGACATCCACTGATGGATGAGGCTATTTTCCAATCCTGTTATATTTATTTGAACATAACTAAATTGCATCTGATGTTGATTGCCTATACAACGTAGTCATTACAACCTTGTATAGTAACCTAGCGTTGCTGTGGCACATCGTATTCAGAGGTTTTGTATAGCGCCCTCATTGTCTATCGCCGACGTTTGTTAGTTTGTAATCATAAATGATTTTCCATCTTTTTTTATCACCAGCAAACCGCATAAGATCCTACAGCTGCTCAAACATAAAGCCCAAACAACCCAACTACTCAACGACATCAAAAACGACGAATCGAAAGAAGCGGACCCACCCGAAGCGTTCCCTTTAGAGCGAGAAGACAATATTAGTGATACCGAAACGATAGTGGGGGAAAAGGATGTAGATATGAATCAAGTACTCGCTGCCATCGCACAAATGGCGCTTAGTCCCGACAAAAGAATACAACAAGCCTTCGAGAATTTGAAAGAGGAGTATGCAAACGCTAAGCCTACTCCAACAGATTCTGAAGACGAACAATACCCGGAAACGGTAAGTCCGCCGCTACAAGAAATGTCTCCCACGACTTCTGAACCTATGCCCGTTTACACTCCTAAGCCAACACAAAGACTAATAGTAAACACATTCAGTGACAAAATAGATTTCAACGCACAAATCACGCCGGAGCTAAATGTCCCGCTAAACGCACGGCGTACGCCCGTCCTAGTCAAAGAAGAAACAGATAAAGAAATTACGACAGAAAACGCAGAAGTAGCCGTCTATAAAGACCCTAATATCTATAAATATGTCACTTTTGGACTAGAAATCAAAAAAGCTATGGAGGAGTGTCAGAACATAATCAATTCTTACAACAGTATTAAAACGGCGGACGGGAAGGAAAAAGAGAGCGAAAATCAAGACGGACCGCTGTCGTTAGAACAGATATGCGAAGTAATGATGAGTTTAGACAAGAATTCTGCTGAGTTTCTTAATAAAATAGATGTGGATGAACCTATAGATATAAACACAGCTAACACGAAACTAGCAGAGTTGGTCGAAAACATGCCGCAGATTCTAGCTAATATGCCGGAAATTGCGAGCGAATTCGCCAACGCTTCTTTCGAATTGCCAGAATTTGCGTCTATCATGAATAGCTTACCAGAGGTCAATAGCGAAGCTCAACTTACACCGGAAACGTTAAAACAAATCAGGGAATTAAAATTTAGTAAAAATAGGGATAGCGTGAAAGTGACTAAGAACACTGCCAAACGTAAGATAAGCCGTAAAGTTAAGAATAACATAGACACGAGTGACATTATAGGAACAATGACTTTCGAATTCGATAGCAGAGATATAACCGATTTATTGAAGGATGAGAAAGAATTGCAAGCGCTTATGAAAAGCAAAACACACAACAAAGAAGATTTCAAAGATCTTCTCTTCTCCATCTCAGCACAAGTAGTTATAAACAAAGTTTTCGAATACCTAAAGGCGAATAAAAGTCCCGAACTAGCTAAATGTATGGAAGAGGAATTATTCGCGTTACCCAAAAATAGTATCAATTCAGAGATGTACTCTAAAGCTTCTACTCTATTTGATAATTCTGTAAAGGATGCACTAAGTATGGATGAACTGAGGGACTCTGTGAGATCTAGATTTAACACGTGGAAACACTACGTCGCGACTGAATTTAAGAGTATACCCGTGGGGTTGCTAGACAATGAAATCGAAGCCATGTTGGACAAATTTTACCATTACATTAAAGATTTAGCCAGTAAGCAGACTCAAAGTGATCGCGACAAAATCATAGAAAAGCTAGAAGGTTGTAGAAAGGAACAAGACTATTACGATTCGGAAGAAGACTGTGCACCTTCTAAAGAATCTCTCAAACAAATTACGAAAATACTCAGCGTATCAGCTGGAAATACTTTCGACTTACTACTCATGAAAATGTCCAGAATGACGGGAGAGAAACGAGCGGCCTTGAAAAACATGAGGTTCAAATACGTAGATGTTCTAAAACGGTGTGCGGAATCACAGCAACTGGTCGGTTGGATTCTGAGCGATCCTGACTTAGCGGCGAATCATATACAAGAACTCATGGGATTTGCGATGAAAAATCAAGAAAAAGCACCGGATTTTTCTACAATGGCGATAGAAAAGAAACGTGAATACTTTATGGGTAGATTGAAAGGAATCAATAGGCACTTTATGGATAACATTCCTAAGAAATCTCTAACTGGAGACGAGTGGCTGGTGATGCTGTATAGGTTAGAGCAGTTCGAAAATAAAATCAAAGAGGCGTTAGTGAAATTTTCTCCACCTGTGAAAACAATCCAAAACGCGAGCGAGGCTGAGATTTTGGCTGCAAAAGGTCTTAGTAAAATTATCGGGAAAGCTAACAACGTGCGAGTGATAAAGAAACCTGAACCTGTCTGCCAACCAGCGCCCGCGGTCGCACCCGTATCTGCACCCGTTACTGCGCCCGCGTCTGTGTCCGCACCAGCACCTACTGTTCCCGCACCCGTCAAGAAAGAAGACAAACCTGAACCTGTGACACCAAAACCCAAAGAATGTGTAACGACCAACACTAGGCGCGAAGTAATTTTAAAATGTGAAGCGCTGATCGCACAAAAAGGGAATAAAGCTCTAAAAGACAGCTTCGATGCCATCAAATGGTATCTTGCCGGCGAAGTAGCTAAACCTGAGCACTATCACGACCACGTTATGGCTATCGTCTCGAATCTGGACTATTCAGCTTTAGACGATGAGATGGTGGAAGTTTTACAGTTCGGCGGTATAACAATATCGCCTCCCGCTCCTACTAATAAGGAAAATAACATGAAAGTTAACCTGCCTGCCCACAATCCAGAAGAACTCGCCAAATACTCTGCACAGGCCTTGCGAAACGCGAAGCAAACGTTGAACGCGGTTGCGTTCAAAAACCTGGCTCGAAACGGACAAAGCAAATCTGAAAGCGATATATCATCATGTGACGTTCCATCCAGCGAATGCAAATACACTAGTGATTGTATTTGTACTGCTTGCAAGAGGGATCGATCGATATGTCTCGGTGATATAGTTACTATAACGTTTGACGGTACGAACCCAGAGAAGAGTAAAAGCGTTCTTGAGGAAAAGAAGAAGGACGTCAAAGAGGTGAAAGTGAAGACGCCTGCGAAAGCCAAGCCGGTGCCGAAACAGTGTGAGAACGCGACGCATCAGCAACATGTGTGTAAAGGTGAGAATCTAAACTCTTTAGTTTCCCGGGTTTGCGCAGATGACGTAAAGGCAGAATTTTATCCAGTGTATCAATCCTGGACATACATTATTGCAATCCATTGGCATTGGATCGATTGTTTTTTTTATCTGTACCTATCTGTCAAACCAATCTAGTATGCGAGTTATTTTTTTTATTATTCATCGTTCAACAGTGGGTCATACCAATAACGGCAATGGATCATGCACGGGCGAAGGTGGTGACCAACACTGCACATGTTGTTACTGCACCGTGTTCGGACACGCGGTAAGTACATACTCATCATCAACCGTCACGAACCATCATCAATCATCCTGAACCATGATCAATCATCCTAAATCCTCCAAATCAAATCAAATCAAAATAATTTTATTCATTGAAATCACAAAAATCATTTTGAATAGTCTAATATATTAATATTACTCCTGAACCATCATCAAACATCCTGAACCATCATCAATCCTCCTCAACAATCATCATGAACCATCATCAATCCTCCTCAACAATCATCATGAACCATCTTCAATCCTCCTGAACAATCACTATGAACCATCATCATGGTGGATGCAAATATGTATGTATAATTTGTACATTTAAAAAAAAAAAAAAATTTTTTTGTTTGTGCCTAGCCTCCGTTGACTACGCCTGTCCCTCGGAACTTTAACGAGACTCGCGAAAGGCTACGCTCGATACTAAACAAGAAGAAACAGCTTTGCAAGACAGCCAATGTGAGTATTATTTGTTACTAGCATTATAGCCCTCTCTGAGACCAGAATTCCAGAACTGAACTCAAAGTTCGAGACAAGATCTTTGATAGATTTCCATAAAAACTGCCAAAAAATTCCATAGGTTTTTCTAAATCTATTGGATTCAGTTTGAGATTTGTTCAGGAATATAGCGTAGAGTACCTATATCTATGTTCTTCTTTCTTCTTTATCAGCCCGTTTACGTCCACTACAGGACAAAGCCTCCCCCATTGAATACAATGGGGGGATTTGCCATAATCACCCCACGTTTGGCAGGCGGATTGGTGATTGCAGTATTGGTGTTAGGTTAGTTAGATGCACCTGCCCATCCTCTGATATAATTCTTAGTCGGCTCTTACGACATCCACGGGAAGAGAAGGGGATGTCTATTCGTAGGCCGGACACACCACGGCACCGTCGATTTTATACAGGCTGATAATTTTGATCAGTATTATACAAAGACCACAATAATGAAATACATACAGTAAAATTCGAGTTACATAGAGCATAATTTTGTATTTGCAGATCAAATCAATATTCGTTTGTTATTCCATAAATTTTATGCCTATCTCATTCCATTATCAGGGTGACCAGAATCCCCAGCAAGAGAATAAGCAGAGTCCGCAACCCGACAAGAAACAGACCAGTGTGCAGACGCAAGCAACCGAGACTCCTCAGCCGAAACCTAAAACAGTTCAACCACAGCCTAAGCCGCCTGTGAGTGTACTCCTAGCAAGGAATTTATAAGCAAGGGTGCTCCGCCTAATATCTAACATCTGGTACACCTTAAGCCGGGTCTGCTGCGCCATGTTTATGACATTGTTTCCTAACAGATAGGGGGGCGTGGCCTAACTGTTGTGTGTTAATAAAAACACAATCATGTTAGCCGCGACGAACGGAAAATTTCGGACTGGTTGTTTTACTGCTAACATGTTATATTAGAAAATTAGGCGCAGCGGACCCGGCTTAACATCGAGTACCCTTAACATCTGATACACCTACCACTTGGTACACGTAACATCTAGTACACCTAACATCTGGTTCAACTTATATCAGGTAAACACAACATCCAATAGTAAACTTACTTAGTAAACAATAAAAAACTTAATAGTAACTCAATACAAACGAGCAGCAATACGTACGCCGTATTAATTTGAAGTTTAGTTCCTGATACCCACGACACAGGGAATCCTAGTGTGGGAATAGGACTACGTGTATGTGATTGTTGGGTGTTGTGTATGTTATTCTTGCTAGAACATACTAACTGGCATTAAGTTCGTTTGTGTACTTTGTTTTGTTCAATACAGAATTGTCTATTTTCAGGCCTTGCCAAAAACCCTTCCGCCTAACTTAACAGCGCAAGCGCAGGCCAAGCGACAAGCGTTGGACAGCCAGCAGCGCATGCTGGCAGATAAGATGGCCAAGATGGTAGTCACCGAGAAACCGGACACCAAACCTGTTGTAAGTAGCTATGAACCCTCAGGTGGATGCTGATACCTCCTACATCATCATTATCAGCCGGTAGATATCTCCTGCTGGACGAGGCTTCCCCCATATTCCGGGTTTGATTCCCGCCTCGAAACAAATATTTGTACGATCTGCAGTTCAGGGTGTTCTGGGTATTTCCTATGTATAATAAAAAATATCTATGTAATGTACTGTATTAAGTATATCAGTTATCTAGTACCCATAACACAAGCTCTGCTTAGCTTGGGGCTAGATAATGTTGTGTGAAATGTCCAGCATTTATTTATTATTTATTATGTAATGCTAAAGGGGATTTTCACCACAAATGATAGGGAGATTGGTGATCGCAGTATTAGTGACTACCTCTGTGGCGCGGCGGGTGAGTAGCCGGCTGAGATGCAAGAGGTTGCGGGTCCGATTCCCGCTGCGGGACAAATGTTTGTATGATCTGCAAATATTTGTTCCGGGTCTGGGTTTTATGGTACCTCGTAGTTCCTGACACCCATGACACAGGGAATCCTAGTGTGGGATCAAGACTATGTAGTGATAGTACTCAAGTAGATGCTGCTGCCTCTTACATTGTCATTCTTCAGGCCTTGGACGTCCACTGCTGGTCGTGGTTATAGAATACAATGGGGGAATTTTCCATAATCACCACGCTTGGCAGGTGGATTGGTATTGCGTACTCAGGTGGATGCTACTGCGAATCCCCTGGTGTAATTTTTTAGTTGGCTTTTACAATGGAATCTATGGTCGTCATGAATCGAAAGTAGACTAAATTGTTATTATAAAGAAGCAGAATACCAATAATCGATTCGGTAAACTTAAAAAAAAATGGTTTTAGAATAATTTACCAAGTTTGTTCTAGAAAGTTTACTGAATTTAAAATTGGTATTCTGCCCCTTCCTTCTGCTTTGAATTACGAGAATTCGTAGAAAAATCAAGATCAGCTACATAACTCTGAATAGATATCATAGGTTTGAAGGGTGCGGGTGCCGGTGAAATTACAGGCACATGAGATGTCTCAGGGTCGGCAGCACGCGTGTGATGCCCCTGGTGTTGCAGGCGTCCATAGGTTACGGTAACTACTTTCCATCAGGTGGGCCGTATGCTTGTTTGCTTACCAAGTAGTATAAAAAAAAAACTCAGAATAGCAAGTTGAAATTGCAATGGGCAGGTCGTATAGCTCGAAGAACTGATAACTGTTGGGCAATAAAGTTTCTCGAATGGCGACCACAAACCCGACGACGCGGTAGAGGAAGGCCTACTCGATGGACTAAAGTCAATATAAACGTCGCGTGTCTGTGGATGGACACCGTTCGTCGTGGCATTCTAGGGGGGAGGCCTTTGTCCAGCAGTGAACTTCTACAGGCTGATGATGACGAGAATTGGCGTCAGCAGGTCTAAAAGGCCACTTTATATGAATCATAATACGACGATTCATATAAAGGAATTGCTAAGGATCTGCTGAGAATTCGGAAAATGAATTGCTACCAGATGAATTGCTCAATGTGACAAATTCATCTGGTAGCAATTCATTTTCCGAATTCTCAGCAGATCCTTAGCAATTCCCTTATATGAATCGTATTATGATTCATATAAAGTGGCCTTTTTAGACCTGCAGGACTATGTTAGTGACTGTTGGGCTTTGTTTAATAGGCGCTAATTTGTTTGACGCGTGATTTTGCAGGCGTTACAACGCACAGTGCCTGTGCAAGTGAACGTGGCGCCGAGTTTAAAAGCCGAGGGCAAAGTGAACCCTAACGCGATGGAGCAGATTCGATTACAGGTATGTGCTTATTCTCCAGGCACTACACAGGCGTCTCCCAGCTGGTACTCAGTGCAACAAACACGGTTTCTCTTCTTCCAACAGCCTTTGGACATCCATTGCTGGATGAGGTCTCCCCCATAAAATACATTGGGGGGGAATTGCCATAATCACCACGCTTGGCAGGCGGATTGGTGATCGCAGGATTCGTGTTGAGTGCTCAAAGTCAAAGTCAAAAAGAACTTTATTCATTGAAATCACAAGGATCATTTTGAATCGTCTTATATAAAATTAAATTACTCCTGTTCCAACGCGACCAAGCCTAGAAGAATCAGGCAACAAACTCGGCTTGGCTTACATAAATGGTCCGTCTTACCACTAGGTGAGAAGCGCCTGTGTGGTGCCTCGGAGCAAACAGTTGCTGATACATAGTAAATGAGAACTTAAAAATCTTAGGAAGGTAGTCAAAAGTAAATAAACATCAGCAAAAATATGCAAGACAGCACACGCTACGATTGTTATACTTATAAATAATAATCTAATACAAACATGTAAATAGGTAAGTACAGATATTGCAAATTTCCATTTTAGCAGTCGAGGGGCAGAGCGCCATCAGGCCACGCGGCTTTACCGCTTATCCGCTCAGGCGGATGCTGCTGCCCATCCCCTGGTGTAATCCCTTAGTCGGCTTTTACAACATCCACGGGAGGAAAAAGAGGGGTCTATTCTTAGGTCGGACACACCACAGCACAAACACGCTTTATTTATTTTTAAAAGCTTTTATTTCCCTTGTATGTTTGTCGGGGTGGAATCTTGCAAATGAATTTTAAATCAGTTATCTTTAACCGATTGAGCTGAATTTTTTTCATACCTGTCTAGTTCAGATCACAATACAATATTATGGTGACGGCGAGGTGATGTGATGACGGAGACGGAAGGTGGACAACGGAAAACCTCGATGATTAACAGTAGCCTGGCAGTGTTTGGGCTCACGGTTCCAATCGCTAATATAATAAGAGCTTGTTTTTAAAAATATTATTTTCTACAGAAACTTATTTTAAAATAAGTCCTTTGCTTTGGGTGCGCAACACACCTGTATATCATCAACAGCTTCCCAATCGGCGTTCACTGCTAAATGTAGGCCTTCAATATAATGCCACGACGAACGGTCTCGAACCGCCTCTATCCACCCACTTCCAGCGTTAACATACGTCGAGTGGGATTTGCTACACTGCGTCGTCCGGTTTGTGGTTGCCACTTGGGAACCTTAATGTTGGTACTACGAGCTATGTGGCCTGATTCATTGCTGCTTCATCATAAATGCCTACCATTTATTGTTTCAGCAATTAAAACAACAGCAACAAGCTCAGTACCAACAACAAATGGCACAACAACAAAAGAAGCCCGAGCCGATATACGACCTGCCGATCCACAACAAGCCACCACAACAACAGCAGCAAATCAGACAGGTAACTACGCGTATCCCACCGGTGGGAATCTTTATTTCTTTAGTAACTAAATGAATAAAAACAAAAAAAACATTTAATTTTGAAGTTAAGTTAAATTAATTTAAACTAAAAATAAGTTGCTAAATAAACGACATTTTGTTGCAGGAATTACAAAAACAACAACTCCAAAAACAACTATTGCTGCAACAGAAACTAAAACAAAATCCAGTGGTACAAATATATCCACAGTCGCCCCAGAACCCGCCGCTACAACAAGCAACGCCACAGCAACAAGTTCAACAAAAACCGACGCCACAACAACAACAGCAAGTTCCACAAAAACCGGCTCAGCTTCAACCAAAACCGACGGCACAACTACCTCAACAAGTTCAACAAAAACTAACGCCCCAGCAACAAGCTCAACAGAAGCCGACGCCCCAAACTGTAAATAGGCTGACGTTGCCACAAGTTCAACAAAAACCGACGCCCCAGCAGCAACAACAAAAACCAATCCAACAACAGCAGCCGCAACAGTTACTACAAAAGCCGCCTGTACAACAAGCCCCACGAAAGCCGCCACCACAGGAATTACAACAAAAACTCGCGCAAAAACAACAGCCGCAGCAGTTACAACAAAACTCGACATCGCAGCCGCAGCAATCACAAAAGCCGGTCATACAACCGTCGACTCCCCAACAAAAACCGACACCTATACAAGCCGTACCAAAAGTACTGCCGCAACAACAGCCGACGCAAGCGCAATTACAGCAACAGCAACTGCAGCAACAGCAATTACAGCGACAACAGCAACAGTTGCAGCAGCAACAAAGACAGGGCAGACAACAACATCAGAACAGTGTGTCGCTGTCTAGTCGCGACACGAGTGTATTCTCAACGTCTAGTGGATGTTCCGAGTGAGTATCTCACTGCTGGGAATAAGGCATGCTCTCAAATAGCGAGAGTAAACCGGCGTTAATCCACCATTTACTCTGTTCACCAACACTTTGACGGGGAGGGGATTTGCCATAATCACCACACTTGGCAAGCGCATTGGTGATCACAGTGTTGGTGTTTAGTCCTCAGATGAGGTGAGGATGCGGGGCTGTTCATCCCCTTGTGTGATCCCTTAGTCGCCTTTTACGTCATCTAAAGCCCGATTTACACTTCAATAAGTACAGTAGCGAGTTAAGAACTCAGATAGTTAAATAATAAGTAGTAAGTTGTAAGTAGCGTCCAAACGGGCGGAGTGAGTAGTCATAAGTTGCCGAGAAGAAGACTAGTCGCGTTTCGCGGCCGCACTTTACAAATATATGGACTGTACTAAACTCGCCCGTCTACATGCCGGCCAGTTAAGTTGGCGGGGCGCGGGAGACGCGAGAGAGGGGGCTACTTCGCACTGGACTCGCCAAAAAATAGGATCACGATCTATTCAACTCAACTTAATCAACAACTTACTACTTAACTCGCTTTTGCCGTTCAAACAACATTAACAACTTAACGCGCCGATGACGCAAGTTATCTCGCTACTGTACTTATTGAAGTGTAAATCGGCCTTTAGGGATGTTGCAGTAGTCCGATTCACAGGGTGAGACCACCAAGCGGTAGTATTATCAAGATAGGTAATTATTGTTGATTGAATTAATAATTTCGTTGATAATTTTCGTTGATTTGTTCCGGGTCTGGTTGTTATGGTAACATGGTACTCGCAATTCCTGATACCCACGGCACAGGGAATCCTGAATAGAGGGAGGTCCAGATAAATAGAACGTAGTACACAGTGACAAAGTCTAAATCTTACTTTGAATCGTCCCTGTCTCTCTCATACGCGTGTTTTAACATTTGTGTGACAGTGACGGGACGATTTCAAAGTAAGGCTTAGACTTAGTCACCGTGAAGTACGTTCTATTTATCTGGACCTAAGTCTAAGTCTTACTTTGAAATCAACCCTGTCTCTCTCTAACTCGCGTGTTTTAACATTTGTGTGACAGTGACAGGGACAGGTCTAAGCAATAGTGCGTGCTAAGCTTGTGCTAAGTAACGTCTATTTATCTCGGCACCAGTGTGGGATCAAGACTACGTATGCGACAGTTGGGTGTTATGTTTTAATTGTCACGTGCATCCCTGCTTGGAAGTAACATATTTATAAACAATTTGCAGTGGTTCGTGCTGGCAGGGGCGCGCGGAGGACACGCGCGACCTGGACGCGCTGCTGCAGTACATCGAAGGTCCGACGCGCCACGTCGACCGCGGCAAGAAGAAAGCTAAGAAACTACGACAGAAGGCCAAGAAGGTAACAGTTTAGGGTGGTTATTTGCTATGACACACACATTGAAACAGGGGCCGGTACAGGAAGGGAAAAAAACTTTTTATGTGTATAGAAATAAAACAAAAGAAAAAAAAACATTCAACCGGACTGGGGATCGAACCCACGACCTACGAGACGGAATTCCAACGCTTTGATTACAAGTAGCGGCACGTAAGTCTAGCGCTAAGGTATCTCTATCTATCTTATACTAATTGTATTGCTTGCGCGATAGTAAACATGCGCAACTATTTTGCATTGAATGGGTCACAACTTAGTTTTGTACAAGCAATGTACCTACTTACTACCTACCTACTTATTAATTCGAACGACCTACTGTTTTGTTATAAATACTTAGTTAAGTTATATGTTTTTCTCATGTAAGTGACATACTATTTTTTGTCTTTTTGAGAATAAATTTCTTTAAACCGAATTATCCCCTCCACGTTTGCTTCAGCGCTTGACTTACGTGCCGCTATACTGCTATACTGGGCTATCGCGTATGTACGCGGGCGGAGCCGCGAGCAAATGCAAGTCTTTAATGTATGTGCGTCTGTTACAGGCCGAGGAGCGGTTGAGCTCTGAATGCGCCCAGCTTAAGATAGAGTACGATCGAGTGCGGTTCGAGGCTGAAGCGCTGCGCGTCGCGCACTACAGCGCCAAGAGGCGCTGCGACGAGACACGCAAGGCGCTCCAAGTTATCACCGCACAGATTGCACCAGCTAAAAACCGTGAGTATTGCAAAATTAAATTATTTTATTTGTTTTTAATTTTAGTTTATATTAATTCTTTCAGTTTTATTTTGTCAATGCATGCGTACCTACCACTTTATAAAATATCTGCTTATAAAATGTGGATTCGATTTGGTTTAAGAATGGCATATATTTAATTGCATAAAAACTAGTTTAATATAACTGTGAATCCTAGATTAATAAAATAAATAAACAGTAGTGGTTCGCATTGTGAATACATGCAATGTATGTACATATACTAACCATATGACGGGCGTTACGTACATTGGTCGTTGAACCGCAGTGCGGAAAGCAAGGGAATCTGGGGGCTGGGGGGAGAACTGTTGCATCAACGAGTCGTGAGCACAATGTTACGTGTCGTAGCGACGCATGATTGGTGCGTGTCGTATAAACTTCGTTGGTGTCGTTCGAACTTTATCACGTGTCATAGTGCCGTATGATTGGTGCGTGTCAGTCAAACGTGCTCGATGTCGTAATGTCACGTGCCATAGTGACGTATGATAGTGGGTGTCAGTCGAACTTGGTTGACGTCGTGACCACTATGTCACGTGCCATAGTGACGTATGATAGTGGATGTCAGTCGAACTTGGTTGACGTTGTGACCACTATGTCACGTGCCATAGTGACGTATGATAGTGGGTGTCAGTCGAACTTGGTTGACGTCGTGACCACTATGTCACGTGCCATAGTGACGTATGATAGTGGGTGTCAGTCGAACTTGGTTGACGTTGTGACCACTATGTCACGTGTCATAGCGATGTTAGATTGGTGCGTGTCAGTCGAACGTCGTCGAACGTTGGCTACGCGTGTGTCATTGAAGTCCCCACACCGCTATTAAGGTCCAGATAAATAGAACATACTTCACGGTGACTAAGTCCAAGTCTTACTTTGAAATCGTCCCTGTCTCTCTCTAATACGCGTGTTTTAACATTTGTTTGACAGTGACAGGGACAGGTCTTTAGTCAAGCATTAAGGCGATTCCTCTCGCATGTGCCGTGAAATTCAAATTTTATTGCGTTTTTGCTCATTACAGCTCATCAACACTTCTTGAGATAGTAAAAACTGATTTTGCGAAAACTAGGAGACCTAACACACATGTTTTAGTTTACAGTTTCACATATAGATCATTACTTCAGCTACGACTACTCTTTAATGATTTTTACAGTGTTTTTTTGGTTTAAAGATATGCGTAGCTTAACTAATGACATTTATGAGATACTATCAATTAAAACATGTGTGCTAGGTCTCCTAGTTTTCGCAAAATCTGTTTTCTCTATCTCAAGAAGTGTTGATTAGCTGTGATTTACAAAAAACACAATAAAATTTGAATTTCGCGCCACATGCGAGAGGAATCACCTTAAGTACGTGCTAAGTTACGTCTATTTATCTCGGCATAAGTGTAAGTCTCGTTGCGGCAACTGTAAGGCCCTTGGTTACTTGATTACCAAAGTATTTTCATAATAATGTTTTTTGATATATTTTGCAGGTAAAAAACAGAACAAGCTGAACCCGGTACAGAAACAGCAATTGCAAGTGTTGGCCGAGAAAGTGGGCGAGTTGACTGCGCTTATGAACACAACTGCCAAGGTCGGTCTCATCAACGGTCACATAACATAACACCCAACAGTCACATATCTAGTCATGATCCCACACTAGGATTCCATGTGTCGTTGGGTATCAGGAGCTACGAGTACCATAACACCCAGTCCCGGAACAAATATTTTGCAGATCATACAAACATTTGTCCCGCAGCGGGAATCGAACCCGCAACCTCTCAAATCTCAGCCGGCTACTCGCCCGCCGCGCCATGGAAACTTTATGTAACTTTAGCTGGCAATCTGTGGCGTACTAACCTATTATCTAACTAATCTGTGGCAATTAGTCATGATATTCTGTTTGTGTCTGCTTCTTGAGAGTGCGCTAGTGATTTCGTGGTGTTTTTATAAGCAAAAATAAATACCACGAAACGAAAATACATCCACGTTGTTGATGTTGACATTTAACTTAATTTTGACACTTGACAGCTACGTAACAGAGCAGCGCCATCTATTTTCAACGATGAAAGCATGATTTGAAACGTCCGTGAAAACCGCGCATTGCATTGTATAGTGTGACGGACGGACCATACCGGAACCATAGAGAAGACATAAGTTCCATCGACAGCATAGACTAGTTGTGGTAGTAGGCACTAGTTTTAACCACATTCTCAACAGCGATGCCTTCACATCTAATGAAAAAGTGACTTTCAGGAGCTCCAAACGGCTGAGAGTCAGGAGACCGACTGTTTGCAAAGACTACGACAACTGGAGAAGCAAATCAACGATGTCCGGGCAATGCAGGGCAAGAAAACACTTATTCAGGTATTAGTAATAATAGTAATAATAATAATAGTTAAGAGGCTTGACCAACACCTTAAGAGGCTCTCACTAAATGGTTGGATCAAGGGTCAGATTCAGAACGCTGTACACCTGGACTCGGCACGCATAGTCGGGAGGTTCCTCTCTCTTGCAGCCCTAGCCTCCGACCGCTTAGGCCTTGCTCCGCGGCCGGATTCCCGTTTTGATATATATTTTTTACTATAATGTTTTTTATACTATTATGTTCTAGATTATATTTCTTTTTAGTAAAAAAAATATTTTTTTAATGAGATTTGAAATAATAATAAAAAAAACTTTATTGGAACAGTAACATAAAATAATAAATAAATGCTGGACACATTTCACATAACATTATAATATAATATAATCATTTATTGATCCAGAAAAATTTACATTAAGTATAATAATATGGTAACGTAGGTACCATAATTATAATTTTGTACACTAGCTCCCACACTAGGATTCCCTGTGTTGTGGGAAGCTAGGCTCTTCCAGTAGACAAGTGACAGATAGTAGGTAAGTACATAATTGCTTAGATAAAAGAGACAAATAAATTTTTAAATTAGATACATAACATTATTAACATTAGACAGGTAGGTAGTAGGTAAGACAGTAGGTAACCACTTACTAATAATAGTAGATAACTACTAATGTTAATAAGTGGCCGCAAAAACTTAGTAGGTACCTATCACCTACCCAACCCACGCTACATGAGACATTAGCAAGCTTTAGATAAAGATATGATTACAAAAAAAAAACTTAAGTTATTTGGTACTGCTGAGCTACATCATCAAATATTGTAGGGTAGTTAAGTACCCAAAAATTATTCTATTGTAGGTGGGTTCAAAAAATAAATAAAACAAAACAGTACTGGACTCATTAAAAAATTAGAAAGTGTGAAAAGCGCTTTACTGTGGTGTGACTACGATCTAGCCCCCAAGCTAAGCAGAGCTTGTGTTATGGATACTAGATAACTGATATACTTAATACAATACATTACATAGATAGATATTTTTTTATTATACATAGAAAATACCCAGAACACCCGGAACAAATATCTGCAGATCGTACAAATATTTGTTCGGAGGCGTTGAAATAATGGTACAGTACAAAAATGAAAACTATGATACCAGCACTAGCATAAACTGTGTCGCAGAGTTCAACGCTCTCCTCCGCGTGCAAATAAAAGTAGTTCAAATTTACAATAACAGTGAAATTTGAGAAAAAATTGTTACTTTAAGATACATAAATTAAAACTAAGCAATCACTGAGATTGAGATAAAAAACACGATGATACGAGCGAGCTTTGCTTCTTTGTCGACCTCCGTGGCGCATAGGGCGAGCAGCCGGTTGAGACGCAAGAAGTGCGTTTTCGATTCCCGCTGCGGGACAAACGCTTGCATGATCTGCAAATATTTGTTCCGGGTCTGGGTGTTGTTGGTACTACGAGTACCGTGGTACTCATAGTACACAGGGAATCCTAGTGTGGAGTAAGTGGCTGTTGGGTGTTATGTAACATATACAAGAGATTTTACTCTCGGCTAACTCTGCAGTTGGCACATGATGGGCTGAAGCGGTACCAGCACGAGCAGCTGCAAGAGCAGCTACTGGAGCAGAAGCACCTGCTGCAGCAGGAGAAGCTGAAGCTCGCGCAGCACGACGAGGCGCACCGCCTGCAGACCAAGCAGCAGTGGCTGCAGCAGCAGCAGCAGCAGCAAGAGCTGCAGGAGCGCCAGCTGCGTCAGCAGAAGCAACTGCAGGTAACTGACGTCCACTTGTAAAATTAAATATCTGGAGTGGCTTAACACACACACACACACACACATCTTCTCACTTCTGATCTGTGGGAACAAAACTTTTATTTTTAGATTAGTTTTTGTATGCCTTTAACTGGTTGGAACTTGTTGCTTTAAAGGAGGAGGGCGTTGGTGTCTGTAACACAGTTTTCATTTTTCTGCATGCATCATCGTTTCAAACTGTACACATGATTCTATATTTTTGCTGTTCCTCAATAAATGCTTATTATTAATTTATTTATTTTGTTAACTTAATTATTTTGTTAGTAGTAGAACTTCTTTCGTCCAGGGAAGTACTACCACCGTACCTATTTCTGCCGCCAAGCAGTAGTGTAAGCATTGCTGTGTTTCGATTTGAAAGGTACGGGTGCCGGTGAAATTACAGGCACATGAGACTTTTCATCTTTATGTCTCAGGGTCGGCAGCGCGCGTGTGATGCCTTTGGTATTGCAGGCGTCCATAGGTTACGGTAACTGCTTTCCATCAGGTGGGCCGTATGCATGTTTGCTTGCCAAGTAGCGTAAAAAAAAAAAATCTTGTAATTTTGAAACATTCAATTCACTGTATTCTATCCTGCTAATATTATAAATGCGAAAGTTTGTAAGTATGGATGGACTCTCAACAAAAGGTAGGTATAGGTCGCGCAACGAGTTTTGAGCGCTCGGCGAAAGTGATGGCGTTGTGTATGCGTGATGATGTGTTGTGGCGCATGTGTACATGTGTGCGCTTCTGTATCTAGGGAGCGCGAGACGCGAGTGCGGGGCGTGCGATACGGGAAGGCGACTGCTCAACCAATACGCGCCGGCGCTGGCCGCCTCACCCTCGCTCTCCCCCCGCTAAACAGACCCAAAAAATTACTACTGCGCATTGAAGGTCAACGCTCATATCTCGTTGCGCAACCTGTACATAATAGGATTTGTTAAAATTAGCAGTACAATGGGCGGTATTATCACTGAGAGCGATTTCTTCCAGGCAACATATTTTTAGATATGTACAGTACAGGCTGATGATGACTGACGACCTCTGTGGCGCGGCGGGCGAAGGTCCGCCTGCGACGCAGGAGGTTGCTGGTTCGATTCCCGCCTCGGAACAAATATTTGTACGATCTGCAGTTCAGGGTGTTCTGGGTATTTTTCTACGTATAGTAAAAAAAATATATCTATCTATGTAATGTATTGTATTAAGTATCTAGTTGCCATAACGCAAGCTCTGCTTAGCTTGGGGCTAGATAATGTTGTGTGAAATGTCCAGCATTTATTGTTATTATGTTGATCTAATGGCCGGTTCCGCGGTTAATAAGGAGGTATATTGTGTTATAGATGCATCAGCTAAAACAGCAGCGCCAGCTTCAGATGGAACAGGAGCTGATGAACCGGATGCGGATCGACGAAGCCAAGATGCTGAAGCAGCGTCAGAACGAGGCTATCGCCAGTGAGTGCTTTAACATTTACACCAACAATCGGACCTATTGTTGGGCAGTTTTCGATGGTATAAGATATGTCAGTGGATGGGGGCGGCTCAAGCTAGTTTCATTTTGTAAAAACGGGAAATATTCACGTTCCGATATGTTGGTGGAAGCACCAACAGGTTTCGACCCTAATCGAGGGTCTTCATCATTCTTCTTCAGCGATCCGCGCTAAACTCTCTCCGTGTCCCTCCTCGCGTTGCATTTCTGAGCTCACTCCTCTCGGCTCGTCTGGCGCGGAGGTGGGGGGTCTCTTACTGCCCCCCTTTAGGCCTGCAGAGCCCGTAAGGGGGCGTTATCGCCCACTTTGGGAAAGGCTGACCTAGATCTTTTATGAGGCATTACTTGGGCCGTATAAGCCCACAGTATGAAGACCTACGATAACAATACTGAAATAAAGATTCACTCTTCAATTTCAGATGCGGACCGCTTAAAAGCGACCGCGGTGAACGGCTCCAACGAGCGGGGCGCTAGCTCGTCCTCCGCGTCGTCGTGCGCCGGCTCAGTGTCCAGCACCGGCGCTGACCGCGGCGCCAGCTCGCCCGCGTCCACCAGCAGCGCTGGCGGCACCGTGCTCGTGCGACGCCGCGGCGCTGACGTCACCGTGTCCATACCCGGCCGCGGAGAGACGCCGCTCGGACAGCTCGTCAGCAACAACCGGCATCTCATCAGTAAGTGTCGCGTCCGTGACAGCGCGGTGCTGATAAATAAATAAATAATAATAAATGCTGAACATTTCACACAACATTATCTAGCCCAGTGGTGGGCAAACTTTCTTAATTGGGGGCCAGAAAGTTTAAGAAATTTCAGAGAAGGGCCAGAATTATAGGAAAAATGCATTTTGTGTTGAATTTTTAGCCAACTAGTAAAAAAGGAGGAGGTTCTCAATTCGGTTGTACTTTTTTTATGTTTGTTACCTCATTACAAAACAAAACAATGGATGAGAAATCGTAAAATTCTGTACTCAACGATTTGGTGGACGTTTCTAGATAAAATTCTTCTCTATTTCATCTTGTGCTTGCAAGGAGAGTTTCGCCGAAGGCGTAACGACAAGAGAGACATAAAACTAGAGTGTGACACATAGTTACGAATTGCATCAATCATGAACTACGCGGCTGGTCTAGCTGGCTCCTTTACCTATGCGTCTATTATTCTACTAAGTAAAATCTACTTTATGCTTCTGGACCGTCAAAATATAATTATCGCGGGCCATATACTATTCATGTCGAAGGACCGCCGGGCGGGCCGGATTAAATGCTTTCCCGGCCCGTAGTTTGCCCACCACTGATCTAGCCCCAAGCTAACCAGAATTGTGTTATGGGTACTAGATAACTGATAGATAGATATTTTTTATTATACATAGAAAAATACCCTGAACACCCTGAACAAATATCTGCAGATCGCACAAATATTTGTTCCGAGGCGGGAATCGAACCCGCAACCTCGCAGGTGAACCTTCGCCCGCCGCGCCACAAAGGTCGATGATGTCATGTGTCAAACCCGACTGATAGCAAATATTTTCTTACTTACTTTAGAAGTCCACTGTTGAACGATGCCTCCCTCAAAGAATGCATTGGGGGGGATTGCCATAATCACCACGCTTGGCAGGCGGATTGGTGATCGCAGTTTGGTGTTAAGCACACGGGTGGATGCTGCCCCCCATCCCCTGGTGTGATCCCTTTGTAAGGTTTTTACTACATCCACGGGAGAAGGGTTCTATTCTTAGGCAAGGCATACCACGGCACAAATAGATATAAAATATAGCAAATATACTACGCGCAAGTAACTTTGTAACATATACTTAATTTATTTTTAAAGTTAGTTTACCTACTCTCATACTGAAATGTAAAGATTAAAAAACTAAAAACAAAACTAAAATGACAGTCCATATGCACATGTCATCGAAATAAATTAAAAAAATTACATTACGATACAGCTCTTCTATGGACAACTGTATCATAATATAACTTTTTTTCCATTACGATACAACTTCACTTGGACCAAGGAGGTTGCAATGCAGTTTTTCTATACATAATCTGTGGACGCGGCGCAACACGCTCGCGCGTATGGATTTTGGCGCTGAACGTTTACAAATGAATGCACATATAAGCAGTAATTTTACGCAAATTTCATTGTCAAATTAGTTTTTGTTTTAAAAAATGTCTGAAAACGACAGTAGCGATACTGAAGAAAATTTTACACCACCGGACATTCTCGAAGCTGCAACGAACAAATGAACCTTTTACCGGCGAAATCTAGAAGGTATTACAATATATGTTACCAAGATTTTAAAATATAATATTACCTATTTCATGAGATTAGATAAAGTGGTGTATGAAACTGCACATAATCTAGTGTTAAAACACTAAACTTGTGTGATGCTATAAAAAAACTCTCCTCCGGCTCGTTTTTTTTAACTCACACTCGTGTTTTAAGAACCCTTATTATGCAACAGTTTCATAAACTTCTATTCCATGTCGGTGAAGCCACCAACAAGTCTCGACTTCAACCCCATCAAATTCACCCTGAAGAAAACCCATGTATGTGATGGCGAACAACCGGTTGTCGAAAACGGGTGCATATGTTATTCGCACAATTGGATCACCTTGTACCTTGTACCTTTCAGTCGCGAAACACATAGAGGAGGATGAGGCGGTAGTGACCCCTTCAACGCAGACACAGGTGAAGCCGGAGGCGCCGCGCAAGCCGACGCAGACCTGGGAGCAGGCGCTTGCGCATATCAACCAAGTCGCTAAGGGCGGGAAGGATAAGGTGAGTTTTAGATTGCAGAAGTAGTCTAAAATAAAATAAATTAAATAAAAAAAATGTTGGACATTTCACACAACATTTTCTAGCTCCAAGCTAAGCAGAGCTTGTGTTATGGGTACTAGATAACTGATATACTTAATACAATACATTACATAGATAGATATTTTTTATTATACATAGAAAAATACCCAGAACAATTATCTCCAGATCGTAAAAATATTTGATCCGCGGCGGGAATCGAATCCGCAACCTCCTGCGTCGCAGGCGAACCTTCGTCCGCCGCGCCACAGAGGTCGTCAGAGACCTCTCAGAGAGAGAGAGAAAGGGGAGAGAGTAATTTTGATGTTCTTACCCCTAAAATGGGATAGTGAATTTTGTAAGATCAAACATAACACCCAACAGTCATATACATAGAGCTGCAGAGGTATTCTAAAACGTTCGGAAACGTTCAATCAAATCAATCAATCATACGTTAATAATACGTTTCCTATCGGATTCGTTAGTTTTTAATTTTGATGTGGTAACTAAAACAATTTTCTCTAATAAAACACAGTAAATAACGAACTTTTCAGAATAGCCCTGCTGATCCCACACTAGGATTCCCTGTGTCGTGGGTATCAGGAACTATGAGTACCTACTATGGTACCATACCACCATACCCAGAAGAAATATTTGCAGATCATGCAAACATTTGTACCGCAGCGGGAATCGAATCCGCAACCTCCCGCATCTCACCCGTTTCGCCTCGATTTAGGCTGTGCGTTGATTGTCTGGCTTTGTTTTAATTAATTTATAGCCCTAGCGTTTTTTTAATGCGGGTATGAGAGATCAAAAACAAATCAAATCAATAGAATTTTATTCATTGAAATCACAAGGATCATTTTGAATCGTCTTATAAACTAAAATTACTCCAGTTCAACGCGACCTAGCCTAGAAGAATCAGGCAACAGACACGGCTTGGCTTACTACTTATTGTATTGCTATTGTGAATTCACAGAAGAAGCCAAAGTCGCCGGCTGCGCCACTCAAACCAGAGACAAGCCCCAAGGAGGCGAAGCCAACGCCGACGCCGACGGCCGCAGTCGAGACGCCGCCCCTTACCAAGAAGCAGAGGAAGAAGCTCGCTCAGCACCAGGTATAATTGTTTTTAACCGACTTCACAAAAAGGAGGAGGTTCTTAATTCGGTTGTTTTTCTTTTTTGTATATTTGTTACCTCATTTCTCCGTCGTTTATGAACCGATTTGGAATAGTAGATTGTATCATAAGGGAGCAAAATAATATTTTCACGGCGAGGGCGCTTTTTTGAATCCAGAGCGAAGTGAGGGATTCAAAGTACGTCGCCCGAGCCAAAAATATATTTTGCGCCCGAGTGTTACACTCTACTTTTCATCACCCACTATGAGAAAATAAAAGGCGCCTCATATTTTATTGAACGAGCGAAGCGAGTTCTCTGAGTCAAATTGGAAGAATCGGCGTCTGTATGTATGTATGTATGTTTATCCGATGAAAACTTCCTAACCGTTAATTCGATCTTCATGAAATTTAGTATAAGGGTAGATAGTATTAGTACAATTTGTAGGTAAGGTTATGAGCTATATCGGTTGGGGGATTGATGAGATATTGGGTTCCAGGAGGGGGTAAAAAAAATAAAAGTGTGACAGTCAGATCAAGTGGGATGTCTAATGAAAGCGCTTTAGTTGGACATTTCAAAACTGTTTTTAATAAGTATTTAGACAATATAGTTTTTGAGATATTAGGGAAAAACAAAAACGTAAAAATCTAAAATTCTAGGGCACTTCCAGCAATCCCACAATGCTGAAATTTGGTATGCTGGTAGCTTTTGTGACACAAATACAGGAAAAAGTCTGAAATTGAAGATTTTAGAAACTTGTACTCCATAAAACAATAACCAATATAAAATCCATTGTTGACCTCCCATTTCTAGGAATTTGAATGATGTTGGAGTTCTATGTTTCGTCAAAAGGACGTTATCAATTGATTCGTCAGGTACTTGATATACTTACAGGTATGTAGTATTACGCCCGTTGCTTAGTCCTATTTAAAGGTTATTTCGATGATGTTTAGGAAATTACCTCGAGGTGATTTTTTTTAAAAATAATAATGGAAAATATGTTATGACTTAAGTAGGTACTTAAATAGTCGGGCTGATTAAAGTGTCATCACGAGGTCTCAGTTCGGGGTGAACCACTAGTTTCAAAACAAAACCATGAATTTCTAACAATCCGTGAAATTTTACGAAAATGCGTTTTTCATTTGTTTTTTTTATTCAGCCGGCGCGGGGCGCGACTATGGGCGGTCGTATACCAGCCAGTATTTATTCAAACAATATTTGTGTTCAAACACTAAGATGTTCCAAATTCAAAAAGTACGCCGCAAAGTTAATTGCGGCGCACTTATTTGAGTTCGATATGTTCCAAATTCAAAAAGTGCGCGGCAAAGATAATTGCGGCGCACTTATAGAAGTTTCATACTTCATACAGAAAACACCACCTTTTGGCGCATTTAAAGGCGAACCAAGTCGTCCTTTTCGAATAGATGGGATGAAAAATTCATTTTATGAATAGATATACTTCCAGATTGGTCCCATTTTTTTCAAAACCCAGTTCTGTTGATGGAATCCATGAGGAATTGAGGGAACTCCTCAAATGTTATCAGGCATACATATAGCAATTTTTGTATTTTCAGCAACGAGGTTTTGTTTTGTATGCCTTTAGTAAATAAAAACATTCAGATAGCCGAATTCAATGCGGAAGTCGGTTTTTTAATGAAAAGTTATCTAGGTACTTTTTCCTCTTTTTTTAAAAGAGACTTCGTCCATTTATATTTTATTTCAATTCCTAGTGTTTTTTGATTAATAATAAATGCTGGACATTTCACACAACATTATCTAGCCCCAAGCTAAGCAGAGCCTGTGTTATGGGTACTAGATAACTGATATACTTAATACAACACATTACATAGATAGATGTTTTTTATTATACATAGAAAAATACCCAAAACGCCCTGAACAAATATCTGCAGATCGTACAAATATTGGTTCCGAGGCGGGAATAGAACCCGCAACCTCCTGCGTCGCAGGCGAACCTTCGCCAGCTGCAAATGAATAAAATAGGTTTAACCAGCTATAAAACAATCAATTGAACCTCATTCATGTTTCCAGGCGGAGGAAGAAGAGAAGTTGCAGCAAGAACAGTTGCAGAAGCAAGAGGCCAAGAACAAGAAGGCCAAGAAGGCCGAACCACAGACTCCTGTGGCAGTGGAACCGCTCACCAAGAAGGCCGAGAAGAAACTAGAACAGGCGAAGGTAAATAAAGCCGAAAGTACCAGGACCATGGTCCAAGACTTGACTAAAAGACTTAGCTAATGTAATCGACATACAATGGGCTTCATCACCATCATCATCATCGTCAGCCTGAAGTAGTTCTCTGCTGGACATAGGCCCCCTTAGGATGCCACGACGAACGGTCTCTAGCCGCCTCCATCAACTAGCTTCCTGCGACGTTCCAATGGGCTTAATTTCTTTTAGTAAAATGGACAAGGGTTAGCTAGACCCGCGCCCTGAGTCTTCCGTTCCTAAATTATTACGAAATCGTCAAGAGATTCGAGTTTCAGCCACGTTTTCCCGCAAAATTCACCATCCCATTGAATGGGTAAAAAAATACAAATTTCCTCAATTTAAGATGCAAATCAAATCAAAAGGATCATTTTGAATCGTCTTATAAACTAAAATTACTCCTGTTCCAACGCGACCAAGCCTAGAAGAATCAGGCAACAAACTCAGCTTGGCTTACATAAATGGTCCGTCTTACCACTAGGTGAGAAGCGCCTGTGTGGTGCCCCGGAGCAAGGAGTTGCTGATGCATAGTAAACTCCTTGCTCCGAGGCACCACACTGGCCTACTATTTCCTTTATTCGTTCCTCGAGCCTCGTTGCGTTCCAAATTTCAGAATTGTGCTGTCACAGGAAGTACCCTATAGGTGTTTTATTTGATTATTATACATAATCACTAGAAACGGGATATTTACCATGATTATTGAGAATTCAATAATTAGATATTAATTGGCATATCTTTTTATTGCATGAGTTAGAAGCTTGATTTTGGTACAGCACTTTTAGATCACAGATCTTTATTATAGTATATATTTCATGTAGATACCTTTAGCCGTTTCTGACAAAAAGAGTTTTGGCAAACTGACAGAGGGACCCCGCAAAGTGATCCTATGAGGGTCCCGGTTTTAAATGTTGAGGTACGGTTTTAATTTAAATAAAAAAGCGGAATTTGGTCGCGCTATCAAAACATTGTAAACGTGGCTGCAACCATTGTTCTTTCATTCTAGCGAGCCGAACAAGCCAAGACCAAGAAGGAAGCTAAACGCGAGAGAAAGTTAGAGAAGAAAGCGGAGAAGAAGGAAGAGAAGAAGAGCAAAGAGAAAGAAGCTAAGGAAAAGGAAACTAAAGAGAAGGATATAAAAATTGAGAAGACGGGTGAGTCTATTTTTAACTGACTTCACAAAAAGGAGGAGGTTCTCAATTCGGCTGTATTTTTTTTTTTAATGTTTGTTACCCCATATCTCCGGCGTTTATGAACCGATTTGGAAAATAATTTTTTTAATTGAGTAGATATACTTCCAGATTGGTCCCATTTTTTTCAGAATCCAGTTCTGATGATGGAGTCCATTAGGAATTGAGGGAACTCTTCAAATATTGTAGGCATACATATGGCGATTTTGATATTTTCAGCAACAACCCAAGCATTTGCATTCAGAAAGTATCATAACCCTTTCACCACTGTGGTTCTTTCATAATTTATTTTTTCATCCAGATATTTACTCGAATACTATGGCGGAAGTCGGTTTTTTAAATGAAAAGTTATTTAATAATTCATTCATCGTATCGAAAGGCTCATTTGTTTTTAGTTTAATTTGCTCCTTTAGTTGTTCTACGTCAAGCATGTCAAACATGCGGCCCGCGGCCTCATGCGGCCCTTTACAACGTTGCCTGTGGCCCAATTAAATTTTAAAAACATGAACCTCCTACCTAACTGAAAGTCACTCGTTTGACAAGTAAAAATTATGACCATCAATTGGTCAAAATTATCATAAAGAAGTGTCAATTGATTGTCATTTTGCTTGTCAAACGTTAGTCACCGAGTGATGTTCACTTAGGGGGGCAGTACTACCTAGTATATCTATATTATCTATGCAATGAGTTTGTTTTCCCTAGGGTTGGGTTTTGCGGCCCTCTTATTGTACGGTCTTTAGGCATTTGGCCCACCAATGACTTTGAGTTTGACATGCATGTTCTACGTGATAGAAATCCGAAACGACGAGGAAATCCGTAGATGAACCAAGATCACCGACATAGCTCTCTAAATCAGCAAGTTGAAGTGGCAACTGGCAGCAGCTATAGAGCAATAGCTCGCAGAACTGACAACCGATGGGGGATAGAGGTTCTCGAGTGGCGACCACTAACCGGACGACGCGGTAGGGGAATGCCCTCCACTCGACGGACTAAATACATTATAAGCGTCGCTGTAGTTATAATTATAATTTATAATTTATTTATTAATCAAAAATTCATTAAATAAAAGGTATACATTACAAAAATAAGTAACCATTGACAATGGCTACGGTAGGTACATACTATATTATAGTTACCGTTACGCATACGCAAATCCCTAACCCTAAACTAGGCCGAGCCTGTATTATAGGTATTAGTGACTCCCATCGGACACAAGAACAATAAAATGTAGTACAGTGTAGCAAAAAGTATAAAAATTGCAACTACCCACACTCCGCACAGAAAAATAAATTGCAACACACAAACTTGTTCGACCATACGGAATATCTACATTCTTGCGGCCACCTCCACAACATTAGTTTATTTTAATAATACGACACAGTGCAACGGACAAGTAAATGAGTACATAAATTAACAATTTCCACACAATGCACAAGAGAAAAGGAAAATAAGCTCAATTCACCTCATCCAAATGAGACAATGTAGTATAAGTCGGTGGATGGAGGCGGCTCAAGATTGCATCGTGGCATTCTAGGAGGGAGACCTATTGCCAGCAGTGGACTTCTAAAGGCTGGTGTTGATGATGATGAGTTGGTGGTCACCTCCACGGCTTTACGGCCTCTGTGGTGCGGCGGGCGATGGTTAGCCTGTGACGCAGGAGGTTGCGGGTTCGATTCCCGCCTCAGAACAAATATTTGTACGATCTAATAATTGTTCAGGGTGTTCTGGATAATTTTCTATGTATAATAAGAAATATCTATGTATGTAATGTATTGTATTAAGTATATCAGTTATAGTCCATAACACAAGCTATGCTTAGCTTGGGGCTAGATAATGTTGTGTCAAATGTCCAGCATTTATTTATTTATTTATACGTGTGTTAATTATTTCAGTTCCTCCAGCAAAACAGGCCAAGCCGGTGCTACCGCCGACCCCCCCACCCCAACAGCCGCAGATGACCAAGAAAGAACGGAAGAAGGAGCAGCAGCTACTGCAGCAGAAGCAAGAGCAGCAAAAACAGGAGAAGGCGCCCCTCAACATAACGCCGCATACCACCATCGAGGTTGTCAATAAAAAGGTTGGTTCCGCCACAGTTTAAGGGGCCGGCGAAGGCCGCAAGCAAATTCAATTTGAAACGAGTGCAAAAATCAGCTATCCCTGTTTGGCACCGGGGTCTCTCCCCCTGCATGCGCGATGGGTGTACGAGCCGTTCGGAATTTGTAACTATACCCTGATTTTTAATTTTAGTCAATTTTTGTAAACAAAAAATGTCAAAATATGCCACTGACTGTATAAGTGTCAAATATATGTATTATATGTGTATATACACATATGATACACATACATGAAACTAATAAACACAGTGTCAATTTTTGAAAAAATTGTCTAAAATTAAAAATCAGGGTATAATTAGGTCGTGTTCCGTAATACCAAAAAATTATGAATAAAAACTTACACCCTTATTTATAATAATTTTTAAAACCTATTTTAGTTAAAATATGTTTTGTCTAGTTTTGACGTATGACATTTAACATCAGAGAGAACAAGCATTTTTAAACATATTTTAACTAAAATAGATTTAAAAATGGTTATGAATAAGGCCCGTAATGTTTTTTTCATATCTTGTTGTTATTCTGTAGTTTGACAATATATGCTATGTTCCTAATCACAGAATACTAGAAATACGTTGTTTTTAATACGAAACAAATAAGATGAAAACATGTTGTAAAAGTCGTAAAAATATACAAAATGGAATTGGTATTTCGTTTTAGGTAAGTATTTTGAAACAAGAAATATCCAGGAACGTAGATAAATACTACCCTAATCCGAATAATGGCATAATATGGTGGAAATATGTTTGAATTACAAATGATTTTGGTATTGCGTTTGGATGGACATTTTATCCTTCGCTGGCCCCTTAACTAACACAGTTACACACCTTAATAACATGACCTGAGTAAAAGTGACTTAGTAATCTCTGTTAGTGACTGTTTCTTTTTCACTTGCATTCATTATTCTGTTTCGTAAAGGCGAAGATTGCCGAGACGCATTAGGGAACGGACCCGTACTAATGACCCAATTTTTTAAAATTGTTTAACCCCCTCCCCCCTTCGGTGACCACCCGTGGTATTCGATAACCTCGAGTTTTTGTGTAGTATTTCAGAAATATGATTTTATATCATTTTTTGCAAACAGAAAGTTAAAAAAAATATATTTTGACGCACGTTTGTCTACTGCGGGCACTTGCCGCGTGATACCCTGAATGCGTGCTAATCAAAGTCAAGTCAAAGTCAAAAATTATTTATTGAAATCACAAGGATCATTTTAAATCGTCTTATAAACTAAAATTACTCCTGTTCCAACGCGACCAAGCCTAGAAGAATAAATTTAAAAAGTGCCCATATTTGAATATAGCTCGAAAAAACGTGAGATTTTCTACAGGATATTGACTACGTGACGAAAACCTAAGACCACCTTCCACTGTGACCAAGCGTGGTATTAAAGACCCCCTCCCCCCCTAAACAGGTCACGTAGCATGGGTACGTTCCCTTACATTCGTCGCAGTACTGTATGCGCAAAAGCTTTTTGATAGTCGAGTAGAATAACAGCTAGTTTATTCATGTTCTAAGTATATCCTTGTTATAAACCCGCTTTTTTGTGTTCGCAGAGTGCAAGCGGCTCTGAGGGCGACAAGCCAGCCTCCTGCAGTATAATGGAACAGCTTAGCTGTGGCATACAGGTCTATACTCATTAAATGATTCAAGCGTGACTTTGCGGATATCCATTCTACAATATAAAAGACGAACAAATATACCGGGCGTAAAAAGACTACTCCCGAAAACTGAAACAGTGCATTCAGACCATGATTCTGAAAATATTTAAGCTGAAAAAACACGAAACGCAATGAAAAGTACATGAGAAATATTGGTCCTACGGGTCGATCAGCTGACCGGGAGCGTTGTACTCGCGCGGCCGGAATAAATGCGTACATTGCTGGCTGACAAATACGATACGAAACGAAAAAAAAGGTTTTCTCCGGTATGAATCACCTCTCAGCTATTTTATATAGCTATGATATAGGTAGCTTTACCGGTACCTTCAGTATTCGGGAGCTGTCTTTTTACACCCAGTATAGTAACAAGAGCAAATATATATAGTAGTAAGAGAGAGTAGAAGCTTAGAGGAGCGGAATTGTTACTATATATTTGTTCGTCTATTTTATATTGAGGTCTATACTCTTTTTGTTTTTGCAAGTTATTAGCTGTAGGATTGATTTCACCAACAAATAATCAGGCGGTTAAACAACTGTTTAGCCTAACCAATGCTTTTTGCCGGGTGTTTTCAAAGATTATCTGTCACCTTAATGTTAAAGAACTCCCTTTTCCGCATTCGATGATGGTCTTTTTTTTAAACTCTCGCGATTAAAACACATATTTATTATATTGTCACGGGTATTTATCGCGTGTTACCTTATTATTTATTATTCCCGACGTTTCGAATGCGTTACAGCAATCATGGTCGCGGGTTGACTCATAACGCATTCGAAACGTCGGGAATAATAAATAATAAGGTAACACGCGATAAATACCCGTGACAATATAATAAATATGTATGATGGTCCATTATGCGTGAAAAATACTGTCACCTTATATAATATCAATAAATAATAATATCTGTCACCTTGACACGTGGTTGCGGTAAACGCTCGTTTATTTGTTCGTGAACTTGGGCCTTAACCATGTTTTACATAACCAGGCGTCATTTAAACTGGCTTTACATCACCAGGTGCAATTTAATCTGGCTTTACAATCACCTGGTGCAAATTAACCAGGCTTTTACCTTCAGCAGGCGCTATTTATTCTGGCTTTACATCTAGGCGCAATTTATCCTGGCTTCACATAACTAGGCGCAATTTAAACCTTGCTTTACATCACTAGGCGCAATTTATCCTGGCTTTACATAACTAGGCGCAATTTATCCTGGCTTTACATAACTAGGCGCAATTTAAACCTTGCTTTACATCACTTGGCGCATTTTATCCTGGCTTTACATCACCAGCCGTTATTTAATCTGGCTTTACATCATTAGGTGCAATTTAACCTGACTTTAAATCTTCAGGTTTTTTTTTTATGTTATGGCTCGAAAAAACTGGCATACGGCCCGCCTGATGGTAAGCGGTTCCCGTCTCCAATTGACATCTGCAAGACCAGGGGCATTGCCTGTCCTAAAGGACTCTTTTTACATTTATTTTTGAAGCAATTCATTTTGTAGTTTTGCTGAAAAACCTCGAGCAAGTTGTGCCCATTCCATAACTTGCACGTACGGGGTAGATACGGGGTAGCGGATTAGTTAATTCCCGGGACGTTCTCGTGGCATGTTGCTCCATGTTGTCCCCTGGTAAATTCAAGGCTTATGTCTCACATTGTGTGTTCCAGGTATCAGAGTTGAGACTGCCGCCCGGCATCACCCTAACGCGAGTACAGCCAAACGAGAAGAAAGAAGCGCCCGCTATTAAGTCTGTGGTGAGTACTCCACTTGCGTGGCGTGGCGGGTAGCAGGCGAGACGCGAGTGGTGCGGGTTCGATTCCCCCGGGACAAACGTTTGCATGATCAGCAAGTCTGTTTGTTGTGGTACTCGTAGTTCCTTATACACACACAAAACAGGGAGTCCTAGTGTGGAATGTGGTTATAATATGTGGGTTATTTGCGTCTCTTTCTTATGGCAGAGTGGATTTCCTCTCGAGCATCCATTGAGAATTGAATTAAAAATTTGTCGATCGTCACTGAAACATCGCATTGAAGTTTTTTAAATTTGTTGACATATCAAATTCACTTATTGACCGAGTACTAGCCTTACTGAGGGATTACACGTGGGGTTGGGTAGTAGCATCCACCTGAGTGCATAACACCAATACTGCAATCGCCAATCCGCCTGCTAAGCATGGAGATTATGGCATTGTATTTTGTGTGGGAGGCCTTGCCCAGCTGTGGACGTAAATATAATGATGGTGATGATGATAAATATTTTAACGAGCCTCCTAAGCCTGAAAAATCGGTGGATGGAGACGGCTCAAGACCGTTTGTCGTGGCCTATGTCCAGCATTGGACGCCAAACGGCTAAAGTGCATCATACACGTAGCAGATGCGGTAATATTTTATATGCGTATAAAAACTTATCGCATCTGAAGGTATCACACACGTAGCAGATACGATAATATACGAAAATGATGCATTCACGTGGAAACCTTCAAACTATATCATCAATCAGATATCATCTGTCCATCTTTTGATATATGTTGCTTGACGGTAAAATATATAAATAAATAAATACTGGACATTTCACACAACATTATCTAGCCCCAAGCTAAGCAGAGCTTGTTTTATGGCAACTAGATAACTGATATACTTAATACAATACATTACATGGATAGATATTTTTTATTATACATAGAAAATACCCAGAACACCCTGGGTGTTCCAGCAAATATCTGCACATCGTACAAATATTTGTTTCGAGGCGGGAATCGAACCCGCAACCTCCTGCGTCGCAGGCGAACCTTCGCCCGCCGCGCCACAGAGGTCGTTAAATATAAGTGATCTGATACGTGTGTGTTGCTCCTTGAGTTTAGTATAGAGAGCGATATGGACAGATACTCAGATACAGATGTCTTACCGCATCTGCTACGTGTGTGACACACTTCATGATGTTTATTTAATTATGTTATAAACAATGTCAATTAACTTATATGCTAACTTTGGTTGATGCAATTGTGCCACACGTCGCTTTAACTGTAGCTTGTATCCTCAGCCGCTGTGGAAAGCCAACCAACTGCCGGCGGCGCCGACTCCGGTGGCGCGTCCGGTGCCCGTCATCAACGCCGACCCCTCCATGATGATGTTCTCCACTGCTCACCCAGGTACCTGTCACCGCACTGGTTTTTTTACCATGACGATACCCATGACACAGCGAATCCTGGTGTGGTATTAGGACTATGTGTGTGACTGTTGGGTGTTATGTTATTTTATGTTGATAATTCTTATCCGATTATACGATAGGAAGAATACACTGGCCTGCAAAAATAAGTATCACACTTTTAATTTTTCTTTTCTAATAGAATTGAAATTATCGTGGCTTGGTATCATTTTAGAAAAATTACGACTATACACCACGTACTTTACTATTCTCCTGCTGACGTTTCGTTGACCATTTTGAGGTCCTTCCTCATGAGCACCGACCGCGACCACGCTCAAAGGTCGTGCGACGAGAACTAGCCTGGCTCCGCCGCTCCGCACGTTCAGCCCGACTGGAGAATGGGGCAGGCGGCGGGGGCGGCGGGGGGTTTTCTTTTCTAAACTAAAGTTAGAGATTTAAATAAAAAAAACCTTTTATAGCAACTTTTATATGTTTTCTTTGAAACTATAGTAAATTATACATTAGTAACATCTTAAATAATAAAAATAGCCATTTTTAACTTAGTGTTATAAAACTTAATTAACATTTACAAGTATGTTTTACATGTTATTTATTTTTAATAACTTGTATTGCCTCCTCGGGCTCTGCTTGCAGCTTCGAGTCGATTTGGCATACTGAACACGAGGTTTCGGAGCCGATGCTGGGGAATATTCCCCAGCCTTCCCCAGTCCCATTCTTCCATCAGGGTCTGTTTTAGTGCCCTGAGGGTGGTAGGTAGTGGTCTGGTGTTAAAGTTTTTATGTACAAAATTAAACTCTTTTTCGAGTTTATTTATTTTTGACTACCTTCCTAAGGTTTTTAAGTTCTCATTTACTATGTATCAGCAACTCCTTGCTCCGAGGCACCACACAGGCGCTTCTCATCTAGTGGTAAGACGGACCATTTATGTAAGCCAAGCCGAGTTTGTTGCCTGATTCTTCTAGGCTTGGTCGCGTTAGAACAGGAGTAATTTAATTTTATATAAGACGATTCAAAATGATCCTTGTGATTTCAAGGAATAAAAAATATTTTGATTTGATTTGATTCGAGTCCTTTTTGTTTCGAAAGTATATCTCGTGTACCTAAAAAGTTATTGCAATTTTAAAAGTGTGATACTTATTTTTGCAGGTCAGTGTACATGTAAATTTTACAGATAAATGTAATTCACCTCAGTTGTGGTTTCGTCAATGTCACCTTATTCTAGCCCTGCTAGCGATTGACCGAACACAGTTTGACCATGAACACAACTAACGAACTCTACGTAAAATAAGTAACTAACAACTGCCTTTGTTACAGAACAACCGCCTAAACCAATCATCGTAGCGGAACCGACGCCACCGCTCACCGGGAAGTCGAAAAAGGCCAAAAAGAAGGCCAAGAAGGCCGCAGCAGCAGCCGACTCCGACGCCAAACCAGACGGCACCAAAATGGTCACCCTGCGCAATCCCATGTTCCACCCCAACCTACCCCCCGTCCAAATGTCCAACTCACCCCCACAAATAACCAATCAGAAAAAACCCGAACAGATTAGATTACCCGATCCCATACCAATGCCCCCAAACGCATGCCAAGCCACTATCACCCCAACCTCCAACGGAATGTACACAATCCGGAACCCTCTCATGTCTATGATGCACCAGCAAACCATGATGGGGGTGCGAAACCCAACCCCACCATTCAATCAACCCCAATACAACTACCCCAATCCAAACACATACACTGTTCCCGGTCAGTACATCCTCGATCCGGCTCGAACCTCACCAAAACCAGACGAATACCAGAACAGAATAATGAACCTGGCCTCGTTTACACAGAAGAACGATGAGGGGTACTCTTTATTCAAAACAAGTGATAATCAACAGAAAAGCTTCTTAACCCCGGAGTATTACGGAGAAGAAACCATTCCTAAGCCCGTTGTATCTCCTAATCCAATAGGAACACGACCAGCCGAGATCAGTAGATCGTTTGACTCGGATAACTCATCCCTATTCGCTAATCCGAGCTGCCCTGAGCCAATAGGAACACCGCTGAAACGAGAAGATGAATACACTGGTCTTTACACCCCGTTTGGTGTGGAAAATCCAAATTTGTTCCGGAACGCACTCTTCAACGAGAAGACGGATATGGGCGGTCAGCCTGATGATATGGCGATGGTGAATGGTGACTTACCTTACTTCCAACGTTTGAGGGTCGGCTCCAAGCTGAACAACGAAGTGACAATACACCATGTGACAGAGTCCAAATTCTACAGGCAGGTAAGTCTATACACTCATGAGAAACTTGTGTGTCCGGCCTGAGAATGAACCTAATTCTAATTCAAAAGGGGGGAGATAAGATCTGCACTGACTTCCCGCATTGGGGTGTTGCATTGTCCCCCTGCTAACCCTAGCCCAGCCAGCCCAACTCCTTAAAATAACGGAGAAGGACTCTGGATTGATGGCAGCACTCTTCCAGTGTCCCCGAGCGAGTAATGGATGAAGTCAAACAGGACTCTATCATCTCCTGGAGTCCGGTCTTTCTCCTGGCTTCATTTGTGGCTGTGCAGTACAATATCACATGCTCCACTGTCACCTCGTCCTGAACACAGCCGTGACATAGCCCACTGTCCGTAGCCCCTGTCTTCAGCAGATGGTGGTTGAGATCACAGTGTCCCGTGATGAACCTCTCGTGGATGTCGGATGGGGGATACCCTGCCCCCCTGACATACACTTACAATAATTTTTTTATTGCAAGTATATGAGACTTGCAAGGTGCTGTTGTGTGTCCAGCCACGATTTATGAATAGACCCCTCCATGTCCTCTAGTGGATGCTGCAAAAGCCAAAGAGATTACACCGACCATCCCCTGGTGTAATCCCCCAGCTCATATACTTTAAATAAAGATTTTGTTGTAAGTACATGAGACTTGCCTGATGCCGTGGTGGGAATAACCGCCTCTGTCTCCTCCCGTGGATATTGTTAAAGCTTACTAAAAGATCACACAAGGGGATGGTCAGCAGCATCCACCTGAGTACACAACACCAATCCGCCTGCCAAGCGTGGTGACTGGCAAATCTCCCCCGTTGCATTCTACGGGTAAGCCTCGTCCAGTGGGCGTGTAAAGGCTGGATGATGATTATAGAATGCCGTGATGAACGTTCCTAAGTCGCCTCCATCCACCGACTTCTTGCGACTGTTCCATGTCATCGGTCCTTTGAGTGGGCCGTGCAACACAGTACACTGTGTCTCCGTGGTCACCACTCGAGAACTAGGTCCTCATTGGTTGTCGTTTCTGCGAACTAACAAAATACTTGGCTGTATTTCAGGAGCCCCCCCTCCAGCCCCTAGACGACACGCCCCCGGACGACTCGCTGTTCTCGCGCCCACTCGCCCACGCGTGGGCAGAGCCGCTGTACCCGGCGCACGCGGCACCCAACACCGTCGTAAATCAAGGTGAGGAAATATTTATTTAACTCATAATGTTGATCGGTTCAACAAAAAAATCAACCTTGTGTGAAAGGTGTGCGGGCATCATTTGAGGTTTTTGGTTGACAACCCAGTTCCATCATCATCCAACAAAATAGTTAGTACATACTTTTAGTAAGATAAGATAAGATAACATTTTTTCACAAAAAAATTAATAAACTATATATAAAGGAACTAAATATAGTGCTTTCATGACAGTTAAACTCAATTTAGTACTTTTAGTTTTGACATATTAGTGTATTGTATGCGCGAGATTAAATTTGACTTACCTATTACTACTCAGGTGCAGTGCTATGTGCGCTCGCAAGTAGACGTGCCTCACTGCGCAGCTACGAATTTCGTATTCGCGTTTCGTGCGGCTTTAGCTGCTGCCCGTTTATTATCATGAGTTCCGAAAAACTCGTGGCTAATGAACTTTTGGCCTTCCTCCAGGACCGTTTGGATGTCATGGATGAAGTATCAGCGATACACATTTGTAAGACGAGTTTTTCTGAAAATGAAATTCTTGCTGCGAAGACGCTTCTCTATGAGTCGCTGAAAATCAGTGACCAAATGAAGAGCCACCGAAGGGATGAACGAGGTGAACGAAGTCTACAAGACATCATCACCGTTCTCAAAGTGACTGACCCGGATGCCGTGCCTGCGTTCGTCGCCCGGGATCTCCATCGAATCCCACCTTTGGATTTTGACCACATTGACTGCACTCATTTACTCAAGGAGATCAAAGCCTTGAAGTGTGGTATGGCGGAGATGCAGATCAAATTTGATGCTGCTCTAGATACCATTTCTGACCTGCGTGCCGATGTTGTCACCTTGCGCAATACTATAGCGGTAAATAGGTCACCAGAAACATGCAACGTAAACACTCGTCGCGGCGCACAGCAGAATGTGTCGGCTTGCAGTTTAGTGTCAGCGTCGCCTGGTGCTGTTGACTCCCCGCACCCCGCTGCCGTCGCTGTCGCCGCCACCGTCACACGCCCCGCTCCGTTGGCGCCGGTCGAGCCGTTACGTGTCACGTCTACCCCTCAACGTGATTATGCTGCCGTCGCTCGCGTCTCTAAGCCAGAGCGGCAACATACGAAGGGGATGAAGCAGACCAGCCGTGAACCCAAACGCAGCGCTGGTCTTGCTGGTCTTTCTACGGACCGATGTGACAAGGAGGGTTTCATCAGAGTGGAAAAGAAGAAGAAGCCCACTTGCAGAAATCAGTGCGGAACTGCCGTGCTGACTGATATGAGCCAGCATTGCTTGTTGCGTGCGGCGGTACCCACCACTCCGTTGTACGTGTCGCGGGTACACTTCAACGTGAAGCCTGAAGGGGTGCTGGAGTACCTTAAGCAGAAGACCGGGCTCACCTTAAGGGTCGAGAAGTTGGAGTCTCGCCATAATGTGAATTTTATTTCTTTTATGGTGAGAGTACCGACTGACCGTCTATCGACTTTCATGAGTGAGGAGTTTTGGCCGAAGGGTGTCAAGTTCAGGAAGTTCAACGGACGCCTGACACGAGACACCTCTCAGGTGCGCTACACGTCACCGTATTCACGTGTTAACAATAAATAAGTTTTTTAGATATAAAATATGTATGTTAGTCTTTAAGGTATATATTTCTATGGGCTTTATGTTTAGGTATAATTTATTGTACATTTCCCATTTAAGCCTGAAATAAATTTATTATTATTATTATTATTATTATTATGTGATTAAGACATTGTTTTAAATGGCTTTGACTTGTATTTAAATGAAGTAACATAAGTATTGTCTTGTAAGTGTATCTTAAAGACGTAGACAAACGTTGAATCAAAATTAAACTCACAGGTCACTTTTAATATTGTTACAGCGCCTCCCCGGCCCCCGTCCCGCGGCTCCCCGCGCGCAGGCTTGGCCCCGAGTGACGAGCCCCGCTTTGGGCCCGTGGGCGCGCGTCCCGCGGCGCCGCTTAACGACAGCGGTAGGTACGCACATACCATGCACCATATATCTTGTCTCTCTCAGCGTGGACCCTGATGACGAGCTGTTTTTTGGACCCGTGGGAGCCGCTCAATAAAAACGGTAGATACGCACATGCCATGCACCATATATCTCGTCTCTCAGCGTGGACCCTAGTGACGAGCTGTTTTTCGGACCCGTGGGAGCCGCTCAATAAAAACGGTAGGTACGCACATGCAATGCTCCATCTATCTCGTCTCTCTCAGCGTGGACCCTAGTGACGAGCTGTTTTTTGGACCCGTGGGAGCCGCTCAACGACAGCGGTAGGTACGCATATACCATGCACCATATATCTCGTCTCTCTCAGCGTGGAGCCGTGCTTCGGACCCGTGGCACCGCTCAACGACAGCGGTAGGTACGCACATACCATGCACCTTATATCTCGTCTCTCTCAGCGTGGACCCTAATGACGAGCAGATTTTCGGACCCGTGGCGCCGCTCAATAAGAACGGTAGATACGCACATACCATGCTCCGTCTCTCACAGCGCGGTCCATAGCGCAGAGCCGCGCTTCTGCCAGTGGTCGCGCGTCCCCACGGCAGCGGGAGGTTCGCACATACCATGAACCATCTACTTCGCCTCGCGCAGCATGGCCCCCAGTGACGAGGCGTGCTTTGCACCCGTGGGACCGCTCAATGACAGCGGTAGGTACGCACATACCATGCACCATCTCTCACAGCGCGGTCTCTGGCACTGAGCCGCGCTTCTGCCTGTTGTCGCTATTCCCCACCGCGCCTCTTCACGGCAGCGGCAGGTACGCACATGCCTTGCACCATCTACCTCGTCTCGCGCAGCACGGCCCCCAGTGACGAGGCGTGCTTTGGACCCGTGGGCCCGCGCCCCTTGGCGCTTCTCAGCGCCAGCGGTAGGTACGCACATACCATGCACCATGTATTTCATCTCTCACAGTGTGGCCCCTTGTGACCGCGGGCCCGCTCAAACACAGCAGCAGGTACGCACATACCACGTATAGGTCGCGCAACGAGTTATGAGCGCTCGGCGAAGGTAAGGTTGATTGCGCAAGTGTCCTCTCATTTTTCATATTGTAAAACGAAATGAAAAATAAATGAAATGAATGATACAATTCACGAAAGTTATTTTAGTAAAAGTGTCCTCTCTCTCTCCCTCTCTCTCTCTCTCTCTCTCTCTCTCTCTCTCTCTCTCTCTCTCTCTCTCTCTCTCTCCCTCTCTCTCTCTCCCTCTCTCTCTCCCTCTCTCTCTCTCCCTCTCTCTCTCCCTCTCTCTCTCTCCCTCTCTCCCTCTCTCTCTCTCTCTCTATCTCTATCCTCGTTGCGCGACCTATACCATCTACGTCTCGCAACGAGCCGAGCTTCAGGCCCGTTCACAATATGAAGATGGGTATATCGTTGTTTCAGAGCCTAGCATCTTTGTCCCTGACTCGAGGATCACTAGCCTGTCTTCCCTGGAGGCGTGCGAGCGCGAGGTCGAGTCCTTCAAGCGGTTCGAGTGGTACTTCTCGCCGCCAGATCACAAGCCCAAGGTCACGTTGCACGTGAGCGATATCGCGGACTCCATTAGGAACAATCACAAGTAAACAAAACTGTCGTCCGCTCAGTATGAGACTCGGCCTTACTTCTGAACTCATCTGTATTTAGATTAGATAAATAGATATAAATATCTTTGTTTATACACAAACAAATTGCATTTTCGCAGCTATTTCTCGGAAGTTGCAGTACATAGAGTATCCAGTCAACATGTTTAATAAACTTTCAATATGTTGGGTTAACAATGTTGCGAAATTCAGGTAGCAGGATGGTTTAAGGGCCATAAGCTTACAGATTGTCCAATCAACATGTTTAATAAACACTCAATATGTTGCGAAATTCAGGTAGCAGGATGGCTTAAGGGCCATAAGCTTACAGATTGTCCAATCAACATGTTTAATAAACGAAACGAACGAGAACGTGTAATGACGCGGACACAAGCACTCCCCCCACCCCCGCGCCGGACGAGCCGAGAGGAGCGAGCTCAGAGACGCAGTGCGAGGAAGGACGCGGAGGGAGTGTAGTGCGGATCCTATACCCACCCTGATGAAGACCCTCGATTAGGGTCGAAACCTGTTGGTGCTTCCACCAACATATCGGTACGTGAAAATTTCCCGTTTTTACAAAATGAATGTTTAATAAACACTCAATATGTTGCGAAATTCAGGTAGCAGGATGGCTTAAGGGCCATAAGCTTACAGATTGTCCAATCAACATGTTTAATAAACACTCAATATGTTGAGTTAACAATGTTGCTAAATTCAGGTAGCAGGATTCCCCGCTTAAGGGACATAAGTTTATGGGTCATATTCTATAGCTTGGTTATTAAGATTGCCAGCTCAAATGCTGCACTTTCTCGCAGCCAGGTTTGGATTATGTCTCCTCCCATAGATGTGTGACTAAGGGATAACACCAGGGGATGGGCAGCAGCATCCACCTGATACACACCGATACTGCAACCATCAATCCGCGTGCCAAGCGTGGTGATCATGGCAAATCAGTCAATTGCATTCTATGGAGGAGGCCTTGTCCAGCTGTAAAAGTGTCTACTGCCTGATGATTGCTTCTGGATTCTGGCTGCTTGGAAGTGTGATAGGATTTCGTCTGGCTACCCCCATTCCATCATGTAGAGAATACGTCTAGCTGTCATAGAAGATATATTGCTTCCGGATTACGTAACTCCATTGCTATCAGTTTAAATCGGGGCATAATAATAATAATACATAATCAGGCATCCCTTTTTGACATTATGCTCACGCATAATGGACCATCCATAGAGTTCGAATGCGGAAAAGGGAGTTCTTTAACATCCCTTTTTGACACTTTTGGCATAGCAAAAGTGTCAGAAGTGACCATTTTGAGATAATTCATTAACAATTGAAACACAATTTGTTTAGTAGGATTGGGGCCCAGTTTCAATGCTGTTTCTATCCGAAATGACGGTCGTCCAATTACCCCAATTGAAGCAGTTTGCGTGCAAAGCTTGATTGTAATTAAACTGCGTAAATTACGTAATCGTCAAAACGTAATTTCAAATAGAAACAGCATTAAAACCGATAGCCACAGAATTACGTAATAGCGCCACTAATCTAAATACAGATGAGATATCTCTGAGAACAGATGTTATGGTACTTCTCACCACAAGCTCGAGTCATCTGTCAAATTAACATAACAATTATGAAAAGACGAATTATATGATGCCCAGTTTTTTTCTTAGGGTCTCTTTCACACTGTGCGGAGCTTTTTGACAGATTTTTTTCATATTACCTGTCATCTTAACTCCCGCTTAGTCCGCTTGCCTGCCGACGGTGGAAGAGGCCCCTAGGGTATCTTTACATAATATTAACCTGCTTCATTCTACAAATTGTACATTATTTTTTTACAGTTTTTATGTTTAAACTGAATTTTTCGCAACTTTGTTTGCAGTTTGTATGATATTTATTTGGTAAATTATGAGTTTTTTTTTGGGTAAATTTTCTAAAGATTGGCTGTATTTTTTGTTGCATGTTGTAAAGAAAGAACTTAAAAGTGAACCATGAAACTGGTAACGGAACGTAACATAAGAATCGAAGTGTGACTTACGTCTTTATGACATTTTGTAACGGAATTGTTCTGTTGTCTGTGGTTGTAACATGGAGCGTAATGCTTCCAATATATAGCATAAGTATTTTAATGCTAATGTATGTAAATAAATATAATTGCAAGTTTACATTGAAGTCAGACTGGCGTCAGTCTAAGTCAGCATTGACTTGAGGAAAAACTTTCAAGTTACACACACACACACACGCGCGCGCACACATACACACACACACGCGCGCGCGCACGCACTCACACACACACACACAAGCGCGCGTACACACACCCCACATCGTTGTCACATTCACAGTGTCAGGGGCCAATACTATTGACATTTTCATACAAAATCTGTCAGTTTTGACGGAATTTGTATGAAAATTGCATGAAGGTTCGATATTTTCTACTATCGCGAGACTCCCCAATGCAAGTCGGTGCTGAGAGTGACGCTAGTCTAACTTATTGTAGATCAGCCTTAATAATGGTTATTCAATGATAATTAATTGAGAAATAGCAAAATGCACAGTATGTGCCTTGCCATGAATATGACAAAAGGCGGGTTAACCGCTGTTAACATCTGTCAAAAGAAGTTAGGGTAAACAAACGTTTAACGGCCCGTAAGTTTTGGAGAACTTTGGGCGTATATTCGGCCCAAGACAATGATGTCAGTATTGACAGTAATAATGAAACTAAAGTGCATCACACATAGCAGATGCGGTTATATACGAAAATGATACATTCACGCGGAAACCTTCAAACTGTATTGTATTTCAATTTGTATACACAGATATCATCTGTCCATCTTTTGATACATGTCGGTGCCTACAGATTCTGGACGGTAAAATATAAGTGATCTGTCACGTGTGTGTTGCTCCTTGAGTTTAGTATAGAGAGCTATATGGACAATACGCGCTCAGATACAGATATCTTACCGCATCTGCTACGTGTGTGACACACTTAATGATGAAACTAAAAAGATTTGAGGAGTTGCTTCAATTTTCTACTCTCCATTTTATATAGGTTGTTTTTTATATAGTATCGCAAAGTATATACGAGCTAAAAGAATGTGATTGATGGTTCTACTATAGTGCTGTAGATTCGTGTTTGAATTTATGGAAAGTAGAAAATTGTTGTACAAAAAAAATATATCACCGAATTGTGTCCCCTTAGTAACCTTATCACAAGAGGAGTTTATAAAACTATTCTAAGCGCCATTACTAATAGAAGTGTATCAGTGTATCTAATCGGTTTTTGATGGTTTGTCACAATATCCGATGGTTGTAAGATGTATGATTAAGTAAAATACAATGTATGATATAGATGAACTTTGCCTTTTTATTTTTATAGTTGTATTCGACTTCGGCTGGACTCGAAAGCATAATTGAAAATTTAAACGAACTTACTGTGAAGCGATTCCAATTATACGAGGGTCCAGCCGAAGACGATTACAAGACCACACCCACCCTTCTTAACCCCACTAAGTAATTAATTAGGCAAAACACCGGGATCACGCGAACGAAGTCGCGCGCGGGCAGCTAGTTTAATTATATATTTAGGCCATATTTGCAACATATTTAGGCCCAATTCTGTAATGGGCAAGAAAACGCAAAACTATTTACAGATGGCGCTGCTAACGCTTGACTCATAACAAAGCATCTTGACATTTTAGATTTTTTGTGATCTTCGATTTTACAGCAAAAAACCTAGAATTGTCTTCCATTTAGCTATTGTGGTGATAAATGTATGCTACGTGGACGGTTTCTCAGTTAAAAGCTGAATTAAAGAGCCGAGGAGCTTCACTAAAAGGCCGAAAAGCTGATCTGGTCATCAGGTATTTACAGTCTATTTTCTATCTAATTTTGTAATAATTTCTTATGTTTCATGTTATTTTCTGGGTTGAAAATATTTTTTAACTCTGCATAGTAGTTTTAGTAAATTGTCAATGCTTTATGTATGACCTACAATCATAAGAATCATAACCTAGCATTTCTCTTTCAGACTCAACTTATTTGATCAGAATTTCAACTTTGGGATACCCCAACATCATGAAACTGATGATACAAAGATGGATTTACCATCTCCAGAGAGTTATCATGATATTAATAGTAACATAACCTCGAATTTCCGATAGCTTTAAAGTTACGAATCTTGGTGACCTTTTCCCATAGTTTTTTCATTTTTAAATCTTTGGGAAATGCATGATTTCCATTGTTATTGCAACCAATCGCTACACAACGTGGCATTATTTCTTAAATACCAGTTAAAGTTTTTTGTAAACAAAGTTTTGTATGGTATTTGACAGATACTGATGCATTCCTTGGGTCAAGCGACCGCAGCGCCCTCGGTGGCAAAAGTTGCCAGTTTTCTTCCCCATTTAAAAACATTCCAGTCACAATATAATCTCGTGTCGCACTGTCACGTTTATTAATTAGTACATAATCTTCGCGTATTATGCGAAGACCAAGTAATAGTTACTATACGTGACAATGCGACTGACACGCGATTATATTGTGACTGGAATGTTTTTAAATTAGAGAATTGGCGCTCTGTCTTCGGGTAGTAGGCACGTCGCATTCGCCAAACTTTATTTACCTATGAATGGCGTTCAGTAAATTAACAAATCGGATCCCTAACGGCGAAACCGATTTCGATTTAACTTTGGAGATTTTAAGAGCTAGGTTTAGAAATGCATAATATAATATATTATATATATATATATATATATATATATATATGCATATAGTACTGGTGGCGCCGTCTATCGACGAGTAGCGTAAACGTGATTAGTATTTTTTCGTAAGGCCACACATGCCTGTTCTGAGAAATAGCGTGTACCTACTTGATGACTGATGGTGGCTATTTGCGCAGAACAATAATTATAAAGCTTTTATTGTTCTGGACTATTTGCCACACTGTTCATCAACTGTAAAACTGCCACCGCTTTACTAAATCATGACTTGAATGGGACTTTGACGAATAAAGATAAGGAAGTAAAATTAGGTCCTCATTAGCGGGTCATCTAAAACTCTTAATTACACTTTGTAGCAAAATGCCTAACATGGATGGCTAAAAAGTAATATGACCACATAAAAACAAAAGACGATGCCATACGTAAAACAATGCGCAGGCGGTATGGTTTTAATCTCAGAGGAAATATCTAGTTTTAATGTTTTATTTAATACTGCCGAATGGGCGAAAAAACAAAAAAAAAACAAAACAATTTACTTTTGCCTAAATGTGTCGAAGAAAAAACCTTACGTAAGTCTGGTTGGTATGGTTTTAAAACTATAGCCTTCCAGAAAGGAAAAAAAAATGTTTCCACACTCAGAATAAGGACTTATGAGGTCTTTATTCTGAGCTTATGAGGTTCCACACCAGTCACCAAAGCAAAGTTAGTTTTTGCCAATGTCAAGTAGCATAGATAATTAATATAATCGATATGTGCTTGCCTTAATTTATTTGCCAAATGCAATTGTTCTTCAGTTTGAAGTTTGTGAAGCAGCTGGAAGTATTTAAAAGATATTTATTTTCCTTCTTTATTATACCCTTATCACCCAGTGTATTACGAACAAGCTTCAAGCAATGGCATGGATCAAGAACATTTAAGATGTTTATAACCTAAATGTTATGGGTGAGCCTAAGGTTGTCTGGAAGAGATCGCTCTTTAGCGCCAAGACTGCCTGGTAAATGCCGAAAATAAATGTTATGTTTTACTTTATGGCGTTTTTATTGTACACAAATCCAATAAACTGGACCTTGTGCCACTGGTTTTGTTTTAGTGGTGCTGAAACAAAACTGGTGAAAATAATAACAATAAAAATATTAATTCAAACTGTAGGTTAGGTCATTCATCAATATCGATAGATTTTAAATACTGGCTGCACATCACTATTCCATTTTTGTATGTTGGTAGAACTGATTGTGTTGTCAGTCGTCCATCATGTTGGCTTTTTGCGGTACCTATTGTTTTGACGACAGTAATTTATTTTACTCTATGTCCCGCCCGTCTCTTCTTACGAATAGTACACGCTATGGAATCGACCATCCAAAATCGTTGGACATTATTTAGCTCCACTTGATTTTACACATTAATCACTTGTAATACAGTTCACAATCAGTTACACTAGATTTATAGTTCATTGTTTGCAACACCGCAGCGCTAGTGTACATTTTATACATTTTAGACATATTATTCCAAATTCGGCACAGTTACCATTACTGAAACCTTGATTTTGAATGTTATTATTGTTTCTAATGTATATTGTAATAATGGTACTCATTTAATTTTTTTCCCTTTTTAGGTTCAAAAGATCGGGACGAAGAAAATTTGACGATAAGTAACACCGCTGCTCTGTTACTTTTCTTGGATAAGCTCTTAGACAGTGTAAATTCTTCAAAAGAGACCTCTAAAGATAAAGGAAAAAGGCGTATTCCTGTCAGTCAACAGTGGCCACGTCGAGTTTTGGAGAATTGCTATAAAATTATAAAAAAAAAATAACGAATGACGTTGATATCAACGTACATATATAATAGCCTATTAGAAATACATCAACATAGAGATAATTATTTAAAGAATAGGGACATACCTAATTATAATTTAGGGAATAAGGACAAACTACATCAACCATAAGTAAGGCTAGTGAAAGTTCAAAGGCAGGGGGATTATTTTAAAATTGTATAATAAATTACCAACGGTAATAACAAATTTGGAGCATGTCCGAGTTCAAAAGGAAAATAAAATACTTTCTAGAAGGAATTGCATTATATAGTTTAAACGAATTCATAAATTTAAATTTGTTGGGCTCGTCATTCATAAATGACCATGAAACTATATTTGCTTGACTTAATGTGTAACGTATTTACATTTTGTTGAAATTATTTTTTTATTGTATACTATGTAACTTGCCTAGTGTAACAACCATTGTAACAAGGCCAAATAAATGAATATGAATAAAACTTACGGCACGCTCCTCGTGGCATTCTAGGGCCTATGTCCAGCAGTGGACTACTACAGGCTGACGATGATTATGATGACAGGTTTTATAACGTTATGTATATTATATAGATTTCAACCATTTTAATTTACGTAGATTATATTCGAGTAACGACCCGACCTGAGTTAAACCGGTTCAAATCCATATAATCATGAATACGAAAGATGATTTCGAAAGTTATGTATATTTTTTACTCGGAAATTTATGTAAATATGTAGGTAATGTGTATTAATAAACAGAATATCAAATCCTTCATACTTTTATTAAAAGTTTGTGCCGTATGCCCCTGATTTTACCTCTTCCTACCTAATGTAGCAGTAGAAATAATAAAAAAAAAACAAGGTATAACGAATACAGTTATATTAATACAAAATTTACCACAACTGTTTAGCGAAGAGCACACAAATTTGTAGGACGTGGGTGAACGGCCTAATCTGTTTCCACTTCTATACGTAGCGAGTACTCCCCTTATGGCAGATCCCGAACGATGAGGTGGGCGGACCCAGAGTGACAGGGTAGTAACAGCAGCCCAAGATGTTGTTCCGGTGGATAGGGCTTCCTTCGGCACTAGTGCGCGCAAAGCAGGAAGCGGGTGAGCTGCCCAGAAAATGCCCAAGCGGCTAAGCCTCAGTCCGGCCCTGGACGAACTTCTAACCCGTCTGAAGTGGAACTCGTGCGGTGGTTCCTGGAGGCGATAATACCAAATGGTTAACATTTGATACTTCTAATACCCGATCTGGGGGCCCACCATGGCTTCACGAAGTAAATAAGGGTACTTACTCGTAGTGTAGTTTTGCCATGGTGGTACTTCCAGAACGGAGTTTACATAAAATAGCTATATAAGCAGAAGGCCAACACATATCTAAAGATGATATGGGTATTTAATTAGAATAGTGAAAGTAATTACCTAGCTTTCTTTAAAATAATGAAAGTTTAAGGTAGATATAAAAATAAAGATGATGCAATCTTTTATATAAATTTCTAAGGAGAATGATTGATCATTTTAGTGCAACAAATTACAGTATAGAAAAAGCTAAATCAATATTATTAACATAGTTATAATTAATCTTGCAACATGAGATAAGCAAAATGATATAGAAGTGATATTGGTATTTATGTGCCATTCAAAACTCACCCTAAATCGGGAATACACTTTCACGATATGTTAGAATAATCAACTAAAATATTGATTTTAATGCGACCAGCCAACCGCTAAAGCTCGCGAGTTGATGAAAAGGTGCGTGAACTAGCTTTCAAACGAGCCTAACGGCGACTGGCGAGTTCAAATCATTCTCGCGAGACAGAGGCGTCGGCTGCAGCCACGACAGGCTGACCGCGTAAGTGGGGGAAACCTGCTTAGCGCGGGCGCATATCTAATATTATTTTTAATGGTTTTAGAAATTAAAAGTATTTTAACCTAAATTCTAAGATTATACTTATATTTTAATTGACAAAATATCGTTCATGTAACGCTTCGTTACAAGTTCAAAAAGTTTTCAGCCGAAATGGTAAAAAGCAAGTGTATATCGATGATAGGCGGTACATCACTAGCAAGAGGCAAAAGATAGCACCATATGTTTGTCTCTTTCTAAATGCACACTAGCGACGTCGTGTTGTAAAACGGAACTATATTTAGCGTCCACGGCTGTAATTGGTCCGATTCCTATCTGTACTTTAGTACTAACTGTACTGTACTACTTATAAATCTGTGGAATAGTAATTGCATCCTCTTTGGGTTTGGGATGGGACTATAACATCGAATTTTAACAAGGAAAATGATACTATAGGCCGGAGCCGGAGGATTTTTAGGGTCCTTGTTCCATAGCCTCAGTGAAGTGATTATGTGCTCAGTGCATAGCCTAATCCCCTAAAGTTCCAGGTTCAAAATCCCTAAATGAACACATCCGATTTGTTGGACACTCGTAACTCTATGAACTTATTATCAACCATCAATTCTGAATAATCACCTAATATTAATAACATAATGGTAGTAGATTATTATTCAGATCCCCTTGCGTAAGAAAGTGTACCTACGTAGTACACCTCCAGCCTCCAGAGTCTACTTTTCAAGAATGCCTACTGTGTGCAGAGTTTGTCTAACCGGCGACATCAGAATGCACCGCATTGAAGATAAAGAACTAGAAACATACGAATTCATAACAAGTGTCAAGGTCTGTACCTTTCACGTCATAATGAACGTTTATTTTAATGTTCACCCAACATCAGAGCTAATAAGTAATCAAATTTTGTTGCAGCTTGATACAGAAGTTGGAATGCCTAACACAGCATGCTACATTTGTTACTCGCAACTGCAAAGATTCCGTCGATTATCCGAAATGGCTCGAAGATCAGATAGAATCCTGAGACATGTATTTATCGAAGGCATTGAGGTAGATGGGGTTGGGGTGTAGCTAAGGGGCGCTGAGGAAAAAAGACTGACAAAATATCGCAGAAAAAAAGACTTTGAAGAATCTCGCTCAAATTTGGTCCCCTTAAATACAACGAAAAAAAATTTTTTTTCATCAAAATTTGGCAGTTTTTTTTCCTCAGTGCCCCCTTATCGACACTCCGACCGCTATTATGTATATTTTTACAATGATACAAATTTATTGAATCTATTATAGCTGCGGTGTGTGAAGCCCTTATGGAATGTTTAATTCTTTCTGAATAACCAAAGCATAGTTTTTTTTATTAGTGTTAATTGACCCTAAAAAATGACATGCCAACCAATCAACATAGGTATAAGTAGTGGCATGAAACTCTAGCGCTGACCTTTATTGTGCAGAAGTCAAAAGTAAGGCATCTTTGGGGGATCTCTATCTAGTATTTTTTGATGATATCAGTTCCATTGTTCCCTCTAGTTATGCACATCAAAATACACTTTCAATAACCAGCCCACATGTGGACCTTTAGAGCATGTTAGCCATGTCTGATGTCCGCACACCTAATATACTCTGGGACAGGCTCACATTGAGCTGGTTAACTTTCCAAACCCTGTAAATTTGCTCTCTAATAGACGAACTTCGGACTATATTCGATAGCGACTGCAAATCAAAATAATATTAAATTATTTATTTGTTCATCCAAAAGTTGTACAGTAAATTTTATTGTTCTTAAAACAGGTTAAATACAATTCGAAAACGCTATGGATTCCGCACTAGGGCTAGCCTGTATTGCGGGTATCCATACTAAGTTTACCAAATAAACAAATAATGGAGAAAAACATGCGAGACAATAAATAAAAAATTAAGTAAGTTAATAGGGTATTACACAACAATAGAAACAACCAGCCAAAAAGATGCTAATAAACTAACCACAAAATATAAACTAACAGGGGGTGTGTATGTTTATGAGTAGATTTGTGTGTGATGTATGTAGTGTGAGTGTGTATGTGATGATGAGTGAGGTTATACGTATTAAACCAAAGCGACCAATAAGGACTCTGTCTCGTCGTAATCCAGTGTCAGCAGCCACTTCCTGATCTTAGCCTTAACACCACAGAGAGAACAAGATTCAAGCTCACATTGCGTTATTGCATGCTTGTATATAAATGGAAACGAGAAATGTTTGAAACGAGTCGCGAATATTGTTTTTACCAGTGGAACTTTGACTTTAAGGCGACGGCTATTTGAAACAGAGGTGCACTTTGAAAATGATTGATGGTAAGCCAACACTACTTTTTGAATGTAAAGTTGTTGTACTGTCAAAGTTTGCGTTTCTTGGTGGAGTTGTTTGGTAGGGTACCTGAATGGCTTCCGGAACATTACCCTCAAAACAGATCTCTGGGCTCTCTCTAGCTTAATGATAAAGGTCTTAGCCGCTCCGCCCCAAACTGGCAAACAATAACACAGTATAGACTGACAGAGGGCAGAATATACCATCAGCAGTGTTTCTTTGTCAGCTCCGTCACGGAGTAGCTTTATAATATTAATAAATTTTCGAACGCGGCCAGAGAGAGAATTGATGTGTTGCCGAAAGGCAAGTCTCTCGTTAAGAACAATTCCTAGGTATTTAAAACACTGAGCCCGATTAATGAGTTCACATGAGCAATCCTTAGGTGTGCCCAACATGCCGCACTTGTGTATCTTTACAGTCAGGGAAACGGGAAGAGAAGTGACCACAGTTTTATGAAAACAGAGGTATTTTGTTTTATCCGCATTTAGCGTCAAAAGATTAAGGTGCTGCAACAGACGAAAGGTCTAACTCCGCAATGTTGAAATCATTTTCCCAGGTCTTACCTTTGAAAATGAGGGCAGTGTCGTCCGCATAGCACACGAATTTCGTATCATTGCTTTTAGAGAACAACCGAGAATTTTAGAGAACGACCGAGAATACTGCCTTGCGGCACGCCAAATGATGTACCTCGTACGCTACTAGAGTATCCAGCCACAGATACGTACTGACCCTTATCTGATTGGTAACTCCTAAACCAGTCCAAAGCATTTCCGCGAAATCCAAGCCTTTTGAGTTTCTGCAGTAGAATTATCGGCGAGACAGTATCAAATGCCTTGGCCAAGTCCAGAAATACTCCCATGCATCTTCCACCAACGTCAAGTGAGGAGACGACCTCATCTACCAGGTGCGAAACTGCGTCTTCAGTTGACTTCCGCTGCCTGAATCCATATTGAAAAGATGTTAGTGTGTCTTCATGTTCCAGAAAGTTAACTAGTCTTTTATTAACTACCTTTTCAAGAATCTTAGAAAATACGGGGAGCAACAAGTTGTTTACAAACAGTTCAATTTAAAAAGTAACATAAAAACCCTGAATAAGACCCTTAGGGTCTTATTCAGAATATTCTTCTATTCGTATATAATAGGATAGGATTCTTATGAAAGTTTAAAACGTTCACTAGTTAAAACGTATGATAAGGCTATCAAACCCATTTGAAAATTCCCTTTAGTGTTTATTTCTCGAGTTAATACCATCTATGTCACCCTTTTTCATAAAACTATCCAAGTGTTTATGTGTATATACTAATATTTCATAGATATATTGCAATATTACTGTGAGAATATTGATTTCGCGTAAAACGCTCCAGGCCTGCAACTTCCACTTTATGTGGCTTGAAATGGCGTGTTTGTTTTATATAAGCGCTGGCAACACGTAGACTCTGGGTAAGGAAGCTACACGGTGTAATATCATCACTAAGTAGCTAGCCTCCTTACTGCCTTCCTTACTAGGATCCTTACTTAGAATAGTATAATGTGCACCAACCTATTTAGCTAGGATAATAAGCACTTTATTCACAGTTGTTTTTGGTTACAGGTGACGCACCAAACCTTCAACACGCTAAAGCTGGACAACATTCAAAGTTTGTCAGTAACACCTACACAGTGCTTGTCTATAGATTATAACTCGTATACTGGAAGAACTGTTGTAACTGTTATGAAAGAACAAGTAGTTGTGAAAAAGGAAACAACAGCTGAAGATGAAGGAATGATTGAAACCAAGGAGAGTGCAGTTGTAGATGATTTTGAAGTTAGTGATAGTTTGAATACAATGGAACAGTCAATCGAAGGGAGCAGTGAGATTAACAAAATGGATTTGTATTTCTATTGTGATATGTGCAACAAAAGCTATACCCATAAAAAAAACCTGGTGAGACATCTGAGAACTCACACTGGAGAAAAGCCTTATGCCTGCAACAGATGTGATAAGGCATTCACACAAAAAGGTGATTTGGCAAAACACATGTTCATTCACACAGGTGAAAAGTCTTACACCTGCCACAGATGTGATAAGCCATTCAATCATAAACGTGGTTTGACAAAACACATGCGAATTCACACTGCAGAACAGCCTTACGTCTGCAAAATATGTGATAAGGCATTCAATCTAAAAGGTAATTTGACAAAACACATGCAAATTCACACGGGAGAAAAGCCTTACACCTGCAACATATGTGATAAGGCATACAAAGAAAAACATAGTTTGATAGTACACATGCGAATTCACACTGGAGAAAAGCCTTACGCCTGTAACATATGTTATAAGTCATTTATCCAAAAAAGTGATTTGACAAAACACATGTTAATTCACACTGGAGAAAAGCCTTACGCCTGTAACATATGTTATAAGTCATTTATCCAAAAAAGTGATTTGACAAAACACATGTTAATTCACACTGGAGAAAAGCCTTACGCCTGTAACATATGTTATAAGTCATTTATCCAAAAAAAAGTTTTGACAAATCACATGTTCATTCACACTGGAGAAAAGCCTTACGTCTGCAACAGATGTGATAAGGCATTCAATCAAAGAGGTAGTTTGAAAGTACACTTGCGAATTCACACTGAAGAAAAGCCTTACGCCTGCAGCATTTGTGATAAGGCATTCAGGGTAACAGGTAATTTGGCAAGACACATGCGAATTCACACTGGAGAAAAGCCTTACGCCTGTAACATATGTTATAAGTCATTTATCCAAAAAAGTGATTTAACAAAACACATGTTAATTCACACTGGAGAAAAGCCTTACGCCTGCAACAAATGTGATAAGGCATTCAAACAAAGAGGTAATTTGAAAGTACACTTGCGAATTCACACTGAAGAAAAGCGTTACGCCTGCAACAGATGTGATAAGGCATTCAATCATAGATGTAGTTTGAAAGTACACTTGCGAATTCACACTGAAGAAAAGACTTACGCCTGCAACATGTGTGATAAGCCATTTAAACAAAAAAGTGATTTGACAAAACACATGTTAATTCACACTGCAGAACAGCCTTACGTCTGCAACATATGTGATAAGGCATTCAATATAAAAAGTAATTTGACAAAACACATGCGAATTCACACTGGAGAAAAGCCTTACGCCTGCAACAGATGTGATAAGGCATTCAATCAAAGAGGTAGTTTGAAAGTACACTTGCGAATTCACACTGAAGAAAAGCCTTACGCCTGCAGCATTTGTGATAAGGCATTCAGGGTAACAGGTAATTTGGCAAGACACATGCGAATTCACACTGGAGAAAAGCCTTACGCCTGTAACATATGTTATAAGTCATTTATCCAAAACAGTGATTTGACAAAACACATGTTAATTCACACTGGAGAAAAGCCTTACGCCTGCAGCATTTGTGATAAGGCATTCAGGATAACAGGTAATTTGGCAAGACACATGCGAATTCACACTGGAGAAAAGCCTTACGCCTGTAACATATGTTATAAGTCATTTATCCAAAACAGTGATTTGACAAAACACATGTTAATTCACACTAGAGAAAAGCCTTACGCCTGCAACAAATGTGATAAGGCATTCAATCAAAGAGGTAGTTTGAAAGTACACTTGCGAATTCACACTGAAGAAAAGCGTTACGCCTGCAACATGTGTGATAAGCCATTAAAACAAAAAAGTGATTTGACAAAACACATGTTAATTCACACTGGAGAAACAAAAGAGTTAAGACAGTTTTGAACATTTTATAAGAAGGTACAAAAAATGTGTAAAAACATGGAAATTCACAAAATAGGTTTAATTCCCCTTTCCTTCACTGGTTCTTTCGTGTGCGTTACCCTAGCAATATCTTGTCTCCTTTCAGGATTTGAATAGCATGAGTAATTCGTATATAATCTCAAGTAATGTGCCCGAAATAAAAAAAAATGTGCCTTCAGCCGTTTTTGAGCTATTCATGAAAAACAGATTTTGCTGGGGTAAAGTATAAGTATCTTGTATTCCAGCAAAAACATTTTTCCCTGGTTGGGCTAGGTTAGCAGAAAGTAGCTAGAAAGTTAACGTTTTAATTTGTGCTTCTTGTGCATACATATACCTACCTATAAGGATTAACTAGTTTTTTGTTTAATTTGTAATTTGTACTTATATTTTTTTGAACAAATAAATTATTAATTATTAAAAATCAATTATTATATTTATTATCTAAACCCTGAAGTTGTGGACCATAGGATTTCAGAGAAATTTCTTATTTTGATGGGTGAACATTTAAAAAATGACTGTATCTCCAAAACTTTTAACCTTTAGTGTTTATCTTAAGTAATTTGTGCCAGTTAAATTTCTTAATAAAAGTGCTCCAAACGTATTACATTGGGCTTTTTCAAAAAAATTTAAACAGCTCCTAGCTCCCAAACAAAGGCCTCTACGAACTTTATAATAGCACTGACTTATACCTTTGTTTATTCCACATTAATTGTTAAAATTCCGTAAGCCTTCGACGAAATATACGAGATACAGTGACTTTTACATTTTTGAAAATCCAAATACCTATACGATTTTTTCTGAGGCTGACAATTTACGTGTTTAGCTAATATTTAGTGCATGAATTCAACTCCACATACACCAATTTCCAGCTGAATCCATGCGATATTACATTTGATAGGTTGTGACAGAAGGTTCGACTAAGCAAAGAAATGACGCAAAAGATATGAATCACTGGTGTATTTTGAACTTTCTTCCATCAATCCGTTACAGTCTCACCCTCCACCATACAATACTCCTCTTTCTTACTTTCAATTTTTATCCTAAAATACTTCCGTAGTATGAATTATACAAACTCAATCATTTAACTACAAGATAATTCACTATAAATATTTAGATTTTAATTATAATGTACCTATTAATCATATTATTCATTTATATAAAGGTTTATCAATAAAAATAGTAATGTTGGCTATGACGTTGGTGTTGGTTATTGCTGACGGCAAAACGAGACATTAATTTTAGCAACTTCATAGTTAAAACGAATAACTACTAAACGTTACAACTTTCCTAAATAACTTAAACAAATACTTGCTTACATACTTGATCGTAATCAAACATAAATTAAATCTAACTAAGAGTAGAAACTGTCTAAATCACTTTGATACCACCATCATAATATGACGTAGTAAGCAATGCACATTTCTATAACAAGGTATTATCTCAAAATAACAAATCTGAAATGGTTTCAGGCGATTAACCCACCAAATTCGAATGACTATTTAAATAAAAAGCGGCCGTTTTATAATTCATGCTAACCTATCTCACGGATCCACACCGGACGATCCAAAGCGCTCCGATCGCGCGCGGCATGGAGCGCGCTCCACGGAGCGTGAAGTGTAGACGTGCCACGCGCGATCCATGTGCGCGGCGGAGAGCGCGCGCTCCTCGCCGCGTGCGATCCATTTGTTGTCTGTTTTTTGGTCACGCACAAAGGGGCCTCAGTCGCTTGGCGCGCGCGGTCTGGACGGTCGCGCAATCTGTAATCTATAAATGTAGCTTGCTGCTGCTACGGCTATTCGTCGCCGTCGTTGCACGTGTGACTCCATAGCCAGACAAAATTCAACTGATTCAGTATGGATCGGCAGGAGCGCGTTGGAGCAGCCAGTCAGGATCGCAAAAGATTGCTGTTGGATCGACCTAGAACGCTCCACGCATCACGATCTTGGATCGCGGATCGCGGGATCGCCGATCCATTTTGGATCGTCCGGTGTGGATCCGGTTAATTGTTGGTATTGTAGTTTGTAGGTAATGTAATTTTTTTGGTACAGTCTCCTACAAAATAGCTTATGTTCATACAATGGAACTGAGTCGGTATCTAGGCATTTGTGTGATTCATGGTTTGTCGACCAAGTCGAGGACCTACTTACCCAACCGAACAATTTGTATTTAGGATATTTTAATTGCGTTCTTATTTTGTTAGGTCTTTCATCGCATTAACATCATCATCCGATAGAAGTATGTTACTGGACAAAGGCCTTCCCCATGGGGTTGATTTACGTTTGGTCACGCCTGGCATGCTGATCCCTTAGTTGGCTTTGCAACATCCATAGGAAGAGATGGAGGGGTGTATTTTTAGACCAGAACAATTACGGTGGCACATCGCGCGCTAGTCCAACAGGTTCCTGCGTGAAATTACCTAAGGAATGGAGAATATGACGACCTCTGTGTCGCGGCGGGCGAGTAGCTGGCTGAAACGCAAGAGGTGCGTGTTCGATTCCCGCTGTGGGACAAATGTTTGCATGATCTACAAAGTTTTGTTCCTAGTCTGGTTGTTGTCGTACCATGGTACTCTCCTGATACCTATGACACAGGGAATTCTAAGCTGCGGTTCCACGGTCTGATTTCTCACAGGTACAGACGCAAACTAACTGGTGACACGCCGTGGGAACACCTCGCCTGCAGTCGCCTGTCGTTGCCTCAAGACGTCGACCAATCAGCAGAGTCCGCACGCTCCCTCCCCGTCCTCTTGTATACGCCAGCACAGGCCGACGGATCGTGGGACCGGGCACGCCTGTGCATGCCTGTGTGTGCACAGGCATGCACAATGCAGCTTAATGTGTGAGTGACGGTTTTTTTTAATGGCATCTGAGGATTTTCTCAATTTTGCCAATGTCAAGTTATTGATTTAATCAAACAATGTCCAGTCGTCAAAGTCTTCTGTCAAGTCATGTTCTAGTAAATTGATGGCAGTTTACTAGAATATTCCTGGACAATTTCCACCCCTTCGAAAAGACACGCAATACACTTATTTTATTTAAATTCACTACTATGTGCTCTTTATAAGCTACACCGGTTAAAATGTCACCAAAATTACACGATATAACTCAAAAAAACACTAGAAATTGAAATAAAATAAAAAAGGACGACGTCTCCCTTCGAAAGAGCTGAAAAAGTCCGTGTGACGGATTTACCGTCCATCGTCGCATTTGTCGTTTTGACATTCGAAACTTCAATACGTTCGAAAGTCCCTTAGAATCATCTTAGAATAAAGTGCATCACACACGCAGCAGACGCGGTTATATTTTATATGCGTATAAAAAGTTATCGCATCTGAAGGTATCACACACGTAGTATATACGATATTATACGAAAATGATACATTCACGCGGAAACCTTCAAACTGTATTGTATTTCAATTTGTATACACAGATACAATCTATCTTTTGATATATGTCGGTGCGTACAGATGCTAGACGATGAATATAAGTGATCTGCTACGTGTGTGTTGCTCCTTGAATTTAGTATAGAGAGCGATATGGACAGATACGCGCTCAGATACAGAGGCCCAATTCACTAACTTTGAAACATTCCAGTCACAATATAATCTCGTGTCAGTCGCACTGTCTCGTATATTAACTATTACTTAATCTTCGCGTATACATGCTAAGATTAAGTAATAGTAACTATATAGGTGACAGCTGACAGTGCGACTGAGACGAGATTATACTGCGAATTGAATGTTTTTAAATTAAAGAATTGGGCCTCTGATATCTTACCGCATCTGCTAAGTGTGTGACACACTTAAGTCATTATTCTGAGGAAAGTCCCCCGCCCCGGGATACGGTTCATACCTATAATACATATACAGTCCATAAGATGCCAAAGGGGTCTACTCATTCATTCTTACGTGCTGGACACGACGGTGAATAGTCATCAGCTGGTAGAAGTCCATTGGGTTTGATGGGCCTATATGCCTCCTCTTATAGAATTCCACGACGAATGGTCTTGGCTGCCTCCATCCACCGACTTCCTGCTACCTTTTTGGCGAATGATGAGTAAAATTAAAAATATACAGTAGGTATTAATATCATCATTATCAAAGCAGTATCCAAAACCAGGAAGGGATTAATTGATTTTTGTAATGTTGTTCAAGTCAAGATACCTGTGAAGACAGCCGCGCGCTCGTTTTTATGCCCCTATCCTGCCTAACATAACAACACTCAACAGTAACATAGTTGACATGTTTTTATAATTTGGATATTTTGACCTATAGGTATATTTAAATATTTATATTTATTTAATGTCTGACTTGCTATACCTAGGTAGGTATTTAGGTATATAATTGTTTTAGTAAAACGTATTAAAAGACTGTACCGTTATTCAAAGCCTCATTATACCTATAGGTATAATATATATGAGAGTAGCGTGTAGTTCTAGCCCGTGGCAGTCTTGTATATACCCATACCTTCTTAGCTCGTACAGCAGTGGTAAGTCACTAGGCAGCGCGCGATGCTTTATAAAGCGTCGCAAGTTGTGTCTCTGGCTCATTGGCGTTTTAGTTCTCGTCCCGTGCAGTCGGTGAGTTTTTATTTTGAATATATTTAGATCTACCTTCATCAATATCCATAAAATTGGATAAATTTTTTTGGATCATGGATGATCAAGTAAGTGTTATTCCTGATAGTGAAAACCATTCAAATAAGCGAAAGGCTTCGTCAACACGCTCTTCTAAACGCAAAAAGTGCGAGGAAGTCTTGTCGAACCTGTCGCAACAGGTTAATCAAATACAAAGCTTTTTAGTCCAAAATTTCCCATCGGAGCCCACTCCGTCCAGTGTTCAGAATGATCAGCGCTATGATCCTTATAATGACAATACGTTGCACGATGGTGAAGACGATATTCTGAACATTGACCTTGAGGCAAATGATTTATTTAGTGACTTTTCGTCAGAAATCACTCAAAAAGAAAAGGTTTCTGTACCAAACGACTTTTCTTTGTCCTTTAACACGCTAACGAAAGAACCATCTATTCTCAAAACCTCGCCTGAGTATGTAATCAAACTCAACGATTTACAACGGTTCGAAACCGATAACTGGTCTGACGTAAGATATGCGGACGTACAAAAGAATTATTGTTTCACCCCGGGCTTTGTAGATTTAGAATCGAATGATGAAATCAAGCCATATGACAACTTTCACCACTTGTCACACACGGAACGCGGGTTTGCCGCAATAACGATGGGTTTAATAAAACAAAACACAGCCCTGGAAAACGGTTTTCGGTCACTTTTCGCATGGATAGGTGAAAACGAAGTTATAGAAATGAAAGGCATTCAAGATAAGGTAACCGAACTTTTCTCGGAAGGCGAATACAGCAAAATTTCTAGTGATATTTTGCAAATGACTTGCGGACATCGCGCAGATTTAATCCAACAAAGACGCGATGCAATCCTTAAATCAGTTAAAAATAATTTTTTTAAGGATTCCTTGAGAAAAATTCCTCCATCATGTGACAACCTTTTTCAAAAGCAAGACTTCTCCACGTTACTAGAGAAAAATGGGGGTGTTGGCAAAACCTTTTGGCCGAGCCGTAACGAAAGGGATTTTCGCTCAAAGAAGTCTAATTCGTTCGAAAACTCCAATCAGAGTTCTTCAAAGCAAGCTATACCCGCGCAGGGTTATCAGCAATATAACGCAATGTCACATACCACCGGCATACCATATGGCATACCACCTGCGCAAGGTGCCTATCCATCATTTCAACCGCACATGCACGCTCCAATGCTGCAAACTGGATTTCAACATCACCAGGGCTTTGCACCAGCATTACCCTATAGACAATCCTATAGACAACCTGCGCAAGGTTTTCACCCATTTCGACAAAGAACCACAAGAGGTGGTCTACGAGCAGGGCACCCCGGTGCTCAACACTCTAATAAACCGTTCTACCACGACACAGCTAATAAAAACAGCAGAGGCAAGAAGTTCTGACTACTTCCAGGCTGGCCAACTAGTACTTTTTACAAAAGAATGGCAGGAGATGGGGGCAAATTGTACTTTATTAAGTGTAATTCAAGGGTATCGCATACCGTTCATGAAAAAAGCCCCTCTTTACTTTTCAAACTCTCTGGATCACTCCCTGCAGACACCGGAGTCAAAAGAAATTACTGCAACAATACAAGATCTCATGAAAATGAATGTATTGGAGATAGTTCCTCATACACCCGGTTTCATATAACGAATGTTTCACGTTGCAAAACCAGACGGCACTTACAGTCCCATTTTCAATCTGCGCAACCTAAACAACTGGGTGGCTCAAATACTACGCGACCAGCACAATATGCGAATGAGCGTTTTACAAAGGCAGATACACATTGCAGTAAACACTCTAATTTATCTAGGTTTGCAAGTAAATTATTCCAAGTCCATTCTGGTACCGCAAAAGGTAATACAGTTCCTCTGAATAATGTGGAGCCCATTCAACAACCAAAAATGGCTTTCAGTAGACAAATGTATGGTCCTATACACAGAATGATAGGGCAACTGCTAACCTAACGATGGGCATCGTTGAAAGAAATACAAAGCTTGATTGGTATGTTAAATTTTGCAAGTTTTTGCATCAGATTTGGCCGACACAATCACCGAAATTTACTAATGCTTTCTCTGAAACTTTTAAAGACCAATCAAGCCAAAATGTTAATTCCAAGCCAAGCCTTGAAAGAATTAAACTGGTGGATGAAGAACTTCACGCAGAGGTCTCTAATTCATCTAGCTCTAGTTACTCATCACCTAACGTCAGACGCATCAGGGTCAGGATGGGGTGCGCAACTCGACAACCATATGATGAATGGGCCTTGGAAGCAAAAAGAACTTCTTCTACATTCGAATATGAAAGAAATGCTATCCATTTACAAAGTCCTTTAAAAATATGCCCACACGATGTCGCATTCCACGGTATCAGTCCAATCAGACAATCGCACTATACTGTCTTATCTAAAAAACGAGCATTTCAACATTTTTTCCCTGTGGGGAATTCCACAAAAAGATCTATTTGCCTCGCGAACCGCCCACGTAGTGCCTCAGTATGTGACTCTGGATCACACAGACAACTATGCAAAATTCCACGACGCACTAAGTCGGCCTTGGAATTATCAACTTGCATGGGTATTTCCCCCGCCTTTTCTGATAGCACGTGTCCTCGCTCACCTCAACCAAGCAACCGGTCTTTACATACTTGTCGTACCAAAATGGGACAAAGCATTTTTGCGCGCGGAGCTCAAATGCAGAGTCCTAGCGGGACCTCTAGAAATTCCCAGCTTGGACAAAGTTTTGATAGACACGACTACATGTCAACCTCCACCTCAAGTCCACGCAATGACGCTGGAGATTTGGAAATGTGGGGGTGGAGTGATGCCCTAAAAGACTGGTCCTCAAATCAAATTGATCTCATAAAGTCAAGCTGGCGTGAATCGACAAGAAATACCTATAGGCCTGCATGGCGTAGATGGTGCCAATGGGCAAGAGAAAATAATGTTAAATTTTCCTCTCCATCCGGATCAGATGTTGCTCGGTTTCTCAGTGATTTACATCAGATACATAACCTAGCATACAGTACAATTTCTCTTCATAAATCGGTTGTATCAACGTTATGCGACCCAGAAAAGAGCAAATCCTTAAGCTCTCATCCTCTTGTAGAACATATCATGAAATCGGTAGCTATTTTGAAGAAGACCAAATCTGAGAAACCACCTATTTGGGATATAGATACACTCTCGACATGGCTTGCTCAATCATACAAGAATATCTTTACTCTCTATGAATGTTCAAGAAGAACAGCTTGCATACTTCTTCTTTGCGCACTAAGTCGGCCTTGGAATTATCAACTTGCATAGGTATTTCCCCCGCCTTTTCTGATAGCACGTGTCCTCGCTCACCTCAACCAAGCAACCGGTCTTTACATACTTGTCGTACCAAAATGGGACAAAGCATTTTTGCGCGCGGAGCTCAAATGCAATATTTGGGATATAGATACACTCTCGACATGGCTTGCTCAATCATACAAGAATATCTTTACTCTCTATGAATGTTCAAGAAGAACAGCTTGCATACTTCTTCTTTGCTCTGGAAGAAGGGTCCATGACCTCACTCTTCTTCGTATTGACAAAAACGGCTACATTACAAATAACAATGACATCATATTTTGGCCGATTTTCGGTTCAAAAACCGACAGTTCTGATCACAGACAGTCTGGTTGGCGCCTAACCTCAAATATAGAAACTCAAGCGTTAGATCCCGTATTTTGGGTTAAATCCCTTATAGAAATGTCAAAATCACGGCGAGAAGGTACGTCCTACCAGAATCTTTTTCTGACAGTACGTGGAACAAGTAAACCTGCATCCAGAACATGCATTGGTACATGGATAAAATCATTGCTAAAGGAAGCCGGGATAAAAGCAAGTCCAGGGAGTGTACGATCTGCTGTCGCCTCCAAGAACTGGATGCTAAACTACCCGATTGATGACATTTTATCAAGAGGAAATTGGCGATCACAAAACACATTCAGCAAGTTTTACAGAAGACAAATTGTTGGACATGTGTCTACAACATCTGTTACAAGATTATTTTCAGCAGTGTCATGATTATGTTTGAATATGTTTAAGTATTTATGTAATTTACCTAATTAAGTAATTTTATGGAGTTTCATTTCTTTTCTGTTCAATCGTAACACGATTAAAACAACATAATATTATTTTGATATATTTATTTTCATTCCTCCTTAACCTATACTAGGTGCTATGACCTTAATATAGTAGACAAATGTTACTACTGACTGATTGATAAAGGAACCTAGGTAGCTAACTTGAACAAACTTTCATAATTGAAAGCAATAAAGAAATGTAATATTTTCACATTGGCGTTACATATATTATTCAAATATAACAGTCACCAGGCGATAAAAAACAGGTCTCATATATATTATACCTATAGGTATAATGAGGCTTTGAATAACGGTACAGTCTTTTAATGACAGCGTTTTAACCTACAATAAAACGCTTATTAAAATACTTACCTTATTCAAAGCCTCGAAATCAAAATCTGCCTGGTATATAAATAATGAGACGCAATGAGCCAGAGACACAACTTGCGACGCTTTATAAAGCATCGCGCGCTGCCTAGTGACTTACCACTGCTGTACGAGCTAAGAAGGTATGGGTATATACAAGACTGCCACGGGCTAGAACTACACGCTACTCTCATATATATTATACCTATAGGTATAATGAGGCTTTGAATAAGGTAAGTATTTTAATAAGCGTTTTATTGTAGGTTAAAACGCTGTCATTTTGTAAGTAGGTACCTAATGAATGTTATTTAGTGTAATTGGCTTACGCCGTTCTAATTAATTAAATAAAACAATAAATGGTCCTGATCCTACACTAGGATAGGGATAGGATTCCCTGTGTCGTGGGTATCACGTACTACGAGCACCATGGTACCCTAGCACCCAGACCCAGGACAAATATTTGCAGATCATGCTTGTCAACTCTGGCATAACATTGTTAAAAGGCGCGACAATACTAACACTATCTGACCCATTCGCGACTTCGTCCGCGTGGAAGAAGAAAATGCGGCCGCAGTGAAACAAACAAATCCCTACAAACTCCTACAGCCTCCTTTAACCCTGTTTTTCAATTTAGGGGTCCCATTTTAAACTTGAGGTCCTGAAAATATTTTAATCTCAACAACTACACCTTGAAACTAACTTTGACTGTATCGAAATAAACTAAAATCAGGCCAAAACGTAAAGTGGGATAAGAAAAGACACGTAAACGTAAGAGGTACGTCTTTTTTCAGGAAAATTTCAGGTATCGCTGAAATACGTACTTGTTTATTTCTTTTGAGATTTTGAGGAATGAGTAAGAGGAGACGCCGCGCCGGCTATGTGTTCCTTTCTCCAAGGCGCGCTGGCCACAGATTTATAAGTATAGGCCGGCGCGGCACTGAGTAGATCCTCTTTGTGCGTGACAGACTGAGAATGGGGAGATTTCAGGGAGGCAATTAAAAAGAAAAAATAGTTCAAACAAATGAGTATATAATCAGATGCCTTAGAGAATTTAATTCTCTAAGTCAGATGCCATTAAAAAAAAAAAGTTAGCTTTTTGTTTGTTTTGAATTTGAAGTTTTGTTTTGTTGCTGTGTTGGTTGGTTGTTTTTCTACCGGTGAAAATCTAAAATGTGAGTATTATTCTGTTAATTGTTTATTTTTATTGATATTCTTGCTGAGAAGTAACTAATTAAATAGGTACCTATAAAAAGAAGTACCTGTGTAAGTTTTCCCCTCTCGTTAGAGAGTATTACTTTACTATCCTTGGTTTTTTTCCCACCCACAAGCTAATATACACATTTGTCGGGTACCTACATGAGGTACCTTTCTCCCCTAAACTTGATATATTTTGCAGTTAGAACAACAATTTTCAAGTACCTGAATATAAAATTAAACATATTGCGTTTCTTTCTACTACTACACGATTATTATTTGTACAGATTAGGTACCTACTTCATGAATCAGTTACTTATAGGTTTTAATTCTAATTCCGTTATTTTCAGTACTGTTTCCTAGAAACATGCCATCTACACCAGACTATACCGAAAGATTAAATAATTATCCGTTCTTGCCCGGATTTGATTCATACCTCAGTAACTTTGCAAATCATAGTGCAGCTTTACCACTATGGAGTACCAGAAATATGTGCAAAGAATTTTTTCAAGTTGAAGTCCTTGCAGAAATAGATGTCCCTTTCGAGAAGAGTGCAGGTAAACATTTACATTTGTAACATTCCTGGAATAAGCTACTGCGAAGGTCATGGTATTGTTGCATTACACTGGTTTTTTGTTGATCGCGAAAAATAACCATGACTGACAGGGCCTTGTGAAGCCCTTTTTTCAGGCCACTATACAAATAAAAAGTACTGACCACAATTTCATGCAGACTTAATACAGTTGCGTGTTCGATTCCCGCTGCGGGACAAATGTTTGTATCATCTGCAAATATTTGTTTAGGGTTTGGGTGTGAGACCTCATAATCATGAGGATATTCATCAGCTGGTAGACGTACAATGCTGGATAAGGCTACCCCATAAAGTAGGGGGGTTTGCCATTGATCACCATGCTTGGCAGGCAAATTGGTGATCACAGTATTGGTGTTATTCAGATGGATACTGCTGCCTATCCCTTAGTGTAATCCCTTAGATGCCTTTTATAACATCCATGGGAGGAGTTCTATTCTAATGCTTCCAGTTAAAAACAATAGGATAACAAACACATTGTTAAAGATAAAACGCGAAGACCTACGGATGATGGTGGGCATCGTCACGGGACACTGTGATCTCAACCGCCATCTACTGAAGACAGGGGCTACGGACTGTGGGCTAGGTCGTGGCTGTTTTTAGGACGAGGAGACAGTGGAGCATGTTATATTGTAATGTACAGCCACAAATGAAGCCAGGAAAAAAACCGGTCTACACGGGCTGATAGTCATGTTTAACATCATCCATTACTCATTCTGGTTAATGTTAAAGAACTCCCTTTTCCGCATTCGAACTCTATGGATGGTCCATTATGCGTGAGAGTAAACTAGCTAGATAGTTAGCCAGCCTAACTCCGTCCAGAAGCACAGAAGCTTCCTGGGGTCTTCACAGGCTTCGCGGAGTGACCTCGGGTTGTTGAGGATTTGTTCACGTTGAGCTGCTACTCCCACGCATTCCAGGACTATGTGGGCAGCCGATTCTTCTTCGGTCAGACACCCCCTGCAGAGTGGGCTGTCTGTGGCTCCGATGTTTTAGAGGTGTTTGTTCAGGAGACAGTGGCCTGTGAGTGTCCCCACGATGGTACGAAGGTCCGGTCTTGAAAGGTTGAGCAGACGACGCGTGAGCCGTGGTGAAACAGCCGGAAGGGCTGCTCTTGACTGTCTGCAATCCGTGGTCCGTGCCCAACGCTCGTTGTGTTGATTGAGGGTGCGAAGCCGCATCCAAGTGCGTAGCTGAGAAAAGGGTAGAGGTAGGAATGGAGATGGTCCCTCTGTGGTTGTTCCCGACCCTCTTCTAGCCAACTCATCTGCGGTGTCATTACCCAGCGATCCACTATGTCCCTTTATCCATTGTAGAGTCACCTTGTTTCCTATGGCGATTCTCTCCAGGGCCAGGTGACATTCGTAAACGAGCTTGGAGTTGCAGCTATGGCTCTCCAGAGCTCTGATTGTTGCTGAGCTATTGGAGAGGATCCTTACATTGTAATCTGTGATCCCTCTCCTGCTCATTGCGGTGGCGGCTTCGGTGATGGCCACGCATTCACATTGGAAAATAGAACTGTGTGTACCTAGCTACTCATTCGGGTACACTGGAACATTGCTACTATCAACCCAGAGTCCTTCTCCGGCATTTTAAGGAGTTGGGCTGGCTCGGCTTGGATTAGCAGGGGGACAATGCACAATACACCCCAATGCGGGAGTCAGTGCAGATCTTATCTCCCCCCATTTTCAATTAGAATTAGAGTCCTATTCTCACACCGAGACCACATCCATCACAAGGATAATACTGCTTAATTTTATTTGAATTAAATCTTAATAAACTCTATTTTCAGATGATATACTGAACATGAATACTTACACATGCCACATCTGTGATACCGAAGTGCCAAAAACATACTTAAAAGAACATAAAAATGGAGAAAAACACAAAACTTGTATGAAAATAGCAGATTTAGCTCTTGAACGAACAAGGAAACACATAAGATTAGATATTGAAGAATCAAGACTATCCGTCCAAGTCACGGAGACATATTTCTGCGAGCCTTGTGCTGTTATAATCCAAGACGTAGATAAAATAAAACACAAAATATCCAAGACACATATAAATTCTTTGAAACGTGATGAACTCTTAAGAGATTTTTTGATGATATATGAAGATAAAAATTCCTTGGATTTTGTAGCAAGAAAAGAAAGCCAAGTCTTGTATCCAACTGAAGATTTAATTGTGCCAGAACTGGTTGAGCTCCAAGATTGTAAAAATACTTCCATTGATGATCCTCGCTGTGATCCTACAACTGATACACAAGAAACTACAAATTCTGATATAAATCTAAATAAATTTCAAACCAAATCCGATCAAAATGAGCCTATAACTAAATCCGATGAAAATGGTCTCGAAACAGAGTCTAATCCGGAAGCACCCAAAACTGATACCTTAACTAACCAAGATGATTTCGAAACTTTATCTGATATATCCAAAAGAATGGTTGAAGAACTCTCAGAGTGTCTTACTAAATATTTCCCAGAGAAATTCACAAATCCAATCACAAAAGCTGAGAAAAAAGATAACATACAGAAAGCAAACATTGAACTAGTTAACTACTTAAACAATGTCACAGAAAAATGTAACACAGAGCCTATACATACCATAGAAGCTCTTACCGATAAACTTATATTAATCACCGCTATAAATGGTGATAAAATCAAGGTTCCTGTGAATAATTTTCATAGTATTCACAGTCAAAAAGATAAGTCTTTTTGCAAAATTTGTGAGGATCCTAACATTGGATTCAGACATCGGCACTCAGAGGAGCATATGGAGAAGATAATGATTCCTATTGAAGACAAGAATGCTATTCGGAAGGTAATCAAAATATATGTGATATTTCATCGTCATCATCATCAGCCTATAGAAGCCCACTGCTGGACACAGGCCTCCCCCTTAGAATTCCACGACGAACGGTCTTGAGACGCCTCCATCCACCGACTTCCTGCAACGTGATATTTAAGAGGCTATAATAACACCCAACAGTTACATACGTAGTCTTGATCCCACACTAGGATTCCCTGTGATGTGGATATCAGGAACTACGATTACCATGGTACCATACACCCAGACCCAGAACAAATATTTGCAGACCATACAAACATTTGTCCCGCAGCGAGAATCGAACGCGCAACCTCTCGCATCTCAGCCGGCTAATCGCCCGCCGCGCCGCAGAGGTCGTCAAACAAAATGATCCTATCCTAGGGGTCCCGTTTTTCCTGTTGAGGCAGGCGTGGCGCACTCCGCGCTTTAGGTATGAAGCTACAAGTACCCGGGCCGCCCGGCAAGCCTGGTTTATTCAGTAAGGTGTGTCGCGCGCGCTCGACCTGACGCGCGCCTTACGCTAACAAAAAAGGAATTCTTATAGTAATTTCTTATTATATTCTCTTCCTATCTAAACACTATAAAACCTAAACTAAAAGAGATATTTAGTTTCATTGACAAGGTACACACTAACGTATGCCATTAGATAATTATGTTGTCGTAAGCACATAACACTAGTCGTCAACCCTTACGAGCCGCGTCACTCCGCGCTAGACAGCGACAGAGTTACGCGTTAGAAGAGAGCGGAAATGTTTAGGTGAATATCGCGATAAGCATTAAGCGCTTATGCAAGCTGAATTGCACTTTGTTGCGTTCTAGCAAAAGTAGCTATTTATATAAATTTGTTCGTGAAGTGAATGTTCTGTACTGTCTTTATTCTATGGTTGAGGTGGAACCCTGAAAACAATAAGAACCCTTTTCTCCACGTCAAGATTAAAGCAATCTTGTATTTCTTTGTTTCAGATTGATGATATCTGGAGCCATTGCGTCTTGTGTAATGATTTGACCAAAAACACAAACATCCATCTGCAGTCTCTCCTTCACAAGAACAAACTGAAGCAATGCCTCGTTGACAGCGGAATTGATATCAATGAAAATATCCTACATAAATCTTACCCACAGAAAAACAGCAGTGAGTTACTCATTCTAGAACACAGCTTGATCGTCTCTCACAACAATTCTGAAATAACTTGCTGCATCTGTGATATTACCATACCCAATAAAGTTACCAGTATCAGGAATCATATAAAAGCATTTGACCACATCACAAACTATAATGCCACTATTGAAAAGAACCGACTAAACGAAATAGATGACCATCAATTCTATTGTATGCCATGTGATGTTTGTGTAGCGAAATGCTATGCTCTGGGTCACTGCAACGGAAAAAAACATTGTAAACAGCTGACAGATTTGTTAAAAAATGACAATGTCACTACTGAAACGGACAGTGATGACACACAGATAATTTTACCATCAATTTCTCAACAAATCACAAGACAGAAGAACGTCAATGCCAATTCTAAATCACAAAATACTGAGTCCGATTTGATTTGCTTTGTATGCAACGTTGTCTTATATACCGTTGACAAACATATGAATTCTTTAGAACACAAAAAGAAATACTTCTCTTATTTGGAAGCGAATAAGTTGAATGAAATTGAAGAAGACACATTTTATTGTATACCATGCAATACAGTTATAATGATAGATTATTTGATGAATCACTGTACGGGCAAAAAACACAAAACACTTTTGAAGAATTTCATGAGCAATGCGTTAAATCAAGAGTTGCAAGACACTCAAAAAACTGGACATTTGATCGCTGAAAACTCTCACATATCCCGTTCAATAACTCAAAGAGTACAAAATGCCCAAGCGATAGCATCAACGTCACAAACCCCACAAATTGTATCTCAAGATGGAATTTTCAATACGTGTATATCTCTTAAATTCCTTTATCAGTTTCGAGAGATGTCTAATGCTATGAACTTACTATGCACCATATGTGACGAGGAAGTTCCGTACAAGAAATTTGATGTGCAACAGCATGTTCGATCAATCGATCATGTTGTTGCTTTCAACTTGATGATGTTATGGAACAAAATTAAGAAGATGAATGATAAATACTTTTGTGACTTCTGCAAAGTAGATGTGACATATTTTAATGAGCTGTCGCATGTAAGCAGTGCGCAACACATTGATGTCATGACAAAACAGCCTAAAGGAACGGTCTACGAGTATGATAAGATGCTGCTAACTTTAGAATATGCTATGTCTCATAAAGTCGGTGATAGAGTCAGACCAAGCTCCATTATATCTGTCACCAAACCCAAAAAGAATGGTGTGGTGTAATCTCTATGTAAAATTCTCCATAGGTAGTTAGAGGTTCCGCTGGATCCAGTATTAAGTTGAAAGTGTCTTCGAATCATTATTTCTCGTGGCTCTACAGTATATTTCAAATCCTTACGAATTATGTATATACAAGGTGTAAAAAGACCGGTAAGCTACCTATATCATAGCTATATAAAATAGCGCGAGTTCAACGCTCCCGGTCAGCTGATCGACGCGCTGCGCCAATATTTCTTAGGTGGTTTTCATTGCTTTTTTGACGTTTTAATTTATAAACGTGTTTTTACCGATGGAAATTAGGTTTTTGTGTTCGTTTTATGATGTTTTAATGATATTTAAAGAAAACACGAAAAAAGCGGCCCAAAAGTGAGCGTTTTTTTTTTGCTGTTTTTCAGCTTAATTATTTTCAGAATAAAAAATATTAATAAAATTTAATTAATTAATTTATTGAATTATTTTAATATTTTTTTTTATTTTCGGTGTCTGGTTTTGCGTGTACTATTTCAGTTTGCGGGAGTAGTCTTTTTACACCCGTTATATAATTTTATAATAATCTCTATGTGCATTTATAAGTTTTTGATCTTTGTTTTTAACTTAAACTGGCATTTAATTATATAGGGTCACTTAGGCCCATGTTCACAAACAAATAAATGGGCGTTGACCTTAACCATCAAGATCAAGGTGACAGATAATGTATGAAAGCATCTGTCACAATGAATTGGTTTGGCTAATCAGTCGACTAACCATCAGGGGTCGTTATAAAAAAAAATTAGATAGCTTTCGAAAGTCTTGAAGTTTCGTTTCCTTCCATACATTTACTTGCAGCGCCCCTAGCGAAAACGAGAAGAAAACTAAGGACGCTGTCAGTAAATGTATGGATGGAAACGAAACTTCATATAGTTTCGAAAACTATCAAAACCCGTACGCGTACGATTATAATAATAATAATAATATATTTATTTATTCGAACAACTAAGATTCATAAATGTCAAAATTAAATTAAATTAAATGTCAAAAATTACAATACTTAAAATTACATTTCCTAAAATGATGTACCTACTGAAAGCAGATACACTACACTAGTCAGTTCTAACTAATGAATGCAGTATATCTGCCTAGAGTTGGGGTTGATAAGGGCCGATACCCAGTGCCTTTGCAGACGACTGTCGTACCTGCCAGCCAGCGCCCCAAGTACACTATTGGAACTGCCCAGCATTCTGCATTTGACTGATGCTATTTTCTTGCGCATCATGGCGTAAAAGTCATTGACATGCGCATCAGCAAACATGCCTGACGCACTGCAGAATCTGGGCAGTGCCAACAATACTCTAAACATATCATTGTAGAGGACTCGTAGGGCGCTGTAGGCCGCTTTGGTATAGCTAACCCACAGACCGCTAGTGTAAAATGATTGACAGAATGATTTAAACAAGGTAACTTTAACTTCACCTGTGCAATGCGCAAATCTGCGAGCCAGCATATTCCCACGGACCGCCAGCGCCCTACGCTCCCTCTCAATATCGTCATTATCATTTAGCCCAGCTGTGGGGCTCTTGCCTCCTCTTTCCGAGGTTACGCCTGCAGGGCTTTTTCAAGGAAATTTCACTAAAAACCACGAGAACATTCTAATCGGTGTATATTTTTTCTTCACACTGCCAAAGAGTATCTATCTATCTAATACAATGACCACAGACTTATAATGGTCTGTGGTTGTTATAGTCTGTATAAACAAAACAGATGGGTTGAGTTTTCCACACACTCCACACCCAGAAAAATAGATACCTAAATTAACAAATGAATGTGTCAACATATTATTTTAACATTAACAATCAAGACTTTACCTACCCTTAAACAACACAATATTTCAATACTATCTAAATATCAAAGTTAACTAAAATTTAGTCAAGTTACAAACTTCAATAGGTACTATCTATAGAATTATCATTTATTATGTAGCCTCAATTATTACACAGGAATCATTAAAAACATAAAATCTTAGACACATCAATTATTATTATATCATAAGTAATCATAATATAATAGAAAGAACAAAGATAATCTTAGCAGAGACTTCTAGTCTCTGATCTTAGGTTATATTATTACACAATTTATATATTATTAGTTTACACAACATTAGTCACAATACAAAATAATCTTTTAAAATTTATCAATTAAGTTACATGACAACGAACTTTACTAGAAGGACAGACAGACATTTTATCTCTTTATAGTCATGAATGATCAATGAATTGTGTATGTGTATGAAAAACAATAGGCATACAACCCGACTTTGGGAAGACAAACCTAATAAAACCAAGTAGGTACATACCTACCTTAAATCAGATACCTACTAGGTAACCTAGCAACGCGCCCTGACCGAGTGGTCGTCTCCTTGACGTCTTTTTCCGCCGGCTGTACCTGAGAATGAGGGACTACTGGCACCACTTGCGACTTTACATCTACTTCTGTTGGTACGTGAATGGTAGGTACTACCATTTGATGAGGAAACTCCACGTCAGGATCAGAAACTTCTAGTTTAAATAAACGTTGAAATGGACGTACCTTATAGCCGGTTGATGTTCTCACCTTTGCTGTTCTATTAATATGGTCACGACCTGGAAAAATCTCATCTATTATTCCTAAAGGCCATTTAATTCTCTTATCTTCAGTTTCAATCAAAACTACATCTCCCTTTTTAAGACTGTCTTGTTTCTCCTTTCCTCTCTGAACCAAAGTAGTCAGATACTCTGTCTTAAATCTTTGTCTAAAATCTTCTCTTAGCTTTTGTAGATAGCGCAATCTCTTGTTTAGACTTTTCATATCTATCATATCAATGTCAGTGACATCAGTCTGAGAAATCGGTTGTAAAAAACTGTTAGGCTTTAAGGGTTCCAGGGAATTTGTCTTATCATCTTCAATGTAAGTCAATGGGCGTCCATTCATTGTTGCTTCACAGTCACATAAAATTGTTTCAAGCTCTACATACGTGACTGACGACTGCCCGAGGACTCTTTTCAATAGGTCCTTCAAAATTTTGATAAGCCTCTCCCAGAATCCACCCCACCACGCAGCTGTAGGTGCGTTCAGCTTCCATTTTATGCGTTGTATCGTGGACTGTCTTTGAATTTCGTCCCAGTCTAAATCAGACAATAAGTTTTTTGTACCAACAAAATTTGTACCATTATCACTGATGATAACATTGACTCTACCCCTACGTGCTATGAAGCGTCGTAGTGTCATTAAAAATGATTCAGTTGACAACGATTTTGTTACCTCGAGATGCACCGCTCGATACACAGCGCAGGTGTACAACACTATCCAGCACTTCTCGCCACCGCGTAGGTATAAGGGGCCCGCCAGATCGACTCCCGTTATCTCGAATGGAGCAGTACACTGGGTGCGTTCTACGGGAAGTGGAGCTGGAGGCGCTCGCGTTGCTTTGGCTCTATGCCGTTTGCATGTATTACAATTGGCGATGACAGACTTAAGTAAGTGCCTCGCACCTATTATCCAGTACCTTGAACGTAAATCGGCTAGTACCGTAACGATTCCGGCGTGTTGTAGGTTTACGTGTCGCTGCTCGGCCAGTCTGCGCGTGAGGGAGCTGTTCGCCGGCAACACTGCAGGAAACTTCGTGCTCTCTGGAACGTCGGTAAGTAGAAGTTTTGTTTTAATTTTAATCAGGTCATCTTTATCATAGAAATGTGTAAGACCCAGAATTTTCTTCTCTATGTAATCCTTGTTTTCTGTCTGAATAATTCTTATAACTCTTTTTTCAGCCTCTTCATATTCCTCATAGCTTAGTTCACCTTTAATCTTTATTTCATGACGCGTATTGTGCGCAAATCTGAGTATCCATGCCACTGATCGAATAGTTTTACTATACTTAGAAAAGTAGGAAAGCTGACTTGTCATACCTTCAGTTGGGCTTATGTTTGTATTACAAACAGCTGTTTTCTTTAGCTCACGATTAGCCTCTGTCTCATCCATGCTGACAGACGACTTGGGCCACTCCTCGGGCGCGGCGTACAACCATAAAGGTCCCTCCAGCCAACGGGAAGATAGTAGTTGGGTTGCGTCACAGCCTCTGGATGCCAAGTCAGCTGGATTCGACGTGCCTGGAATGTGAGACCAGTTATCTTTATTAGTATTTTGTCTGATTTCTTTGACACGATTTCCTACATATGTATTCCATGGTAGCTCATTTTTAATCCAGCACAACGCTACACTAGAATCAGTCCAGCAGTATTCTGTAGATTCCAATTTTAGGTCTATGCGTGCCTCTGCCAGTAGTCTCGACCCTATCAAGGCTGCTAATAATTCTAGGCGGGGAATAGTTATCTTTTCAGGGGGTACTACTCGAGATTTTGCTGAAATTATTCTCACTGACATGTTATCTTTAGTTTCAGCTCTCAGGTATACACATGCAGCAATTCCATCACAAGATGCATCGCAGAACACATGCAATTGCAATGAACTTTCATCAAATGGAGTCGCTGTGAGTCGTCGGGGTATCCTACATTGTTTTAAATGATGTAATGATTCATACCAGCTAATAAATCTCATTTTCAGGTCATCTGATATTTCCTCATCCCAGTTTATTTTGCGACGCCATGTTTCTTGAAGGATTAATCTGGGTACTAATGTCACTGCTGTAGTAAAGCCTATCGGATCATAAATCCTTTGAGTCAGAGATAGTAGGTTTCTTTTGGTAAACTTACCTATTTCACATAGTGGTGGTAGATCATGTATATTGCAGCTCAGTTGATCTTCTGCAGTGTGCCACTCAAGGCCCAGTACCGAGACTACAGCATCATTCTTCAGATCTGAGAGAGGAGCTATTGTCCACTGTGTGAGGTCGAACTTTGCCTGGCTCATTATTTCTTTGGCTTCTGTTTCAAACTTTCTGACTGTTTCTTTGGTGTCTAAACTTGTTTGACAGTTATCTACATAGAATGAGTTGGCTAAAATATCAGCTGAACCTCTCAAGTCTTGACTTACCTTTTTTAAATGATGTTGGATAGTAGCCGAGAGCAAAAATGGACTGGAAGTCAAGCCAAACACCACTCTGCAATGCCGGTAAGTAATCATGTCACCCTCATTATTCCACCATAAAAATCGCAACATATCTCTGTCTTTTGGTGATACAGACACTTGTAAAAATGCCTTTGATATGTCTGCAGTGACTCCAATCGCCCTTTTTCTAAATCCATTCAGTAATTTAGGAATTGTATCCAACATATTGACCCCTTTGCTAAGGCATAAATTCAATGACTTACCATATCTATCTTTCGCCGAGGCATCAAATACAGGTCGAATTCGTGTTGTTAGACTCTTCTCTTTTATAACGGGTCTATGTGGTAAGTAATGTGAAGATTCTTCGTCTTTCTTGGACTCCGGTACCATCTCAATAATTCCCTTATCACGCCATTCAGTAAGAACCTTATCATAGTCCTCATACATGTTGTTTGTCCTTAATCTTTTTGTTACAGACTGTAATCGACGTGAGGATATATCAAGGTTATTTAGTAATTCATCGTGACCTACCTTCCAGGGAAGAATGACTTCATACCGGCCCTCATTGTTGACTGTGACACTCTCTTCAAAAGTCGCCAGCACCTCCTCTTCGTTCTGCTGTTTGGTCTTGGTCTCAGCTGGGTCGCGAATACCTAAAGTTTCCAACGACCAAAAATTAGTTATGTCTGTAGAACAAAACATTGCCATAGTAGTTTTTCCCTGCAGGGTCCAACCCAACTTAGTTTTGACCGCAAAAAGCGTGTCATGTAGTTGGACTATATCACCTGTGAGTACCAAACCAGAAAAATCTGCACCTATCAGCAAATCAATATCATTTGATTGTGTGTTTTTGTCTGAAAGTTCTATCTTGTGTTTGGTGAGTAAGTTTGGCAGGTTATTTTGTGTGTATTTGGGAATATTTTTACAAATGCATGTCTGTCCTAGAGCAGTCAATTGGAATGAAAATGTTCTATCTACACTTGTTACATTTAAATCATATACCTTGTATTGTTTAGGAGTTATTTCTACACCACCAAATAAAGTATGAGACAATGTTTCATTACCCACAGCAGATATGTTGAGTTTACGTGCAACTTCTTCTCGGATGTATGAGCGTTGCGCACCATTGTCAAACATAGCTCGAACCTTCACCTGTTTCTCGCCGTTGCAAATCCAGACGGATACTGTCTGTAGTAAGGTTGTTTCTGTATTTTGCTTACCACCCGCAGACATGTTGGTGCTTGAAGTTTCATCACTTGGCATTGCTGTTGTGGTAGCACTTGTAGCATCAGACTGTGGAGCAGGTTGGCTAGTTCTAGGAGCACTTTCACTAGCTTTATGCTTCTGTCCAGTGCAGAGAACCACGGAGTGACGCTGAGTACATATGATACATTTTACAGCTGCCTTACAAATTTTCGGGTGATGTCCTTTCTTTAAACAAATAGCACAGGCTTTCTTTTGTTTTAGATGGGTTCTTCGCTCATCCAAGCTCATCTTTTGCATTCTGTAGCATTCTAGACTACTGTGAGAATCCTTGTCGCACCACACACATGTGGTTTTCTTAAAGTTGTTACTATGGGTGCCTGTCAGTAAACAACCAGCTGTTGGTTCTGATGCAGCTTCGTCTCTGTTTTGTATCCCATTAAGGCTTTTCGTGGCTAATGAGATTCGTTGTTCACTTTCGACTTCTCTCCTTACGAATGTTAATAAGTTATTCAACTCTATACTTATATCTGTATTTTGTGTTTTATTTCTCTCCCAAACTTTTAGGAGCTCTTGTGGGAGTGCCGATTCTACCATTGGCAGTAAAAATGCAGCAAATTTATCTTTTGTTACACCAAGGGTTTCCAATGCTCTTAGCATGGCACTGATTTTATCGTACAGTGTAGTTAGGTTCGTATTTTCCATTTTGTTTATCATACCTAAAAGTTCACGAACATAGACTTGAATCAGCAGTTCTTCCCGTGCATATCTTGCTTTGAGTTGGTCCAAGCATTCTTTGTAGGAGGTTGGAGAAAAACTTTGTACCAGTGTCTTTGGTTCGTCTTTCATAGCTTGTAGCAGGTACTGGTATTTATCATGTACATCTATATGAGGATCGTTGTCTATTTTCTGGAACTGACCCCAAAATGGCAGCCAGCCCTTCAAATCGCCACAAAATGTGATGAATTCGATTTTTGGAAGATTGAAATTGCGTCTTCCTTTAATATCTTCGACAGGATTCGCTTTATTTTTGCTCTTGTATTTTATATCTAGCAAATTCCAGCGAGATCTATACTCCATAGCACCTTCCATTTCTTTCTCCAGGATAGCCTCATCGCTGTCTCTCAATATCTTTCTAATTTCGCGGTCTAACTCAGTCAGTTGTATAAGGAGTTCGTGAACTATATTATGTTGAGCCGCTAACAATATTGGAGAAGCTTTATCGTCCTCGAGAAAATCGTCGAGCACGTTGGCACTCTTCGTGAACAACGTTCTCGTTACCTTTCGTTCTCGTTTGCAGGCTATAACCGCGATGTCTTCCTTTTCCACGGTCGCCATAATGTGGGGCTCTTGCCTCCTCTTTCCGAGGTTACGCCTGCAGGGCTTTTTCAAGGAAATTTCACTAAAAACCACGAGAACATTCTAATCGGTGTATATTTTTTCTTCACACTGCCAAAGAGTATCTATCTATCTAATACAATGACCACAGACTTATAATGGTCTGTGGTTGTTATAGTCTGTATAAACAAAACAGATGGGTTGAGTTTTCCACACCAGCAGTGACCACATGACCCAAGTATTATTTATGTGTTGGTAAACCTTAGATACACTACAATACCTCCAAAACTATGCAAGATACCGAATTGAAATTAAAATCATGTTAAAATATATTTCATACGGCGTTTAATTGTTTTGTAAAAAAATTACTGAACATATACGAAATAAACAAAAAGTAAGTTTTAGAGGTATTGTGGTCTTTTTAAGTGACCCTATGTCCTTGCACGTCAGTCAGTTTATATCTTGTAAGTTTTTTTAAGTAATCTTTTAAATAAGTAAGACTGATTCGTTTAGAAAAGTTGCGCCTAAAAATTACCTAGTTAAGTTTAAAAAAAAATGCTTAAGAAAATAATTTAGGTTAGGTTTTTCCTATTATTATCACAAACGCTATTTTTGCACTCGACGTACAGTATGAAATGAGCTCTCACACATCCATTTTTTAACCGACTTCAAAAAAGGAGGAGGTTCTGTATGTTTTATTTTATGTTAACCGGAACATACATAAAAAATACTGAGATAAGACATGCTTGTCACTCTAACACGCATGTATTACATTAGTGCGACAGGGACAGCGACAGTTCTTCACAATCTTAGTTTTTTTTTAATGTAGAATCCGTCTGCTGACTGGTTTTGTAATTCATTGTTTTCTGTAAGTATGTAAATTTTCCCAAAATTTCTACGGCGCAAGTACATCGGGGGCGACTTATATTTTGGGTGAAACGTCTTTATTTATCTCGGCCTGAGTACGCGTCTATGTGTGCATGCGCCTGTTATCGCTTGTTGTACTTGAGCTGGCCTTCTGTACCTATATATTTTGTGCTCAAGACTTTGTACACAAACTTTTAGGAATAACTGCTCAATTCCCTGTGATAATGGTTAGTGAGTGTACGTCAGAAATTGCTTATTTGTGTCATGTTATGTAAAGCCGTGTCCGCAACGCCATGTTTTGGTGTTTTACAAATAATAACATGTTTTGTTAGAAAAAGCCCATGCCTAAAATTGGCGTCTTTTTTTACCGCCGCGTCCATCTATAAAACATTGAAATATCAATTTTTGACAACGTTATAAACAATATTTGTTAAGACAGTATACCTCTTAACTCAGTCCGAACAGAGTTAACGGACCGGGTGTTATTATAAAAAATGTCTTTAGTCTGGGTTTATTCAGATTTAGTCCATGTTCTGTAATAAGGCCGTGAAGTTTTCGCTGATTTCATTATTGTTCGTTCGCAAAATTCTACATATATAAACTGACTGTGTCGTTGACGTGTTAGACTATTAGCAGTACGACTTGATTGGTATGCAAGACGTATATTGATAAATTCATAATACTTCATATGAAAAATGTATGAAATTTCCTTAAACTTCTAACCTCTTTTACTCTGTTCGGACTGAGTATAGATGTATACTGTCTTAAAAAATATTGTTTAGTACGCTGTCTACACTTTATATATCCATGTTCGGTCACCAGAAAAAAAAAGACGTTATCTCTCATACAAAAATGGGCATTGTCCTTTGGCGCAGCAGACCCGGCTTTTTATTAACATTTTGTAACATTATTTATCTTTTATGCCTGAATAATAAGTGGTTTTCACGGCCGTCTCGAATCATGCTTTCAGCGTTGTAAATAGGTGGCGCTGTACGCGTGATACGACTTCGAATTGTATTTTGATGGTATTTTGTAAACATTCCCACTAGAAACGGGATATTTACCATGATTAGCTTTATTTATTCCCAATATTTCGGCACAGTTTAATAAAGCACAAAAATCATGGTAAATATCCCGTTTCTAGTGATAATTATTGTCATTACCATGATAGTTAATAAAGTTATATTCCCAGTAGCACCTATGTACTTAGATTGTAAGTTGATTACGTTGCTATTCTGTGTCCAAAGTCCTCTTATAAAAGGCTGAGGCACACTTCTTTTTCCGAAATGGTTGATCATAGCATTTTTTGTTTAAAACAATTAATAAATAGTTTGAAAAGTATTCTGAATTTTTTGTTGTACCTAGCTAACTTTTTGTTGTATCTAGCTAACGTTTTGTTGTACCTGGCTAAAGTTTTGTTGTACCTAGCTAACGTTTTGTTGTATCTAGCTAACGTTTCGTTGTACCTAGCTAACGTTTCGTTGTACCTAGCTAACGTTTTAATGTACCTGTACGTCTAGTATGGGCTTACAAATTAAAAAAACAGCGATAGTTTTGGTGAGCTCGCTGAACTTTGTAGTTTTCAATGTAATCGGTAGTAGGAACGGGAAAAAAAATTCCCGCTCCTCCTACCAATCGGAGTTCCGATCGGAGGACTGGGAATAACCCGTATGAGCTACAGTTTTCGAAAAAAGTTTACACGACATCTACCATAGTCTAGCTCGATTGAACGAACTTCATACTATATACTGCTATCTCTCCTACGCACCCGCAAAAGAAAAGAAACGGATATTTTCGTATTCTTCGACGTTTTGAATATGGTTAAAAACGTATTACGAGAATATTATATGTTTTGTTTTATTTTCTCAATAAAATTGTTGTGTTCCTTTGAATTCTACCTTTATACAATGATGAGGACCAGCCCATCACAATTTGAGGTGGTGGTTGACTTCATGGAAAGGTCTTTCAGAAAAATGGTCTACAAAACGTGTTTAAAATTTCGATATAATTAAATCTACAATACATATTTTTTTTAGAAATGAAGACTTAAATATGCCTGCTGATGGTCCCCACTGTAGGCTTAGGGCTATAAATAAGTGGGAGAAGCTTACTGGTGCTCTCAACTTGGACACGACAGGAACTGTTAAGCCAGTCGACAAATGGAAAAAGGTATGATCTTTTACCAACTTACTAACTAAAATAAAAAAAATTGAATACATTTTTCAGTTGTGGAAGATTGGAATAGGCCTGGTGGAAGCACCCAGTCAACACCATTTCCATCGGAAGTGGTGGAGCTTATTCTTGCTTCCGCCACAACACACCACGCACAAAGCCCTCAGCGCGTGATCAGACGACGCTGCCGTTTGCACTCGATGCCAGCACCGCCGCCGGCCGCCGCATCGTACCCGCCCCGTATCCAGGGCGCATGTCGAGGCTTTCTTAACAACGGACGAGCACTGGCGCAATTTGGCAACAAAGTTTGTCACTGAGCACATGAGGCTGCGAGAAGTAGAACTCCAGATGCTGGCTCAGTAGCAAACTCTGTTTGCCAAAGCAATTGAGTTAGTAGATAAATTTGTAAATAAGTAAAAGTCTTTTATTTAATGAACCAACATCCCAAACTGCACTGCTAGGTCACAGAAAGAGTAGAAATATGTTATTGCATCTGGATAAATGAGTGATCATCATCACCAGCCTATAGACGTCCACTGCTGGAGGAGGCCTCTCCTATTGCTCACCACTTATAGCAGGCGGGTTGGTGATCGCAGAATTGGTGTTAAATACTCAGGTGGATGACGCTTCTCATCAAATCGAATCAAATCAAAAGAATTTGATTTATTGTAATCACAAGGATCATTCTGTATAGTCTTATTTCATTAATATTACTCCTGTTCCAACGGGACCAAGCCTAGAATAATCGGGCAAAAACACGGCTTGGCTTACTTTGATGATCCGTCTTACCACTAGGTAGGGAAGCGCTTGTGTAGTGTGTTGCCTCGGAGCAGGGAGTTGCTGATACATAATATAGTAAACTAGCTGACCCATTCGAAACTTCGTCCGCGTGGAAGAAGATAATGCGGCCAGAGTGAAACAAACAAACCCTAAAAACCTCTACAGTTAGGTACTTAAGGGCCGACTCACCCAGCGCACCTAGCTTCGGTACCCGTGCTTTGATTAATAGAGCGCTGAGACTATGCAACCCTCAGTACGTGGATGCTGAACTCTTGCACCTTAACGGGATGCTAGAGAAGAACGGCTATGGATGGAGACAAAGTAGTCGTATTGCGAATTCTTCCTTAAATACACGCCGAATATCGGTTGAGAGAGCGCATACCTACCCTTTGTTAAGGGGGTAACGGATAAAACCGGACACTTGTTAATGTGTAAGTACAGTATCAAGACGATATTCCAACTCCTCACACAAGTGAGGCAACTGTTACGCTCTCCTAAGGATAGAGACCCTCTAGGTGTCCCCGGTATTTACACTATTTCCTGTGACTGCGGCAGGTGTAATGTTGGTGAAACGAAGAGGAATGTCTCTACCAGGCTCACTGAACACATACGCGCCATGAATAATGTGGACATCAATAGTTCAGCGTTGGCGGAGCACTCATTAACCTCTGGTAGGTACGTCGCACTACATCCATTTTGACAAGACCCCGGTCTTGTCGTCAGATCCGAGAGGCTATCGAGATTAGTCGACTGCCTAACTTCAACAGGGAAAGAGGATGGGCTCTATCACAGGCTTGGAAATCCTGTCTAACTTTATGGGACGTACGATAGTGAAGTGATTGAGCCTGATAGAGACACTGTTAATGTAGCCTGTCTGGCCGTTCCTGGCGCGCCCGGTGGTTGCGACGAGAGTGGCAGCAACGATGATGAAGCACCACAACCCAACCGCAATGACGTCACCGAAGAACGCGTGATGACTCCCCCACTTCCGCGCCGAAAGGAGCGAGCTCAGAGACGCAGTGCGAGGAGGGACGCGGAGGGAGTGTAGCGCGGATCCTATACCCACCCTAATGAAGACCCTGGAATAGGGTCGAAACCAGTTGGTGCTTCCACCAACATATCAAACTTAAAAACTGTAACTTTCAATAATATGTACTATAACAAAATCTCCTATGACGCATCGTTTTCGAGATGTAAGCATAACTCAAAAAACGGGACCTTCTATTTGCCCCCCCCCCCCTCCTAGGGCTCACGTCAGGGGTGGGGACTTTTAGTATGTTTGTCTCCTAACTAGTCCAAACAAAGTTCCGAAGTCAAACTTTCTGCTTTCGACCATTCCATCCACACCCCCCTTGTGAGCACTCATTTACTAGACTATAAACTTGGAAGAATCGGCGTATGTATGTATATTTGTTTGTCCGATGAAAACTTCCTAACCGTTAATCCCATCTTTATGAAATTAAGTATGAGAGTAGATAGTATTAGTACAATTAGGTAAGGTTATGTGCTATATCGGTTACCTAACATCCACGCAAGATTTCTCGCTAACATATTTTTTAAGAAAACCGAAAATATTTTGCTGGTTTTCACCGAATTTTGTTTAGTGAGTATGAATACTATGAAAGTTTTCGTAAACTACAAAGTTTACTACCGTTGTCATGTCAAACTGAGGACTCGTACTGCCAAACTGCAATAAATAACTCGAATACTTTTATAGAATTCGTAAACTATTATTTGATCTAACCCGTACTGCCGATTTTTGTTCCTTCTAGTTTTTGCTAGGGGCGCTGCAAGGAAATGTATGGAAGGAAACGAAACTACTTATAGTTTACGAAAACTATCAAAACACATACTAGAGGTACTGGCTTACATTTGGTTGTACCTAGCTAACGTTTTATTAATAGTAACGGTCCAATCACCGTGGATACAAAGCGCGACTGCCACGCGCCCTAGCCGATATTCGCGGGTTTATCACTATGGATATTTTCGCCCTCTCCTAGCAAGTGTAGTAACAGTGTTACTCGTTTGGGTGTTACTCGTTGGGAACCCACCGTGTATGTGTTTGTAAAATGCTAGTTAGATGACGAGAGTACGTCATCGTACGTTCTTGGATCCGTAGACGAACTGTTGAGCGACACCAAAAGCTTTGGGTAAGTATACAGGATTGCAGACAGTCGAAGGAGGCGTTTCCGGACTTAAATCCGAGATACTCCCGAAAACTGCTCAATCTGAGACGTGACAAGCTACGGCTCATAGTCGGGATTGTCACGGGTCATTGCTCTCTTAACAAACATTTATTTACACTGGGTATCACGGACAGTCCCCTATGCAGGGGCTGCCTAGAAGCAGATGAGACGCCAGCGCATGTGCTCCTGGAGTGTAGCAGCGTGGCGTCTCAAAGAAGAACTTTCCTCGGGACACCGAGGACTCCCGGGCAGGCCTGCGCCGGTATCAGTGAGTTGTTGGCCTTCCTGGAGGACATCGGGTGGCTGGATTAGCAGCCGCCACTCGCCACGCAAAAAGGGCCCATTGGCGGCCTAGTTGCGGAAAAGAGTCTGCGCTACAAGTACAAGTACAAGTAAGTAAGACGAGAGTACGATGTAGTGTTGCAGCACGCGGCTAAGAGCTGAGAGCTGATTCTAACTATTATTGCACACAATTGACACGGACGTCTGGTGTAGTGTAGTATGGATTTTTGTATGGCGACACCGATGAGCGCCCCTAGCGTACACTCTGTGAACCTCGTTTTCCATACAAAAATCCGTGTTACACTACACCATATGTCCGGGCCAATTGCATGTCAAAACGTAGAATCAGAGGCCCAATTCTCTAATTTAAAAACATTCAATTCGCAGTCTAGTCTCGTCTCAGTCGCACTGTCACGTATAATAACTATTACTTAATCTTCGCGTTTTACGAAACAGTGCGACTGACACGAGACTGGAATGTTTTTAAATTAGAGAATTGGGCCTCTGCTCTCTGATTCTGACACCAAAAGAATTCTACGTGTCATTTGCTTGTCAAAACTCTGTCAGCTCACGTTCGTGGCACGGCCTACCACCTGCTAGATAAAATAAAAAAAAACAATTTATCTTCTTTCCTTCTGCTATCGCAGCACCTTCCTAGTGACGATTAAATAAAGATAAATAAAATGATCAAAGTAATTAATGTAGGTATTTATTCTAATTTGTATTGTTCGTATAGTGTTCGTTTGTGTTCGTGTTTGCGCGTGCGTGTGCGCGGCGTGCGAATCTGCAAGTGCACGCCGCGGATGTGCTCCCTCAGCGACGCGAACTGCACGAACCCTTTAGAGCACGCATCGCACTTGAATCGCCGCGCGCCGTGTGACTGCAAACACAAACATCTATTCATATTTCACATTACATAGACCTTACCAGTGAGCTCTTATAGCGATTCAGTTCAAAAACTAAATATCGGTTCGTCGTTGACATCCGTCATCATTGACTAACTTTAATCCATGGACTTAATATTTCAAACTGGACTGAGCACTCTTTTCAAGTTCGTTCAAGAAAATAAAACAACAATAACTTTTCATTTAAAAAACCGACTTCCGCCATTGTATTAGACTAAATATTTGGATGAAAAAAAAATGATGAAAGAATCATAGTAGTGACAGGATTATGATACTTTTTGAATGCAAATGCTTGGTTTGTTGCTGAAAATATCAAAATCGCCATATGTATGCCTACAATATTTGAGGAGTTCCCTCAATTCCTCACGGATTCCATCACCAGAATTGGATTCTGAAAAAAATGGGACCAATCTGGAAGTATATCTATTGAAATAAAAAAAAATCCAAATCGGTTCATAAACGCCGGAGATATGAGGTAATAAACATAAAAAAAAAACATCCGAATTGAGAACCTCCTTTTTTGGGAAGTCGGTTAAAAATGAACACGAAATAACATTAATATTCATATGAAAAAAAAAACACATTCACCACACTGGTGATTCTTGAAAAAGTATCAGATTTTGTTAACATTTTGAATATTTCGGGGGGGTTTGAACCCCCAAACCCCCGTACTTTGAATTCTTAATTTAAAGCGATTGTCAGTTCGTTAGACAATAAGGGTTTAGAACCTGCGACCATGTCGATATTTACCCGAATGTGGTTGGAGAGGTTTGATCCGCTGGTGAACTTCTTCCCGCACTGAGGGCACTCGCGTGAGGGTGGCCCGTGTCTCTCTTCGTGCAACTAGAATGAATAATAATAAATAAATGCTGGACATTTCACACAACATTATCTAGCCCGAAGCTAAGCAGAGTTTTGTGTTATGGGTACTAGATGACTGATATACTTAATACAATAAACATTACAAAGATAGATATTTTTTATCATACATAGAAAAATACCCAGAACATCCTGAACAAATATCAGCAGATTGTACAAATAATTGTTCCGAGGCGGGAATCGAACCCGCAAACTCCTGCGTCGCAGGCGAACCTTCGCCCGCCGCGCCACAGAGGTCAACAAAGAAATGTCAATACTTTCCTGAAACAGTTTCTACGGAGGAATTGAGCCGGCTAGAGCTGGAAACACATTTCCCACATAATCTAAAAGTGATTGTTGGAAACTGGAAAATATTTCCCACACATTCGTAAAGTAATTTTTGGAGCCGGAACAGATTTTAAAGTTAAAGTACTCTCTTTTCCGCATTCGAACCCTATGGGTGGTGCATTATGCGTGAGCCGGAAACATTTTTCCCACATAATCTAAAAATGGTTCTTTGAGACTGGAACATATTTCCCACACAATCTAAAAGTGATTGTTGGAGACACAATCGAAAAGTGGTTGTTGGAGCCGGTATATATATATCCCATGCCACACAATCTAAAAGTAATTTTTGGAGCCGGGAACATATAACGTTATTGGAATAAACGTTTCTACATACCTTCAAATGCTGCTTGGCCCGGAAGGTGGCGGGGCATTTCTCGCAGCGGAACGGCTTCAGGCCCGAATGCACGTACATGTGTTCTTTCAACACTGTTTTATTCTGAAAACATCGTCACATATCACTTTATGTTCACTTTTATAACACATAAGACTCAAACTTGATTGCAACACCTTCACAGGGCCCCTACGTACTTACTCTAAGGAATTCAACAATATATTATACAGGGTGTAAAAGGACAGCTCCCGAATACTGAAGGTACCGGTAAAGCTACCTATATCATAGCTATATAAAATAGCGCGAGCTCAACGCTCCCGGTCAGCTGATCGACGCACTGCGCCAATATTTCTTAGGTGGTTTTCATTGCTTTTTTTGAAGTTTTTATTTATAAACGTGTTTTTACTGATGGAAATTACGGGTTTGTTTTACTTTTATGATGTTTTATTGACATATAAAGAGAACATGAAAAAAGCGGCCCAAAAGAGAGCATTTTTTATTCGTTTTTTATAGTCTTGTAGTCTTTTTACACCCGTTATAATATAAATAACATATAACACCTGTGCCGTGGTGTGTCCGGTCTAAGAATAGACCCCTCCTCCTCCCGTGGATGTGTAAAAGTCTTATTAAGGGACCACACCAGGGGATGGGCAGCAGCATCCACCTGAGTACTCAACATCAAACTGCGATCACCAATCCTCCTGCCAAGCATGATGATTACGGCAAATCCCCCCATTGCTTTCTATGGGGGAGGCTTCGTTTATCAGTGGACGTCAAAAGGCTATTGAAGAAGACAACAACCCCAACAGTCACGTACACAGTCCTGATCCCAGACTAGGATTCCATGTGTAGTGGGTATCAGGAACTACGAGTACCGTGGTACCATAACACCCAGACTTGGAACAAATATTAGCATATAATACAAACATTTTTTTATTTATTTATAATCAGATGCTCACAAAATTTACAGCCGAACCCAAAACGGTCTACAAGCTAAATTAGTTGACTTAAAAACAAATACACATATGTATACATTTTGGTATTTCAGTGTGAAAAATATCTACCTCTTGCACTTTGAAAAATGAAATGAAAAAAATGAAATGAAATACATTATTATTAATCATTGTGTTGAGAAATGCGAGTGCGTGTAGTGTCGGGGCATACCGTGCCGACATTTGTCTCGCAGCGGGAATCGAGCCCGCAACCTCTCGCATCTCAGCCGGCTACTCACCTACCGCGCCACAGAGGTCGTCAACACTACGTGTACAACTACGTATGACTTGTGCCGGTAGTCACACTGGTCGACCTACGAGTGTACTCACGTAGAAGCCCTTTCCGCACTGGTCGCACAGGAACTCACGGTCGCTGGTCGCCTCGTATCGCTCCGACGGGTGCGCGGTGCGGTAGTGCTGGTACAGCCAAAAGTTGTTGTTTCCGGATAGTCCGCACTGAAACCACACGGAAGTGTTTTTTTTTATCCTACTTGGCAAGTAAACAAGCTAAAAAATCGAAATAGTCGTTGGACTAATACTCTGGGCTCAGATTCCAAATTTTTAGCACCCAATGGGAAGTTTTCTGACAGCTGAAAGAAAATAGTTCTAAATCCATGCATAGATGGCGCAGTCCAGATATGGTTGTCTAAATTTTGTCGGTCAGCCACCAACTGTCAGTGTCACTGACTTCACTCGCTCATGCAGTTCGTTGGTGAAGTAAAGTAAGTATCTATGTAAAGTTTTTGTTGAAATTCAGATATGTTTGTTGGTGTTACGTTATTGTTATAATTTATTGTTGTTATTGTTGAAGCCGGACCAAGTAGACCGGTCTATAGTAGACTTGAAAAACGAGCTTCGGAATCGCAACGCGAAACTTGGAGGAAAGAAGAGAAAACAAAGAGATTTTGTTCTTTGTGGTACTTTTGCAAAATCTTCAGAAGACACAACCATGTCGAGTCACCGCCATCTACCGGAATTTCAAGATCTTTTTTTTTATTGCCTCCCTGAAAACTTCGAATATACAATATTTATTGTTTTTTTACTGTGTTTTACTAGAGAAAATTGCTTAAGTAACTTACCACATCGAAATGAAAAACTAACGAATCCGATCGGAAACGTTTCCGACGTTTTAGAATCGCCCTGAAGGATTTTGTATGCCGACACCGATGAGCGCCCCTAGCGTACACTCTGTGAACCTCATTTTCCATACGAAAATCCGTGTTACACTTACACCATACGTCCATGTCAATTGCTTGTCAAAACAAATCAGCCCTCGGAGGTTGGTACAGGTTGAAACAGGAGTAATTTTAGTTTATAAGACGATTCAAAATGATCCTTGTGATTTCAATGAATAAAATTCTTTTTGACTTTGACTTTGTACCGCTACATGATAATACAATCTTACCAGTTTACACTCGATTACGTCACTGGTCTTTTCTTTCTTTTTCTGACTGTCTTTCTTGTTCGGGTTCTGTCTGTGAGTTTTCTTGGGAGTTCTGGGGTGATACAGTCGCCTGTGTTCCTTCAGCTGCGCTGGATCGTCTAACGCCAGGCCGCAAACTGAACAGCACGCTTTGCTGAAAACATACAAAATTACATGAACGAAATACATATTTTCTTAAAACGGTTTAAAGAAATTTATACTCAAACAGACAAAAAAGTAGAATAGAATAGTATTTATTGAAAAAGAATAACACATTAACCCTTTGAATGATTAATGGCCAATTATGGAAACAAATAGTCTAAAAATGTCCATTCATAAAAATTACAATTAAACTTAATTAATTAGGCTAGTGTGACATCAGTCTCTCGTGATTTTAGGCATAACAGTTATTATATTTAAAAGTATTTCACTATGATGAAAAAAAATTAAACTTTTTTTTTATGCTACTTGCCAAGCAAACAAGCATACGGCCCACCTGATGGAAAGCAGTTACCGTAGCATATGGACGCCTGCAACACCAGAGGCATCACACGCGCGCTGCCGACCCCGAGACATAAAGATGAAAAGTCTCATGTGCCTGTAATTTCACCGGCACCCGTACCCTTCAAACCGAAACACAGCAATGCGAGCACTACCAAGCATGGCGGCAGAAATAGGTACGGTGGTAGTACTTCCCCGGAAGAACTCTTTCACAAGAAGTTCTACTACTAACTAGTATTTATAACATAACAGTAGGTCGTTCGAGTAAATAAATAAGTAGGTAGTAACATAACATAACACCCAACAGTCACATACGTAGCCCTCATCCCACACTAGGATTCCCTGTGTCGTGGGTATCAGGAACTACGAGTACCATTGTACCATAACACCCAGACCCGGAACAAATGTTTGCAGATAAATAAATGCTGGAACATTTCACACAACATTATCTAGCCCCAAGCTAAGCAGAGCTTGTTTATGGCAACTAGATAACTGATATACTTAATACAATACGATCATAAAAACATTTTTCCCGCAGCGGGAATCGAACCAGCAACCTCTCGCATCTCAGCCGGCTACTCGCCCGCAGCGCAACTGAGGTTGTCCTCCTCGAGGGGAATAAATAAAAATAAATAAATGCTTGACATTTCACACAACATTATCTAGCCCCAAGCTAAGCAGAGCTTGTGTTATGGATACTAGATAACTGATATACTTAATACAATACATTACATAGATAGATATTTTTTATTATACATAGAAAAATACCCAAAACACCCACAAAGACACAAAGAGGAGAGGGTGTCGAGGAGGTATACAGAGAAAGAGTAATTAACCAATTTGTATGCTCACAGTGCACTAGCGATGTCCCTGTGTTCGTCCGTGTTCAGTACATGCACGGTGTACACTTGCTGGCTCGCGAACGTGACGCCGCACGGCTCGCAGCGCACAGTCGCGTATCTATTTACTTTGCTCTCTGCCTGTTGATTAAGATTCAAGATATTAATTTACTTAATAACTTAAACTAAACTAGCGTGCAATTAAATAGGGTCACTAAAAAAAACAGCAATACTTCCCAAACAACTTAACTAATAACTCCCTTTTTTACAAAAGTAATTGTATTTAATGCTTTATAAAAAAATAAAAAATAAAAACTGGACATTTCACACAACATTATCTAGCCCCAAGCTAAGCAGATCTTGTATTATGGGTACTAGATAACTGATATACTTAATACAATACATTACATATATAAATATTTTTTATTATACATAGAAAAATAACCAGAACACCCTGAACAAAATATCTGCAGATCATGCAAATATTTGTTCCGAGGCGGGAATCGAACCCGCAACCTCCTGCATCGCAGGCGAACGTTCGCCCGCCGCGCCACAGAGGTCGTCAAATAAATGTATTGAATATTGAGTATCTCATAGTTAGGGAGGTATTGTAGTATTTCTAAGTGACCCTATTTCATTGCACGCTGGTTTATTTGATCTTTTATTCGTCCTTAAAGGTTTACACATAGGAACTTACAATATTAAGACGCTATAGGTTCACATGAGCTCTAGAATATTTAAGTTTTTGATATGAGTTCTTATAGATTACAAAAATAAAATAACTTTTCATTTAAAAAACCGACTTCCGCCATTGTATTCGACTAAATAATTTTCGATGAAAAAAAAATTATGAAAGAACCATAGTGGTGAAAGGATTATGATACTTTCTGAATGCAAATGCTTGGTGTCTTGCTGAAAATATCAAAATCGCCATATGTATCCCTACAATATTTGAGGAGTTTCCTCAATTCCTCGTGGATCCCATCATCAGAACTGGATTTTGAAAAAAATGGGACCAATCTGGAAGTATATCTATTCAAATAAAAAAAGAATTTTCCAAATCGGTTCATAAACGCAGGAGATATGCGGTAACAAACATTTAAAAAAAAAAAAATACAACCGAATTGAGAACCTCCTCCTTTTTGGGAAGTCGGTTAAAAATTATATCGTATTCTTAAGCTTTTTATCTAGTGAAATCATAAATTCAGTACACAATTTGAATCACTCCACTCGATAAAAAAAAATAAACAAAGATACCTCCTTTATAACCTTTTTAAAATTCTAACTACTAAGACTAACTTCTAACTAGTTTTGATTATTGGAACATTTGGTAACTTGTAAGTTATAAATTGGGTTAGTGAATGCATCAACAAAATCTGACAAAACTTTAAAGAGAATTTTTATATCATTATTTTATTATTTTTTAAAATCATCGTGTGGACAAACGTCTGTAAAATTGGCGTTTATTCAACGATTTCAAAATTTCAGAACATCTGAAACTCATTGATAACTATTCATTCTTATTTCTATGATATTAATATAAGTGCCTCCTCCAGTAAATCTCCTGAAAACCGGTGATCAAAGTCAAAGTCAAAGTATATTTATTGCTGAATTACATGTATAAAAGATGTCAAAGTTATTATATAATGGATCCAATGTAATCTACCCTTAAAGGGCGTGCAATTATTTATTTAATTTACAATCTTAGATTAATAATATCAATAGTTGAATATAAATAATAGATGTCAAACATTACAAATACACATGAATTAAATTAAAAAATAAAATGTCTAATAAAAAAAATGATTAAAATTGAATTACATAATAAAAGATTTATCAGTCATGAATTCGCTAATAACATAATAACATTGTGATTTTCGGCTTTTTAACCGACTTCACAAAAAGGAGGTTCTCAAGTCGGTTGTATTTTTTTTTATGTTTGTTACCTCATATCTCCGTCGTTTATAAACCGATTTGGAAAATTCTTTTTTTATTTGAATAGATATACTTCCAGATTGGTCCAGAATCCAGTTCTGATGATGGAATCCATGAGGAATTGAGGGAACTCCTCAAATATTGTAGGCGATTGTGATATGGCGATTTTGATATTTTCAGCAACAAACCAAGCATTTGCATTCAGAAAGTATCATAATCCTTTCACCATTATGGTTTTTCATCCAGAAATTTAGTCGAAAAAAATGGCGGAAGTCGGTTTTTTAAATGAAAAGTTATTAGTGACATTTAGTCACTCAGTTACTCTTTAAAAAATCGCACCCCGGAGCGAGCGCTCGCCTTCTTTAGTTCATACAAAAATTTTCGTTGAACCTATAGCGTCTTAACTTGCATCGACTTAATTATAACTATTACCGGGTGCATCTTGATCCTATGCGTCGACAGGCCGAGCTCCGAGACAAAGGTCCTTGCGCACGTGACGCACACGTGCGACGATGCGTGTCGTAGGCGTTTGTGCGTCATGTACGACGATATGTGTCTGCAAGCACACAGCGATAATGTAGTTGTGGCTCAACACAGGGCCAAGCACAAACATCTGTCATTATCGAGCCGATCGTAACTGTCAAATAGTAGGTAACCAATCAAACTATACTCTGATTTTTAATCTTAGACATTTTTTGTAAACAAAGAAAATGTATATACACATATGATACACATACATGACACTTAAGTGTGTCACACACGTAGCAGATGCGGTAAGATATCTGTATATGCACGCGTATCTGTCCATATCGCTCTCTATACTAAACTCAAGGAGCAACACACACGTAGCAGATCACTTATATTTTACCGTCAAGCATCTGTAGGCACCGACATATATCAAAAGATGGACAGATTATATCTGTGTATAAAAATTGAAATACAATACAGTTTGAAGGTTTCCGCGTGAATGTATCATTTTCGTATATTATCGTATCTGCTACGTGTGATGCGATAAGTTTTTTTACGCATATAAAATATAACCGCATCTGCTACGTGTGTGATGCACTCAATACACACAGTGTCATATCTTGACATTTATTTGCTCACAAAAAATGTCTAAGATTAAAAATCAGGAGGCTTAGTACAGGTTTTGATAGTTTTCGAAACTATACATTATGAAGTTTCGTTTCCTTCTATACAATTACTTGCAGTGCCCCTAGCGAAAACGAGAAGAAAAAAGCTGCCAGTAAATGTATTGGATGGAAACGAAACTTCATATAGTTTTGTAAACTATCAAAACCTGTATTAAGGTGATTCCTCTCGCATGTGGCGCGAAAGTCAAATTTTATTGTGTTTTTGGTAAATCACAGCTAATCAACACTTCTTGAGATAGAGAAAACAGATTTTGCGAAAACTAAGAGACCTAGCACACATGTTTTAATTGATAGTATCTCATAAATGTCATTAGTTAAGCTACGCATATCTTTAAACCAAAAAAACACTCTAAAAATCATTGAAGAGTATTCGTAGCTGAAGTAATGATCTATATGTGAAACTATAAACTAAAACATGTGTGTTAGGTCTCCTAGTTTTCGCAAAATCAGTTTTTACTATCTCAAGAATTGTTGATGAGCTGTAATGAGCAAAAACTCAATAAAATTTAAATTTCGCGCCACATGAGAGAGGAATCACCTTAAGCCCCCAGAGTATACAAAGATGTAATCACACCGTCTGCCAAACGTGGTTATTATGGCAAATCTCCCCATGGCATTCCATGGGGCAGGCCTCGTCCAGTATGTGGATGTCTGACCGCAGAAGACTACGACGTTACGTACATTATTCTTGACAGTTTTAGGAGTTGAATTCGATTTAGGAACTCTTTCACCATCGACCGGCATATAAAGTTACCTACACCATTTTTTTTGAAATAGGATACTTCCATATTACCTGTACAGCGTAGGCAACCACTTATCTGTCGATGGTGAAAGAGGCACTAAGAGGTATTTCTTACTTGAAAACGCGACAGCACACCTCACACTTGTAGATCTTCCCCTGATGTTTCTGGAAATGCGATCTCATCGCCGCCCTGCAGCAAGCACACGATTTAAACACGTACTAGTGGACAACCGAGCTAAGTTCAGGTATGAGGGCTTTTCATCTTCGATAAAAAACATAAGTAGTTCAAATTGGTTCGATAGATGGCGCTGACTCCACTCTAGCTGTCAAGATTGTCAAATGTATTATCTGTGGTGCAAACGTACTAAGCTATTATCTAACTAGTCTGTGGCTAGTCATGATATTCTGTTTGTGTTTACTTCTTGAGTGTGCGATAGTGATTTCGTGGTGTTTTTAGAAGTAGGCAAAAATACGACACGAAACGAAAATTGAAGAAGCGGACACAGAGGTCAGTGATCCGTACCGTTGGTAAGTGACGAGCGGACACAGAGGTCAGTGATCCGTACCGTTGGAAAGTGAAGAGCGGACACAGAGGTCAGTGATCCGTACCGTTGGTAAGTGAAGAGCGGACACAGAGGTCAGTGATCTGTACCGTTGGTAAGTGAAGAGCGGACAGAGATCAGTGATCCGTACGGTTGGTAAGTGAAGAGCGGACACAGAGTTCAGTGATCCATACCGTTGGTAAGTGAAGAGCGGACACAGAGGTCAGTGATCCGTACCGTTGGTAAGTGAAGAGCGGACACAGAGGTCAGTGATCCGTACCGTTGGTAAGTGAAGAGCGGAGACAGAGGTCAGTGATCCATACCGTTGGTAAGTGACAAGCGGACACAGAGGTCAGTGATCCGTACCGTTGGTAAGTGAAGAGCGGACACAGAGGTCAGTGATCTGTACCGTTGGTAAGTGAGAGCCGACACAGAGGTCAGTGATCCGTACCGTTGGTAAGTGACGAGTGGACACAGAGGTCAGTGATCCGTACCGTTGGTAAGCAAAGAGCGGACACAGAGGTCAGTGATCCGTACCGTTGGTAAGTGAAGAACGGACACAGAGGTCAGTGATCCGTACCGTTGGTAAGTGACGAGCGGACACATCTTGCAGGCGAACTTGCCGCGGTGACACGCCGGCTTGTGCTTCAGGAGAGTGGTGCGCGTCGCGAAACGCATGCTACACACGTCGCACTCGTGCGACAACTCGGGGGACGGCTGGAACAAGATAGAATGAAAGAATGAATGAAGGAATGAATTATTTATTTGCACATTCAAATACATGTGCAAGTTTTATTTTTACAAACAGGCGTAAATTGTGCGATCATTGCTGACAAACATCGCTTTTCTCATACAAGTTACCGTTTGACAGCAGTGACTCCACAATGAGGGAATCTTTGATTAAAAAAATAAAGTAGTTCGAATTGGTTCGATAGATGGCGCTGACTCAACTCTAGGTGTAAAAATTTATAAATTTATTATCTGTGCAGTGCACGCGTAAGCTATTATCTAACTAGTCTGTGGCTACTAGTCATGATATTATGTTTGTGTTTGCTTCTTGAGTGATGGCATGGTCTTTAATTTTTATATGTAGGCAAAAATAAATACCACGAAACGAAAATATATCCACGTTGTTGATGTTGACATTTTACTTTATTTTGACACTTGATAAATAAGTACAGAGCAGCGCCATCTATTTTCAACGCTGAAAGCATGATTTGAGACGTCGTGAAACCCCCTAATTTTCGCCGGTTGCAAAACTATCGTTAGATAGAGAATAGCACAGCTGGAACAAGTATTTGCAAATCAAGCAAACATTTGTCACGCACGTCTTGCGTCGGGCTACTCACCCGCCACGCCACAGAGGTAGTCAACATCAGACACCAGACACATTGTGATTTTCAAACGTTCGGAAGGGTTTCGATCGGATTCGTTAGTTTTTCACTTCGATGTGGTAAGTAACTAAAACAATGAGGTGTTTTCACGAGCGTTTCAAATCATGCTTTCAGCGTTGAAAATAGATGGCGCTGTTCTGTTACGTGGCTGTCAAGTGTCAAAATAAAGTTAAATATCAACATCAACAACTTGGATATATTTTCGTTTCGTGGTATTTATTTTTGCTTATTTATAAAAACGCCACGAAATCACCAGCGCGCTCTCAAGAAGCAGACATAAACAGAATATCATGACTAATAGCCACAGATTAGTTAGATAATAGCTTAGTACGCGTATATCACAGATAATACATTTGACAATCTTGCCAGCTACAACTGAGTAAGCGCCATCTATCGAACCAATTTGATCTACTTTTTTTTATCGAAGTTAAAAAAGCCCTAATTTTCTCTACTAAAACACAGTAATAAACTTTTTTTTTTTACTGTATTTTACTAGGGAAATTTGTTTTAGTTACTTACATCGAAATGAAAAACTAACGAATCCAATCGGAAACCCTTCCGAACGTTTGAAAATCACCCTGCAGACCAGCGGTGGTAACACCAGAACGGTATGCAGTACTCACGTCGTGCCATCTCATGTGGAACTGCAGCAACTTGTCGCACTTGTACACGGTGTAGCACAGCTCGCATCGATACTGAGCCGACACGTAGGGCTCCGCGTCGCGCCTTCCTACCAGCTCCTTCCTCGCATCTGGACCAAAGAAACTCAACCTTTAGTTAGCTACTTAGACATATACAGACATACACACATCAACATTGTCTAGGGATATTCAACATTTTGTTGATTTTTACAAAAACTGAAAATAATTTCTTTGGAAAACTAGGTATGGCAAGAATCTTTATTTTGTGTTGTTTATTAGTAATAATAAAATACAACTGTTTGATATTATTTTTTAATAAAAATTAAAGTAGGAACAAAATCTCGAAAAATCTGAAAATTTACAAGGTTCGATAAATTGTGTTAAAACTATTTTTACGTTGCCATGACTTTATAAAATTGCCTTTTTACAATTTAATAATCGGTGTTGCCTCCTCTGACGTTGATAACACATCTGCACCGGTTATTCATACTCAAAATTAGCGTGTCAAAGTCTCGCTGGGGTTATGCGATCCCATGTTCTTTTTAAATGGCAAAAAAGTTGGTCTTCCGTGGTCAAATTTGACCGCAAATTGCTGAAAGCCCTTCGTTGCAACATGTCCCAACCGTGTTCAATTGGGTTTAAGTCGGGTGACTGTGCAGGCCAGGTCAAAACCGCGACATCATATTCCTGAAGGGCAGCTGACACCAATCGCGCCGTGTGTGGAGGGGCATTATCATGCATGAGCTGAAATTCCTGGCCAATTTGAACTCTGTGAGGGATGATCACAGGTTCTACGACCTCGTTCCGGTATTTTAGTGCAGTCATGCTGCCTCTTATCCAAATGAGCTCGGTTCGCGCGCCAATACGAATTCCCGCCCAAACCATGATTGTCCCACCTCGGTATGAATGGACCTCTTGTGGATGCTGGAGGCGACTTTTTCTGCCTGGAACTCTCCAAACACGTGTTCTTTGTGAATCGGGGTGGAACCCAAACCGAGACTCATCAGTAAAGAGAACCATTGTCCATTGGCCATTGTTCCATAACAAATGTTCTATGAGCCCAAAGAAGTCGCCTTCCGCGATTGCCTCGTCGTAGAGCTGGCACACGAAGCGGCCTACGAGAATGAAGATCGACTTCATGTAGCCTTCTTCTGACGGTTTGGTCGCTGACTGACAGCTGATGGTCTGACTGAAGCCTTTGCACTAACTGCTTTGCTGTGAGATTGGGTTCCCTCCTGGCGGAATTTTGGAGAAAACGATCCTGTCTAGGGGTGGTTGCTCGTATTTTTCCAGTGTGGCGCTCTCTTACATCCCCAGTAATACGATAACGTGACCACAATCGACAAATTACGTTTTGATTGGTGTTTAGGGTATTGGCAACCACGCGTTGGATAGCACCGGCTTGTAACATGCGTATCGCTCTTATCATTACTTCTCTGCTTAAATGTCGACGTTCCATGACATTACGAATACCACAAGATTCGTTAAAATTAAAAATGACTTGGATACCACTTATTGATAACTAAATAAAAGTTAATTTTTCTTAGGCAAAATTAACGTTGTTTAATTTAAATCGGAGTCCCCATTCTATATTTTGTTTATTGCGTCCTATTTTTTTTTTTTTTTCAAATTTTGAAAATGGAACAAAATATGTTTAATTCCATATTAAACTTTTTCTAAAAAGCAAATAGTTTGCAAGCAAATCATTTCGAAATGGAATATCCCTAGACAATGTTGATGTGTGTACATGGTACTGATCCCACATTAAGATTCCCTATGTCGTTTGACCAGGAACTATAAACCTTTGATACCACTAAGCACAGACCCAGAACAAATATTTGCAGATGATGTAAAACTTTGTCCCGCGGGAATCGAATCAGCACCTCTCGCATCTCAGCCGGCTTCTCGCCCACTGGGCCGTTTTGTGTGTAAGGGGAATAAAGTCTCTAACCTGCGTATGTAGCAAACAGCTCGATGTCGAAGACAGATTCAAACTGAGTGAACTCGCTTCGCTTTGCTATTTCACCTCGTAGCTTGTACTTTATCGGAACTGGAACATCGGAACAATAAGAAATCATTAATTGTTTACAATTTTGATACTAGTGTCATAAGTAGGGTTAGGATAAGCGGGAGATAAGATAATAGAGGTTTTCGGATAAGCGCGAGATAAGTTTATCAAGGTGTTCGGATTTGAGGAGCTTAAGTTTATCGAGGTGTTTGGATCAGAGGAGCATAATTTTATCGAGGTGATTGGTTTAACCTGAGATAACTTTATCGAGGTGTTCGGATTAGTGGGGGATCAAATTAACGAGCTTTTGGTTTAGCGGGAGATAAGTTTATTGAGGTGTTCGGAATAGCAGAAGATAAGATTATGACGGTGTTTGGATTATTGGGTGATCTAATTATTGAGGCTCTGCTGTACCTTTTTTAATAGTTTCGGATCCTGGTACTGGTTTTTTTTTCTTTGATTTCTTAGTTTTAACGTTTTCCTTATCTTTATTACTCTTCCTCTTATTAAAAATAACTTTTTTATCATGTGGCATTTCCGGTTCATGATTGACGGTTTCATCACCAACTTCAAAATTATCATTGTCATTATCATCAATTCTTTTGATAATAGTTGTAACTTCAACAACTTCATCATTATTTACTTCAACTTTGAATTCATCTTTTATTTCATCATTGTCAATTACATTAGAACTAAGTCTATTATTAGATTCGTCGGCATAGTTTTCGTGCTTTGTTATTTTTAAATATTTATCATGATTTTTGTCATTTGTAGATGTTGTTAATAACTTGTGCAATGTATCTAAGGAACGCTTTTCCTGAAACAAAAAATTGTTTAATTGTTTTATGACCATCATTATCATCCTGTATACATTCACTGCTGGACGAGACCTCCCCAATTTAATACAATCGGGGATTAGCCATAATCACCATGCTTGGCAGGCGTATTGGTTATCGCAGTTTGGTGTTAAGTACACAGGTGGATGCTGCTGCCCATCCCCTAGTGTGATCCCATAGTAAGACTTTTACTACATCCACGGGAGGAAGGCTTGACCAGACACACTATGGCACGGGTGTTATTGTTATTTATATTACATAATTATATTGTTGAATTCCATAGGTAGTAAGTAGGTGCATGAACCCTGTGAAGTTGTTGCAATCAAAATTGAGCCTTATGTTGTATAAAAGTTAATATAAAGTGATAGTGAGTGACCATGTTTGCAGAATGAAACAGTGTTGAAAGAACACATGTACGTGCACTCGGGCCTGAAGCCGTTCCGCTGCGAGAAGTGCCCCCCCCCCCCCCCCACCTTCCGAGCCAAGCAGCATCTGAAGGTAAGTGAAAATATGTTCCCGGCTCCAAAAATTACTTTTAGATTGTGTGGGAAATATGTTCCGGCTCCAAAAATTACTTTACGATAGTGTGAGAAATATATCCCGATTACAACAATTATATAAATAAATAAATGCTGTACATTTCACACAACATTATCTAGCCCCAAGCTAAGCAGAGCTTGTGTTATGGGTACTAGATAACTGATATACTTAATACAATACATTACATAGATAGATATTTTTTATTATACATAGAAAAATACCCAGAACACCCTGAACAAATATCTGAAGATCATACAAATATAAAAACAAATTAAGAATTAATTCAATACTAAGATATTAATTTAAGACTATTAATTAAGAAGATTAATTATACACAATAGTTTTATCAGTACAAAATAAATTAAATTTTTATTGGATTTCGATACTTATGTAAGTAAGTAAAATCCCACGCGAAACAAAAGAAAAACTATTGTCATAATAACTACCCTTAACCGCCACAATCAAGCTTCTAACCTGGCTAAGCTACGGTAACCTATCCGAAGCATTTCTATGATTTCTAGCGAATCTTGCATTCATTCGTTCATTCATCACTCGCACACCACCATCTGCGGGCACACCACAGTCACAGCCATATAATATGATAGCTTATGAGCGAGCTCTCACACTTTGCACCTCACATCACAGTCGCATGCCTCACTCACTCGTGCGTGCCAACCGGACCGACCGCCTCTCGCTATACTCATCCTGCTCGCTCACCTCACGCCTCACACGCAGTTCGTCCTCGCGAATTGCGAGGCCTCAAGTGTGGTAGCACGTCCAATACAAAAGAGTGAGCGACTCTTTTTGTGGAAGTGAGTAGCTACAATCGTGCAGAGTACCCACCACTACAAACGAGTTAGCATTACGTTTTGTCGTGAGCGCGTGATAAACGAATCGAAATCGACAACATTTTCTCTCACGCTCGTGACATACCTATGTCTTACTCTGCCATGTTAGGCCTGCAAGTAGACACTTACCTGACTTTTGTCCCACTCCCAGTCTTGCAATATTTGGTTAGAATTCCGGCATTTATTACGGAAATCTAAATTATTTTTGAGAGAATCCTCGCATTCCCAGCAGCACATATGTTTTGAAGATCCACTCTGAAACTGAGATTTATATGGTAATACGCTGAAGGTTAGTTAATACGCCTAAGAAATAGAGACGTTTTACTAATAGTGAGGCTTACAGCATACTCGCAGATTTCTTGGAAATAATCTGAAAGGTGTTTTTCCAACTCTAGCAATGGTTTGTTCGTACTCAGACATACTCTACATATTTTATTGGTCATAATTGCAACATAATATTGCAGATATTCTGATGATTCGGTATATGTTCACAACATTTTAACTTCAGATCAATCAAAACGTTTCTAAAATCTAAAACGATGTACCATAGGAAAGACTGACTAAATAACATAAACTAATTGTTCTGTATATTTACGATACTTATTTAATTACAAATCAATAAATAATTAGGTATGTTACGTTCACGAGTTGGCTATTTCTACGCATCAAAAAGAGGATGCAATTTGCTTGAATTTGCTCTTGGAGCCTTGGAGCAAGGAACAAAATGGAGCGGCAGTAACTTTTATTTTGTATGAAAATTGGAACACCATTAGCGTGCATTCAACCATTCATTCAATACTCTGTGATCTTTGATTGCCTTCATTCAAAGTTTTGTTTACTTTTTGTGTTTTCGTAAAGTTTCACTATTTTATTAGCAAATACCTATATTTTTTACTACACAAGTTGGATTTCACAATGCCTGAGTGTAATATTGTGCATTGTGGAACGAGGCAAGGTCAGTATCGGCCTGGACTGACTTTACACCACAGGGCGGTTGTTCTGATGAATAAGGCGTGCTCGGTTTTTGGGTCGGACTGGGTCGGCTATTTGCCCGACCGAGCCCTAGTTTTTTTTTTTTTTTTTTTTTTTTTATTCTTAAATTTTTATAAGGACTAAACAATCTTGTAAGCAATACATGAATTACTATGAAATAATGATATTTTACACAACAATGGCACTAATGTCCTTATGTTTACTCTAAAGCTCACTAACGAAACATACATTTAGAACAAAATAATGAAGCAAAACTACAATTTCAATGAAAACTGTTGAAGCACTTTTGGTGGAATAGGTGAATTAATATGTGTAGCCGGTAGGTACCTGAGGCTGGAGCAGTAAATAAGACCAACTCGTTGATTTGAAGTAGGTATATAATCCGAGTACACAAATTCGTTTACACACAAAATTAGAAGGCACACTGAACAGAAAGAAAGAATAATGAACACAGACACAGTATTTAGTTCGTAAGTAATCACTACAACGTATCCACGGATTTCACGTAAAAATTTCTAACAAATTATGGGAGCGGCGAGCGTGCGTCCCGCGTCGCGGTATATCAGAGACTGGTTATGTACTCAGTGCCGGCCGCGGAGCGGGCCGCGCCTCAGGCTGGTTGCGCGGCGCGTGGCGAACACATCGTACATAACCACGTAGCGAGCTAGTGATGTGGTAAAGTTGTTTTGATACCTGATTGATCAAAGCCAAATATCGAACATCGACAAGCTGGTATAACATAATATTTGAGTTTGTGTACAGAGTGTGTTGGAGTAGCCTACACCACCCCCCACCAGAGCCCGTCAAGGGCGATAATAATTATTAAACCTGACATGTCGACCAGAACGAGTCACATAGTTTTGTGGGACTACAGGTGGCGGATCTTCATCCTGGACGGACAGTGTGAAGGCTGGCTTGAGCCGGTCTATGGACACTGTCATCTCTTTGCTGTAACGGAGAATTTTAAAAACTTTATCGCCTCGAGCAAGTACCTTGTGTGGCCCGGAGTAAGCAGGGGTAAGAGCGCCTCGTACTGTATCATCTCTAAGGAAAACATGATCACAAGTTTCGAGTTCTTTGTAAATAAATACCCTACGCTTACCGTGCCGCGATGCAGGTACAGGTCGCAACTTCTCAGCAAAGTTTCTAAGCCTAGCGGAAAAATCGGAAACATCCGTTGTACCGCTAACAGTTGGCTCAAAGAACTCCCCAGGTAGCCTCAGTGGCTCTCCATAAACAAGTTGTGCTGATGAAGCTTGTATATCCTCCTTGAAAGAAGTACGTATACCTAACAAGACCCATGGCAGCGATTCTGTCCACCTTTCATTCGCATGGCATACTATCGCCGCTTTAAGTTGTCGGTGAAACCGTTCGACCAGACCGTTGCAAGCTGGGTGGTAGGCAGTTGTTCGTTTATGGACGAATCCGGCCATTTTAGACAGACATTGAAACAATTCCGACTCAAACTGACGACCACGATCTGTTGTAATGTCTGTTGGACAACCGAACCGAGCAATCCAGGTCGATAGCAAGGCTTTTGCAACGGTTTCTGCGGTGATATCTGCTATCGGTACTGCTTCTGGCCATCGCGTAAATCGATCTACTGCCGTTAAGCAATACCGAAAGCCATGCGATAGTGGAAGTGGTCCGACTAAATCGATATGGATCTGCTTAAAACGAGCGCGTGGAAGGTGAAAAGTGCCAAGTGGGGAAGTCACATGACGATTGACTTTCGCCCGCTGACACGGCAAACACGAACGCGTCCAATCCCTACAATCTTTTCTCATACCTGGCCAGACAAATCGCTCGGCTACTAGTTTCGCCGATGCATTAGTGCCAGGATGACTCAGGGAATGCAAGCTGTCGAAAACCTGTTTTCGAAAAATTTTTGGAACATATGGCCTGGAAGTTGATGTACTGATATCGCAGTACAAGGGAACTCGACTTCCAGGAGCAAGAAGTTTTTTCAGCTGCAGTGATGAGCCTTTACTCAAAAGCTCTTCGAGTTCAGGGTCAGATGATTGACTTTGGGCTAATGTCTCGAGGTTGACAGGTGCTCCCAGTTCTTCGATCCGTGACAAGGCATCGGCAACAACATTGTCTTTGCCAGAAATATGTTGTATATCGGTTGTGAACTGGGATATAAAGTCAAGGTGTCTATACTGCCTAGGCGTACAGTTATTCTTCCTTTCGTGGAAGGCAAAACTGATAGGTTTATGGTCAGTATAGACTACAAAATGACGAGCCTCGAGCATGTGCCTGAAATATTTTATTGCCTCATAAATGGCGAGCAACTCTCTGTCATAGGCCGAATACTTGGCCTGTGAGGGGCTAAGCTTGCGGGAGAAAAACGCTAATGGCTCCCATGCGTCATCTCTATACTGCTGTAGTACTGCTCCGATGGCCTTATCGGACGCGTCAGTAACCAAAGCAAGTTTAGCGGTGCAGTCGGGATGAGCCAATAATGCAGCGTTAAATAGGCTTTCTTTACAAGATTGGAATGCTGCAAGAGTGTCTCCGGTGAGGTTGACTGGGTGCGATCCTTTTACTGAACCCGTCAAAAGAGCGTGCAGTGGGGCTTGTATCTGGGCTGCTTGTGGGAGAAATCTCCTATAAAAATTGAGCATACCTAGAAAGCCTCGTAGTTGCCGCACGGTCGTTGGGGTTGGAAAATCTTTCACAGCCTGCACCTTCAAGTCTAGAGGTCTACATCCGCTTTCTGAGATGAGATACCCTAGAAAGTTTACCTCTTTAACGCCGAGGACACATTTAGACGTGTTGACTAACATGCCATACTCCTTCAACCTCTTAAATACCTCGCGCAGATGTTCCTCATGTTCTGTTTCGCTTCTAGAATAGATTAAAAAATCGTCGAGATACGAATAGACAAAATCGAGCCCTCTGGTTAATTCGTCCACAAATCGCTGGAACGTTTGGCCAGCATTGCGAAGACCAAACGTCATGTATGGGAACTCGAATAATCCGAATGGAGTAGTGATGGCAGTTTTAAGAATGTCATCGGGGCTGACAGGTATCTGATTGTAAGCTTTTTCTAAGTCTAAAGTACTGAAAACTTTGCAACCTGCAATACTATGTGTGAAGTCGTGAATATGCTTTATCGGATATCTGTCAGGCACCGTGCGCGCATTTAGACTACGATAGTCTCCGCATGGACGCCATCCACTATTTTTCTTCGGAACCAAGTGTAAAGGTGAAGACCAGGAACTTTCCGACGGTCTAGCTGTACCAACGGCCAGCATAGACTGAAATTCTGCTTGGGCAATTTTAAGTTTATCGGGAGCTAAACGCCGAGGAGGTAGAGAAACTGGAGGGCCTGGTGTCGTACGTATATGATGGACAGTGTTGTGTGGTGTAGTGTTATGTGTACCAGCTGGTCGTGTTATCTCAGGAAACTCGTCAAGGATTTTATGGTATTGAGTCTCACCAGTCACAACTTTAACAGATGACACGTTTTCACATTTGGCTAGAGTAGCAATAGCTGTTACAGATGTTAAATTATCTACTAAGCGCTTATTGCGGCAATCCACTATAAGATTGTAAAAATTTAGAAAGTCAACGCCTATTATTGGTTTTGTTACATCGGCAACTACAAAACGCCATACAAAAGTTCTGCGTAAGTTAAAATCTAATTCTAAATTTATATAACCATAGGTAGCAATATTAGAACCATTTGCAGCACACAACGTATACTCAGTCCGAGAACGACGATCGCGTAGCGCCGACCGTGGGTAGACGCAGAGGTCGCTTCCAGTATCGACCAGGAATTGCGTTTTCGTAGATCGGTCGGTGACAAACAGGCGACCCGTAGCCAGTGAAGGGCAATCGTCAGCCGCCATTAGCGACTGCCCTTTGAGTTTTCCGATTTGTAGTCACATGGGAGGATGCACTTGCTGGCCTTCTCTCCGTGCCTGCTGTGATACCAACAAAGCGGAAACTTGCGGTAGTTGGACATAGATCGCTGCGTCGAAGTGTTTCGCTTGCCACGAGATGAACGAGATCGGGATCTGCCGTTCCTGTCTGACGCTAACTTCTCAAACTGCTTCCGAAGTTCAGCTACTTCTCTGGTAAGATCACTAAGGAGAGAGCTAGGAACTGCGTTACTCACGGAGGCGACTCCCGGCGATGTGGAAGCGAGATCATTTACTCGATCGGCTAAGTCAGCAAGGTCATCGAGATAAGCTGCCGCTGGCTGACCTGCGAGCACGGTCTGGATACCACGTGGAAGACTACTTATCCAAATAGTTTTCAAAAAGTCTTCTGGAACTTCAGTGCTTGCAAGTCCTTTAAGGTGGCGCAGAAACTGAGAGGGTTTTCGGTCTCCAAGTTCCTCATGCATCAATAGCTGCTTGATCTTTTTTTCGTTCGACGCACCGAGTCTCTTAATTAGCTCAGTCTTGAGCTTATCATACTTCTGGGACGCAGGGGGACTGACTATTATGTCTTTTACTTCCCTGGCATGCTGATTATCAAGGTGGGCGATCACGTAATTAAACTTCGTAGAGTCGCTGGTAATTCCGGACACGGCAAATTGACCCTCGACTTGGGCAAACCAAATTTCAGGCTTTTCCGCCCAGAACGGTGGCACTCTAACGCCAACCTTAAAAATATTGCTCTGATTCATCGACACTTTCCCATCACTAGTTCCGGGTAATGTATCCGGCATTATTTCTTCTTCTTTGTTGGCCATGCTCGTATGAGGGGTCACCAGTTTGGTGGAATAGGTGAATTAATATGTGTAGCCGGTAGGTACCTGAGGCTGGAGCAGTAAATAAGACCAACTCGTTGATTTGAAGTAGGTATATAATCCGAGTACACAAATTTGTTTACACACAAAATTAGAAGGCACACTGAACAGAAAGAAAGAATAATGAACACAGACACAGTATTTAGTTCGTAAGTAATCACTACAACGTATCCACGGATTTCACGTAAAAATTTCTAACAAATTATGGGAGCGGCGAGCGTGCGTCCCGCGTCGCGGTATATCAGAGACTGGTTATGTACTCAGTGCCGGCCGCGGAGCGGGCCGCGCCTCAGGCTGGTTGCGCGGCGCGTGGCGAACACATCGTACATAACCACGTAGCGAGCTAGTGATGTGGTAAAGTTGTTTTGATACCTGATTGATCAAAGCCAAATATCGAACATCGACAAGCTGGTATAACATAATATTTGAGTTTGTGTACAGAGTGTGTTGGAGTAGCCTACACACTTGTGTAAAGTGAGCCCAGGCCGATACTGGCTTTGCCTCGTACCACAATGCACAACACACTCAGGCATTGTGAAATCCAACTTGTGTAGTAAAAAATATAGGTATTTGCTAATAAAATAGTGAAAATTTACGAAAACACAAAAAGTAAACAAAACTTTGAATGAAGGCAATCAAAGGTCACAGAGTATTAAATGAATGGTTGAATGGCAAGCTAATGGTGGGCAATTTTCATACAAAATAAATGTTACTGCCGCTCCATTTTGTTCCTTGCTCCAAGCTTTACACAAGTGCTTCAACAGTTTACATTGAAATTGTAGTTTTGCTTCATTATTTTGTTCTAAATGTATGTTTCGTTAGTGAGCTTTATGGTAAACATAAGGACATTAGTGCCATTGTTGTGTAAAATATCATTATTTCATAGTAATTCATGTATTGCTTACAAGATTGTTTACAACTAGGGATCGGTCGGGCAAATAGCCGACCCAGTCCGACCCAAAAATCGAGCACGCCTTATTTATCATAACAACCGCCCTGTGCTTGGAGCAAGGAAAATTTGCTACGCATTATTTTGACTCATTCGGCTGGCAGTGGCCACAGACCTTGGAGCAAGGAACAAAATGGAGCGGCCGGCAGTCACATTTATTTTGTATGAAAATTGCCCACCATTTGCTTGCCATTCAACCATTCATTTAATACTCTGTGACTTTTGATTGCCTTCATTCAAAGTTTTGTTTACTTTTTGTGTTTTCGTAAATTTTCACTATTTTATTAGCAAATACCTATATTTTTTACTACACAAGTTGGATTTCACAATGCCTGAGTGTAATATTGTGCATTGTGGTACGAGGCAACGCCAGTATCGGCCTGGGCTGACTTTACACCAGTGCTTCAACAGTTTTCATTGAAATTGTAGTTTTGCTTCATTATTTTGATCTAAATGTATGTTTCGTTAGTGAGCTTTAGAGTAAACATATGGACATTAGTGCCATTGTTGTGTAAAATATCATTATTTCAAAGTAATTCATTTATTGCTTACAAGATTGTTTACAACTAGGGATCGGTCGGGCAAATAGCCGACCCAGTTCGACCCAAAAACCGAGCACGCCTTATTTATCAGAACAACCGCCCTGTGCCACAGACTAGTAGGATGCGGCAATCTTGGCCACAGACTAGGGAGAGTACTATGATCTTGGCGGCAATGCATTGTGCAAGATTGTCAATGATTTGAATCCTTGAAACCACAGGGCGGTTGTTCTGATAAATAAGGCGTGCTCTATTTTTGGGTCGAGCTGGGTCTAAAATTGTTTTTATACATTTATTTTATTTTATATTACTTAGGTACCTACTTACCTATTTTATGTTGCTACTTATAAACTCTCCTTTGAATCAAAACTCCAAAGTCGTGGTACCTTAGGTACCATACATTAATCGATAACTTCATCGACAACAGTGTGTTCCCTAGCGCCTAGTCTAAAAGGAATGGTAAACAATCTAGCAAATACATGAATTACCTACTATGAAATAATGATATTTTACACAAAAATGGCACTAATGTCTAAAGTTTACTCTAAAGCTCGATAAATACCCTTATGATCGAATTAACATACCTACATAATAATTCCTACCTAAGAATACCTTGACCACATGCGTAGTATCCTTTAGTTTGTGCCGACGACGACAAGTATGACGTCAAACAACCATTTGCCTTGTGGTTTCTCGTTCCTTGCTCAAAGGGTTTCTCTGTCTACGGTCCATGGTTCAAACGCCAAAAACGTAGCATAATCTATTCTTGCAACTCCTACCTCCTAGGTACCTATATTCTATAAATCTTGGAGCAAGGAACAAAATGGAGCGGCAGTAACTTTTATTTTGTATGAAAATTGCCCACCATTAGCGTGCATTCAACCATTCATTCAATACTCTGTTATATTTGATTGCCTTCATTCAAAGTTTTGTTTACTTTTTGTGTTTTCGTAAAGTTTCACTATTTTATTAGTAAATACCTATATTTTTTGCTACACAAGTTGGATTTCACAATGCCTGAGTGTAATATTGTGCATTGTGGAACGAGGCAAAGTCAGTATCGGCCTGGACTGACTTTACACAAGTGCTTCAACAGTTTACATTGAAATTGTAGTTTTGCTTCATTATTTTGTTCTAAATGTATGTTTCGTTAGTGAGCTTTATAGTAAACATAAGGACATTAGTGCCATTGTTGTGTAAAATATCATTATTTCATAGTAATTCATGTATTGCTTACAAGATTGTTTACATCTAGGGATCGGTCGGGCAAATAGCCGACCCAGTCCGACCCAAAAATCGAGCACGCCTTATTTATCATAACAACCGCCCTGTGCTATAAATGCGGAAAGTTAGGATGGATCTTGGACGAATTATCACAATTGTGATAATTCGTCCAAGGGATGGATGGATGTTTGTTAGGTACCCTATTTGACGCAAAAACTACTGAACGGATTTTAAAATTTAAACTTTCGTGGTTGGGAATCATTTTATATTGGAATTTAAAATTTCAATTTCAATTAATTTATTTATTTAAATTTTATATTCTGAACTCAGTTTTGAAACTTCAGCAAAAATGACGGAAAACACTGGTAATTAGCCGTTTTTTCAATTTAAGTCACCCTAATCGGTTTTTTTTATCTTAATTTGTGGCTATAATTTATAACTATACCTATTATAATTAAAGCCTATTTTCTCTGAATCTTCTATAACAAAAAAGCTGAAATTTGTTACATAGGATATATAGGTAGAGCTAGGTGCGCCAATCACGGAAGTAGGTAGGTATAGCTTAAATCAACGAATACTAATTTCAGCGGTTGATATTGGGGGGCAAACAAGAAAATTAAAAAAACCAAATGCATCATGTGACATATTGAATGAAAGAGGTAGTAATGAGAAATACAAAAATAGTCATTTATTCATAATATTCATTATACGTCAATATGGTAGGTACGAAAAATAGGTATTACATTATTTGATACGTACATAAAAAAGATAATCACGTACAATATATACCTAACAATAATACAATTCTCATTGAAATTAACATTATTAACAATAATCGTCACATAAAAATAACAACAATATTATAATTAAGTATGATTATAGCCTATGACACGAGAGAGGGCGTGTACACAACATCAGCTCCGCAGTAAAAAATTAATTAAAATAGAAAACCTCAATTAACCAGTGCAAAAATAAGTTTAAAGTGTTTCGTAACGCGAAAATATCGAGTGATAGTGTTATCTCGGTGAAATATAGACGAAAACAGTGGAATACAAGTGATTTATAAGACAGTGATCAGTACTCTAAAAATCTGCATTTTCGGTGATAAAGTGGAATAAACACAACACAAAGAGAGAGTATAAGATCCACGAACATTTTGGATAAAGTGATAATACGACAAGATCTTATCAAGAGTCTTAAAATCTCGTATTGAAGCAAAATATTAATTTTGTTATCGTCGTGTCTTATTTTATTATTATTTTTTTTGTTCCACTTCCGAAAGACGGTGGTTCGAAAAACATTCTAAATAACAATTTAACAAGACGAACCCATAGCATTATTTCGCTCTTTAAAGCAATTGCTCTGCTGGTGTGGTTGAATAACTTGGTTGCTTAAGTTTGTTGAAATAACTCGACGCTGGATCGATTCTCTGCTGGACTAAAACTTTTTGCACGTAAAAATTCAAGAATTGGTTTTTAAAACAGTTTCTAAGGCTCTCCATAAGGGAACTGGCGGCGACACTTGTATCCTTCTTCAGTATAAACCTCAGGTATAAACCAATTCAACAGAGGGCACCACCTGGTTTCTAGAAACAATCAACAATAACAGGGCACAACTTGTATAAAACTTCACTGCTAAAAATGGAAGAATTAATGTCTATGCTTCGAAAAATTCAAATGGAATTAGATGAGCAAAAAATAATGATACAAAAAAGTGCAGAAAATGTAACGGAACGAACAACTGAAAACATCAACAAAATTTTGGATGAGAAATTTGAAAATTTAGAAGAAAAGTATGGCCACCTGAATGAAAGAGTCGAAAAACAAGAAAAAAAGGCTATACTTTCTAGAAAAAGAAGCAAGGCAGAGAAACATTGTTTTTTTCGGCATAGAAGAAACTGAAAAATCCTATTATGATTTAGAGACGACTATCACAGGCTTTATAGATAAGTATTTTTCTATAAAACTAGAAAGAAGGGATGTACAAGCAGCTAAGAGATTAGGAAAAAAAGGGGAAAGAACTCGCCCAATATCTGTTACTTTTGCAACTCTAGGACAAAAAATTAACATATTTAAACAAAAAAGAGTATTGAATGACACTATCTACTATATAAATGAGGACTACCCACAAAATGTGCTGGAGAAGAGGAGAGAACTGCAGGAGAAACTAAAAATTGAGAGAGAAAACGGAAACTACGCAAAAATAAAGTATGACAAACTTGTAGTTACTAAAAATATACCCAGCAAAATAACGGCCAAGAAAAAGAGGACCCTATCAGACTCACCTGAAAATATCTCTAAAAAACGAACAGACCAAAGAACGCAAGCAAATAAGAAAAACAAACCACTGTCTGACCAAATAAGGACACACAGATCAGCTAGCCTGTCAGAAGGAGTTCTCAAACCAGGTATCCTTAACTTCTTGGTAAACAAAAATTCGACAAACAAACAAGAAACAAAAAATCAAGAAATATAGCAATTAATACCCCACTCTGTTTCGAAAATTTCAAAAATTAAAAAGGAAAAATTAAGAAATGCTACAAATCTTCCAACCCGGTTGGTCACCGTGGAAGAGTATGACCATAACCCTCCAAAAATAACAACAAACATGATGAACGATAAAACCGGTACTAGTCTGCTCTACACAGCTGGCCCACGCTGGCCCACGCTGGCTTAGACTCGCTCAAGACAGGGATAAGTGGTTATCTTTGGAGGAGGCCTTCACCTGCGAAAGGGTTCTTGCAGAACAACCGTAAACATTAAAATAGTCATAATTTACAAATAAATCACTGCAGAAATGGAATAATTTGGAAAATCGGTTGTAAATATTACTAAGATACTATATATACTTATATAAAGCACTACTTACATTATATACTTACATTACAAAAAATATACTCAATAAAATATAAAAATAAAAATATGTAAAACTAAACTAAGTATTAAATTAGGTATCGTTTTTTGTATAGGATTAGGTTTTTTTTTATATAAGAAATAAATTAGATAATATGTTTTTAAATTTAAGTACCTATTAACTAAAATTATTGTTTGTGTAATTAAGCAAGAAATAAAAGGCTTTTTATTTTTTTATTTTTATTTATTTTTTATAGCCTATGAATATGGATTCATCATAGTAGGTATAGCTATATAAGGTCTGCTCGACAAGCCACAGTTTCAAATTTGTTTTGAATGAATACTTACTGCGAGTATCAGTGATAATATCAGGGATATTATTGTAGACTATCTCGGTCCCATTACATGTGTCAGTTTGGAAGTCTTCGTTAAAAAACGAGGTACCGGCATTAACTTATGACGGTTTCGGGTATGTTGCGCATGTACATCTCCGTGCCTTTGGTACAAGTTCAGATTACTTCTCACGTATATCGCTACGGTACAGTAACAAGCACGGTAAAGTAAGGATGCATAAGGTCATAAAATGGGGCCTCGCTGACTCGCCACTTGGTATCCGCACGATCGCACGTATGACCCTTTTTTTAATCTTTTTTTTTTGTTCAGCATTAAAAAAAATGTGTACGGGAAGCTGAGGAGTGCGTGCTCCGCGCTGAGCAGAGTAGCGTGCCGGTATGATCCGTGCTTGCTATTTCGACACGATGTGGTAAAAGTAAGGATGCATAAGCTCATAAAATGGGGCCTCGCTGACTCGCCACTTGGTGGCACGATCGCACGTATGGCCCGTTTTTTAATGCTGAACGTGCACTCGCAGTCAACAGGGCGCGCCCACAGCTCGAAGCCATACTGCAAATACTTCGCCATACTTATACGCGTTACTTATGCCATTTTTGAGCTTATGCGTCCTTACTTTCACCACATCGTGTCGAAATAGCAAGCACGGATCATACCGGCACGCTACTCTGCTCAGCGCGGAGCACGCACTCCTCAGCTTCCCGCACAGCTTGTCGATATGACTCGCTCACTGCAGTCCTCTATCGACATGGAAGCCAAGGAACGTAGTGCACTGAACTTGGTCGATTGACTAGCACCGTCAAATGACGTGGCGTGGTTTGAAAAACGAAAATGAATGAAATGGTTTTTACTTAGTTTCAGAGCGCGCCCATTCATCCTAAACCATTCCGCTAGCAGAGTCATCGTGTCATTAAGTTTATCCTACAGCTGATCGACCGTGGGGGTTGTGACTAACGCAGCAACTTCGTCAGCATGCATGAAGTTCTCCACCGCAGCGATAAACTCAGGTTAGTCGTTCATCAGCAAGGAAAACAATATTTGAAATCGTAGAATCTACGGTTTCAAATATTGTTTTCCTTTCTTCATGTATCTACAGCGTAGATCCTTATAGATGTCGTGTCAAATGACGTTTACTAGTAAATGCCTAGGCTTGTTGGTAAATTTTCGTTGGTATAAAGCTGGGTACTCACTTAGCAGTGTAGCACGTAACGTATCAGATACGGTATCAACCTGCAAGTGGGTACGGCTCGTCCACGGTCCTCCGCGTATCTAGCTACGAGCTGCCGGATCCGCAATGCTCGCAACGACGTCACGCCGACAACATGTCTCAAATGGTGGCTAGTGCTGCGTTCATATTCATGTATAATATTTTAGATAATTATAAAAGCCCACGTCGATTTTGGCAAAGTGAAATTTTCAATTTTTTAGGGTCCCACAGTACTGGAGTATTCTGGTAAACCTCAATTAGATTTAACACTTTTTCTTCAGTCCACTCCATAAAGAATAATTGAATACGTAAGTTCGTTTGAAGCTCGCGCGTAAGTACTCACTACACAAGCGGTCGTGTCGCCGTCCACGAGCACACTGCGAGCCGCCTTTGTGTTCGCAGTGAAACCGCCACTCGGCGGGTAACTGCGAGCTTACAGCGCTCCACGCGCGAGCGGCTCGCAGCGGGCTCGTGCCTACGTACTCACTTGATACCGTATCTGATACGTTACGTGCTACAGTGCTAAGTGAGTACCCAGCTTAAGATTTGTCCTGGCTGCTGGCTTATTTAGCAGAGTGTTATTACTGGACGAAAGCGTTAGCCAAGACTGTCGTGAAAGGCAATGGCGGCGATGAGTCCACCTGATAAGTGACTTATCACGTCTATATTCCAGCGATTGTGAAACCCACGTTGAAAAGAGGCCCTTTGAGGCTCTGCCTACCCCTTCGGGGAAAAATGTCACATCTGTTGCAGACGTAAGGCTTTTCACCAGTGTGAATGAGCATGTGATTTTTCAACTGACTTTTACGGAGGAATACTTCGTCACATCCGTTACAGGCGTAAGACTTTTCACCAGTGTGAATGTGCATGTGATTTTTCAAATAATTTTTTCAGACAAATGCCTTGCCACATCTGTTGCAGGCGTAAGGCTTTTCACCAAGTGAATGAGCATGTGACCTTTCAACTGACTTTTACAGGGGAATACCTTGTCACATCTGTCACATTTGTTACAGGCATAAGGCTGTTCACCAGTGTGAATGAGCATATGACTTTTCAACAGGCATTTACGAGAGAATAGCTTGTCACATCTGTTGCATGCGTAAGGCTTTTCACGGGTGTGAAAAAACATGTGTCTTGTCAACTGACTTTTAAAAGCGAATGCCTTACTACAACTTTTGCAGGCGTAGGGCTTTTCACCAGTGTGAATGAGCATGTGACTTACCAAAGAACTTCTACAAGTATATGCCTTGTCACATCTGTTGCAAGCGTGAGGCTTCTTTCCAGTGTGAATGAGCGTGTGATTTCTCAACAGACATTTAAGTTCGAATTTCTTACTACATATGTTGCAGGCGTAAGGCTTTTCACCAGTGTGGATGTGTATGTGAGTTTTCAAAGTACTTTTATGAGCAAATGTCTTGTTACATCTATTGCAAGCGTAAGGCTTTTGTGTAATGTGAGTTCTTAAATGTGACACCAGGGAATTCTTTTTGATAAATCTTTTGTTGCAAACATCACAACAGAAATACAAATCCGTGTTGTTAATCACACTGCCGCCTTTGATTGACTGTTCAATAATATTTAGGCTATCACTTATTTCAAAATCATCTACAACTACACTCTCTTCTGTTTCAATCATTGCATCGTTTTCAGCTGTTGTTTCCTCTGTAACAACTACTTGTTCTTCCTTAACGGTCACTTTAGTAGTTCCTCTGCTTGAGTTATCATTTATGGACATGCACTGCGTAGGAGTCGCTGCCATATTATGAATTTTGAATGTTGTGTGTGTCACCTGAAACCAAAAACAAGTATGAGATTGAACAATTTTAACAAAGTGGTTAATATTGTTATCCTACTAGGTATATTCTACTATATATGAATGCGATTATTTGTTAGGATGGATGGATGTTTGTTAGATACTCATTGACGCAAAAACTACAGAACGGATTTTGATGAAACTTTGCAGTATTATAACTTACTGAGCTGTAGCCCGCGACTTCGTCGTCGTGGAAGGAGATAATGTGGCCACAGTTTAATCCCTACATTCCCTAAAATCCCCTACAAACACATACAAGCTCTAAAAAGCCCTACAAATACTTAAACTATTATTCTGTAAAAAAATCTCATAAATAATTTACACTTCCATTTATCCTTCTTCACAAAATTTAAAAATTAGCCTATATGTTATTCTGGATTTATTGGATAGAACATTCCATTAAAATCCGCTCAGAGAGCTGATTCTACGTTTTGACAAGCAATTGGCACGGACGTATCGTGTAGTGTGGATTTTTGTATGGAGACACTGATGAGCGCCCCTAGCGTACACTCTGTGAACCTCATTTTCAATACAAAAATCCGTGTTACACTACACCTGGCGTCCGTGCCAATTGCTTGTCAAAACGTAGAATCAGGGCCCAGTAGTTTTTACGTGATGCGCATTCAAACAAACAGACAAAAATGAAATAAAAATAATGGTCTTAATTTGTTCAGTTATTATGTTAAGTCGCCCTAATCTTAAATTGTGTTAACGATTTTACTATTCGTACAGAACATCAAACAAACATACTATTATGTATAAATATATACTTAATGGAAGTTCCACGCGGACAGAGCCCAAGCAAATGCTAGTTGTTTCTAATATAACAATAATAATGATTTATTTCAACAAGCCACAATGAAAAATAAAAAAAATACCCAGGCCTAATAAGTAATATAATAGGCAAAACAAGCATACATTCACAAAAATAAAACAGTTTAGGAACTTATTGTTCACCTAACTATGTCACAACCGAGCGGTGACTCGTGTCAGGCGTCCAATGAATCTCGTGCACTTGACAACTTTCGGGTCAGAGAGCTGATTCTAAGTTTTAACAACCAAATTGACAAGGACGTTAACAGAGTGTACGCTAGGGGTGCTCATCGGTGTCGCCATACAAAATCCTAGTTACACTACACCATATGTCCGTGTCAATAGTTTGCAAAAAGACTTACCCCCTTATATTCATAATCTTTTTTAAACCTATTTTAGCTAAAATAGCTTCTGTCTTGTTTTGACGTATTACATCAGAGGCCCAATTCTCTAAGTTATGTTAAAACTACACTGAAAGTTGAACGAATCGAGACGAAATTGTAAATTGTCTGAAAGTTGAATTTCTAGTCCCTCATAAATAACAATTTAGTCTACTTTCAATTCATGGTGAACACCATTAGAGTAGGATAGTTATATATATAATTGGAAAGAGTAAAGAGAGACTCCATCTACTTATGCTAAAATTAATGAAAAAACTTTGAATCGTTCAAGTTACGGTCACATTTCGATATAATCACGTTACAGTGTTGTATTTTATGTCAGGAGAATACCATTTCTGACATTTAAGACATCGACACAAGATCGAAACATGATCCGAACTCTATTTTAACTATTTTTTTAGTTAGTGAATTGGGCCTCAGAGAGAACAAGACAACAGCTATTTTAAAAATGATTATGAATAAGGCCCTTAGAATCAGCTCTCGAGCTCCCCATTCATAAAAGTGTATAACGAATCAGTCAGTACTATTAAAATTCTGATCATGGCGACACTACAACTTCTCGACCCCCACCATGAGCCTGGGCTTCTGCTTGAGGTACAAAAAAAAATACATCGTATTCTTAATATTAATAGTATTTTTGGAACATTTGGTAACTTATAAGTTATAAATTGGGTTTGTGAATTCATCAAATAAATCTAACAAAACTTTGAAGGGAATTTTTATTTCATTTCAAACCAAAGTATCAGAGCGTGCGCTCGCCTTCTTTAGTTTTTACAAAAAATTCTGTTGAACCTATATAGAGTCTTAAACTAAACAATAATGCCAATAGCAATAACGTGTCGTCGTTAAAAATATCGCTGAGCGAGCTTAAAATGACAGAGAGGTGTGTCGTGGCGGCGCAGTCAGACACAACTGGACGCTGAATCGCCGGACCTAGTGGTATGCCTGGTATGTAACGGACTGTCCAGCGCGCCGGAGAATTTTTCTATGAGAAATTTCTTATAATGTGCGGCCGGCCTTCGATTGTTGCCGTTCTGGTTTTATGACGCGAGCGACGGCGGTATAATCACGTTTTTGAGAGGAGGAATGTGACACGGGCAGTCTCGACAGCGCACTGTGCTTCCGGGGCGCTCAGGTTGCGTAATCAAGAGGTAAAGTGGGAGACCTCCATACGCTATCAATTTTGATGGATCAATTAACATTAATTCTCAGATGGACCAGGCGTTGGTCGCCAAATGCACGCCACACGAGCTATGCTTTCCTCGAGACTGCCGTTGAGGACAAAGATGAGGGTTTATGAGACAACCTACGCAGCAACCGGCCTGGTATATGCGCTGTGCTCAGCAACCAACAAGAGGCGACTACGGCACAGGATCGCCCGTACTGTGCAGATCTCCAGAATTGAGGACTTCAGAATCAGAATCATTTATTTAATTAAAATAAATAAAGTACGTACACTTAGAAAACACATCGTGGTGCTTTCAGTGCGTCGTATATATGACCGCGCCGTAACTGCCGCCACATCCATCTCAATGCCATTGCTCAACCACACACGCGGCCGACTGATGTCTGAATACCGTGGGGTCTTCTAAGGTGGCGACCCTTGCTCCGAGAAAAACTGGGCGCACCCGACTCCCCTCATGACGACCTCTGTGGCGCGGCGAGCGAGTAGCCAGCTGAGATGCAAAGAGGTTGCGGCTTCGAATCCCGCTGCGGGACAAATGTTTGTATGATCTGTAAATATTTGTTCCGGGTCTGGGTGTTGTGGTACAATGGTACTCGTAGTTCCTGATACCTGCGATACACGGAATCCTAGTGTTGGATCAGGTCTACCTATGAAGCTTTTGATTTATGTTATGAGTCCAACACAAAAGACACAGATGTATCATCTGAAGCCAGGAAGACATCTGGGCAATATACCGTGACCTGAAAGTCTTAGCTTACGAGAGCGAAGAAGCTACGGTGAATAGCACCAGTTAGAGGCCCTTGCCCGCAGCTCAAGAAAGAGTTGCTGATGGCCCGATTCATTGAACGACTGGCGGAGCGGGACGAGCGACCGCGGCGGCAGCAGCGGGGCGCGTGACGTCACACGGTGAAACAACAGCGCCAGGCGACAGTGAGACAAAACTGCAAGCCGTCACATTCTGCCAAGGAACATAATGCTCTCTAACGAGAGCATTCTGCAGTGCGCCGCGCCGAGTGTTAACGTTGCAACTTTATTTTTTTGAAAGTTATGCCTTTTAACTAGATTTTTAGAAATTTCTACAAAGCAACTTCAGTCACTTATCCAAAATAAATACTCACCGAAGGAAAATATAGTTTATTATAGGTGACCAAACCAATATTTACCTAGACTAATTAGTATTCTCATAATAAATTAAATAAGATTTGAGACTTAGCTTCTGTGCATGATATGGTTGTGAGATATTCAATCTTTTTCATTTAGTATTTGCGTCTAAAAGACGATTCATACATATTATATTTACGGAGCGCACTCTTAAACTGGTTATTATTAATAACTCCCCAATGATTATGGTTAAATTAATAAAACATAGGATTTCATTAATTATTATTTTTAGTTTATAAATTCAAAATGATCCTTGTGATTTCAATGAATAAGATTCTTTTGATTTGATTGTTAGAAATCTAACAAACCTAGTTTTTTCGTAGTCGTTTCTGCATTGAATTAAGGCCAAAAAATATAAAATACCTAGGTACCTAGTGAGACTAATTTTACTAGAGTTATATAGGGACAACCAAAGGACCTTTAATGTATCACCTTCAACAGCCTTTGGGTGTCCACTGCTGGATGAGGCCTCCCCCATTAAATGCATTGGGGAGAATTGCCATAATCACCACCCTTGGCAGGCGGATTGGTGATCACACTCACCAAACCACATCGCTCCACCCGTGATAAATTCATGACCACCGCACTGGATCTGTAAAGGTTAAAACTATACACACAATATGTAACCCACCTCGATGCCTTCGTGTAATACATGTCTAAGGATTCCATCTGATCTCTGAGCCATTTGCGAAAATCTACGGCATCTCTGCAGTTGCGAGTAACAAATGTAGCATGCTGTGCTAGGCATTCCAATTTCTGTATCGAGCTGAAACAAATGGACCATTAGCTTTAATGTTGGAACATTGAAAATGAACATTTAGGTAATCTTAGCAAAAAGAAAATTCAAACCTTTGCACTTGCTAGTTTCTCGTATATTTGTAGTAGTTGAATGTCTTCAATGCCGTGCATTCTCACATCACCAACGAGACACAATCGGCACAAAGAAGTAGACATTCTTGAGCGGATTACCTACGCAAATGTCAAGGCAAGTAAAATTAGTAGTTTGATGCGAGCACTTGTTTACAAAATTGGTTTATTTTCATCTATCATCTAAACATTGTTTTTGTTGTCCTCCAAAACACTAGTTAACTTTTTTTTTTTTACTGCCTTGTTTGCGCCACGCAGTGCTGCCAGATGAGCATAATGAAAAAGCGCGAGCGGTGCTTCAAAAACGCGGATTTTCAATAAAAAAAGCGGAACATGTTGTTTAATATGAATATCGATTATTCTCTAAATTCATACGCTTATTTATGTTTTTAATTGCTTAGTTACACAAGGACAAGGGAATTTACAAAATAAATAAAACAACACACCATATCAGAAAATCTTATCAGGCTCTAATTAAAATTAAGTATCAGCGGGCACTTTATGCAAATAAGATGCTGAGGATGTATAAACTTATATAAAAACCATCGAGCCATAATCATTCGAAGGAAAACCCATCCTCAGCATCGTCTCCAGATTCTCCGAACTCCGCTTTTGGGAAGTTGTAAATTTGCTTAGCAGTCATTTTTGACAACATTTTTTGAGAAGCTTTGAAATTTCTGCAGCAGCCCTCATTTTTTCTAACAGCTTAATCTGCTGATCAGCAGATCTGCAGAACTCCATTCACAGTGCGTTATTAAACGAGTAGGTACATAAGAACCATAGAGTAGTTTGTTGATAAATCCGGTGGTATTCTCGACACGACGTGTAATTTATGAAGATTCGGTTAGAAAACGGGGTGTATTAGCAGATCGAAAAAAGCGGGACCGCGTAGGGTCAAAGCGGAACGCGGATCCATTGGCAAAATGGCGGTGTAAAAAGCGGTGCATCTGGCAACACTGGCGCCACGCCATCTGTTTGTCTTGTCTGTGGTTTGCGCTGCGCTACTATTGATAGTGTTGTACCATGCACCTGATGGCTGATGCGATAAATCGATCGACTATCGAAAGATTTTACGTAATCCGTGCGGCTATCAAAATAGGATGGAACCTTGTCAAAGTAAATATTTTAATCATATCGTCTCGTTTAGCTTAGAAGAGTATTCTTTCAGTTTTCCTCAAAATATCATTTATCAAATGAAATGGCTAGAGGACATCAACAAACCAGATTAAAATTTACCTATATTCATCAAATGTCTAACCTCGCTACTATAGAAGATTTGCTCGTCACCTCTTTGCTTCTCTCACCCACTTGGCCATCGCTCGATTTTTGAGTTCTGAATGTTTATCTACCTATACAAAATACATCTTTATCTTACTTTACAATGTCCACGCCACGGTAGGAGGAGGGTTCTACTTCTATTCTAGGCCGGACATTCCACAGCAGTAGGTAATATATCTATGGAAGGACCCACCTAGTGAGCTTCTGTAAATAAAATACTGTGAAATTGTATAATTATATAATTTGATACCTGCCTATAATAGTGCCTCGTCGTTTCTCTAACTGTTGGAAGCTTAGAGATACATAAATTCTCTAAGCCTTGAATCCACAGGGCGGTTGTTCTGATAAATAAGGCGTGCTCTATTTTTGGGTCGAGCTGGGTCTAAAATTGTTTTTATACATTTATTTTATTTTATATTACTTAGGTACCTACTTACCTATTTTATGTTGCTACTTATAAACTCTCCTTTGAATCAAACTCCAAAGTCGTGGTAGCTTAGGTACCATACATTAATCGATAACTTCATCGACAACAGTGTGTTCCCTAGCGCCTAGTCTAATAGGAATGGTAAACAATCTAGCAAATACATGAATTACCTACTATGAAATAATGATATTTTACACAAAAATGGCACTAATGTCTAAAGTTTACTCTAAAGCTCGCTAAATAAACATACCTAAGAATTCCTTGACCACATGCGTAGTATCCTTTAGTTTGTGCCGACCACGACAAGTATGACGACAAACAACCATTTGCCTTGTGGCTTCTCGTTCCTTGCTCAAAGGGTTTCTCTGTCTACGGTCCATGGTTCAAACGCCAAAAACGTAGCATAATCTATTCTTGCAGCAAGGAAGAAAAAGTTATACTACCAACTCCTACCTACTAGGTACAGATCGCGCGGCGAGAGTTTGGCTTTGACCGTTATTGCGCAGAAATCAGAAATTGGGTATCAACGGGCAATTAGCGGGGTGCGGGGCGGGTGTGTAGGCGTAAGAACCTACCTACGTAAGGGCCTACCGCATGCGCCTACACACCCGCCCCGCACCCCGCTAATTGCCCGTTGATACCCAATTTCTGATTTCTGCGCAATAACGGTCAAAGCCAAACTCTCGCCGCGCAATCTGTACCTATATTCTATAAATGCGGAAAGTTAGGATGGATGGATGTTTGTTACCCTATTTGACGCAAAAACTACTGAACGGATTTTAAAATTTAAACTTTCGTGGTTGGGAATCATTTTATATTGGAATTTCAAATTTCAATTTCAATTAATTTATTTATTTAAATTTTATATTCTGAACTCAGTTTTGAAACTTCAGCAAAAATGACGGAAAACACTGGTAATTAGCCGTTTTTTCAATTTAAGTCACCCTAATCGGTTTTTTTTAATCTTAATTTGTGGCTATAATTTATAAATATATTATAATTATAGCCTATTTTCTCTGAATCTTCTATAACAAAAAAGCTGAAATTTGTTACATAGAATATATAGGGAGAGTTAGGTGCGCCACTCACGGAAGTAGGTAGGTATAGCTTAAATCAACGAATACTAATTTCAGCGGTTGATATTGGGGGGCAAACAAGAAAATTAAAAAAACCAAATGCATCATGTGACATATTGAATGAAAGAGGTAGTAATGAGAAATACAAAAATAGTCATTTATTTATAATATTCATTATACGTCAATATGGTAGGTACGAAAAATAGGTATTACATTATTTGATACTTACATAAAAAAGATAATTACGTACAATATATACCTAACAATAATACAATTCTCATTGAAATTAACATTATTAACAATAATCGTCACATAAAAATAACAACAATATTATAATTAGGTATGATTATAGCCTATGAATATGAATTCATCATAGTAGGTATAGCTATAAAAGGTCTGCTCGACAAGCCACAGTTTCAATTTTGTTTTGAATGAATACTTACTGCGAGTATCAGTGATAATATCAGGGATATTATTGTAGACTGTCTCGGTCCCATTACATGTGTCAGTTTGGAAGTCTTCATTAAAAAACGAGGTACCGGCATTAACTTATGATGGTTTCGGGTATGTTGCGCATGTACATCTCCGTGCCTTTGGTACAAGTTCAGATTACTTCTCACGTATATCGCTACGATACAATAACAAGCACGGTAAAGTAAGGATGCATAAGCTCATAAAATGGGGCCTCGCTGACTCGCCACTTGGTATCCGCACGATCGCACGTATGGCCCTTTTTTTTAATGCTGAACGTGCACTCCCTGTTGGCTGCGCGCGCCCACAGCTCAAAGGCATACTGCAAAAGAGACTAAATCGTGTCGAAATAGCAAGCACGGATCATACCGCCAGACACCACGCACGCTACTCTGCTCAGCGCGAAGCACGCACTCCTCAGCTTCCCGCACAGCTTGACGTTATCACTCGCCCACTGCAGTTCTCTATCGACATGGAAGCCAAGGAACGTAGTACACTGAACTTGGTCGATTGACTAGCACCGTCAAACGACGTGGCGTGGTCTGAAAAACGGAAATAAATGAAATGGGTTTTACTCAGTTTCAGAGCGAGCCCATTCATCCTAAACCATTCCGCTAGCAGAGTCATCGTGTCATTAAGTTTATCCTACAGCCGATCGACCGTGGGGGTTGTGACTAACGCAGCAACTTCGTCAGCATACAGGCAGTGAATTGCCTTTCCCCTATCTGGGTACGATTTGTTCAGAGAGTCATCTCAGATCATGGTTTGATGGGGGGATGACTCCTGAACAAATTAATTAATTAGTTTTTGACGTGTTAACGTCTTATAAATCGATGGAGCCGGCTGCACGCTCGAAAAAATATGACTAATGCGTCGTTACCTCGTCATACGTCGTTACCTCTTCATGCGTCACCTCGCGTAGCGCATGCGCTATATATATATATATGCGCATGCGCTATATATATATATATATGCGCATGCGCTATATATATATATATATGCGCATGCGCTATATATGCTATATATATATATATGCGCATGCGCTAACGCCGAATGCGCGCGAGCGCGGAACGAGCGACAAAGAAGCACAATAACGACGTTGACACGTTGAACTATCGTCAGTAAACCGACTTTACAGACAACCGTTTTTAGTTAGATTTAGACTTTCATTTATTTTTACTAACCTAGCGTAAATCAATTTACTAACACAATGGACTATTTGTTGTCTGAAAATAAATGATTTGATTTGATAATGAATAATTGAATCCGTAAGTTCGTTTGAAGCTCGCGCGTAAGTACTCACTACATAAGCGGTCGTGACGCCGCGCCGTCCACGAGCACACTGCGAGCCGCCTTTGTGTTCGCAGTGAAACCGCCACTCGGCGGGTCACTGCGAGCTTACAGCGCTCCACGCGCGAGCGGCTCGCAGCGGGCTCGTGCCTACGTACTCACTTGATACCGTATCTGATACGTTACGTGCTACACTGCTAAGTGAGTACCCAGCTTAAGATTTGTCCTGGCTGCTGGCTTATTTAGCAGAGTGTTATTACTGGACGAAAGCGTTGGCCAAGACTGTCGTGAAAAGCAATGGCGGCGATGAGTCCACCACTTATGATAAGTGACTTATCACGTCTATATTCCAGCGATTGTGAAACCCACGTTGAAAAGAGGCCCTTTGAGGCTCTGCCTACCCCTTCGGGGAAAAAGGCGTGTGTTTATGTATGTAGGTATGCCTTATCACAACTATTGTAGACGTAAGGCTTTTCACCGGTGTGAATGAGCATGTGACTTAATCAAAGAATGTTTATGAGTGAATACCTTATCACATAGATTGCAGACCTTTAAATCCGTGTGAATATACAGATGTCGTGTTAAATTACTTTTACGAGTGAATGCCTTGTCACATAACCAAAACCACGAAGGTTCGACTCATGAGAAGTCTCGTCTTTCCAATCTTTCTCTACGGAGCTGAGACGTGGACATTGAGAATGAAAGATCGGAGAAAAATCGATGCACTGGAAATGTGGTGCTGGAAGCGTCTGCTAATAATTCCTTGGACAGCACGCCCGTACCAATGTACGTATCGATTAAAGAAAGAACTTAAGATTAAATAAAGATTATCGTCGACTGTTAAAATACGAATTTTAAAGTTCTTTGGTCATGTAACACGCAATGAAGACTCAATAGAGCGCCTTGTAGTGCAAGGCAGAGACCACGGTGTCGCTCTCCCACACGGTGGTCAGACCTTATAAAGTCCATAACACAAACTTCCATGACCGAATGATTTCGCAATGCTGCTAGAGACGCATCGCAAGAGGCGCCACTCAAGCAAGACCTACATAACCACGACTACTCTGTCAAGAGTGTACGACTAAGAAGAGAGAGCCTTGTCACATCTGTTCAGGCGTAAGGCTTTTCACCAGTGTGAATGAGCATTTGTGACTTTTCAACTGACTTTTACGAGCAAATACACGGTCACATCTGTTGCAGACGTAAGGCTTTTCACCAGTGTGAATGAGCATGTGACTTGTTAAATAACTTTTATGAGTAAATGCCTTGTCACATCTGTTGCAGACGTAAGGCTTTTCACCAGTGTGAATGAGCATGTGACTTTTCAACTGACTTTTACAGCGGAATACCTTGTCACATCTGTCACATCTGTTACAGGCATAAGGCTGTTCACCAGTGTGAATGAGCATATGACTTTTGAACAGGCATTTACGAGAGAATAGCTTGTCACATCTGGTGCAGGCGTAAGGCTTTTCACCGGTGTGAACCAACATGTGTCTTGTCAACTGACAATTATAAGCGAATGCCTTACTACAACTTTTGCAGGCGTAGGGCTTTTCACCAGTGTGAATGAGCATGTGACTTGCCAAAGAACTTCTACAAATAAATACCTTGTCACATCTGTTGCAAGGGTGAGGCTTCTTTCCAGTGTGAATAAGCGTGTGATTTGTCAACTGACCTTTAAGAGTGAATGCCTTACTACAACTGTTGCAGGCGTAGGCCTTTTCACCAGTGTGAATGAGCGTGTGATTTCTCAACAGACTTTTAAGTTCGAATGCTTTACTACATCTGTTGCAGGCGTAAGGCTTTTCACCAGTGTGAATGAACATGTGACTTTTCAACTGACTTTTACGGGTGAATACCTTGTCACATCTGTTACAGGCATAAGGCTTTTCACCAGTGTGAATGAGCATATGACTTTTCAACTGGATTTTACTAAGGAATACCTTGTCACATCTGTTGCAGGCGTAAGGCTTTTCACCGGTGTGAAAAAACATGTGTCTTGTCAACTGAATTTTATAAGCGAATGCCTTACTACAACTTTTGCAGGCGTAAGGCTTTTCACCAGTGTGAATGAGCATGTGACTTACCAAAGCACTACTAGAAATAAATGCCTTGTCACATCTGTTGCAAGCGTGAGGCTTCTTTCCAGTGTGAATGAGCGTGTGTTTTGTCAACTGACATTTAAGAGCGAATGCCTTACTACAACTTTTGCAGGCGTAAGGCTTTTTACTAGTGTGAATGAGCATGTGACCTACCAAAGAATTTCTAAAAGTATATGCCTTGTCACAACTGTTGCAGGCGTAGGCCTTTTCACCAGTGTGAATGAGCATGTGATTTCTCAACAGACATTTAAGTTCGAATTTCTTACTACATATGTTGCAGGCGTAAGGCTTTTCACCAGTGTGGATGTGCATGTGAGTTTTCAAAGTACTTTTATGAGCAAATGCCTTGTCACATCTGTTGCAAGCGTAAGCCTTTTGTGTAATGTGAATTCTTAAATGTGACACCAGGGAATTCTTTCTGGTGAAGCTTTTGTTGCAAACATCACAACAGAAATACAAATCCGTGTTGTTAATCACACTGCCGCCTTTGATTGACTGTTCAATAATATTTAGGCTATCACTTATTTCAAAATCATCTACAACTACACTCTCTTCTGTTTCAATCATTGCATCGTTTTCAGCTGTTGTTTCCTCTGTCACAACTACTTGTTCTTCCTTAACGGTCACTTTAGTAGTACCTCTGCTTGAGTTATCATTTATGGACATGCACTGCGTAGGAGTCGCTGCCATATTATGAATTTTGAATGTTGTGTATGTCACCTGAAACCAAAAACAAGTATGAGATTGAACAATTTTAACAAAGTGGTTAATATTGTAATCCTACTAGGTATATTCTACTATTAATATGAATGCGATTACTTGTTAGGATGGATGGATGTTTGTTAGATACTCATTGACGCAAAAACTACAGAACGGATTTTGATGAAATATTGCAGTATTATAACTTACTGAGCTGTAGCCCGCGACTTCGTCGTCGTGGAAGGAGATAATGTGGCCACAGTTTAATCCCTACATTCCCTAAAATCCCCTACAAACACATACAAGCTCTAAAAAGTCCTACAAATACTTAAACTATTATTCTGTAAAAAAATCTCATAAATAATTTACACTTCCATTTATCCTTCTCGCCAAAATTTAAAAATTAGCCTTTATGTTATTCTGGACTTATTGGATGGAACATTCCATTAAAATCCGCTCAGAGAGCTGATTCTACGTTTTGACAAGCAATTGGCACGGACGTATCGTGTAGTGTGGATTTTTGTATGGGGACACTGATGAGCGCCCCTAGCATACACCCTGTGAACCTCATTTTCAATACAAAAATCCGTGTTACACTACACCTGACGTCCGTGCCAATTGCTTGTCAAAACGTAGAATCAGGGCCCAGTAGTTTTTACGTGATGCGCATTCAAACAAACAGACAGAAATGAAATGAAATAAAAAAAATGGTCTTAATATGTTCAGTTATTATGTTAAGTCGCCCTAATCTTAAATTGTGTAAACAATTTTACTATTCGCACAAAACATCAAACAAACATACTATTATGTATAAATATATACTTAATGGAAGTTCCACGCGGACAGAGCCCAAGCAAATGCTAGTTGTTTCTAATATAACAATAATAATGATTTATTTTAACAAGCCACAATGAAAAATAAAAAAAATACCCAGAGAGAGAACAAGACAACAGCTATTTTAACTAAAATAGGTTTTAAAACTGATTATTAATAAGGCCCTTAGAATCAGCTCTCTGAGCTCCCCATTCATAAAAGTGTATAAGGAATCAGTCAGTAGGTAGTTAGGTACTATTAAAATTCTAATCATGGCGACACTCCAATTTCTCGACCCTCACCATGAGCCTGGGCTTCTGCTTGAGGTACAAAAAAAAAATACATCGTATTCTTAATATTAATATGTAGTATTTTTGGAACATTTGGTAACTTATAAGTTATAAACTGGGTTAGTGAATTCATCAAATAAATATAACAAAACTTTGAAGGGAATTTTTATTTCATTTCAAACCAAGGTATCAAGGCATCAAGGTGCGCTCGCCTTCTTTAGTTTTTACAAAAATTTCTGTTGAACCTATAGAGTCTTAAACTAAACAATAATGCCAATAGCAATAACGTGTCGTTGTTAAAAATATCGCTGAGCGAGCTTAAAACGACAGAGAGGTGTGTCGTGGCGGCGCAGTCAGACACAACTGGACGCCGAATCGCCGGACCTGGTGGTATGCCTGGTATGTGACGGACTGTCCAGCGCGCCTGAGAATTTTTCTATGAGAAATTTCTTATAATGTGCAGCCGGCCTTCGATTGTTGCCGTTCTGGTTTTAAGACGCGAGCGACGGCGGTATAATCACGTTTTTGAGAGGAGGAATGTGACACGGGCAGTCTCGACAGCGCACTGTGCTTCCGGGGCGCTCAGGTTGCGTAATCAAGAGGTAAAGTGGGAGACCTCCATACGCGATCAATTTTGATGGATCAATTAACATTAATTCTCAGGTGGACCACGCGTTGGTTCAAACGCACGCCATATGCTTATATGCATATATGCTTTCCTCGAGACTGCCGTTGAGGACAAAGGTGAGGGTTTATGAGACAACCTACGCAGCAACCGGCCTGGTATATGCGCTGTGCTCAGCAACCAACAAGAGGCGACTACGGCACAGGATCGCCCGTACTGTGCAGATCTCCAGAATTGAGGACTTCAGAATCAGAATCATTTATTTAATTAAAATAAATAATGTACGTACACTTAGAAAACACATCGTGGTGCTTTCAGTGCGTCGTATGTATGACCGCGCCGTAACTGCCGCTACATCCATCTCAATGCCATTGCTCAACCACACACGCGGCCGACTGATGTCTGAATACCGTGAGGTCCTCTAAGGTGGCGACCCTTGTTCCGAGAAAAACTGGGCGCACCCGACTCCCCTTAGAAACGAAGTTGGAGTGACGCCATCATGACGACCTCTGTGGCGCGACCAGCGAGTAACCAGCTGAGATGCGAGAGGTTGCGGCTTCGAATCCCGCTGCGGGACAAATGTTTGTATGATCTGTAAACATTTGTTCCGGGTCTGGGTGTTGTGATACCATGGTACTCGTAGTTCCTGATACCTGCGATACACGGAATCCTAGTGTGGGATCAGGTCTACGTATGAGACTTTTGATTTATGTTATGAGTCCAACACAAAAGACACAGATGTATCATCTGAAGCCAGGAAGACATCTGGGCAATATCCCGTGACCTGAAAGTCTTAGCTTACGAGAGCGAAGAAGCTACGGTGAATAGCACCAGTTAGAGGCCCTTGCCCGCAGCTCAAGAAAGAGTTGCTGATGGCCCGATTCATTGAGCGACCGGCGGAGCGGGACGAGCGACAGCGGCAGCAGCGGGGCACGTGACGTCACACGGTGAAACAACAGCGCCAGGCGACAGTGAGACAAAACTGCAAGCCGTCACATTTTGCCAAGGAACATAATGCTCTCTAAAGAGAGCATTCTGCAGTGCGCCGCGCCGAGTGTTAACGTTGCTACTTTATTTTTTTGAAAGTTATGCCTTTTAACTAGATACAGATAATTTATTGATAGTGTTATTTTACAAGTCAAATTGATAAAATATATACCTAACTAGGTACATAGTATTAGGTACATTATAAAATCATCTATACATACACTAAGTACAAATTTATTTATACATGTAAGTTATTTGTTTATTATTTATTAATCTATCTTCTACGAATTGACTGACAGAATAGAAGGCTTGTTTTATCAAGTACTGTTTCAGTTTATTCCTGAACACGGCGTCGGATTTTGCATCTTTTGTCACATCTGGCAGCTTATTAAATACTCACCGAAGGAAAATATAGTTTATTATAGGTGACCAAACCAATATTTACCTAGACTAATTAGTATTCTCATAATAAATTAAATAAGATTTGAGACTTTACTTCTGTGCATGATATGGTTGTGAGATATTCAATCTTATTCATTTAGTATTTGCGTCTAAAAGGAGATTCATACATATTATATTTACGGAGCGCACTCTTAAACTGGTTAGTATTAATAACTCCCCAGTGGTTATGGTTAAACTAATAAAACACAGGATTTCATTAATTATTAGTTTTAGTTTATAAATAAGACGATTCAAAATGATCCTTGTGATTTCAATGAATAAAATTCTTTTGATTTGATTGTTAGAAATCTAACAAACCTAGTTTTTTCGTAGTCATTTCTGCATTCAGTGATCGTTCGATTTTCGTTGAAAATAGTTGTGTCACCCGCGACCGCGCGTACCGACAGTGCAAAGTGCAAACGCATCACAACAAAACCGTCGCGACGGCCGAACCGCGATGACCCAGTTAGTTATTGCGTAAGGCATGTCTTTGGACGACAAATCATTTTGTTAAGGCGACGTTATTACTTGCCTCAACAATGGATAAATCACCGAATGAAGGCAAAATAACGCTAAAAACGGACACGGAGCATTTACTGTACAAACATTTCAAAGAAGCAAGTGAAGAGCGGGATAAACTGCACAGCCTTGTTCATGACTTGAAGAGTCAGATAGAAATTCTTCAGCAGCAGCTGAAATGTGTTGTGGAAACAAATCCCACAAATCCAGCTACTACGACTATGAAGACTCCTTCCCTACCCTGTGCCGAATACGACACGGGTAGTGAGGAAGAACTCGCTAAAGAAACAGAGTGGATTCGAACAAAGGCAAGAAAAAAAAGAAAACTGAACACCTCACCCACACTCTCACCACTAAAAACTAACGAAACACCAATGTTAGAAAAAGGTAAGAAAGTTCCCCCCCCACCTCCTATAATAGTGGATGGGGTAAACAACTACCAAAATTTTTATGACTTTTTGTCTATAAAACAACCAGCTGGCACCTTCACGATTAAGATGTTGAATGGTGAGAGCGTCAAAGTTAACGCTTGTAATGAGGAAGCATATAGAAATGTAACAAAGGCGTTGACTGAAAATAACTGTCTTTGGCATTCTTATGAAAATAAGCAAGAAAGGCCAATAAGAGTAATGGTTAAAAAGTTGCCTTTTACCTGTAAGCCAGAAAGGATCATAGAAGACCTTAAAACAAAAGGTTACATGATTGAGGACGCAATAAATAAATTGAGCTGGAAAAGCAAGGAGCCACTCAATATGTTTATGCTTACCTTTAATAACGATGAAGAAATTAAAAAGGTTTTTGAAATTAAATATATACTGGGGTGTTTGGTGGAGGTACAACCTCTTAGATCCACGAAACTGATTCCGCAGTGTAAGAGATGCCAGGTCTACGGGCATACACAAAAGTACTGTTCCAAGGAGCCTAGGTGTGTTAAATGCATAGGAAAACACCTAACTAAAGACTGCATAAAACCAGCAGAAGTAAAACCTAAATGTGTGCTCTGTGGAGAAGCTCACCCAGCCAACTATAGAGGATGCATGGTAGCAAAAGAAATGCAAACGATGCGTAACAAAAACATCAAAAAACCAGTGTTTCTGCGACAACAGCCAGTTTCTAATGAAAAATCACGTATCTCTGACCAGCATAACCCTGGTACTATAAGACCTTCAAGCACAAACAAGAACGTCTCCTACGCTCAAGCAGCTGCGGGAAACACGAAAACTTTGCTACGCAATGAGCAATTCGACACTAATGACAGTAAGTTAAATGAAATCCTGAAGCTCATGACATCATTTGATGAGCGTCTGAAGAGGATAGAAAATAGCGCTAAAACAGCTATACCTAAAACTAAAAAATGATTAACAAACTCAAAATTATGGCTTGGAACTGCAATGGGCTACTGAATCATCAAAACGAACTGCAGGTAGTCCTAGATATAGAAAATATAGATATATGTCTGGTATCAGAAACACATTTTACAAAACAATCACATATTCAATTCAAAGGCTATAAAGTCTATCATGCACTACACCCAGCCAATAAAGGAAGAGGCGGCAGTGCTGTAATTGTAAATGAAAATATAAAACATCACGAAGTAAATAAACATGAAGAGCCAGACATCCAATCTGTAGCAATTTGTATTAATACAAAGCGATATTCTCTTACTGTGGCGGCCATATACTGCCCACCACGATATACGATAAGAAAAGAGACGTACCTGAGCCTTTTACAACCTCTTGGTGAAAGATTTGTATTAGGAGGTGACTTCAATGCCAAGAACACATATTGGGGCTCTAGATTAACAAACATAAAAGGAAAAGAACTGATGAGTGCTATAAAAGAAATGAAATGTGACGTTACATCCACGGGATTGCCCACCTACTGGCCAACTGATCCACATAAAATTCCTGACCTGATAGACTTTTTCATTTACAAGAACCTATCATCTAGCTATCTTCAAACAAAACAGAGCTACGATATGAACTCGGACCATTCTGCAATATTTTTAGAAATAAGTGAGACGGTCTTATTTACAGAAAACACTCCAACCCTAGTAAACAAATACACAGATTGGGAGAGTTTTCGGATAGAATTAGATTGTAATATAGACCTTAGAGTTCCGCTTAAAACTCCGGAGCAGCTTAACATAGAAGTAGAGAAGTTTGTCAAGCTTATACAGCAGACAGCCTGGAAAAACACACCTCAAATTAAACAAAGAACAACAACTCCCAAGTATCCTAGAGATATCAAACAACTAATATACGAAAAAAGAAGACAGAGAAACCAATGGCATCAATCAAGGTCTCCACAAGACAAAAACAAGTTGAACAACCTTACAAAACAATTAAAAAGGAAAATCCAAAATCCCATTGATGCTTCAACTAACACATTTCTGAAAAACCTGACCAGTGACCGTAGTACAGACTACTCACTCTGGAAGGCTACTAAGAATATGAAAAGGCCTATCATTCAAATTCCTCCACTAAAAGTTGGACACGGAAAATGGGCCGTTAGTAATGAACAAAAAGCCAAATGTTTTGCAGAGCACCTAGAGAATATATTTAAACCAAATGAAGGCCAAATAAATAATAATAATACGATAAACGAAGTTTGTAATGATAAATTAAATATAAAGCTTGTTTCACCAAGAGAAGTCTTAAGGGAAATAAAACTAAACATAAACCCCAGAAAATCTCCTGGGTTTGACCTTATCTCGGGAGAAATATTTCATAATATTCAAAGAAAAGCCTTAGTTAAACTTACAACCCTTATCAATGCCGCATTTAGACTAAGATATGTGCCAGAACTATGGAAAGTCGCTGAAGTTATAATGATAGCAAAACCAGGAAAACCACCTCACGAGACAACATCTTACAGACCAATTTCTTTGCTACCCATTATGTCAAAGTTATTTGAAAAATTACTACTTAAAAGGCTGAAGCCAATTATAGACCATAAGAACCTTATTCCAGAATATCAGTTTGGCTTCCGTGAACAGCACTCAACAATAGACCAAGTTCACAGAATCACAAATACTATCGAGAAAACTCTAGAAGATAAAAAAGTCTGCTCTACTATTTTCCTAGATGTGGCTCAGGCTTTTGATAAGGTATGGCATGAAGGCCTTATACTAAAACTGAGAAAAATGATACCAGAAGAATTTGCAGATATACTAGAATCATATTTATCGCATAGAGTTTTTAGAATAAGGCAAGAAGATGCCTACTCTGAAATAAAAGAAATTAAAGCTGGGGTACCACAAGGAAGCGTATTGGGTCCGGTCCTATATCTACTTTATACTTGTGATATCCCTGAACTAGAAAATAACACCATCGCGACCTTTGCTGACGACACTGCTATAATGGCTGTTGGAAATACCCATGCAGAAGCAGCAGAAAAAGTTCAAGTGGCGGTTAATAAAATCCATTGCTGGACGAAAAAATGGCGGATCAAACTAAACGAATCAAAATCAATCCACATCAACTTCACCAACAAAAAAGAGCAGTACTTTCCGGTATTTATCAACAACAAGCTCATACCATATGAAAATACGGCAAAGTATCTGGGAATGACGCTTGATGCAAAGCTACGCTGGAAAGCTCATGTCAAGAAGAAAAAAGATCAGTTAGAACTACGATACAAGAAGATGTACTGGCTGCTTGGAAGACATTCTACTCTAGCGGTACACAACAAAATATTATTATACAAACAAGTCCTGATGCCAGTATGGACCTATGGTATACAGCTGTGGGGCTGTACCAAAAAGAGTAACTTAGAAATAATACAACGATTTCAAAATAAAGTACTCAGGGGAATAGTAAATGCACCCTGGTATGTAAGAAATGACGATCTCCACCGGGACCTTAACATTGAGTTCGTCGACAAAGTCATCAAAAAATATGCAGGAGCTCACGAACGTAGACTTCATCATCATGTGAATGTCGAGGCAATCCAGCTTCTCGACAACACGGACATAGTGAGAAGACTCAAAAGAACTAAACCTTATGAGTTAGTGTAGTGTAAATAATAGTGTAATGTAGTGCAAATTAGTGCTAGATAATAAGAACACAAGAACAAAGTGTCCTCCCCTTAAATAGAGACATTAAGAAAAGTGCCAATGGACACATTCTTAGCTATAATTTATTTTATAAATCTAGGTCAATGTTTAATTACTTATTAGCCTGCCTTATGGCTAGATTGTAATGCTATTAGGGTACATGAAAACGTACACTAAGGAAAGGAAAAAAAAAAAAAATAATAAAAAAAAAAAAAATTCTGCATTGAATTAAGGCCAAAAAATACAAAATACCTAGGTACCTAGTGAGACTAATTTTACTAGAGTTATATAGGGACAAACAAAGGACATTTAAATGTATCACCATCAACAGCCTTTGGGTGTACACTGCTGGATGAGGGCTCCCCCATTAAATGCATTGGGAGGAATTGCTATAATCAACACCCTTGGCAGGCGGATTGGTGATCACACTCACCCCACCACATCGCTCCACCCGTGACAAATTCATGACCAACGCACTGGATCTGGAAAGGTTAAAACTATACACACAATATGTAACCTACCTCGATACCTTCATGTAATACATGTCTAAGGATTCCATCTGATCTCTGAGCCATTTGCGAAAATCTACGGCATCTCTGCAGTTGCGAGTAACAAATGTAGCATGCTGTGCTGGGCATTCCAATTTCTGTATCGAGCTGAAACAAATGGACCATTAGCTCTAATGTAGGAACATTGAAAATGAACATTTAGGTAATCTTAGCAAAAAGAAAATTCAAACCTTTGCACTTGCTAGTTTTTCGTATATTTGTAGTAGTTGAATGTCTTCAATGCCGTGCATTCTCACATCACCAGCGAGACACAATCGGCACAAAGAAGTAGACATTCTTGAGCGGATTACCTACGCAAGAGTCAAGTAAAATTATAAGTTTTTGCCAGGTTTAGTATTGGATGCTATCACTTGTTTCCAAAATTGGTTTATTTTCATTTATTAACTCGTATTAGTATTTGCGGAAAGTGTTTGTATAGGTTTGTATGCGCTCAGTGCGGAATGACAAATTGTTTTTGTTTTGTTCCCCTCCGAACCAAAGAGGATGCAATATACTATACGTAAGAAGAGACGGGACTTCAAATAAAATAAATTACTTTTATCAAAACAGGGCTAACGCAAAAAGCCAACATGACGAACGACTGACAAAATAATCAGTTCTACCAACATACAAGAATGGAATAGTGATGTGCAGCCAGTATTTAAAACTATCGATATTGATGAATGACCTTACCTACAGTTGGAATTAATATTTTTTTATTTTTATTTTCACCAGTTTTGATTTAGAACAAAACCAGTGGCAAATGGTCCATTTTATTGGATTTGTGTACAATAAAAACGCCTTATAGTAAAACATAACATTTATTTTCAGCATTTACTAGGCAGTCTTGGTGCTAAAAAGCGATCTCTTCCAGACAACCTAAGGCTCACCCATAACATTTAGGTTATAAACATCTTAAATGTACATGTCCTACAATCAGTGTCTAGTGTTTCATCGTGGCATTCTATGGGGGAGGCTTATGTCCAGCAGTTCTTTGCAGACTTCTTTGGATTGATGATTAAAGATTTAGTAATTGCACCAATTTTGTAACACCTAAAAAATAAAAGCATCGATTATCGATGTTTATAAATGTATATATCGTTACACCACACTATTATTCGGAATCAAAATTACTATTACTTGGGATTATGATATTTTTAGGAATCTATGATATTTTAGCCCAAAAAGAAGTAGGTATAGGACTGATAATATATCTAATAACATATAGGTAGGTACTTACCGAACTTCATCTAGAGGAAACCTGGCCATAAAAAAACGTTTTGTGCCGTTTTTTCGACTTGATTTTAAGCCGCATACTTCACATTTTCTGTACGCCATATTCACTGAAATTAATTAATTTTCAGAAGCAAGCAACACATATAAGCAACGAGAGCATCCACCTAAGATATTTTGCAATTTAAATTTTATTTCAGAGAAATAGACAGTTTAAATTTACTAAAAAAAAGTGTCGTGACAGGTATTCAAAGAACGAGAAAGATAGAGGAAGTAAGTGAGATAAAAATGGTCGCCATTAAAATTTAGCCCCGTTTCATACAATCTTTTTTTTCTTTTAGTTGCGACAGGCCTCCGAACCTTGGAGTGGAGCTCAGAATAACTTTATTCTGAGGAGTGGAGCAAGGAAACTCCGCCGAACACAGACTAAGGAGAGTACTACGTACCTCCGAAACCTCAGAATAAGGTCCTTATTCTGCGTCCGAAACAATAGGGTGTCTCATGCTATGCCCTACCCTAACCCTAGTCACTGCCCTACAAAATGACATAACGTTATGAAAATGCTATTTTATCTGTGCTCCGATCTCCAAGTACAAAGTACAAAGTACTCCAAGTACAAAGTACACTGTCTGTCTGTGGTTTTTTTTGGCGTTTCACAGCTTTTGTATTAGCCTCGGAGGTATGTGCCATTTTTAATTAGATTTTTTTTATAAAAAATTTAGTTGAAAATGCGGAAATTAAGAAGGGATAAAAGTATCAATCTTAGAGAATTTATTTATGTAAAAACTAGCTGTTGCCCGCGACTCCGTCTGCGCAGGATTAGTATTTCGAGTAGCTTATATTAGCTTGGCGTAGAAAAGAACTACCTACCTAATATTTAACTTTTTTGTAGGATGAACATTCCCATCATACATTACATATGGGTAACTCTAGCTCTTTTGGCAGCGCACGCCAGAATAGCTCGCAGATGGTAGATTTTTTCCATGGAAGATTCTTTCATGATTTTTTCCATGGAAGAATGCTTCCATGATTTTTTTCCTACTTACTTGACACTTGTCGTCATATTATGGTCAATTCACACAATATCTTTATAAATTGTAGCCTATGTGTTATTCCGATGTATAAGCTATATAATTGTAAAGTTTCATTAAAATCCATTCAGTAGTGTTTACGTGAATGAGTAGCAAACATCCATCCATCCATCCATCCATCCATACTCAGAAACTTTCGCGTTTATAATATACGTAATAATAAAGTAATAGGTAACTAGGAGTAGGATTATCAAAATTTTAAGGGATCAAGAGTAGATAGGAAGGAATATACATACTTACCTATTTTTTTATAATATAAGGCTGCGTTTCCTCCAGAGATGATGCGTAGCGAGGGATGTGTTTTTTAGAACCAATTTATAATTAAGATAAGATAAGATAAGATAATATTTTATTTGTAACTCTACACAAAACATGATAAAAAATTGAAGATAAAAAAAAAACTTACAAATTTTTGCATCGAGTCACAAAATGGTCTCTGTCTCAGCATAAGCCAGTTGTAAATCTCGTTACAACCAACGCTGGTCTTCCGACAGAGCCACTTGGTGACGTCACGGAAGATAACACATCAAACACTAAATAATCAAAAATATAACAAATAAGAAACATAATCTACGGCAACTGTCGGCAAATACAAAATAACAAACAAACGGGCATTACCATAATCTAGGTATTTACGGTAACAAATTGTTTTTACACACATCACAAGAACACAGAATGAAACGCTGAATTATACTTTAGGTAAATTATACAAAAATAACTATTTAATTAAAGTGATTATATGATACTTGTATCGTTTCTATGACTCTCCTGTCCTTTCTGACCTTCAAAAATAAATTTGCGCAGTTTGAGTTTAAAACCATTAAAACTTTGCAGGCTCCTTATTGGTGGGGGGATATTATTCCAGCACCGCGATGCAGCGTAACGAAAACTGCCTCGAAACGAGGCCGAACTATGACGCTGCATAGAGAGTTGTTTGGCACTCTGTCGGAGTCCGCATGATCTAGTGCTGCCCATCCATGAAAGTTTCTCATATAGATATGAGGGCACTTGGTGCTTCAGGACTCCAAAGAGTAAACAAGCTAAATGAAGTTTTCTACGATGCCTCATTTTCATAATGCCATGTTGATTCAAAAACGGTGTAACATGACCTCTCAACGGGATATCAAAGCAAAAACGAGCACAGGCATTCTGTACTCGCTGAATCAACTTTTGCGTTCTAGCAAGCAGTCTAGGACTAATGACTGTATCAGAGTAATTCAACTTGGATAGTATGAGTGACTCAACTAGACGTATTCGTAAGTCCATTTGAATATGAGACCTCATTCTATATAAGACCTTAAGCCTGTAAAAACAGTTGGCTACAGTATCAGATACATGTCTTTCAAACCGAAGATTGCAGTCCATATTATGTAGACCTAAGTTACGCGCTTCATACACGCGTTCAACGGGCGCATCCATAAGCTCCACATCCACACTTGGACTGAAATTAGCTAGTTGGTGTTTGCTACCAAAGACAATATATTTGGTTTTTGTAGGGTTGAGTAAGAGACTGTTGTTTTTAGACCACAGAACTATATTACATAAATCACTATTAAGTTTCCTTATGGCCTCATCAACATCCAAAGGCTTACATGATATATATAGTTGCGTATCGTCCGCATATATATGAAACTGACAGTACTCTATATGCCGCTTAATATCCGCTGAATACAAAACGAATAACAGCGGCCCTAAAATGGATCCTTGAGGAACCCCATTCTCGACTGGCAATATGTCGGATAACAACGTCGAACCATCATCGCGAGAAATCTTAGTGTACTGCCGGCGATTACTAAGATAGCTGTGAAACCAGAGAATAGATTTTTTATCAAAACCATAAAAAAACATTTTTGACAGAAGAAGATTAGTATTTATTGAGTCAAATGCCCTAGAAAAATCTAATAGAACTAACAAGGTACACATGCCTTCATCTTGCGCGCAGAGAATATTATCTGTTACATCTAAAAGTGCAGTTACTGTGCTGTGTCCCCTTCTAAATCCTGACTGTACTTCCGGCAATATGCAGTTACTTTCTAGGTATTCGGTTACTTGACTATAGACCACCTTCTCCAATACTTTTGACAAGCAGGGCAAAATACTGATCGGGCGCAAATCTTTTGGCTCAGTAGGGTTAGATATTTTAGGCAATGGCTGTACGCTTGCTAGCTTCCACATATCTGGGAAAGTTGACGTTTCTAGCGAGGTATTAACGATACATGTTACTAAATCAAGTGCTTCGGGCAGTGTTAACATGAGCAAGTTTAGCGTTATGTGGTCACTACCTTCAGCATTTGATTTCAAACGGCTGATAATTTTACCAATTCTATCCAAAGTTACCGGTTGCAATTGAAAGACCACTTCACTAAAAGTGTGATACTCAAAATATGGTAGGTGCGAGATATCTATAACAGTAGTGCCTGGTACGTCTAAAAAATGTGTGTTGATAACGTTAGGGTCATTTAAATGTGGAGGTAGCTCAGCGACATGTTTTGGAAAAATTGTGTTTTTGATATTTTTCCAAAGTCGTTTTGGATCGTGTATTTTATTGTTTATATTTTCATTAAAATAAGCAGTTTTTTCGTGGAAAAGTGCCTGATTCACTGTTGTTTTTAGGCTTTTATAATATTCTCTCTTTGAGTCAAGCCTAGTTTTATGATACTCCGCCAGAGCCTCATCGCGTAGCCTCATCATTAGTTTGATGATGTCAGTGATCCAAGGGTAAGAGTGTGGTTTAACAACGGCCGAGGTCACTGGAGAGTGCACGTCAAAAAGAGTCACGACACTTTGTGTAAAAGCGTTAACCATTTCGTTAACGCTACCAAGCGTTGAAATCAAGTCCCATCTCATAGCTCGGAGGCTAATGTTAAAATTTTCTGAATTAATATGCTTTATGGGTCTATAAAAAACAGTATAGGGTTTGACTTTAGAGCGTCTTATATTAAAATCACAAAAAACAAGAGAATGTCCAAATAGAGAGTCTATAGGCTCTACCGCAACGCCTTTGGCTCTTAGATCCGTGCAGACTACATCAATCAAAGACTGAGAAGTCTGCGTAAAATGCGTCGGTGATGTGACTAATTGTGACAAATTCAGACATGAAAGAAATGTTACAAGCTTTGTGGTTTTTACTTCATTTAAATTTAACAAGTTAATGTTGAAATCACCCAGTAAAATTACGCTATCACAGCTTGGAAGAGAATTTATAGAGTCCGTCACTGCATCAAAAAATAGATCTACGTCCAACCAAGGTGGCCTGTAGGCCGTGCCGATTGCAAGTTTCCTGCCGTTGAGGGTCATTGTAAGCCACATTTGTTCAACTGACACGTTAATGTTAATGTTAATGTTAAAGAACTCCCTTTTCCGCATTCGAACTCTATGGATGGTCCATTATGCGTGAGAGTAAACTAGCTAGATAGTTAGCCAGCCTAACTCCGTCCAGAAGCACAGAAGTTTCCTGGGGTCTTTGCAGGCTTCGCGGAGTGACCTCGGGTTGTTGAGGATTTGTTCACGTTGAGCTGCTACTCCCACGCATTCCAGGACTACGTGGGCAGCAGATTCTTCTTCGGTCAGACACCCCCTGCAGAGTGGGCTGTCTGTGGCTCCGATGTTGTAGAGGTGTTTGTTCAGGAGACAGTGGCCTGTGAGTGTCCCCACGATGGTACGAAGGTCCGGTCTTGAAAGGTTGAGCAGACGACGCGTGAGCCGTGGTGAGACAGCCGGAACGGCTGCTCTTGACTGTCTGCAATCCGTGGTCCGTGCCCAACGCTCGTTGTGTTGATTTAGGGTGCGAAGCCGCATCCAAGTGCGTAGCTGAGAAAAGGGTAGAGGTAGGAATGGAGATGGTCCCTCTGTGGTTGTTCCCGACCCTCTTCTAGCCAACTCATCTGCGGTGTCATTACCCAGCGATCCACTATGTCCCTTTATCCATTGTAGAGTCACCTTGTTTCCTATGGCGATTCTCTCCAGGGCCAGGTGACATTCGTAAACGAGCTTGGAGTTGCAGCTATGGCTCTCCAGAGCTCTGAGTGTTGCTGAGCTGTCGGAGAGGATCCTTACGTTGTAGTCTGTGATCCCTCTCCTGCTCATTGCGGTGCCGGCTTCGGTGATGGCCACGCATTCACATTGGAAAATAGAACTGTGTGTGCCTAGCGTTAATGATATATTAATGTTGAGATCAAGCGAGTGTATTCCAGCGCCAGTTCCCTGTATGGTTTTTGAGCCATCAGTGTAGACACGGACCTCGCTGATTCCTGATTGATCTCTTAGGTCTTCGTAGAGTTGTATGTGGTAGTGTTTCCGAAATATGTGTTGTTTAGGGATCTTATCACACGGGGCGGCTAATAGCGGTTCGTAAGTTATCGCTCTGTCTAGGATGGATGCGTGCAAACTCCTAGTATTTCCCCACAATCCTAGGTGCTTGAGTCTGATAGCGGCCATGGTTGCTTCCTGCTGTATGAAGAAGTCGAGCGGCGGTAGGCCCAGAATGGTCTCAAGGGCGGCTGTCGGTGTTGTTCTCATGCAGCCCGTGATTGCAGAGCATGCAAGTCTCTGAAATCGCTGCAGCTTAGTAATCACGGTGCTTAGTTCAGTTCTGGTCCACCATACGATTGCTCCGTATGTAAGTGTCGGTCTGATTACGGCTGTGTAAAGCCACAATGTTATTTTTGGAGAAAGCCCCCAAGTTTTCCAGAGCATTCTGCTACATTGAAAGAAAGCTGCACATGCTCGTTGTAGTTTATGGTCAAGGTGCTTATTCCATAGCAGTTTGTTATCCAGTATGACCCCTAGATACTTGACTTCGTTGGTTAATCTTATTTCAGTGTTGAATAGCTTAGGGAGTCTAAGATTCCCTAAGTTTCTTTTGTGTGTGAACATAATGAGTTCAGTTTTTGTAGGGTTAACTGATAAACCATGGCTTGTACACCAGGTTTCGATTGTTCTAAAGGCAGAGCTAATGAGGTCGCATAAGATATTCTCGAAGCATCCGGTCGCAAGAATGGCAAGGTCATCTGCGTATCCCACCGTGAATAGCCCGCGGCCATTCAGTTTTCGGATGAGCTCGTCTACGACTATGTTCCATAAAAGTGGCGAGAGAACACCGCCCTGTGGGCATACTCTGGCCACTATGCCTCTAGTGGTCGTGTTGGCTGTGAACTGTATAGCTCTGTATTTCAGCATATTGTCTATCCACTCTGCAAGCGTTGGAGCGACGCCATATCCCTCCAGTGCTTGATGTATGCTAGTGAATGAGGTTTTGTCAAACGCTCCTTCGATGTCTATAAAGGCACCTAGAGTTGGTTGTTTTGTGGTTAACCCATCTCCAATGCGTGATACTACGCTGTGAAGTGCAGATTCTGTGGATTTACTTTTGCTATAGGCGTGTTGTTGTGGATGTAGGGGCTTGTGCAAGAGAGCATTTCCTCTTATTTCCTGGTCGCACAGTTTTTCTAGAGTTTTAAGGAGGAACGATGTTGGACGGCCGGAATGATTTTGCCAAAGTGTAGTCGCTCCTGCCTGGTTTTGGTATAAATACTACCTTCACTTCCCTCCATTTCCGAGGTACGTAGCGATGGGCGACACAAGCTCTAAAGATGTTAACAAGATAGTCGGCTAACAGATCGCCGCTCCACCTTAACAGACCCGGGAATATCCCGTCAAGCCCAGCTGATTTGAAGGGAAGGAAGCTGTTTATGGCCCATAACACCTTGTCTCGATTGATTAGGTCTTGGGCTACGGTCCAATCTTGACTACTGGATGCTCGTTCGGCGTACACTTCCCAGTCGTGGGTGTCAGCAATCTGACATCCAGGGAAGTGTGTCTCAAGCAGTAGTTCACTGTTTTCAGCATCTGATTTGGTATACGTATTGTCAGGCTTCTTAAGACATCCTATTGTACGCTCAGGTTCGCGTGAAAGTATGCCTTTTGTTCTGGCTGCCTGACTGGTGCTTTCGATGTTTGTGCAGAAGCGTTTCCAACATTCCAGTTTCCTGAGACGCAAGCGCTTCTTATAGTTTGCTTTTGTGGTTTGGTAGTTCTCCCAATCCACGAGTTGCCGGGTGTTTATTGCTCGGTTGAACAGTTTCCTCACTCTACGACGTAGCCTCTGCAATTCAGAGCTCCACCAGTGTCGACTAGGCCCAACTTTGGGTGTCACGAGAGGGCAGGATTGTTCATAGCTGTTAGTCAGAATACAAGTGAGTTTATTTACGTATTTTTCGATGTCCTCGACTACTACGTTGTTCGGGGGCGCGGTCACGGTCGCAAGAGCTGATCGGACTATTTTTACAAATTTTGACCTATCTGTTTTACGCGGAACACGCCTAGGTAGCGGTACTGGTAGGGTCATGCTGAGGTTGAAGCGTATCCACCTGTGATCCGAGCACGACGCCTCATCAGACACGCGCCAGTCAGAGATGGATCGCGACACCTCGTCTGTCGACAGTGTGAGATCAATAATAGTCTGGGCTCGGGAGCAAACAAACGTTGGTTCAGAGCCCTTGTTAAGAAGTGTAAGATTAGTGGAAAAGATATAGTTTACCAGTTCTTCTCCTCGGGCATGGGACTTATCGCTGCTCCACAGAGTATGGTGCGCGTTGGAGTCCATGCCGACGACAAGCTCCAGCTTCTCCCTCTCGCAGTACTCCACCAGCGACAGCAGCTCTGGCGAAGGTATGTCCTCGTCGCCTGGCAGGTAGACGGACGCTAGGACTATGTCACGGGATGGTTGGTTAGTAACTGCGAGGAGCCTAACAGCTGTCAGGTCTCTGGAACAGAATTCGGTGATCAATAGTGTTTGCAAATGTCTAGAGGTATAAATGCATGTTCTAGGGTTGCTTACGGTGGTGTTGAGGAGAAGCTTGCCTCCAATACCGCTCAGACCACAGATCCTGCCCTTTCTAATCCACGGCTCCTGGATCAGAGCTATGGTCTCAGTGTTTTCCTCCAGCGCTCTGCGTAAGGAAGCCGTCGCAACGAGGCTGTGCTGGAGGTTGGTTTGGAGGATGGGAATCGGTAAGGGTTTAGTCCTTTCTGATCGGAGAGGAGTTGAGGCAGCTGTCGCTAGCCTCACTCCCCTCTCCGTCCAGAAAGTACTCCTCGTTTGGGTTTGAGGTCGATGGAGGGGCGACCTCTACGTCCATCGTGCCTAGATGTTGTTGGCACTCAGGTTGTTCAGTTTGAGGCTTCTCAGGCGGTTGAGAAGCAGGGTCGGTTGGAGCGTTGTCAGTGGCGTTTCCGGATTCCCCCTCCAGGATCCGGAGATAAATGTTGCCAAACAGCCAGTACAGACGTCGCTCTTTCTGTTTGATCCTGTCAACGTCAGACTCCGGGACACGTAGGAGCAGGTGGACACCAGGTGTCTCCCTCTCCGTTTGTCTCTCCGCCTTGACTAAGGACCAGGAGTTGACGTTAACAGTCGGGTTGTGCAAGGCCAATATTTTGCGCAGCTTGTCTATCTCCCTGTTCGGCTCTGAGATAAACAGCCCACACAGAATTCTTCGCTGGATTTCAGCTTGTGGTCTGACCACAAGCTTCGTTCCAGCGATTGGCGATGCCGTTTGGTTGACTGTACGACGGAGCCAACCCAGCGCATAGTCGTCCTCGCACCACAGTTTGAGGACGCCCTCGCTAAAGTGGGCTTTGCCACGGAAGTGCACCTTCGCCGTTTGGATCGTGGTTGATGGTTCGAGGAGCTCGTCCTCAAACTTCAACTCCAGCGCAGTGCGAATTCCAGTGGCTTGTTCCGCAGTAAAGTCATGGTAGGGTTCGGTCATAACCGCCACACACAGCTCGTTTGCCCTGAACGAAGCTGCGTAGCTGGCGGACCCTTTACGCTGACTGGTTCCCGGCTTCACGCGTTTACTGTCGCCAGTAGGCGTGGTCGTGTCATCTGGCCGGGAACGTTTGGCGTTTGGTTTCGGCATATTTGGGGCTGCCGCAGTGGTTTGAAGTCGGGCTTTAGCCACCAACTTGCCTGCGCGTTTACCTCTAGGCTTGGATCGGCGTCGCGGTTGGTTGCCTTCGCTAGTCGCTGGCGCTGCCTGCGCACGGACCTGTTACCTGTGACCTGTTGTTCAGCCTGACTAACAGTCTGGCCTACTTGAGTCAGGGACTCAGCACCAGGAAGGAGCTGTCGTCCCCCGTCAGCAACCATCCGCCTTGCCTGCACCCGAGCCTGGGTGTTCGCCTTGGCCTGCTGGGGCTTCTTGCCTTTCTTCTTTGGTTTTCTCCGAGGAGAAACCAGGGTCCAAGTCGGCTCTACTGGTTGCTCAGAAATAGCTTCCTTCAGAGCCGACAGTTCAATGACCGTGCCTTTTGACGAAGCCCCGAGAGGCGCGCCAGTCGACACGGTCGGTAGGGTGTGGTATCTCGGGTTCGGTAATTGCGCATCTAAGGACGCAGCAGCCCGAGAAGTCGAGGGGTATTGCGCGTCCAAGGACGCAGCAGTCCGAGATGTGGAGGGTACTTGCGCATCCAAGGACGCAGCAAGATTCCTAGTTGTGGCTGCTTTAGCAGCCTCGATGGGTTTTTTAGAAATTCTTTTGGAATCCATGGTGTAAAAAGTTAAAAAGGTCATCCATGAAGTTCTCCACCCGCCACGGAGTCCTCAGTCGGGGACGTCACGCGCTCTGCGCGCAAACGCCAGAGTTACTTCATGGATCTAGGACCCGCACCCTGAAAGATGGACGAGACCAAACGCTGCGAGGGATACCGGAGCTGCCTACGACCAAAGAGAAAGCCGCACGCTCACCGCCGGGTCCCGCGCCTCGCCGTCTGCCCTCCTGCAGTTAGGGGCCCTAGCCGACGACCCTCAGACTGGGAGTCACAGCCGATTGATCGTGAGTGGCTAACCCAAGACCGCCCGTGTGAAGAGAAATCCAGACCAAAGAGATGTGTTGAAGGCAGCAGGCACAACCACCGGCTCGCTACGTTCTCAATCTCCAGGACTCCTTCATCCTCCGGTACGGGTCCCCGCGCACGGCACAAACACGCGGGAGATCATTACTATCCACCATCTGACTGTCGATGATGAACCCGCCGGGACATGACCTCCGCATCCCGGCAGTGTGTACGTCTGGTGGTTTTAGTTACGTCTATTTCTTATGGAACTAGACCAATAACAGGGGGCAACCACGGGAAGGCTTGCCCACCAGGCTTGCCTTGGGGATCACGGCAACTGTTGTGTCTCTCTCCCCCAAGACCATTCGCACCTCACTTGGCTTGAGGAGCCAAGTAAGGTAGGCTTATATCTATACTATGCAAGCAGCTAAACTAGAGACACCAGAAAAGCATAGAGCGCAAGCTAGGCAGTGCAACTATTAAAGCATAGACATAAACCCCCCCCCAAAACTGACACGTGCAGCGGGTCTACTGGGTGCCGCCAGGTGCGCACGGTTACACCGCGCTTAACGTAGAAACCCACCCCACCACCACGCGAGCGCACGCCGCGCGGCCGCGGTATGTGACGCAGCCGGTATCCCGCCACAACTGGGGCACGACTCTCCTCTCCCGCTCTGAGCCAGGTCTCGTTTATAGCTAGAACATCTAAGTCGTGCCTAAAAATAGAAGCAATAAGATTGTCGTGATTGGTGCCTAAGGAACCTGCGTTAAACAAACCGATCCTTAATCGACCAAAAATAAGTTTAAGAGAATCATAAAAACGAGACAGCAAACAACATAGACATTAACGCACGTAGCCAAAAAAAGACACATTTTTAAAATCTTAATTTCGCCCCCTGTGACCAAGCGTGCCATGGTATTTTTCCCTTAACGGGTCACGTAGTAGGGTATTGGTACTTTCCCTTACTAGTGTTTCGACCCAACTTAAATCTAGCGATCACACGAGATGTAGGAAACTGTATTTCTTATATATATATATATACCGAGGAATGTGTTGGCAGGGATGTGTTGCTAGAGATGTGCGCGAGGGATGTGTGCAAAGGATGGACGCGAGAGAATCTACTAGCAGTCAATCTGAAAAGAGCCCGCTACACATCCTCGCTCCGCTCATCTACGCACTGATCCAGATCCTCGCTACGCATCCTCGCACCGCTCATCTACCTCGCATCGCACATCTTTGGTGGAATCGCAGCCTTATAGTTAGAGGATTAGCGGAATAAAAAAAATTGATATGTCGAGCAGGTGGTGTGAAAATGTTTTTTTGCAAAATGAATGTTAAAAAAATGTTGGCTCACTTTTGCTTTATTAGTATGGCGCTTGCTGCGTGACGCCCAGCGCCCATATTTGAATAAAGCTCGAATTTTTCTAGAGGATATTACTACGTGACGAAAACCTAAGACCAATAGTGGTTTTTTAATAATCATTAAATCAGATCGGGATAAATTTTAGATATTTGGGTAGAGATCCCTAAACTTGTCTTTTCTAATTAAAATCATACCCCCGCCGCTTACGAGAATTTTTTATTTTTATTTTGGTGGACATTTAGACCTTTGGTAGAATGATGGCGGTTTGGTTACCACAAAAAAGTAAATATGCTCTAACATTAAAAAAAACAATCAATCAATCAAACTGACCGATCAAAATTGACAGCAACTTAGAACAAAATTGCACAATTTGCACATGCACCGCTGCACACACCATTTACTGACGAAGACATTAGCAGAGTTGTGTCAAAATATTTTTTTTTAGCTTTGCATTTCTTGTTTTGCCAAATGTTTTTTTGTGGGATGTTACCACTAAAGAAGAACATTTAAAAAAACGGAGGGCTCTAAAAATATGATTTAATTGTTTATTAATTGTCAACACAAGTTGTTGACAATTATTGTTGTATAAACAAGTATAGTATGTCATAACAATTATATTAACAATTTATCAGATAAGAATTCGTCCACCGAATAGTAACATTTAAATAATAATAATTGCTTAAGCTTTTTATGAAAAATTGTGTCCTTAGGTTCATTTTTAATAATAGTAGGAATTTTATTATAAATCTTAACTAATCTAAAGTCAGGGCTTTTATCGAGTGCTTTCAGTTTCTTTAGTGGTAGAATTAATTGGTCTTTATTTCGCCTGTTATAATTAGTGTTACTGTGTGTTAGTTTAGTCTTGTTTGGAAAAAAAGAAATGTCTATATTTCCTCACGAAGAGGGACATTTGCAATATATAGATACAGGGTAATGTTAATAATTTATTTTCCTTGAAGTGAGCTCTGCAACTTTCTCTTTTCTTAATATTGCCTAGTATGCGGATTAGTTTTTTTGTTTTATAAATAGATCATTGAAATTAACGCTATCGCCCCATAGGACAATGGAATAATTGAACCACGAGAACGCATTTGCATAATATGCTGAGAGGGCAGTTTCGTAGTTTGTATTACATTTTATAATACTCAGAGCATATGTGAACCTAGCAAGTTTTGTTTTTAACGCTTCCACGTATTTTTTCCAATTGAGATGTGTATCTAGTGTCAGCCCTAACAGTTTAAATTCACTAGTTTCCTCTATTTTTAGAACATTGGTCAAATTCTTTAGATTCAGAGGCGTTCTCTGATATGTCTTAAATTGTACAATTTTAGTTTTATTCAAGTTTATTTCCAGATTGTGGTCGCTAATGGGGGGTTTACACGGGTGACTAAAGCCGCACGATTTTTGCCGCGCGGCGTAAATCGACCGTCTAAATGGCAATTCGACTAGATCGCAAGTGACTAAAGCCGCAAGCCCCAAAGTTGGGTAGCATCCGACTTTGGCCGCGCGGCAACCGGCCGCATGCGACTGGTGACTAAAATCGACCGTGTAAACGATCAGTTGCAGGCGATCGCCCGCCGCATGAAGGTGTTTCGCGCACGCACGTGTATTTATTTACTACAGCTTTTCTGTGTACATGTATCGTAACAACCATGAATAAAAATAACACCATACAGTTTTTGGAATGCTATGAAATGCATCCATGCTTATGGAACCCAAGAGAACAAGATTACAGGAACAATAATGTACGTTTAGCGGCTCTTAAATCTATTATTCAAGAAATGCGTTTGTCCATAACAGTTGAAGAGCTTAAATTGAAGATAAAAAATATACGAACCACGTATAATAGAGAGGCCAGTAAGGTAGCAAAGTCAAAGAAGAGTGGCGCGGGAAAGGATGATATATACAGACCTCAATTAATTTGGTTTTCTGTAGCTGACCGCTTTTTAAAGCCAGTGATAGAAGGAAGAAACAGTAAAGATAACATTGTAAGTCTTATTATTATTTATTAAATAGTTATTCTTGTTCGCATATTATAAATTATAATAGGTAAATCGTGAACAGAGCCATTTTTATAATATTACTTAAATAAACATACAATATTTACGCAATCATTCTATCTTGCCATGAAACTTTTCCTGGTCCGACAAAATAGTCAGCATATCTATCGCGCAGATCTTTTGCATTTCGTGAATAGTTGTTAGAAGATAGCGGTGTCATTAATTCGTCTACTCCTGCCGTAGGAATGCTTCTCCAACTTCCGTTTCTGATTGTCCCTGAACTGAAGTCTTCTCCGTCTACTAATTCGGGAGTATTCATGTATATGAGATTAGTCCGAAGCCAGTTATGAAGCGCACAGGTCGCTTTAATAATAGAATCAGTTTTATCCAATGAAACAGATATAGGTTTTCTGTATACTCTGAATCGTGAAGCCATTATGCCAAAGGCATTCTCTACGATTCGGCGTGCTCTTGATAGTCTGTAATTAAAGATTTTTTGTTTGTGTTCCAAACCTTCATGTCTTGAATACGGTTTCATTAAATAGGTTGCCAAAGGGAAAGCATCATCACCAACGAAAACTGCCTTATTAGGTAGTTTCAAATTATTTCTTTCAAGAGCACTATAGAACTTTGTTTTTTTCCAAATATGCGAATCATTCATGCGTCCATTAGTTCCGAAATCTATATATATGAAACGGTAATGTGCATCCACTATAGCAAACAACACCACACTATAAGTGCCTTTGTAATTATAATAGTCTGATGCTCCGTGTGGTGGATTTTCGATTAATACGTGTTTCCCGTCAATAGCCCCACAGCAAAAAGGAAATTGCCAGCGATCTAAAAAATCCTTTTGTATTTTCTTCCATTGATCTGTGGTGGATGGCACCTAAAAGAAATAAACTTATATTAGTGTATGGTTACAGGGAAAAGATTCAGCGGTGAACACAAACAGCGACGCGTCTTCATATTTTGATGAATTGGAACAAGAAGATAATATTGCGCCCTTACAAAAGAAAAAAAAATTGTCTCCAAAGAAAAAGGCGGAGCGTGCTCTAATGGACGCACCTAAAATTGACCCACCTGTTTTACAAGCAGTTAATAGATTAGAAACTTTGGCTCAAACTATCCGTCAAGATGAATTTGATACATTCGGAGTACATGTGGCAAGCCAATTACGTAGTTTGCCATTAAGAAATGCTATTGTTTGTCAAAATTTCATCAATAATTATTTGTCACAAGAAAGACTGAAAACCTTAAATACACAACATTTTCCAATTGCTAGACCTACGAGTTCACTCTCAGAGTATACACGCTATACTTCGACTCCAGAAGCCGAAGCTACTACTTCCCGAAACCAAGCTTTTCAAAACCAGCGTGAAACTTCGACTCCCGAAGCTTCCACTTCTAGAAGGCACCTCGATTATGAAGAAGACTATTTTGCCAGCTGTTTACTTACACAAGAAAATACTGGGCAACAATACGGAGTGAACGACGATATTCTATCTCAAGCTGTTAGGTCATGCTTAGATGAAAACACAATGGAAAATTTATAAATAAATCGTTTATAATTAATTACTAGTTTCACTTACCATAATGAACTCCTGTAAAACATTGTATATAGCATCCAAAACATCCTTCAAAAACAAGGAAATTGTGCATTCTGGAACTCTAAATGACTCTGCAAGACTTGAATAGTTATCACCGGTAGCCAAGAACTTCAGGGTTATTTCTAATTTAATTTTCGGAGAAAGTGCTACTCGCATATTGGTATCGCATTTTTGTATAAGCGGAGTAACCTTATGTAGTAACGTATTAAACTGATCAGTAGTCATTCTTAATCGTTTTTTAAAATAATCAGGATCTTCTAAACTCCACTCAACCAATAAAGTATCCGAAGCACCCAAGTCCTTACGTCGAGAAATCCATCCACGTACCCAAACTTTACGTTTTCTTCTTTCCTTTTGTTTTTTCTTTACTCTTTGTTCTTTAAGCAATTGTTGAATAATTGTATAATTAATTATTTCAATTCCGGCACAAACGGCTATTCTGCTCAACATTTTCGATGGAAATGACAGAGCCGCATGCGATTTTAGTAACCAGTGTAAATGGGCTAGCGATGCGGCTTGGTGAGGCAATTAGTGAAGCGACTCGCCGCACGGCGAAAATCGACCCGTGTAAACCCCCCATTAGCCACTGTTTGGTTGTTTCAAAAGTAGATTTTATAAATTCAATGTCAATGTTGACAGAACTTCCAAACAGTAGGGACACGTCATCTGCAAACAAAACACACTCAGTATTTATAGCACTAGGTAGGTTATTTATATAAAGCAAAAATAATAAACACCCGAGAACGCTCCCTTGGGGGATTGAATTATTAACAATTTTCAAGTCCGAGTCCATTTTACTCAGCTCGTTTGTTTCATCGTTGAAATATTCTATTTGCACATATTGACTTCTATTTTTTAAGTATGACTGGAACCAGCTGAAAGCCGGTCCGTTTATTCCAGCGTCGTAAATTTTTTGCAACAGTATTTTATGGGAAACTTTGTCATATGCTTTAGTCATGTCTAAAAAGAGGCCTATGGCGTATTTTTTATTATTTATGCATTTGTATATTTCTTGTACATACTTGTAGATAGCTAGAGTGGTGGAACATTTTTTTCGAAAACCGTATTGATTTGTGTCGAACAAATCATATTTTTCTAAAAAACAATATACGCGATTCGACATAGCTTTTTCAAAAATCTTCGACACCGTCGGTAGCAGTGCTATGGGTCTATAACTACTGGGATTCTCCGCATTCCCATTTTTCAGTTTTACGTTTATTATTTTCGTATGTTCCAAATCAGTACCGTATTGGGGGGTTGGTAAGATTTTATTCGGAATAAAAACCAACCTCCACACAAAAAGTGGACATCACCTTTATCCGCACTACACAAAGGTTAGCTGGTAGAGAATGCTTCCTAGCATTAAGTTAGCCTATGTACATGTTTTGTTTTTTGCAATAAAGATTATTCTATTCTATTCAATAAATGCCAATTCACCCATATTGACTATGAGAACTCGCTTCGCTTGTTCAATAATGGAGAGCCAAGCGAGGTGCTTGAAACCCTTCAAAGCTTTTTACCCCCACTTCACTTGTTTTAAGTAACAAGTGGTTGTTTTATGTCCGGTTTTAGAATAGAGCCCTCCATCTCCTCCCGTGGATGTCGTAATAGCTGACTAAGGGATTACATCAGGGGATGGGCAGCAGCCTCCATACCTATTCTATGAATACTGTGATCACCAATCCGCCATATCCAAGCGTGGTGATTATGGCTATAAAGCCGCGTGGCATGATGTTACTCTGCCCCTCGACTGCTAAAATGGAAATTTGCAATAACAATAATAACTAGTGGTTCGCCCCGAACTGAGACCTCGCGATAACACCTTTATCAGCCCGACTACTTAACGAAGTAATTTCCATTTTTAACCGACTTCCCAAAAAAGGAGGAGGTTCTCAATTCGGTTGTTTTTTTTTTTTTTTTTTTTTTTTTTTTTTAATGTTTGTTACCGCATATCTCCGGCGTTTGTGAACCGATTTGGAAAATTCATTTTTTATTTGAATAGATATGCTTCCAGATTGGTCCCATTTTTTTCAGAATCCAGTTCTGATGATGGGATCCATGAGGAATTGAGGGAACTCCTCAAATATTGTAGGCATACATATGGCGATTTTGATATTTTCAGCAAGACACCAAGCATTTGCATTCAGAAAGTATAATAAACCTTTCACCACTATGGTTCTTTCATAAAAAAAAATTCATCAAAAATTATTTAGTCGAGTACAATGGCGGAAGTCGGTTTTTTAAATGAAAAGTTATTCTATTATTATTTTTGTAAATATTCACCTCCAGGTCTACCAGTACAGTAAAGGATCTATCAGTAACAACTCTAATTCCCTACACATCATCGAAATAACCTTTGAATAGGGCTAAGCAACGGGGCGTAATGCTACATACCTATATCAAGTACCTGACGAATTTATTGATAACGTCCTTTTGACGAAAACATTAGAACTCCAGCGTCATTCAAATTCCTAGAAATGGGAGGTCAACAATGGATGTTATATTGGTTTCTGTTTTATGGAGTACAAGTTTCTATTTTCTTCAGTTTTAGACTTTTCCCTGTAGTTGTGACACAATAGCCACAAGCATGCCAAATTTCAGCATTGTGGGATTGCTGGAAGTACCCTAGAATTTTTGATTTTTAAGTTTTTTATTTTCCCTAATATCTCAAAAAATACTAAGGCTAAATACTTATTAAAAACAGTTTTGAAATGTCCAAGCAAAGCGCTTTCATTAGATCATTAGATCATTCACCCCACTTGATCTGACTGTCACACTTTTATTTTTTTTACCCCCTCTTGGACCCCAATATCTCAGCAACCCCCAGACCGATATAGCTCATAACCTTACCTACAAATTGTACCAATACTATCTACCCCCATACAAAATTTCATGAAGATCGGATTAACGGTTTAGAAGTTTTCATCGGACAAACATACATACATACATACAAACGCCGATTCTTCCAACTTGACTCAGAGAACTCGCTTCGCTCGTTCAATAATAATTAATCTTTATTTGCATAAATGTGGTAGGTACGTACAAAGTTCTTATGTTTAGTATAAGGTAGTTCACATTTCCCATGTCTGGGATACAAATATTAAGGTGAAACGTTTCGCTAGTGGCGCGAAATTCAAATTTTATTGTGTTTTTTGCACATTACAGCTTATCAACATTTCTTGAGATAGCGTACACTTGTTTTGCGGGAATCAGGAGGCCTAACACACATAACATAACATGAACCAAAATAACACTATACAAAACATTCATTGGCATTCGTAGCTAAAATATTGATATTTATTAGATACTTTAAATTAAAATATGTGTGTTAGGCCTCCTGATTTCCGCAAAACCAGTGTACGCTATCTAAAGAAGTGTTGATAAGCTGTAATGTGCAAAAAAAACAATAAAATTTGAATTTCGCGCCACTTGCGAAACGTTTAACCTTTAAGGACATAACGACGGGGCATTGTTTGATAATTATCTATCCCACTTGACATTGGCAAAATTGAGAAAATCCTAAAGGTGCGTACGGATAGCGCGTACACTGGTACGCGTAGTCAGTTTACGCGTGTCCGGAACGTCATGTCCATACTTGTAGCTACGCGTACACTCTTGGCGAACGCGTACCGCGCGAGCCGCCGTCTGTCGGTTTATGGTCGCGCGTTAAAGAGGACGCACACGACTGGGTACGCTATATTTGAACGGCAAAATTAATAGACAAGCGTGTTCTTCGAGTTTCAATAATGAAAATATTATCAGATTGATAATATCGGAGCGCTCTGGATCGATCGACCTCGCGTACAGGTTCGCGGCGGTCCGTACAGGAGTACGCGTGGACAGTGTTTCCCAACTACGCGTAACACAGGAACGCGCTATCCGTACGCAGCTTAAGGTTTAAAAATGATTATGAATATGCGGGTAATAGTTTCATAATTGTTTTTTCAGTTGCACATCGGCATCCCCGCCGGATGCCGATGTGAGACTGAAAAAAACAGTGACGCGTGTGTCATCTGCTCCAAAGCGTTCCTACATAGCGCGTCACTTCGCGAGCACGAGCGCGGCGTGCACCAACACAACAGGCGCGTGGGGGGCCAAGCGCGCGGCACACCACGCGCCGAACGAAAGCACGTGCACTAACACATAAATGGTCATGACGACCTCCGTGGCGCGGCGGTCGAGTAGCCTGCTGAGATGCGAGAGGTTGCGGGTTCGATTCCTGCTGCGGGATAAATGGTTGTTTGATCTGAAAAAAATTGTTGCGGGTCTGGGTGTTATGGTACCACGGTAAGTGTAGTTACTGATACCCACGACACAGGGTGTCCTAGTGTGGGATCATGACTACGTATGTGACTGTTGTGTGTTATGGTTATGTTAAATATAATATATACTTAGTTACAATTGTTTTTTTTATTTTGAAGCGAATATGCTTGTTTTTCGTTACGATTACGGAGAAAAATTAATATAACATATGTATCTTTTTCTATGTTTTTATTGTTATCTTATCTTTTTTGATTTTATTGGGTTTTGTCTAGCAAAAAATTCTACCTATATTTTTCGCCCAAAATTACTAACCTACTACCTAAATGTGTTTTTCACACGCTCGACCATGTCCAATTACAAATCATGCACCCTCAACGTAAAGTATAGCATTGTCTCTCTAGGGATATAAAGTTGTATGAAACTCCCTAGGGAATAAAGTGATTTGAATTTGGAACGTCAAATTCGTATGGAGACTCGTGGAAAACTAAGTAAAAAAAATGACCATATGGCATTGTAAAGAGGTTTGTTCAAAAATCAAACTGGCCACCAAAAGCAGAACTCGAAAAAAAAAAAAAAGGTGCGTTTACAAAGCATGTGAAACAAAAGAATCTGTTGTTTCACATTCAATTTTTTATCAAATATTTTCAGTAAATTTCAATATTCATGTTGATAAAAAATTACAAACGATAGAGATTCTACTAATATTCTGTTTATCAAAACAGACGCTTTAGTTAGAGATTATTGATAATCTACTAAGTACCGCAAAAATCAAAACAAGCCCCTTTTTATTGTCTCGCAGAAGGTGTGAAAAGTAGAGTATGCTCCTCTGGAATACAGCTTGTCTTCGTCTTGGGCAGCTTGAACCCCGCGACATAAGACACTGCTTAGTGCATAATCTACTATTTTTTGATCTGGTACCTTTGTTCACAAAAAATATGATAAGATTAAAAATCAAGGTTTAGGTTACGGTATTAATATACAGGGTGTTTTTTTGAAATGGGACAGTATGGGGATAATCCGAATCCATAAGAGATACGGGAAAACTGTCTTTGGAATCATCATTTTGTATGAAAACGATTTTGGCATAGTTATTTTTTTGGTCAAGTTCTCCATAAAAATGAGTTGTTTTGATCAATTTTTTTTAATGCGTTTCGACTCAGTTTCTTGTAAGGATTGTTTCATTGTATCGGAAGAAAAAAATCTGAGCAGTAGAACAGTAGAAGTTAGTCAAATTTAATAAAATGTTTTCTCATACAATTTGTAAGCAATCTGGTACCTACGTTAATAAAGCTATCGCAATAAATTGTCAAAATGGCATCCCTCTTGCTGTTTCCTGGTACGGGCACGTTTCAGAAAACCTCTAGTGGCCTATTAAACATAGATGATTACGCGCAGGTTCAGATTTGATTGATTAGCTTCGAAAGACAAATTATTTTTCCCCAATACACAGTGACAAAGAAAGGACAACGGAATAGTGGTAGGAGCTCACGTGCTCGTGTCTGCTGGAGCCAATATTTCCAAAATATGGTGTATAAATTGTGCTTACAGCACTGCCGGCACTCACACACAAGGGCAACACAATTCTTCACAATCCACAACAATTTTTAGGACACAAAGTTCAGTATTTTCGAGTTTATGAATTTTTATACGTATCTCAGTAATTTTGCGCGCGCGAGTCGATTCGCCATTTTTTAACATCTTCTTTGGCCGCCGCCGCAGTCGCGGCGCGCGCGATGGTCCGCGATGATCGGTTATAGGAAGAGACAGGTGATTGGAGTTGCACAAGTGCGAGGGAAAGGAGTATTGTCACTGTGTATTCCCTCCTAATAAGTCAACAAATTAGCCTATCCAATAGATGTTCTTTATCAAAATTTTACTTAGGTACTTCTACAGCTCTGATTTTTCTCATTTCGCGAGACCATCAGAGCAGTAGAACAACATTCATCACACATCTCATAAGAAAACTGTAGCTTTTTTCGTACCACTAGCACATTTACCTGCTAATTTCATACCAAAGGTTTCCTCAACATACAATTCGAGGTTTTTCAAATGTCCAGGGATGGGATTGGGATGAATTTATAAATTATTTCAATAAACAATGGAGGTTAGCATTCATACTGAATATTATTCACATTTAAACAAAATAATGAAAAAGAAATAAAAAAGAAAGTAATGAAAATGAAAGCGTTTTTATTTTATAGTTGTAAAATATTTTGAATATAGCTGTGCAGTGTGCTCCTAAATAAATATCTTTTTCCTAAAGTTTAACACCGACCGTAAAATTTTGTGTTGACTACATTTTGTAGGCCACTTGCAATTAAAAGATTGATTATGGAACATAGTTATCAATTTGGTCGCATCTAGCAAATAGAGGCATTACGCGATCTAATGTATGGTAGTTTCAAAACGTTGGCTTTGTGCTACAGATTACTTGTAACTATTAAATAGTCAACAAATGGCGATAGTAGGTATCGTGCTACGAGATCATCATGACTAATAGCCACAACTAATAGATAATAGCTTAGTACGCGTGCACCACAGAAAATACATCGCTTCTGACCAGTGACGGATTAACCCTTAATCAAATTAAGCAATTGCCTAGGGCATCACGTCTGGGGGGCACCAGAAGAAGCATAAAAAAAATCCATCCTTAGTCCAAAAAGATAAATCCAAATTGATGACTATGAAGAAGTATCACCTGTGATAGCTAAAACAGCTTTTGTCTTGTTTTGACGTATGTCGTTTAACTTAAGAGAACGAAACAACAGCTATTTTAACTAAAATAGGTTTAAAAAATCGACCATGTGCGAGTCGGACTCGCGCACAATGGGTTCCGTACCATTATCTATAAAAATGCCAAAAAAATCACGTTTGTTGTATGAGAAAAATATTTTATTCTTTTTTTTTATTATTTGTTGTTGTAGCGGCAATATAAATACATCATCAGTATAACATTGCGTTAATTAACCGATAAGTTAATTGGTCTAGTGGTTACTTTGTTAGCCTGCTTGTAGGAGAACCCTCTCCACGCGAGTCCGACTCGCACTTGACCGATTTTTATTTTATTTTGGGCACGCACATCAGATTAGGTACAAATTATTCATGTTATTCATATCTTGAAAGGACACAAGATTTTACCAAAGTAAAGCTGGGTCTGCTGCGCCAAATTTTCTAACAAAAAATGTTCAAAACATGTTATTGTTTGTAAAACACCAAAACATCGCGCAGCAGACCCGGCTCAACGAACACAGAGGCTTTTGATAACATTGACTACCTACATTGATTTATAACTTTACCGTGATGATTACTTGATTACTGAGGTTTTTCACCAGTGTGAATGAGCATGTGACTTATCAAAGAATGTTTCTGAGTGAATGCCTTACCACAACTGTTGCAGACGTAAGGCTTTTCACCAGTGTAAATGAGCATGTGACGTTTCAGCAGACTTTTAAGAGCGAATACCTTGTCACATCTGTTGCAGGCGTAAGGCTTTTCACCAGTGTGAATATACAGATGTTTTGTCAAATTACATTTCCAAGTGAATGCCTTGTCACATCTGTTGCATGCGTAAGGCTTTTCACCAGTGTGAATGAGCATGTGACTTTTCAACCGACTTTTAAGAGCGAATACCTTGTCACATCTGTTGCAGGTGTAAGGCTTTTCACCAGTGTGAATGAGCATGTGGGATATCAAAGAAATCTTATGATTGAATGCCTTGTCACATCTGTTGCAGGCGTAAGGCTTTTCACCAGTGTGAATGAGCATGTGACTTTTCAACTGACCTTTAAGAGTGAATGCCTTGTCACATATGTTGCAGGCGTAAGGCTTTTCACCAGTGTGAATGAGCATGTGCCTTTTCAACCGACTTTTAAGAGCGAATACCTTGTCACATCTGTTGCAGGCGTAAGGCTTTTCACCAGTGTGAATGAGCATGTGACTTTTCAACTGACCTTTAAGAGTGAATGCCTTGTCACATCTGTTGCATGCGTAAGGCTTTTCACCAGTGTGAATGAGCATGTGACTTTTCAACCGACTTTTAAGAGCGAATGCCTTGTCACATCTGTTGCAGGCGTAAGGCTTTTGACTTCTGTGAGTCGTCAAATGTTTCACCAGGGAATTCTTCCTGGTAAAGCTTTTGTTGCACAAATCACAATAGAAATCCAAATCCGTGTTGTTAATGTCACTGCCACTTTTGATTGACTGTTCCATAATATTTAGACTATCACTTATTTCAAAATCATCTACAACTGCACTCTCCTCTGTTTCCATCATTGCATCGTTTTCTGCTGTTCTTTCTTCTTTCACAACTACTTTTTCTTCCTTAACGGTCACTTTAGTAGGTCCGCTGTTTGAGTTATCATTTATGGACATGCATTGCGTAGGAGTCGCTGCCATATTATGAATTTTGAATGTTGTGTGTGTCACCTGAAACCAAAAACATGTACGAGCTAAAACAATTTTAACAAAAATTGGCTAATATTGTTATCCTACTAGGTATATTCTACTATTCAAATGAATGCGATAATTTGTAAGGATGGATGGATGGATGTTTGTTACTCTTTGACACAAAAACCACACAACGGATTTTGATGAAACTTTATAGTATTATAACTTACTGTAGCCCGCGACTTCGTCGTCTTGGAAGGAGATAATGTGGCCACAGCTGAAACCCTACAACCCCTATAAAACCCTACCAACACTAACAAACCCCTACCAACTCCATAACCCCTACAACCCCTAAAACCCCCTACAAACACGTAAACCCCCTAAAAAGCCTTACAAACCCTTACATACTCCTACAACCACTACAATCTAAAACCCCCTACAAACACATACAACCCCTACAAACCCTAAAACTATTATTCTGTAACTAAAAAACCTCACACTTCCATTTATCTTTCTCCCCAAAATTTTGAAATTAGCCTAAATGTTATTCTGGACTTATATAAATAGATCTGTGAACATTCCATTAAAATCCGTTCAGTAGTTTTTACGGAGGGTTCCCAACGAGTAACACCCAAACGAGTAACACTGTTACTCGTTGGGATTTTTTTTCCTATCGAGTAACAGTGTAACTCGATGGGATACAAATTAAAAGAAGTATTCCCAACGAGTTACACCCAGTGTAACACTGTTACTCGATAGGACAAAAACATCCCAACGAGTAACAGTGCTACGAATTACGACATTTTATTTTAGTTCGGTTATAAAAATATACGTAGGCTATTTAGTTGAAAGTGCCACACTTCGTTGCTATACATTATCTTTGTTAGTCCATTTTTTATTTTTGTCCATACACTATCAACGCCAAAATATGGCATCTTTTGAACATTCAACATATTTTATTAGCCTGATTGAAAAAAATTATATTCACTGCTAGTTCAATCTCTAGTCCTTCAAATATGTTCAATAATCAAACAGCAATGGAAGGATAAATCTTAGTGAAACAACACAATCGTGCAGTTTGTAATTTTTATGTAGACAACACTGCACTATAAGATATTGCACAGAATTGCAGCAGCTGCAGAGATAAGCATTTTGCAAAGTGTTTCCAACATGCTTGAGTTGTATTACTGGTGAAGTATGCAATGAATATGATATAATAATAATACAATATATGAATATAATATTATATATATGAATACTGCTCTATATATTTTGGCTGTACAAACCGAACAGATAGAAAAACCCGGTAATAAACTTTCAATCTTTGTCTTGTATGACTTTATCCCCACAGCATAGGACAACTCAGGAGTAAGCGCAAGCCCATTCTAACTATACTCTTTCTACGGTGAATCACACCAAGCGGCTTAATCTACGTTTGGCACTCGTACTTTTTTTATGGTGAGAATGACGAGCACTCCTAGCGTACTTTTTGGGCAACTCTGTATTGCAATATAAAAAAACACATATCAACTCTTGATTCTGTAGTCGGGAGAACAAGTGCAATTCTAAGACAAGGCCTGCAGTTCAGAAAATTTACAATAGTGTTGCCAATGTCATAAGATATTTGGTGAAGTTTCCTCTGATGGTGAAATATGGTTACCTCATGTCCAGAAATGAAAGTAGGTGCTGGCAACACTTTTGTGCAGTCAGGTTATCAGTGTGAGTCAGTGCACAGGGCACACAATAACGTACCACCGCAACAAAAATGGCGTTATCCAGTTCATTTCAACAAAACAAATTTGTATACGTGAAAAAAAATGGAGGTAGTGTTCTTCTTCGAGGAAGACATCAGTATTACGCCCGAAAAAAACACGACAGTGGGTTGGAAGTGTGGGTTTGTGTAAAAAGAAACATTTGCAACTGACTGTTTCGAGTCAAACTAAGTAACTAATTATTATGTGCTAATAGTGTTATACTATAAAAAAAAAATTTTTGACTCAATATAGGCACACAGTGCGATTTGGAGAGCTCTACAAGAAGCTCAAATCAACAATATCTGTATTGAAATTATCAAAAATATCTATGGAAATTGCAGAAGTAGGGTGAAACTTGAAACACCAGGAAAATACATTAGAAAAGAAAGAGGCGTATGACAAGGAGACCCCCTTTCTCCGACTCTATTTGTAACCGTGCTTCAATCAATACTGAGAGACCTTTGTTGGAATGGCATGGGAATTAGTATAGATGGAAAAAATCTTACTTATCTAGCATTTGCAGATGATATTGTTTTACTATCAAGCAACACACATAATCTTCAGTACATGTTAACGACTCTACAAGAAGCCAGTAAAACAACAGGACTAGAAATGAACCTGCAAAAAACACAAGTCATGACCAACGACGAAATGAAAACGCTTTACATAAATAACATACAGCTAGAATACGTGCAAGAATACATTTACCTTGGAAAACAAGTTTCATTCAAACCCAACAACAACATAGAAGAGATCGAAAGGAGGATAACTAAAACATGGAACATATTCTAGGCTTACAAGAGCTGCTAAAGGGACCACTGTCATTAAAGTTAAAGAAGAAAGTTGTGGATTATTGCCTGTTACCAACGCTTACTTATGGGAGCCAAACATGGACATACACAGTGGAAGCAAAAAATAAAATAAAAAGATGCCAGAGAGCAATAGAGCGTAGTATACTAAGAATAAGACTGATATAAAAAATAAAACACACAGAAATCCGTAATAAAACTAAATTTATAGATGCTCTAGAACATGCACTAAAACTAAAATGGCAGTGGGCAGGACACACGGCAAGAATGAATAAAGGAAAGTGGGCCAATAAGGTAACCATCTGGAAGAGTAGGTAGACCACTTGCTCGATGGTCAGATGATATACTAAAGGTTTCGAATACCCCAAACTGGGCAGAACTAGCAGATGACCGCGAGCAATGGAAGGAGCTGGAGGAGGCCTTTACCCGTGAGGGGTCCTAGTTATAATCTTCAGTACAAAAAAAAAATGTAAAACACATATCTAACTATGGAATAAATAGGCTGAAATTGGCCAGTAAAGATGGGCATAGACAAATTAGTTCCTAAAAAAACTATGTAACAGCTTAACGCCTAACTTTGAAGTTAGGCGTTTAGTTGCGGTGGGCAAGTAGCCGGCTGAGATGCGAGAGAATGCGGTTTTAATTCCCGCTGCGGAACAAATGTTTGTATGCTCTGCAAATATTTGTTCTGGTTCTGGGTGTTATGGTACCATGGTACTCGTAGTTCCTGATACCCACGACACAGGGAATCCTAGTGTGGGATTAGGTTGACTACGTATGTGACTGTTGGGTGTTATGTTATGTTACACTGGTACCAATCACCCCGGTATTTGCCTGATTTAGTCTAGTGACCAATCCAAAACATTTCTTGCTGAGTGTTCAGCAGCGCGGCCTGTCTCTTTCGCATGCACCATTCGCTAAGTTAAATTTAGTTGGTCAATAAATGCACATAATATTAATTGTCAATAACTGGATTTTTATTTCCTTGTGTTTTATGATAATGTGGAATGTGGTTATTATAAAGTCAAAAAAATTAAACTTAAATTTTAGAGCACAATTAATGTAAAACTGTAATAGATACAAAAGTATGATTTTAAAGAGGAATTAAAAGTTACAAATGTTATTCGACACTTCGATGTTTATTTTATTAAGTTGATTGTTTTATTTTTAAATAAAAAGCAGTGATCAGCCATTAATTAAAGTGTTTTTTTTATTTTCAGCTTCACCCAGACAAATATCTTAGTGTCACTCGTTGGGAATTTTTGTCCTATCGAGTAACACTGTTACTCGTTGGGATTTTTTTTTCTAGAAATATTCCCAACGAGTAACACCACTCCCAGGGTGTTACTCGTTGGGACAAAAATTCCCAACGAGTAACAGTGTTACTCGTTTGGGTGTTACTCGTTGGGAACCCTCCGTTTTTACGTAATGCGCGTTCAAACAAACAGACATACAAGAAATTAAAAAAAGGTTTCATATGTCCAGTTATTATGTTAAGTCGCCCTAATCTTGTGTTTACGATTTTACTATTTTTATTATTTGTACAGATACATCAACCTAACATACTATTATTTATAAAATATATAATGAAAGTACCACGCGCGTGACAGCCACAGCTATACGTAGCATATAAGTAGATATAGATGTATAGCTATAATGGGATAATGTAAACTAACCCTAGAGTAAGCGAGTTATGTAAGTTAGGGCGGACAGTCTGAATACAGAGTCAGTACCGATAGCTCGTTGTTTTAATTAATAAACGAAATCCCCTTCTATCATCAGAAGTGGGATTCGCATAATTACAAGAACCTACCCCTACAAATAATGAGTAATAAAAGTGCGAAAAATAAAAATAAAAGTGGACAATTTAAAAAAAAAAACTAAGTGAGGGGAATATGAACAGACTATGAGTGATACTGAGAGTGAACTTTTAACCAGTGACATAAGTGCTAACAGTAGCACTAGTAAAGCTATAGCATTGCCTACTTTTGACCCAAGTGTTGGTTCAATTGAAGCCAAGGAATGGAGTGCAGAAGTAGATGCCCTTGCTTTCAAGCACAAATGGGACGATGTGGAAACTATTGCTCGATGTGTACCATTTTTATCTGGATCAGCACGTGAGTTATACGAAGAATAGACACCAGTAAAGAGAACCTGGCCAGCTTTGAAGGACGATCTTCAGATGACATTTCCAAAGTGTCGTGATCTTTTTCGTGACTTTAAAAAGGCGGCTAAGATGACTAGTGAACAGTACTCTACTGTTTCTATTTATGCGGCAAAGAAATATAGAATATTGAAGCAATTACGACTACAACTCCGTGAGACCGAAATATTGGAATTAATAACCGGAGGTATTACAGATCCGCATGCAAAATCAATTGCCAGTAGCACAGAAACCGTGAGTGGGTTATTTGAAAAATTATCTCGATACATTCCAATCTCATCAAATTACCCAAAATCTTCTTCATCTACTGATAACATTGAAATTGACAGAGAGTCATTACCATCTTCATTAAAGAAACCAAGACTGATTACCGAACAGACGCGTTGCCACCGCTGTAATCGAATAGGTCATCTGCAACGTGATTGTCGTGCTAATGTATTCAACTTGGCAAAAAATATACCAACTATCCCGATGGGCGAAAATGATACACCTACAAACAGGAAGTATCTAAAACAAAACAAATGTACATTCTGCTTCAAGACTGGACACCTGGCAGAGGACTGTTGGACGAAACAGAGAGTTGACAAAGGATAAATACGGTCAGGCAAAGATATACCTACCTAAATAGAAATGGCTGGGTATGTACAACAGCTATTATTATTAATGGAAAGAACATACAAAATGTTAATTGACAGCGGAGCATCCTGTTCTCTCAGCAGGGAAACAACAGCTCGACCAGTTGGTGCCAATCGCCAATTTTTCCTTACTTCATTTATTTGCGGTCTATCAGACGAAATACCTATTTCATATGAAAAAGTAATCTTACTAGAAGATTTTGCTTTGGAAACTACGTTTCACATTGTTCAAGACAAAGAGAATCTGTATGACGCAGTAGTGAGCAGAGACATTATAACTTCAACCGATATTATGTTCATAACTTCCTGCGAAGGTACTTCAATCGTCGTTAGTCTCAGCCCCGAAATGTGAGATTGTTTATAATTTGGAGGACGTTATAAAAAGTTGTGTGACTCAAGCCCCTAAAGAAGTCCAAGCTCAGTTATGAGAACTATTTATAAAGTACTTTGGGCTTATCGCTACGAAGCATAAAGTCCGAGAAATCAAAACAGTCACTATGGAAATTAGAACCACGATTTGTGAACCCATTGTTTATCACCTGTACTGTTTGTCGGCGTCTGAACGTACTAAAGTATGATAAACAATAGCCGAGCTTTTAAACAATAACATAATACACGAGAGCCAAGTTCACCTTACGCATCGCCTGTAATAATTAGTAAAGAAAAAGGACTCAAGCGACAAATTGTGCGTAGATTATCGTGCACTGAATCGAGTCACTGTAAATGACAGTTATCCTTTACCACTGATTGATAACCAATTGGACAGATTGAGAAAAGCCCGATATTACACTATAGAGTAAGGTCTAGAATATTTGTACTTAGTATTGAAAATTCTAGACGATGCTGGATTTACTCTGAACCTGAAAAAGCTCAGCAAAGGAAATTCAATATTTGGGACGAGTAGTATCTCAAGACAGAATCAAGACCATGACATAACACAGAAAATATGCTAATAAATAATCAAGTGATATGGCTGGAAGTTAGACAAAAGGAAGATTTAGAAACAATGGTTCCAATGAAAAGCCTCACAAGCTCACAACAGTTCAAAGCTTTATAACCACAGCTCAGCTTGTTTGGTACCACAAAAATAATCATAACTGATAAAGTAACAAATTTGTCAAGCAGAGAAACAAAATAACTTATGAAAAGATTGGATATTGAGGTTCATTATATGTATAGCAACCGGTGCCATTATAGCAAAATGGACAAGATGAAAGATATTATGTTGCCACTTAACTTACTGGCTTGCAAAGTACCTAGATAAAAGGTCAGAATGGTCGAACATTCTATGGAAACTACAGTTAACACTTAATACAACAGTATAAAAAGCATTGGTTGCACACCAATACAGTTAGTAACAGGGATTTGTTCTGAAGTGCCCCACACAAGGCGATTAAGTGCTGACTTACCTGAACTTGAATCAGCTGTTGATGTTCATCAATTACGAGGTACACAGCAGAGGAGAGACCCAGAAGTAATGCATTGAAATAAAACAAAATTTTGATAAAATGTGAAGAACAATATGCAACTGAAAGAATGTGATATTGTTAACGTCCAAAACCAGCGAACCCGTCTAAAAAAAAATAGACCCAAGTTATAAGAGGCCGTTTATAACTGACAAGTGTTTGCCAAAAGACCGATACAAAGTGTAAAACGTACAAAAAAATGAGCATACAGACTTTACCTAAGAAGACAGAATCAGGCTTTGGAACAGAGAAGCTGGAGAAATTGTTGGAGCCGTAATAACGCAATAGTTGATAAGCTAAATAAAAACAAACTGAATGCGTGAGCGACTACTTGATAGTGCGCTAGGACCGCAGTAGAAACAAATAATCACATCAAACTAATGATAAATAAATTGCTAGCGACTAATTGATAGTGCGCTGGGACTGCATAACAAATAAGAAAAATAATAAGGTGTAGCAACTTAACAAGTGTGCAAAAATCACCAAAGTTAAAAATAGAACAGGCCCTTGAGTTTGAGAGCAAGGTCCTTACGAAATAGCGTTGCGGGTCATTGACTGCGCTAGGATCGCAAAACAAAAAAAGAATATACAATTGAAAAGTGTCTACCAAGAGACAGATATAATATTAAAAATGTTGAAAAGAAAACATTTCAAAAAGTACCAAAAGAACGAATTTGAGTGTGGCAAAGAGAGGTTTCGGAAGGTGCCGTGACAGCCCATAATATAAAGCCTATAACTGTCATAATTGACAGCTTATAATAAATAAAATAAAAAGTTGTGAGTACAATATTATAAAAAAACGCATAAGCAACTTTTCTAATAAAAAGTGTGCTGGGATTGCTAAAAAAAAGGCATAAGCCACTTTTCTAATAAAAAGTGTGCATGGATTGCTAAAAAAAAAAAGGCATAAGCAACTTTTCTAATAAAAAGTGTGCATGGATTGCTAAAAAAATGGCATAAGCCACTTTTCTAATAAAAAGTGTGCATGGATTGCAAAAAAAAAGGCATAAGCAACTTTTCTAATAAAAAGTGTGCATGGATTGCTAAAAAAATGGGCAGTGGGCCTAAACAAAAAATCAAGTGGGTGCGAGCATCTTATCTAATAATAAGAGTGCCAGGACCACAATAACAATAAGGACCACAATAAATAAATATATAAAAAAATACTTACTCGATAAGTGAGCTAGGACCGCAAAGGGTCTCAACAAGGAAGTGTTCAAAAAAATAACACAGGCCTTGTTTGAAAGCTCATATCTTATGTAATATTAAGAATAAATTATGAGCACAAAGAAAAGAGTAATAAAATTAAACAAAAACAAATTGCCAGTTGAGGGCAGAGTAATAAATGCCAATGGAGGGCATTCAAATAATAATTTGATGTGTATAATTAATATAGGTCTCATTTCAGGTCTAATGATGGTGATCTGTGGATTGCGTAGGCTTCGAGAACGAAGCCTAGGCAGGAAGGCCGTGACAGCCACAGCTATACGTAGCATATAAGTAGATATAGACAAAAATCTTTGGATATAGATGTACAGCTATAATGGGATAATGTAAACTAACCCTAGAGTAAGCGAGTTATGTAGCTCGTTGTTTTAATTAATAAACTAAATCCCCTTCTATCACGCGCGGAGCCGCAAGCAAATGCTAGTTGTTTCTAATATAACAATGATAATGATTTATTTTAACAAGCCACAATGAAAAGTAAAATATACCCAGGCAAAGGTTAAAACTAGCATACATTAAGATAAGATAATCTTTATTTGGAACAATTAACATAACAGAAACAAATGAAAAAAGATGATACCCGCAGAAGTAAATTTCTTAAAATGTGCGGCTGGCCTTCGATTGTTGCCGCTCTGGTTTGAGACGCGAGCGACGGCGGCATAATCACGTTTTTGCGGGGAGGAATGTGAAACGGGAAGTCTCGACAGCGGCGCTCAGGTTGGGTGATCAAGAGGTCAAGTGGGAGACCTCTATACGCTATCTGGGCATCAATTTTGATGGATCACTTAGGGCCGGTTTATTGATCCGTAGTAACTAACAGTCTAACCATTTGTTAGATTAACTATAGTCAACTCGTCAACTAATGGTTAAAGGGCTTTTACGTTTTTCAATGTCTATTTTAACTACAGTCAAATCTAACCATTGGTTATTATATTGCCAGTGTAATGAGAAATCATTTACTAAAAATAGCTGCAGTTTTTTGTGGGTAATATTTTTATTTGTGACAACACTGGCCATAATGAGTGAACGATACCAAATTAAATGTCTTTTTTGACAGTCTAGTGTCAAATCTGTCAAACTGTTTAGAAAGAATACAGGGGTAATGAATTAGCTGACACTCTTGCTAAAGAAGCGGTTACATCTGGTGCCCAAATGTTTATCAAAATTTTTTCTCAAGAAACTCTCCAAAAAAGTTTATCATGTTCTGAATGGTATTTAGTTTAAAGAGGTTTGTGTTAAGGTTTTGAGGTTAAGGTTTTGAGTTAACTACGGATCAATAAACCGGCCCTAAGGGCCGGTTTATTGATCCGTAGCGAAGAAGCTACGGTGAATAGCACCAGTTAGAGGCCCTTGCCCGCAGCTCAAGAAAGAGTTGCTGATGGCCCGATTCATTGAACTACCGGCGGGGCGGCAGCAGCGGGGCGCGTGACGTCACACGGTGAAACAGCAGCGCCAGGCGACGTTGAGACAAAACTGCAAGCTGACACATTCTACCGAGCGCCGCGACGAGTGTTTACGTTGCAAGTTTCAGATTTACCGCAATAGTACACCGTCAAAGTCACATAATCGGTATGCAGGTCAGCAATGGTAGGTCCTTTGAGCAGCATCAAATTTTCTTTGATCAGCTTGAGTTACTGGGTACAATCAATGCGGTCTAAATCCAAAGGTTGGATCATTTGAGGGTGGGTGGATTTAAAATTCAGAGCTTGGCGATATTTCAAACAAATAAATGTACAACAACCACCCTGCTTTCACAAAATACTCACTGTGAAAGGAAAAGAATCCTCCACCATGGGATAATATCCTCGGTGCCTTCAGCTCCGCACCCAGGTTGGATGCTGCAGACCCCTAACCAACACAATGTGACCTTGGTGATTCCAAAAAGTCAATGCCACACTTGTTGGTGAGTCCCATGTGCCCCTAACACCTATACGGATATGAACGCAGCACTAACATTTAATGTGGCCAAATACTTCATAATACGTAGAACCATTGATACAATAACCGCATCAAATTGACAATTTCATTAATACCAAGGAAATATTCACTTTAACTGGTTATTATTAATAATTCCCTGGCGGTTGTGGCTAAACTAATAAAACACAGGATTTCATTTTTTATTAATTTTAGTTAATAATTAAGTCGATTCAAAATGATCCTCGTGATTTCAATGAATAAAATTATTTTGATTTGATTGTTAGAAACCTAACAAAGCTAGTTTTTTCCTAGGTTGTTCTAAATTCATTATGCCAAAAAAAAAACGAAATACCTAGGTACCAAGTGACACTAATGCTATAAGATAAGACAATATTTATTCACAAGAAAATCACCACCCTGGCCAGACGGATTGGTGATCACAGTATTTGAGTTCACAGACAGATGCTGCTGCCCATCTCCAATGTAATCCCTTACTCAGCTTTTACAACATCCACAGGACGAGATGGAGGGGTCTTTTCTTAGGCCGGACATGTATTATGAGATGATAATTATCCGGGTTCATGTAACTAATCAATTTATCTCTCAAACCTTAGGTAGTAGCTTGTATTAATAATTCCCAATTCATCACTGCGCCCGTGACAAATTCATGACCACCTCACCTGAGGCCTTAGACAAAGTAACATTCTAATAGCGATAACGCCAGTTCAAAATGTATGGGATTGACGTTAGCTATCGATGTCACGTGGTCTATTGTATTTAATTACGACTGTAGAAATGAAATCGCTTCGAAGCGAATGCCGTTTGGATAGGCCCTCAGATCTGTAAAGGTTAAAAACACACACAATATGTAACCTACCTCGATGCCTTCGTGTAATACATGTCTAAGGATTCCATCTGATCTTTGAGCCATTTGCGAAAATCTACGGCATCTCTGCAGTTGCGAGTAACAAATGTAGCATGCTGTGCTAGGCATTCCAATTTCTGTATCGAGCTGAAACAAATGGACCATTAGCTCTAATGTTGGAACATTGAAAATGAACATTTAGGTAATCTTAGCAAAAAGAAAATTCAAACCTTTGCACTTGCTAGTTTCTCGTATATTTGTAGTAGTTGAATGTCTTCAATGCCGTGCATTCTCACATCACCAGCGAGACACAATCGGCACAAAGAAGTAGACATTCTTGAGCGGATTACCTACGCAGGAGTCAAGTAAAATTATAAGTTTTTGCCAGGTTTAGTATCGGATGATAGCATCCAAACCAATTATTGCATTGAAAATTATTATTGAATTATTTGCTTGATGATAGCATGAAAATAAACCAATTTTGGAAACAAGTGATAGCACTTGTTTCCAAAATTGGTTTATTTTCATTTATTTAACTCTTACTCGTATTAGTATTTGCGGAAAGTGTTTGTTTTTGTTTGTATAGGTTTCAGTGTTGCCAGAGCTTACTCAGCCCAGGTTGCCATTTGTAGGTTCAAATGTTTCCATCAGAGACCAAAGGTTGCCATTAGAAAAAATCTGCAAAATGAGGGGGGTTTGCAAAAATTTTGGTATTTAAGAAGTGTGAACAGACTAAATATTAGCACAAGTACCTAGGCCCGGGCCTACTGGGCCTTAGGGCAAATCCACCACTATCTATAGGTAGCTTCTTCGATTAAAACAATAAAAAGAGAACTTACGAGTAGATTTAAAAACAAAAGTATTAGAAAACCACGAAAAGAACTTTATTTGCACTGCACTGCACACAGACACACACTTTCTTCCATTTTTGTTTTAGTTTTCATAAAATTACTTTTATCTCTAGCTTCACCAAAATAGACCTTCCTTTTGCCTACTAATTATGTATGTTCATTTTTTATGTTCATTTGGGAATACAAATGCGTTCAAGATTTTGATTTTGTTCAATTCGATGCGTTCAGTTCATCTGCGAAAGATATTCGATATTTTTTACTGATAATCGCGCGACTAGTCGAAAAGTTGCCAAAAAGTTGCCTTTTGAGCTTGGTTGCCATTTGGTTGCCACGTAGGGTCAAATGTTGCCAAAATGGCAACCAAAGTTGCCAAATGGCAACGCTTAGGTTTGTATGCGCTCAGTGCGCAAAAAATATATAAAAAAGTACTCTGTGGTGCGCAATGACTAATTGTTTTTGTTTTGTTCAGTTTTGTTCCCCTCCGAAAAATTTGACTGAGTTACCCACATGGAAGAAGAAATCCAATGGAAGTACAACTAAAATAGCTGCTGATGTTTATAGTGTGTTGCTTCTTACACCTATACTAGAAGGCACTATGTTAGAGATAGACAAAGGTATTGTCATAGAACAGTCTGTTTTCCTTTCCGTACCGCTAAATATTTGTCATAGGCAATTGAAGTTTTCCCTAGTGAAGGGAACATAGCATCATCGTAGGTAAATATTTTTTGTCGATAAAATAATTGACTATGATGATGATTAAATAGTTAATTTCATCGTTGATGGTTTCCAACAGTTACGAGAAACCGGCCCTAGGTACTATATTCAAAATACAAAATTTGCACATACGCGAGGCAGGTATCAAATAAAACCATAATATCTAAACACACTATTTTTTTATTTACAGTAGCTTACTAGATAGGTACACATAACTGCCGTGGTGTGTCCGGCCTAAAATAGACCCCTCCTTCTCCCGTGGATGCCGTAAAGTAAGATGAAGATGTTTTTTGTATAGATGAACGTTCAGAACTCAAAAACTCAAGCTGAGTCGACCGATGGTCAAGTGAGTGAGTAGCAAAGATGTGACGAGCGAGTCTTGTTTAGACATTTATAAACAATTTAAGCAGATATATATAACCACTATGGCGCGGCGGGCGAGTAACCGGCTGAGATGCAAGAGGTTGCGGGTTTAATTCCCGCTATGGGACAAATATTTGTATGATCTGCAAATATTTGTTCCGGATCTGGGTGTTATGGTACCATGGTACTCGTAGTTCCTGATAACCACGACACAGGGAATCCTAGTGTGGGATCAGGATAACGTATATGACTATTGGGCGCTATGTTATGTTACTATAAATAAACCAGCATTACATTAGACAAAAATATACTTATTCTAACTTGAAAACTAACGTTGGAGTAGAATCTTACTTTGACTTGATGACTAGATTGTTGACTTAGTGGTAGGAAGAGCGTGCGTACTGCATCAGGCTCTAATCTCCACCATTTCAAATCATCATTTTTTTTTACAAAGTATTCTCGAATAAAATGTTTGGTACAGATTCGTCTATCGTTAGGGATCCAATCTGGTTTGTTAATTAATAGCCTCAAGCCATTTTTTTTTATGAATAATATCTTGAGGAAAGAATTGAATGGAATACTCCTGTAAGAAAAACGCAACGATAAGACTAAAATATTTACTTTGAAAAGGTTTGATAGCCGCGTAGTTTATATGCGTAAAATCTATCGATAGTCGATCATATCAGGTGCATTGGTACAACACTATGATAACCAATACTATTTGTATTTTTTGCATAAAAATTACTAGGAATCCTTATAAAACAGGATTATGTGATGGTACTTTGGTATACAAATAGCCCCCAAACACATAACCCTGACCCCTAAACCCCTAATCTACAATTACCTACCTAAACAAAATAACTTACCTACCGGTGGAAACTTATATTCACATCCTTTGATTATATACACACTAGATAGAGCTTCATGACACAAACGCGTCGAAAAAAATATCAGCTAACTGTTAGCTGATAAGTCGCTTCCCGGCCCTCATTGTCAATTGTATTGTCAAGGCGAACGGTCGCATCGTGAATTGAAATTTGTGCTAGCAATGACTATTTGCGCAATAAAAGTGTGCAGAAATTTCAAAGGACGTTTAAAAACAACTAGTAAAGTCACCTCCCATCGATAAGTATCCAGAATTCATAGTATTTTCAAAAGTATTCAATAAAAATAATCAACTTATTAGCCCCGATTATTCAACTCAAGCTTGACACTTTTGTCTGTGTTGCCAGTTTTTGAATTCTAAATTCCTAATGGTGACTGAATAAATGATTCCTTATAAAGTGAGAACATCGATTGGGTTCACCTGCTTTTACTTTACTTCTCTTTTATCTATGAAAAGTATAGTATGTACAATATATCGCCCTCTGTGGCGCGGCGGGCGAAGGCATACATACGTTATCTTATCCACTCTAACGAACGCCTATAGCGATGATTAATCAAAAGATGAGATTATATTGTGAGCTGAAAATTGAAAATTATATAATGTCCGTAGAACGACTTTTAGGCAGATTATTTTAACACTCAAATTGTTTTTTTTTTCAGAATAGCTAATGATCCTATAGTTCACAGTCACTGGGTGAATATTATAAAAAAACAAGTTTACTTTTTATTGACTTTTTTCCTACACGCTATTGCCAACGAAGTCGTGGGCAACAGCTCGACATAATCACAATATCGCTAGTCTATCTATCTCGATTCTGTAAAAAATCAACAGATTCCACTGTTTGCTTTCTAGTAACCGGCAAAACTTACTTACCCGAACATAGTCAGTTTTTCCCAATAAATTGGGAAATATGTCAGTAGCTGTTATCTTTACGCACGCAAACAGACACAAAAGCAATGACGTGACGCGAGTGTAAGACAAAACTGCGCGCATGTTTGTGTGTGTAGACACGCACACGCGCTAGCAAAGGCTGGCCTGTTTCTTTTGTAGTGATTGCAGGACGAAACTCTATCTAGTGTGTATATAATCAAAGTTCACATCATTGTTTTGTCTCGTGGAGGAATGGGATTTACATCCCGGCACTGCACATGCCATTTGTTGTTAGTTTGCTTGCCTTTTTATGGTAATTTTAATTGTAAGTCGCATTATTACAACAAAATTTTATAATTTTTCTCTCCTGTCAAAACGACGTTCACATGTAAACATAACCCGAATACACGAAAATGTCCTAAATCACAAGGTGATTTAGATATTTAGCTGGACCTCTTCAATTTGATGTAATGTGGTAACGTGACGTCATAAATGGTAACCCAAGTACCTGGTACGATGCAAATAAAATAAGAACAGATTTCTAAATGCTTTTCTCATTCCAACACATTAAAACATTCATTGATAAGAATGAGACGGATACAATTAAAAAAACGCTGGCTTTAAATCTTACTTCCATTGACATTCATTCTTCCGTGGTTACCCATCGCTACGCCGCCACACACACCAACTGTTTGTCTTGTCTGTGGTTTGCGCTGCGCTACTATTATAGTGTTGTACCATGCACCTGATGCGATTACTTAATCTTCGCATTATACGCGAAGATTACGTAATAGTTACTATACGAATGTTTTGACGTGTTAACGTCTTATAAATCGATGGAGCCGGCTGCACGCTCGAAAAAACATGACTAATGCGTCGTTACCTCGTCATGCGTCACCTCGCAAAACGCATGCGGTGACGCATGCGGTGCTATATATATATAGAGCATGCGCTATATATGCTATATATATATATATGCGCATGCGCTATGCGCTATATATGCTATATATGCTGTATATATATATATATATATGCGCATGCGCGTGCGCATAGCGCATGCGATATATATATATAACAATATATATATGCGCATGCGCAAAGCGCATGTGATATATATATATATATATAGCATATATAGCAGAACTCAAAAGATATAACGGTTGTCTGTAAAGTCGGTTTACTGACGATAGTTCAACGTGTCAACGTCGTTATTGTGCTTCTTTGTCGCTCGTTCCGCGCTCGTGCGCATGCGGCGTTAGCGCATGCGCTATGCGCATGCGCACGAGCGCGGAACGAGCGACAAAGAAGCACAATAACGACGTTGACACGTTGAACTATCGTCAGTAAACCGACTTTACAGACAACCGTTTTTTTTAAATTAGAGAATTGGGCCTCTGAGCACGTCTATTCCAGACACAAGATTGATACAGTACGATTGATTTCATTATCACCATCTTATTTAGTATGACGCTGTGATCTCTTCACTAGGGAATAGCTAAATTGTCTATGACAATTATTTAGCACTTGGACGAATAGTACAATTTTTTTAGAAAAGTTACCTTGATCCCTTGCTCCAAGCTTGAACCTCAGAATAATGATAAGCACCCTTGAACTATCAAAAATATGTACAGCACGATCGAGGTAGTATATCCATGCTCGTTCCTTGCTCCAAGGGTTTCTATGTCTACGGTCCATGGTTCAAAACAGTTCAAAAGCCAAAAATATATAGTGCTTTTGTATACCAACTCAGTCACAGCCAGTGGCCATAACAAAAAAAAAGTTTATTTCCACTCGTACCGCTGTCTTTATATTCTGTGTTCGGACGGATTATGCGTAAAAATAGTGCTTGAGTCTTGGACGAATTATCACAATGGACAGAGCATTTTGGTTCAAAGCATGTTCGTTTTTTGTCCGTGTGCAGTTGTAGATATGTATTTAGTGTGAGTGACTAGAGTGACTAGAGAAGTGACTTCATTGATTAACCTATCGATGAATAATAGCGAAATTAATGAAAAAGGCGTTATAAAATATCAACTCTTTAATTTGTTACATGTATGTATTATCAATGGAACATGATAATGCAAAATTTCAGCTCAATCGGTTGGGTGGATGGAACTGGTTCAAATTTCAGTTTCAAGATTCAAGACCTAAGCAAACTAACATACAAACATAACATAAATCCCGACAGTCACATACGTAGTCATGATCCCACACAAGGATTCCCTTATCGTGGGTATCAGGAACTACGAGTACCATGGTACCATAACACCCAGACCCGGAACAAATATTTTCAGATCTTACAAGCATTTGTCCCGCAGTAAACACATACGCAAAGCATGTGTTGTGTGTACATCAAAAACGGAAACTAAAATATTATCGATAAAACTAAATTGGTTGGTGTAGTACATCACTAGCACAGATGCCTAAAACAATGCCTTTTATTTTACAATAATTAATGCTTTTACACTTAACTTTCATGATTATCACTCAGGAAATATGACTAAGTACTAATAAAAAGTAATTACTACAGTTTTTCCGGTTAAAAAAACTTGCTCTTTTAGCAAGTAAAAAGATTAAATATATTGACCAAGACTTACGCATGAAATGACAATCCCGGGTCTTTTACTCCTTCTTTTGTTGTTTTTGATGAACAACACACAACAGAACAGGACATATTTTCACTTTTTCAAATTTATTTTGATGAAACACTGCAATTTCATACGATTTTTTGCTGTTTTTAAAAACTTCGCCGCAATGTTTTGACCGATTAACCGGTCATCAACTGACACGATTTACAAAGAAGTAAGGCGTTGCCAAACTTATATCTACTTTCTCTTTTACTCGTAGCAAGGTTCCGTGGGATGGACAAAGATATCTGATCAAAGTCAAAGTCAAAGTCAAAAAGAACTTTATTCATTGAAATCACAAGGATCATTTTGAATCGTCTTATATAAAATTAAATTACTCCTGTTCCAACGCGACCAAGCCTAGAAGAATCAGGCAACAAACTCGGCTTGGCTTACATAAATGGTCCGTCTTACCACTAGGTGAGAAGCGCCTGTGTGGTGCCTCGGAGCAAGGAGTTGCTGATACATAGTAAATGAGAACTTAAAAACCTTAGGAAGGTAGTCAAAAGTAAATAAACATCAGCAAAAATATGCAAGACAGCACACGCTACGCTTGTTATACTTATAAATAATAATCTAATACAAACATGTAAATAGGTAAGTACAGATATTGCAAATTTCCATTTTAGCAGTCGAGGGGCAGAGCGACATCAGGCCACGCGGCTTTATCATTAATATAGTCATCAAGAGTGTAATACGCTTTTTTAATTAGATTCATCTTTATGTAGGATTTAAATCTTCGAATAGGAAGTTTAAATGCACCTTCTGGAAGTTTATTATAGAACCGTACAGAATTCCCCATAAAAGACCCACTTACTTTCTTTAATCGAAATTTTGGTATATTTAGTTTGTGTTTATTTCTCGTGTTAATACCATGCACGTCACTTTTTATCATAAAACTATCCAAGTGCTTATGTGTATGTAATAATATTTCATAGATATATTGCGATATTACTGTAAGAATATTAATTTCTTTGAAACGCTCTCTCAAGGAGTCACGCGACTTCATTTTATAAATGGCACGTATTGCCCGTTTTTGCAAGACAAAAATAGCTTGGATATCTGCTGCTTTACCCCACAGTATGATACCATATGACATAACACTATGGAAGTAGCTAAAATAAACAAGCCTAGCTGTAGCTTCATCAGTAAGCTGCCTTATTATACGAACTGCATATGCAGCGGAACTAAGTCTACCAGCAAGAGCCACAATTTGTGGTGCCCACTGCAAGCCCGCATCAATATTAAGCCCTAAGAAAATGGTAGACTTGACAAGATCAAGTGTCTCCCCATTTATTTTAATATTAGTTGGATAATGTTTTACATTTGGCAATGTGAATTTGATGCATTTAGTTTTTTTAGCATTAAGCAAAAGATTATTAACTGTGAACCACTCAAGAACACGCGATAGTGAATCATTTACATCATCGTAATTAGATTTAGATCTATCAACTTTGAAAATCAAAGAAGTATCGTCAGCAAACAGAACTATGTCACATATGTCTTTCACAAAAAACGGGAGATCGTTAATGTAAACTAGGAATAAAAATGGGCCTAGTATTGAACCCTGTGGCACCCCCATGACAATAGTCGATCCTGAAGACCTTTCACCACCAACATCAACTTTTTGGACTCTATTGGATAAGTAAGAATTTACAAGATTAATTGCCTGATTTTGTATGCCATAATGTTTTAACTTGGAAATTAAAGTATCATGCCTCACGCAGTCAAAAGCTTTGGACAGGTCGCAGAAAACTCCGATCGCGTCCTGCGAGTTCTCCCATGCTTCAAATATGTGTTCTAAGAGCATGGTACCAGCATCGGCTGTCGAACGACCCTTAGTAAATCCAAATTGATGACTATGAAGAAGTCCGTGGAGGTTGAAGTGTGACAATAACTGAGTAAGAATAAGTTTCTCAAAGATTTTACTTAACGCAGGCAATATAGAAATTGGCCTATAATTACCTGGATCTTTTTCATTACCAGACTTGAACAAAGGAATTAATTTACTATGTTTCATAAGATCAGGAAAGACTCCCTCGTCAACACATCCATTGAAAATATAGGCCATACACGGCGCAATATCAATAATTATAACACCTAACACCTTTGTAGATATTCCCCAAAGGTCTTCAGTATTTTTAATATTAAGTGACTTAAATGTCTTAACAATATCAATGGCATTAACGTATCTGAAACTAAACGCGACCTCACACTTATCAACACTTAATTCCAATAAAGTAGATGCTCCAGAGGCAGTTGATTTTAAAGATTGAGTCACAATATTAGGTATACTAGAGAAAAAACTATCAAAGGCATTTGCGACCTCAATATTATTTGATAATATTGTATTGTTTACGTTTAAATTAATTTGTTTACTACGAGGTTTAGCTTTACCTGTTTCATTATTTATTAATTTCCAAGTTGTCTTAATTTTATTTGTTGATTTTTCTATTTTATTTCTCAAATGCAATGATTTTGCTGCATGACAAACTTTTTTGAAGGTCTTGGAATAGTTCTTTATGTACAAGATAAACGTTGTATCGTGCAACATTGATTCTCTAGCCGCATAGAGTTCATATAATTTATTCCTACTTCTATAAATACCGGTTGTAGCCCAATCAGCTAACCCGACATTAGCTCTAGCTTTACATTTTTTTAACTTAAATATCTCACTATGTTCCTCACATATCAACTTAAACAAACTAGTAAAAAGGTCATTCGGATCATCTACGCACGGTACAAGGGGCATTTTAAGTTCAATACTGCCCTGGAACTTCTTAATGCGACTTTCTGTGATAGGCCGATAAGTGAATTCCTTAGGTTCATCTACAAAATTACAAGTAAATATAGCACTGTGACCATAGTGATCTGAGGTGAAATGTTTAATTACTGATTTATCAATTGGAACACTACTGCAATAAATATTATCTAAACAGGTGGATGTTGTTAGTGTCACCCTTGTAGGTTCTTCGAAGAGGTGATTTAAGTTAAAGCATTTAAATAAATTAAGCAGCCTCTCAGATAGAGGATTAACCGGAATATCTATATTGAAATCTCCGCAGACTATTAGCATTTTATTACAAACAAAAGTTTTAAGCAATGCTTCTTCCATAGTGGATTCAAATAATGCGAAGTCTGCGTCAGGGGGACGGTAAACGCTCACAATGATATGCCGCTCTAGCTCAACACAAGATAGCTCAATAGTCCTCTCAATAGTGAGATTTGCAACATCTTTACGTTCCTTGCATTTTAAAGTATTTCGAACAACAATTAAGGAACCCCCACGTATGGCGTTTTTGCGTTTGTATGAACTTACAATATTATAATTCTCATAATAAGGGAGTAAATCAAATTGTAACATCCAGTGTTCACTGGATCACTAATACGATACACAGATGTCAGAGCGGCAACGTCTTATGACTACGTCCATTGTGATAATTCGTCCAAGGCTTGAGTCCTTATCTTGGAGCAAGGAACAAAAGTCCTTATTCTTATGTAAAAATATAAATAATAATTTAAATGATAATTATCTAACTAACTAATTATCTAATTATTATTTTAACTATAGGTAGGTACTTACTTACATAGTATTAATTATTTAACTTAATACACTTAAAATATTTGGTAACAAAACAGATAAGTAGCTTCTACCTATACCTACATAAAAATAAAATAAACTTATTGAATATAATTCAACATTTTATAATAAAAAACTAATCTAAAACGTAAAAGAATACTGACTAAGTATATCAATTGCATTCAGTATCGTTTTGTTGTTGACGAAAATGTTCCAGCACTTTCTTTTTAAAAAATTTGGCATTATCATTGAAAATATCTATGTTATCAATTTGTTGTTTGAAATGGTTGTACCGGCTACAAAGTCGCACAACTGGAGCATGCAGTCCAGTGTTGGTGCGACAAAAAGGTGTGTGAAGAATTCTGGTTATAGGTTGTCTTGGAATTTTGGTCGGAACGGCTAAGCTAATACATTCTAAAGTTTCACTACAGTCAATATTACCATTTATTATTTTATGGAGGAATGACAGTTCTAATAAATGTCTTCGACAATACAGGGAATCTATCTTAAAATATTGCAGTCTAGTAGGGTATGGACATCTATGTGATATACCAGAGGAAATAAATGCAAGATGTCTAGTAAATGAGCGCTGAATACTTTCAATTCGCTGCGTGTGTACATTATATGTAGGATTCCATACAATGGATGCATATTCAAGGACACTTCTCACAAGTGCGTTATAAAGAGTGATTTTGGTACTAGGTTTCTTAAATTCTTTTGTGTTTCGCTTCAGGAATCCTAACATTTGGGCCGCTTTTTTAACTATTTGATTATATTGGGCTAAATACTTAAGTTTACTGTCTAAAACTACTCCCAAATCTTTGATTTCAAAAACCTCAGCTATTTCATTTTTATTGATATTATATTTTGATGAGAGAGCCTTTATCTTCTTAGAAAATTTTATGTGGAAGCATTTTTTGGGATTGAGCTGCATTCCGTTGGCACCACACCAGTTTACTATTGAATTTATGTCTTCTTGTACTAGTTTAACGTCTAAATCAGAATTTATTGTTTTATAAATTTTTAAGTCATCTGCAAACAAAGAGTATTTACAGTGTATTATATGTTGCGTGATATCATTTATAAAAATTAAGAAAAGGACGGGCCCTAGATGCGATCCCTGAGGAACACCGGATTTCGCGAAGTAAACCTTGGACTCAGCCCTTTACAGATACTATTTGGGGTCTATTGTTCAGATATGACCTAAACCAATCAAGAAGAGCCCCAAAGACTCCCTGTGCACTAAGCTTTCCAATAAGTATGAAATGGCCGACTTTGTCGAAAGCGCTACTAAAGTCTGTGTATATGGCATCGGTATCCAGCCCTTTGTCTAAGTTAAGAGATAGGTGAGAGACGTATGTGGTCAAGTTAGTGTCAATAGATCGGCTGTTTCTAAACCCATGTTGCGAATCTGAGAGGGCATTTTTAGTGTGCCTGGTAATAACAGGTGTTACCAGCGATTCGAAAATTTTAGAAAAACATGACAATACTGATGTCGGGCGGTAATTTATTACGCTATTGTGGTCACCTTTTTTGTACACAGGTACGACACGTGCCCTCTTCCAAACGTCAGGGAAAATAGAGTCCGTGAGGGACCTATTGAATATTAGCATTAGAGGTAAAGCAAGCTTAGAGGCGCAGCGCTTGATAAAAAGTGGAGGTATGCCATCAGGACCAGCTCCTTTAGTTACATCAAGCTTCTTAAGCATTTTAAGAACTTCACCTTCACTAAAAGATAATTTGCCTAAGCAGTTAAGCTACATTGAGCTAGGATGTTCACATTTTTATCACATGTAGGTTCACATAACACAAGCCTAAATATGAAATGACGTACTGCGGAAACCAATAGTTTTGGAGATATTCATTTTTAAAATTAGGGAAGATCCACTATTCAAGCTGCATATTTTGGTGATATTTCCCTATTTGTCAGTGTTCGGTTACGATGTTCGGCTTTTGACAATGACAGTGACAGACCAAATAATATATTATGCTAAAAATTGGCGGCCCTCGGTAGGTTGTTAGGTTTTTTTTTTAAAACTATTTTATAGTATTTGTACATATAAAATCTTGATATCGGAAAGTCCTTCCTTTTGTTGTTAGTTTTTTCACCGACATGAGTAGGTTAGGTTAGATAATAACTACCATGTGAAGTGCGCCGACGAGCGAAGCGAGGAGGGGAGCCGCGGTAGCGGCCGCGCGTCACCAGAACCGACGTCATGGCATTTTAAAAGAAGGTACAGAAGACCTTATCGTCGTACAAGATTTTTTTTCCATACTTAACCTCAAATTTTTTTTTATTTTTTTTCTTGAAAACTATAGGTTTCCGCACTTCCCCACCCATAGGGAAGGCCCCCCCTCACACCTCCCCCCCACCCCTCCCCTTCTCAAGCCTTATACTAAATGTAGCTAAAGGAAAGTCCAACATTTCCCATGTAGCCTGAAATAAAACATTATTATTATTATGACGTTGATTTATTTTAAAACTCGTTATAAAATACATTTTTCACTATAAATAAATACTACTTATCTATAAAAACAAATAGTATATAAAACAGTATAGTAAAAAATATATTACGAAACGGTAAACCACCGACCGCGGAGCAAAGGCCCAAGCGGTCGGAGGCTAGGGCTGCAGAGAGAGGAACCTCCTGACTATGCGTGCCGAGTCCAGGAGTACTGCCTTCTGAATCTGACCCTTGATCCAACCATTTAGTGAGAGCCTCTTAAGGTGTTGGTCAAGGCTCTTCGCTATCAGTACATTCACTGAAACAACTATCGGGACGATAATCGTTGAATCCACATCCCACATGGCGGTAATCTCGTGGGCCATTATTATTACTATTATTATTTCATCAAGTAGATATACTTATCTAATATTTAAGTACCTCGCATTCGAACTAGGTCTCAACGAAAAAAACTAGCTACCTGAACTACTGACATTTTGGTAAGCGTTCTGTGCTCTAATCTTCAGTCTATGGTAGTCCACTGCTGGACATAGGCCTCCCGATTGAATGTGTGGTGATTATTTAGTGTTCACAGTATTGGCATTCAAGTCAAAGTCAAAAGGAACTTTATTCATTGAAATAACAAGGATCATTTTGAATCGTCTTATATAAAATTAAATTACTCCTGTTCCAACGCGACCAAGCCTAGAAGAATCAGGCAACAAACTCGGCTTTGCTTACATAAATGGTCTCTTACCACTAGGTGAGAAGCGCCTGTGTGGTGCCTCGGAGCAAGGAGTTGCTGATACATAGTAAATGAGAACTTAAAAACCTTAGGAAGGTAGTCAAAAGTAAATAAACATCAGCAAAAATATGCAAGACAGCACACGCTGCGCTTGTTATACTTATAAATAACTAGTGGTTCGCCCCGAACTGAGACCTCGCGATGACACTTTTATCAGCCCGACTAATTTAAGAGGGGAAGAAAGGGTTTTGTATTTAACGGCTATGTAAGTATGTTTGTATGGATGATCCGTCAGAAATCTAAAACTATCGAGTCAATTTCTCTCATATGAAAGAGATTTTATGAAGCAAGAAAAAAGTTTTTTTTAATTAAGCAGTGCCATCTAGTTGTAGTTTTGCTACCTAATTTTTAAAGATTTAAATTTTCTACTCTAAAAATGGATTCTACTCTACAAAGAAAAAATCTCTCAGTTTTCGACTTCTCCCCGTAGAACAAAATATACTTAAATAATAAATTTCAGCATTACCAGAGAACTTGAAGTATCTTCGAGATATTTTTTTGCATATTTTACTTTCTTTACCCATCTAACCGATTTCTAAAAACATTTACTGAGAAAAAAAATTAACCTCTATAGGTAATTTTTCTACACATCATCGAAATAGCCTTTGAATAGGACTAAGCAACAGAGCGTAAATACTACATACCTGTTAGTATTTAAAGTACTTGACGAATTAATTGATAACGTCCTTTTGTCGAAAACATAGAACTCCAATGTCATTCAAATTCCTAGTAATGGGGGGTCAACAATGGATGTTATATTGGTTATTGTTTTTTAAGGTTCAGGTTTCTAATTTCTTCAATTTCAGACTTTTCCCTGTAGTTGTGACACAAAAGCCACAAGCATACCAAATTTCAGCTTTGTGGGACTGCTGGAAGTACGCTAGAATTTTTGATTTTTGCGTTTTTTATTTTCCCTAATATCTCGGAAACTACTAAGTTTAAATACTTATTAAAAACAGTTTTGAAATGTTCAACTAAAGCGCTTTCATTAGACACCCCACTTGATCTGTCTCACTTTTATTTTTTTTACCCCCTCTTGGACCCCAATATCTCAGCAACCCCCTGACCGATATAGCTCATAACCTTACCTACAAATTGTACCAATACTATCTACCCCCATACCAAATTTCATGAAGATCGGATTAACAGTTAGGATGTTTTCATCGGACAAACATACATACATACATACATACAAACGCCGATTCTTCCAACTTGACTCAGAGAACTCGCTTCGCTCGTTCAATAATCTAATACAAACATGTAAATAGGTAAGTACAGATATTGCAAATTTCCATTTTACCAGTCGAGGGGCAGAGCGACAAAGCGCATTAATAATAAGGTGGATGTTGATGCCCATTCCCTGCCGTAATCCCATAGTTTGCTTTTACGATAGCCACGGGAGGAAGGGACGGTCTATTCTAGTTCGGACATACCACGGCAGTTCTATACTAAATGGAACCATTTCCTTAGCTATTGTTAGGGAATTCAAAAATATACATTGCTGGGGGGATTCAGTGGGTTTGGCTAAAGACGTGATTTTAATTAGGTAGGTACCTATGGCTTGAGTTTAGGGTTCTTGTTGGGCTTCAAAATTTGTTCCAGGAAATGCATTTTGAATTGCAGGGATATTGCCAAAACTTGGTCGCGTTGGAACAGGAGTAATTTTAGTTTATAAGACGATTCAAAATGATCCTTGTGATTTCAATGAATAAAGTTCTTTTTGACTTTGACTTTGGTAAGTATTATAATGTGACTATTGACTTTACAACTGCACGTCCATCTATTGTTTCTCTTTACATCCCATCTCTATATCACGGGCCATAGTACAGATAGTGCCGCGATAGGTTGTTAGTTGTTTTTATACAATTTTGGAGCCTAGGTTTCCTAATAATCCTTGAACCACGAGAAAACAGCTATAATTGGCAGGGTAGATAAAAATCATGATTAAAAAAAAAACAAAAAAAAATGATTTATTTGATTTAAATTGTTTTTTTTTTTATTCTGATCTTTATTAATTTGGAGATCAGTATTTAATTAAATAAACAACACATTATTTTTTTTATTACAATTACTTAAGTATAAATTAAATAAAAAAACATTGTTTTTTCATAAATCGTACATTTGTTTTAAACAGAACAGTTCCACATGTATTTAGCATATTATTATTACATAGCTCTACACAATCGGCGATTACAGACGATTAAGAGCGAGTACGATCGTGTAGGTAGAGGGCATACTAGTAGGGGCAATAAGCAACTCAACCTTGCACTTTTGTCTCGGAAGACGCCACTTGGCACGATTGTTCTTTAGATCATTCTGAGCAGATTCAGCCGTGTAGCCACAAAGTTACCCCCCGCTGGTAGCCAGGGGAGGGCGGAGAAGTGTGCATCTCCCGCGTTACAGTCCGAGCTCAGTTACTGACCACTTATAGCTACAAGAACAAGTTTGGTATCGTTTTCGTATAATTTAAGGATGGGGAATTCATTTCTCGAACAAACTTTTTACCTGACCATAGAAAAAAAACGAAAAATTAACAAAAAGATAAAAATTTGAAAAAAAAAACTAAAATGGTATTTTAAAGGCAAACTACACCGATTTTTGGTAAATAAAAAATATGATGTTATAGCCTATTTAATCTTGAACCTAAAAAGTATTACTTGAATGACAACTTCGAAACAAAAAGTTTGTCACAAAAAATATTTTCGGTAGTTAGTCCACCCTGATTTCACCTGTTTGTTGAGTGATTTCATATAGGATGCTTTTCACTTTTGCATTGGAATCTTACTTTCGTTATCTATGCTTAATCTTTTAAGTTTTTTTCAACCAATTTTAGACCTTTAGACACGAAGTAGACCCCCACGATAGCCAGGAGGGGGAGGGAAAGTGTGAATCTCCCGCGTTGCAGTCAGAGCTCTGTTACTGTCCACTTATAGCTACTAGGGCAAGTTTGTTATCGTTTTAATATAATTTAAGGATGGAGAATCCATTTCTGGAACATACTTTTTACCCAATCATAGAAAAGAAACGAAAAATAAACAAAATGTAAAAAATTTAAAAAACGGGTAAGGGTGCGATTCTCCCGTTGGATTTGGAGCTTAATTTCTACCCAAATGTAAGTAAAATGGCAAGTTTGGTTTCAATATCGTTTAATTCAAATTTCAAAGACAGTGGAACCCATTTTTTGGAACATCAAATTTTTTATTTACCAAAAATCGATGTAGTATGACTGTAAGCGACAATTTGAGTATTTTGTTTTTTTAAATTTTAATATTTTGTTAATTTTTCGTTTCTTTTCTATGGTTGGGTAAAAAGTATGTTCCAGAAATGGATTTCCCATCCTTAAATTATACGAAAACGATACCAAAGTTGCCCTAGTAGCTAAAAGTGGTCAGTAACTGAGCTCTGACTGCAACGCAGGAGATTCACCCTTCCCCTCCCCCTCCTGGCTATCGTGGGGGTCTACTTCGTGTCTACAGGGGTAAATTGGTCGAAAAAAACTTAAAAGATTAAGCATAGATAACGTATGTAAGATTCCAATGCAAAAGTGAAAAGCATCCCATATGAAATCACTCAACAAACAGGTGAAATCAGGGTGGACTAACTACCGAAAATATTTTTTTTGACAAACTTTTTGTTTTGAAGTAGTCATATAAGTAATACTTTTTAGGTTCCAAATTAAATAGGCTATAACATCATATTTTTTATTTACCAAAAAACGATGTAGTGTGCCTGTAAGGGACCATAGTAGTTTTTTTATTTTTTTAATATTTTACTTTTTTGTTAATTTTTCGTTTTTTTTTATATGGTTAGGTAAAAAGTTTGTTCCAGAAATGAATTCCCCATCCTTAAATTATACGAAAACGATACCAAACTTGTCCTTGTAGCTATAAGTGGACAGTAACTGAGCTCAGACTGTAACGCGGGGGATGCACACTTCTCCCCCCACCCCTGGCTGGCTGGCGGGGGGTAACTTTGTGGCTACAGGGCTGAATCTGCTCAGAATGACCTAAAGAACAATCGTGCCAAGCGGCGTCTTCCGAGACAAAAGTGCAAGGTTTGGCCAAAAATCGACGCTTATTGCCCGTACTATACTTGGCTGTACGTACTCGCCGATTATCGTGTATGATCGCCTGCGATCCATGATTTGTCGGTTTTTCGGGCAAGCATCAAAGGAAATCACCGCGCGTTGCGTTGAGCTGCTCACACGATCGCCGATCATTCATTCGACGTCGGACAGAGGAGTGTTGCGTACGTGCGTGCGCTAAATATTTATTTACGTAGATTCAAATATGGCTACTAGGTGGTCTAATGAAGAAACGTTCAAGTTCATAGAACTTTACCAGACCTGTCCACAAACCGAACACAAATATCATAAAGATAAAAATAAGGTAAGAATTTACATACCTACTTACCTATTTATTTATTTAGCAACACATTCCACGTCCATATTGTACGCTTGCCGTTCGACAACTACTGCACTGCAGACAGACGATCGTGTGGATGCTTGTACAATAATAATATTAATAATAATAATAAATGCCGGACATTTCACACAACATTACCTAGCCCTAAGCTAAGCAGAGCTTAGCTTGGATAACACATTATGGGTACTAGATAACTGATGTACTTAATACAATACTTACATAGATAGATATTTTTTATTATACATAGAAAATACCCAGACCTTCCTGAAGAAATATCTGCAGATTGTATAAATATTTGTTCCGCAACCTCCTGCGTCGCAGGCGAACCTTAGCCCGCCGCGCCACAGAGGTCGTCGAATGTACATAAATAATGTCGTACTCAACGATCACACGATCAAAGATCATCGCCGATTGTGTAGAGCAGCCATAACAAAAAATATTATAAAATATCAAAAAGTTCTTAAATCAAATCACTTTTTAGAAAAAACACTGTCGTTTTAATGAGTAAAATAATTAGTTTCGTTTTTTCAAAAGGAAAACTAATTTGGCTGTCTTCTCGGTGCCTAATCTATTTCATATTTTGCTGTGCACCAAATTGGATGCCGAAAATATTCTTTCTACCCCAGCGGAAGAAGCACCTGTACCTACATAGCAGTTGCTTGATTATATCCAATTATTCACATTTTTTCATATTATGTATTGCTATTGCTACCCACCAATCAGTAGGGTTAACCGCTAGAACGTTAAAAGTGACTATCAGCCCCCCCTATTTCCTACCTTGAAAGTCACTCAGTGACCAACGTTTGACAAGTAAAATTACCATCAATTGACAATTCTTCATATTTTTTTTGATGGTCATTCTACTTGTCAAACGTTAGTCACTGAGTGACTTTCAGTTAGGGAATAGGGGGGCTGAACTGTCAAAACGTATGTTCTTTATTGAAACTAGCTCAATGTCTAGGGAATTTTTAACGTCTAAGTCTAGACTTAGAGGTTAATAATTAGTGGTAATAGCTGTATTTTCGTGGTCCCACTGTAGGTACCTACCTAACATGGAATATGAGTTAGAAGGTGAATATTAAGGATGATTCACTCAGTAAAGATCAAGTGGAACAAAGTGGTAAAAAAAATTATGTACAGCCCACCCTTATAATGCTCACTGAATCGGGAAAAATATTGTTTTTTTTATGTTGTATTGTAGCGCAGTGACTTTCACAAGTTATACTATAATTTCAAGGGATAATCTTAGATATTGCAGGATATCAGGGTTGATATGATTTAAATTGCGATTCAAATCAATTGTTTTTTTTATTAAAATCAATGATTTAAATAAATACTTTTTTACTGCAACCAAAAGGGAGAAGTGAGACTGGAATCAATTTGATGAATAGCATTATTTGTTTAAATGCAATAGTTGAGACTTTTACGGGAGTATTATTCGATAAACAAAGATAAAATTAAAATATCTGGATGACGTAAGCTTTTTTCGGAAAACTCTGAAAAACGCGTTTTCCTAGAGATAAAACCTAGCTAGATCGACTTTTTGCACCCAAAAACCCTCATTATACTTATAGCAAATTTCACCGAAATCGTTAAAGCCGTTTTCGAGATCTCAAAACATATAAATATTGCTCATCTTTAGTACAGATAAATGAACAATTAAATGGTTTCAGCTTGATACCGAAGACGGAAGACCTTCAACATTATGCTACATTTGCTGCTCACAGTTACGGACATTTCTCACATTCTGTAATATATATCAACAATCTGAGATGTTGTGCAGAGATGTTGACAATGGCTTACAGGTACTGTCGTAACAGACTAGTTTTTACTATAATATTATTAATGTTCAGTATTAACTCGGTCCTATGGTGTACTAGCCTAGGCATAGGCCTAATTCTCCCCTAGATGTCTTAAAAGGCGAAGTGAATAAACCAGGGGATGGGCAGCCGTATCCACCTGAGTATTCAACATCAGTATTGCTATCACCAATACCACTGCCAAGCATTGTGTCTATGGCAAATCCATTACATACTATTGGGATGCCTACATCCAGCAGTGGACATCTACTGGTTGATGATTATGATTATTAATTAGCGGTCGCCAGTGTTGTATCACCCAACAGTCACGTACATTTATTCTAATGAGGGAACAACACAACTTGGCTTAAGCTGGATATACCACGGAGAAAATATACCAGAATAAACATCTTAACATTATGCAAATATGATTCATGACCATACAACCAACGCACCAGACAAGTTGCACATATATAATTTAGTAAGATGATGATTTTGTTAGAACTACCAGACTAACAACGAAATATTATAGTTATTTTTCATAGTATTATAGTAAAACTTCGTTGTCTGTATGCGTGTGCGTTTGGTTTATTTTTACCTTAAAAGTAACTTATTTTATTAGGTACTTGTAGCTGTTTGTATTTTGATGATGTATTACTGCTCAGAATATCACCACGCCTTTATTTCTTTACTTGCAGGTTCAAGAAGCACTTAGGTTCAACCTTGAAACGAGACAGAACTTGTCAGTGACAAATATTAATCCTGTATCCTTAAATGATTTCTTAAATAATGAAAGTACTCTGTTGAGTGCCGTTAAAAAAGAAACCCCAGAAGATGATTCAAATAAAACCGAACGAAATCATTTTGTGCAAGAAAGTTTGATGGAAACTAAACAAGAAACATTGATTGACATTGATGAGAACACATTTGAAGAAGTTGAATCCGATGTCAGTTTAAACTTAGTTGATCAGCCGCGAATTAATGAGAGCATAGTAGCGAATAGCATTCATGAATACTATTGTTGTAATCACTGCAACAAAACATTTATCACTAAAATTCAACTTTTAAGACACATGATAATTCACACAGGAGATAAGCCATATGCCTGCAACAAATGCAATAAATCATTCAGTGGCAAAAAATATTTAATTAAGCACATGCTAATTCACACAGGACAGAAGCCATATGCCTGCAATGAGTGCAATAAGTCTTATACTGCAAAAAGTTCTATGGTATGTCACATGAGAATTCACACAGGAGAGAAACCATATGCCTGTAATAAATGCAATAAATCATTTACTTTGAAAAGTAGTTTGACTAAACACACGAGAATTCACACACTAGATAAGCCATATGCCTGCAACCAATGCAATAAATCATTTGGTTGCAAAAATTCTTTAATTAAGCACATGTTAATTCACACAGGACAGAAGGCATATACCTGTACTGAGTGCAATAAATCGTATACTTCAAAAAGTACTATGATATGTCATATGAGAACTCACACAGGAGAGAAACCATATGCCTGCAACAAATGCAATAAATCATTCAGTCAAACAAGTAGTTTGATTACTCACATGAAAATTCACACAGGAGAGAAGCCGTATACCTGCAACAAATGCAATAAATCATTTACTTTGAGAAGTGTTTTGACTAAACACACGAGAATTCACACAGGAGATAAGCCATATGCCTGCAATAAATGCAATAAATCATTTGCTTTGAAAAGTTATTTCACTAAACACACGAGAATTCACACAGGAGATAAGCCATATTCCTGCAACAAATGCAATAAATCATTCTTTATGAAATATCATTTAATTACGCACATGGTAATTCATACAGGGGAGAAACCATATGCCTGCAACAAATGCAATAAATTATTCAGTCACAAAAGTAGTTTGATTACTCACATGAGAATTCACACAGGACGGAAAACTTATGCCTGCAATGAGTGCAATAAATCATTTACTACAAAAAGTATTTTGATATGTCACACGAGAAATCACACAGGAGAGAAGCCATATGCATGCAATGAGTGCAATAAATCATTTACTACGAAAAGTATTTTGATATATCACATGAGAGTTCACACTGGAAATAATCCATATACCTGCAACAAATGCAATAAATCATTCGCTGGCAAAAATATTTTAATTAGGCACATGTTTATTCACTCAGGAGAGAAGCCATATGCATGCAACAAATGCAATAAATCATTTAGTATCAAAAGTAATTTAATTAGGCACATGTTCATTCACTCAGGAGAGAAGCCATATGCCTGCAATAAATGCACTAAATCATTTATTTCGAAATGTGATTTGACTAAACATATCAGATTTCACACTGGGCATAAGCCATATGCCTGCAATGAGTGCAGTAAATCATATACTTCAATAAGTACTTTGAAGTGTCACATGAGAATTCACACAGGAGAGAGGCCATATACCTGCAATGAGTGCAATAAATCATTTATTGAGAAAAGTTATATGAGACGTCACATGAGAATTCACACAGGAGAGAAACCATATACCTGCAACAAATGCATTCAATCATTTGCTTACAGAAGATCATTAAATCATCACATGAGAATTCACACAGGAGAGAAGCCACATACCTGCAGTGAGTGCAATGAATCATTTATTGAGAAAAGTTATCTGAGAAGTCACATGAGAATTCACACAGGAGAGAAGCCATATACCTGCAATAAGTGCAATAAATCATTTAGTGAGAAAAGTTATCTGAGAAGTCACATGACAACTCACACAGGAGAGAAACCATATGCCTGCAACAAATGCATTAAATCATTTGCTCACACAAAATCATTGAAACATCACATGAGAATTCATACAGGAGAGAAGCCATATGCCTGCAACAAATGCAATAAATCATTTGTTCACAGAAGTTCATTGAAACGTCACATGAGAATTCACAAAGGAGAGGTCCATACTGCAATGAGTGCTATAAATTATTTACTGAAATAAGCTCTTTGATTAGTCACATGGTAATTCAGACTATTAAGAAGCTATACAAATGTAACAAATGCAGTAAACCATTTTCTGGGAAAAGTTCTTTAATATTATGTTACATAATTACATTAGAACCTTCAAAATATTAAAATAAAGGTAGTTTTTGTGTACCTTTTAAGTCGTTTTTTATATAAGTTTCTAGTATTGTACCTAGCTTTAATATATAATAACTTAGCCGAACCTAGTTATGTGCAAAATTATCTACCTACTAATGTTTAGGTTTGCAGGAAGTCCGTGTTGCTCGATGGTTTAGGTACTTTTGTGTTGTGATTAGGGCTTGCATTCGAATATTCGAAGTATTTGAATAGTAAACTAAATCGAATATTCGAATACAAAAATGAAGATATTCGACCAATTTCTTTATCCCCAAACTTAGAACTCTAATGAGCACAAAATACAATTATAAAGTTTGCACGAAACGTCCAAACCATGCTACATCATTTGGTTGGGCGGACCTTAGAATAAGGACTGAAGCACGGGTGGACCCCACGACAGGACTCGTCAAAACTCGGAAGCACTCGATAATATTCGGAGGATCAGTGCTTCGCAGTTTTGGATATAATTTTTTACGCAGATCTTTGAGCCAAGCAAACAACTTTTTGCTGTGTATACCACATACACTGTACCCCATTGTAATTTTAATTAAACGAGCAAAGCGAGTTCTCCGAGTCAACTTGGAATAATCGGCGTTTGTGTGTATGTATGTATGTTTGTCCGATGAAAACTTCCCAACCGTTAATCTGATCTTCATGAAATTTAGTATTGACGTAGATAGTATTGGTAGGTATAATATATGTAAGTAAGGTTATGAATGGTGTCTAATGAAAGCGCTTTGGTTGGACATTTTTAAACAGTTTTAAAATGTCCAACCAAAGCGCTTGTATGTAGACTAAGTAGTTACTGAGGTATTAGGGAAAATCGAAAACGTAAAAATCTAAATTCTAGGGTAGGTACTTCCAGCAATCCCACAACACTGAAATTTGGTATGCTTGTAGCTTTTGTGACACAAATAACCGAGAAATGTCTGAAATTGAAGAATTTAGAAACTTGTACCCTATAAAACAATAACCAATATAACATCTATTGTTGACCTCCCATTTCTAGGAATTTGCATGACGTTTTTGACGTTTCTTCAAAAGGACGTTAACAATTAATTTGTAAGGTAGTTGATATACTGTTATGTATGTATGGTACCCCCGTTGCTAAGTCCTATTCAAAGTTTATTTCGATGATGTGTATAGTCCGATGAACGAGGCAATTCTTTGTATGCACACCCTGACAATAATTCCTTTGTCGCTGAAACTTTGCAGTGTGATAAAGTAAAGTTTACAGATTACGGTTGACAAGTTATCTAGGATTTTTTTTATTTTTAAATTAGGTATTTCTACCTAAACATGAAAATAACTTTCGGTGGAAAATTGCTCAGTCTGAAATTCCTTCGGTATATGTTAGTATACATTAATAAGTATATATATGTAACGGTATCCAGGAATATTTCGATTTCGGTAAGACAGAAATTTAAGAATACCTGTTTTTTTATCACAACTTTTTCTGGAAAATTGCTGTCAGTTTTTATTTTTTTGTACGTGTAAGTTTGTTTAAACGAATCCCCTTGCAGAGTTATCTAAAAGATTTGCCTTTTCGTTCATAGCGTTATAGTTTTTTGGAAATAACTTACGGAGGAAAATTGCTCTGTCCGTTTTTATTAATTTATTAGCTAAAGTACACTTAAATACAACAGCTTTTTGAAGTATCCAATAAAATTTCGGCGTCGATACGCATTATAGACTAACAACATAACGCGCACAGCCATCGGGAGCACCTTTACTACTTGGGTAGAGTGCTAGTCCTGCACTTTTCACTTGTTGACAAAATGAGTAAGCGGTATTATTACGCTTGCAGTGTGTATTGTTGCAGTGTATTTGGTTGTTTAATACAACCAAATGCAAACGTTCTTCACCTTTCAAAACGAGTTTGTTTGTAACTTGTTCCTACTCCTAATAACATACTCCTTTTCAAAATTATGAATAAATACAGTGGCAATCCTAGTGAGTCAGGCAAGTTTAGGTAATTATTTTCAAGGATGGTGGGAGCGGACCTTCTGTATTTTTCTATATTTTGTGGTCTTGCCTAAACTGTCAAATTTTGTAACGTCGATCCTTTTTTCTTCGATGTCGGCTGTTTTTATGACGACTTCTAGGTGGCCAGTATGTTTCAATTGATTTCTAACGAGAATTAAAAAAAAAGTACAAGTTTACATATAAAAATAAGCTTGCCAAGTGCGAGTCGTAAGTACTCAAGTAGGTGTGCTGACTGACGGTTTTGAATGTGGTAGTTTTCCATGATTTTGATATATTTTGAGTAATTTATTTTAATTTTTCACACGATCACAGACAGATCGTAAGAGACACGATCGTAAACTTCAAATATCAACTCACGTATATTGAAAATTTCAAGTAACCCCGGTGTCACTGGCCAATATTTGACGTTGGTGATCGTATCGATAGCGTCTCGGTAACATTAATTGTTCGTGCTGAGCCCACAGAACCCCGCGCGGTACAAAAATTGTCTAAGTATAAAATGTTGATATTTAAAGTTTAGGTATGTGTTTATGTGTTTTGGCGAAATTTTATTGGATAACTTACAATTATATTATAATAAGGTATTCTTTAACTAATAAATTAATAAAAACGGACGGAGCAATTTTCCTCCGTAAGTTATTTCCAAAAAACTGTAACGCTTTGAACGAAAAGGTAAATCTTTTGGATAACTCTGCAAGGCGACTTGTTTAAACAACCTTACAAGTACAAAAAAATAAAAACTGACGGAGCAAATTTCCTGAAAAAGTTGATATAAAAAAACAGATATTCTTAAATTTCTATCTCACTCAAATCGAAATATTCCTGGATACCGTTACACATCTATACTTACTAATGTATACTAACATATTCCGAAGGAATTTTGGACAGAGGAATTTTCCACCGAAAGTTATTAGTGATTTTCATGTTTAGGCAGAAAAACCTAATTTTAAAAAAAATCCTAGATAACTTGTCAACCGTAATCTGTAAACTTTACTTTATCACACTGCAAAGTTTCAGCGACAGAGGAATTATTGTCAGGGTCAAACCCCTCACTGACTGGACTAGTAGGAAATTACCTCGAGGTGAAAATTTTATCTCAGTAGGTAAATGTTTTCGGAAGAAATTGGTTAGAAGTGTAAAGAAAGTAAAATATGCAAAAAATACCTCGAAGATACTTCAAGTTCTCTGGCAATGCTGAAATTGATTATTTTAGTATATTTTGTCCTGCAGGGAGAAGTCTAACATTATTTTCCTTGAACACCCATTTTTAGCGTAGAAAGCGTAGGTACATGTTTAAAAATTAAGTTGCAAAACCACAACTAGATGGCATTGCTTATTTAAATACAAAGTCTCTCTCATGGTAGAGAAATTGACCCGGTAGTTTTAGATTTCTGATGGATTATCCATACAAACATACTAACATAGCCGTTGAATACATAACCCTTCCCCACTTAAGAAGCCGGGCTTCTTATACTAATACTTATATATATTTTAAAACCAGCCTTTATCTAAGTTTGATTGATTGTGTTGTTTATAAGTAGGTAATTAAATATTGTGGCATGTTTTTTTACAAATAAATAACAAAAAAAAACAATATTTTTAAAGAAGCGATTTTATCTTCTATATATATATATATATATCTTTTTCTATATATAAAAGAAAGTCGTGTTAGTACGGCTCAAGAACGGCTGAACCGATTCGGCTGAAAATTGGTGGGGAGGTAGCTTAGAACCAGGAGAAGACATAGAATAAAAATTTAATTAAAAATTCATATTCCCGAACATTGAGACAAAGTGAAAGAAGATTATAATAATATATTTTTTGATGCGGAGAATACCAGGCGCTCCTGGCAGGGTAGAAAGTGGATGCATACGCGAAAAAGTGGTCTTAATTTGTTAAAAAAAAAGTCAATTAGGCCAAATACAGCATATGTATCGGGACGACCGGGAACACCGGGAGCATACAAAAGAAGATTATATAACAGGGACCATGGGCAACAAAGGAATAATATATGTAGGTACTAGGATCTCATAAAAGAAAGAAAGAGAAAAGAATGCATCCAAAGATCAGAATACCAGGCGCTCATGGCAGGGTAGAAAGTGGATTCCTACGCCAAAAAGTTGTCCTAATTTTTTCAAAAATATGTCAAGTAGGCCAAACACCGGGATCACGCGAACGAAGTCGCGCGCGGGCAACTAGTCTAGTCTATAAATAAAACGGACAAGAGCGATTGCAACTCGCGCCCTGGGGTTCCCAACCCATAAATTATTTCGAAATCGTCAGCAGAGCTCCTTTCCTGGTTTCAGCCAAGTTCTACAAACTTCACCATCCCATTAAAAAGTGTAAAAATGTAGAATTTCCTCTATTTTAGACTATTCCTTCATTTGTGGAACAAATCCTCCTTTCATTCCTTCAAGAATTGTAAGGTTATTGTATAGTTAAGTACCTACCTATCCTAGATCCACGAAACGAGGTGCTATGCGCTATCTACAGAGCGGTTGTTCTGATAAGTAAGGCGAAACGCTCCTATCTATATTTAAAAAAAAAACTTTCCTATCCTCTTTCCTGATCCATAACTCCCTTTTCCCAATTTCCGCGTTATGTCTCCCTAATTTTTAATTTTTACAAAATTAAAATATCAAACGCACAAGTAGTGCGACGCCAAAAAAAAAAAAGGCGAACCGCTTCAACAGAAAACGAATTTCCACGAAACGAGGTGCTATGCGCGGGGGTATATCTAGGAGATTGTCAGAATTTGTCATGTTGAGGGGATTTGTAAGAACAAAGGGTTCTCAAGTTTCTGGAAGCAAATTCGTGAGCGCAGAAACTTTCTCTAATAACATGTCTCTGGGGATAATAGACATTTGAAGGAAATTGGACGAATATCAGAATATTAGTCCTTGTCTAACATCTTCGTGTCCTTAGTGTGTGTTAAAGGAATACCCTCTGAATAATGACTAAAGCATCATTATTCTGAGGGAATACCATCATAAATGATGTCGTAGGAACGTAGAACTAGCTATCATGGTCCAATTTTATTAGGACACCCTAGTACCTACCCTACTTCTCTAGTGACGACCTCGTACCCCCCGTCGTTATTCCCCTCGCCCAAGAGATTCCTGTCTGTACCTAAACTAGTACTACTTGCTTCAGTCCTTATTCAAAAAGTACTACTGTTTGTCTGTGACTAGTAGACAGAGACAAAACTAAACTCCTCTAGTTCGGCTCCGTTTACTCCCAGCGTCCCCCACCGGTCTGGCCCCACTGGGGGACGTTGGGAGAAAAAAGTGCCAACGTCCCCCACTCGTGACAATGTGCAGAAATTTAATATATACATATACCATACAGTAGGAGAACTTTTTTTTTCTGTTTTTATGTGTCCATTATGATGATCACTGAACACGATTCTGCTGTCAGAATTGAAAATAGTTGCCGCGATTTTAAACTTTTTTTTTTTTTTGTTTCTTTGTTGTTCGATTGCTTTCAAAATCGATATCTGAGGTTCCATGTGATCACTAAACAACAATCATTTGTCAGAAATTAAAAAAAGTGGCCGCCATTTTAAACTTTTTTGCTATCAGACCGATTGCTTTCAAAATCGATATCTGAGGATCCCTGTGATCACTGAACAAGAATCTGCTGTCAGAAATTTAAAAAAGTGGCCACCATTTTGAACTTTTTTGTTACCGGACCGATTGCTTTAAAAATCGATATCTGAGGATCCCTGTGATCACTGACCAAGAATCTGCTGTCAGAAATGAAAAAAAGTGGCCGCCATTTTGAACTTTTTTGCTATCGGACCGATTGCTTTCAAAATCGATATTTGAGGATCCCTGTGATCACTGAACAAGAATCAGCTGTCAGAAATGAAAAAAAGTCGCCGCCATTTTGAACTTTTTTGTTACCGGACCGATTGCTTTCAAAATCGATATCTGAGGTTCCCTGTGATCACTGAACAAGAATCTGCTGTCAGAAGTTTCAAAAAGTGGCCGCCATTTTGAACTTTTTTGTTACCTGACCGATTGCTTTAAAAATCGATATCTGAGGATCCCTGTGATCACTGAACAAGAATCAGCTGTCAGAAATGAAAAAAAGTGGCCGCCAGTTTGAACTACTTTGTTATCGGAACGATTGCTTTCAAAATCAATATCTGAGGATCCCTGTAATCACTGATCAAGAATCTGCTGTCAGAAATTAAAAAAAGTGACCGCCATTTTGAACTTTTTTGTTATTAGACCGATTGCTTTCAAAATTGATATCTGAGGATCCCTGTGATCATAGAACAATAATCTGCTGTCAGAAATTAAAAAAAGTGGCCGGCATTTTAAACCTTTTTGTTACTGGACCGATTGCTTTCAAAATCGATATCTGAGGATCCCTGTGATCACTGAACAAGAATCTGCTGTCAGAAATTTAAAAAAGTTGCCACCATTTTGAACTTCCTTGTTACCGGACCGATTGCTTTCAAAATCAATATCTGAGGTTCCCTGTGGTCATTGAACAATAATCTGCTGTCAGAAATGAAAAAAAGTGGCCGGCATTTTAAACTTTTTTGTTACCGGACCGATTGCTTACAAAATCGATATCTGAGGATATACATAAGTTTGTTCCGGTTGGTGGGTGTTACTGTTGTGGTAACATGGTTCTCGTAGTTTTGTGGTCCTAGTAAATTTATGTATAATTTCCACATTATTAGCATTTTTTGAATTTTGATTTTTATATCTTTCTATTTGGCTTCGAATAGTTATTGTAAACTATATTTATAAAATAAGGTATGGCAGTGAAATTCACAGCAAATATTGAAAAAAAACTATTTTTTTCTGTTAATATAAGTAGATGTGTTATTTAGTTTATGAATATAACTAGTTATTATAACCCTTACCGCCCACGAAAACCAGCGATAATTTTATCTAATGGCAAATTCAAGTTGCCATTAAGAATTTTTAAGAACAATAAACACAATACAATACAATTTCTTAATAAAAATTTATGCATAAAATTTGACATATAAGATTTACATGTCAAAGGACAAGTTCCAAAATGGGCTATATCGATGTACACCAGACAGAGAACGGTGAAAAAATCAGTGATTATCGTAAAAATACTCTTACGCTAATTTGAAGCATAATTTACTGCACAGAAATGTTTATAATTCGAAAAAATTGTACAATGGTTATATATTTTCCTGAGCAGCCATGACATGGAATGTCCCGTTTATTGCTGTTGAACTGTAATAGTGTTTAATAATCAAACTAGATGTCGCTAGTAAATTCGAACCGATTCTGAATCGCGCTGACGAAAACGCACGGGCCGGATTGACTAGCGCATCAAATAAATGTTAAAGTTGAATGCAATATAATACTGTTCTTTCTTGAGATACGTGTTTGCTTTCCACCAACACCTAGCGCTAGTGAAGCGCACTTTTTACTAGGTTTAGTAACCTAAAGTACCTATCGGGGTCACGGGGAACAATTGCTCTGTTGTTGCTTGCTTTATTCGTTCGTTGGGAGTAGTGTGTCTACTTAGAATGCGTTGCTCACGCTTGCTTTATTACGATCATCATATCAGTATCAGTACAAGTTCTTCAATTCAACATTTCGATTCTACGCGAAAATATTTTCCATGCTCCAAGACTTTGGAGCCAAGACGCGAACGAAATGCAGTTCTGGTCAAAGTTGTCAACTGCAACATTATACCACAGAGTAAATTGTATCCGCCCCGCCATATTGTTTAGTCTTGTGTTGCTCTCCGTGAGAAAGATATTTTAGGAACCGTTTTTGGAGAACGACATCGGACCACCAATTATTTGGAAGGATGGCACCACAAATTGAACGCGGCGGTAGGAAAAAAGAAACCTAACATAATGCATTTTCTCAATGAGCTAGAAAAAGATTCAGCATTTAATGAAGTGAGATGCATTCAAATTAAAAGTGGAGCCAAAAGGTTAAAAAATAGAATGAAAAAAACCATTTTGAATGACGAGTTTATAGACGCTGCTCAACTTGAGCTATTGAATTCAAAATCCATGTCAGTAGGACACTTTTTGGAAATGATGAGACACTGAAACTATCAGTGTCTCATAATTTCCAAAAAGTGTCCACCAATGCAATGTTTTTGTTATATTTTTCAATACAACAAAAACATTGCATTGATGGACACTCAACATTTTATTTATTGACTCGTAAAATCTGCAGGACTATTCTAAAACTTCGGAAACGTTTCCGATCTGATTCGTTAGTTTTTCATTTTGATGTGGTAAGTAACTCAAACAATTTTCTCTAGTAAAACACAGTACTTATTGTTTTTTACTGTGTTTTACTAGAGAACATTGTTTTAGTTACATACCACATCGAAATGAAAAACTAACGAATCCGATCGGAAACTCTTCCGACGTTTTAGAATAGCCCTGCAGAAAACTGATTTTCCTGGTGCTGTAGGTATTAATTAATAAGGTATTATTTGGCTATTTTAAAATCTTATCTATTTTTGTTCTTGTTCATAATTTTTTTTATAACTTCTGTAAATTATGTCAATTTATATCAAAGTTTGATTCTAGTCGTTAAGTAGTGATTGTAATAATAATTATGATATCAATAAAGACTGATTTTTAACCGACTTCCCAAAAAAGGAGGAGGTTCTCAATTCGGTTATATTTTTTTTTTTTTTTTTTTTTTTTTTTTAATGTTTGTTACCGCATATCTCCGGCGTTTACGAACCGATTTGGAAAATTCTTTTTTTATTTGAGTAGATATACTTCCAGATTGGTCCCATTTTTTTCAAAATCCAGTTCTGATGATGGGATCCATGAGGAATTGAGGGAACTCCTCAAATATTGTAGGCATACATATGGCGATTTTGATATTTTCAGCAAGACACCAAGCATTTGCATTCAGAAAGTATCATAATCCTTTCACCACTATGGTTCTTTCATAAAAAATTTTTCATCCAAAATTATTTTGTCGAATACTATGGCGGAAGTCGGTTTTTTAAATGAAAAGTTATTCTACTAGGTATTAAAATAACTAATATAGTTATTTATGTACATTATGTTCACCAATTCGCCTGCCCAGCGTGGGGATTATGGCAAATCACCCCCCATTGCATTCTTAATGGGACCTCTCCCAACAGTGAACGTTTAGACGTTCACTGCTGGACGGCAGCCTGTTCGGCTACCTGATGATGTACATTACTTTTGTGATTGATGTGATAATAATATGAAAACAGATTTTCCTAGTGGTGTAGTATATTAGGTATATTATTTCGTTATTTTTGAATCCTGTATGTTTCTGTTAACTTCTGTAAATTATTTTATTTGTTATCAAAGTATAGTTCTAGACGATTATTGTAAGTACAGTGGGAGAAAGATAACGTTCTTCATCTTAGGGTCTATTTTTAATTGTTATTTTGAACTGCCATAATGTGTCAATATCACGAAAATTTACACTTTTTAGGCCCAATTTATTTTTATTTTATTTATACAAAAATATAGACACAATTTAATCTCGTGTCAGTAGCACTGTCACGTAGTATTTATAAATTAATCTTCGCGTAGATTAAGTAATAGTTACTACGTGACAGTGCGACTGACACGAGATTATATTGTGACTGTTTTTTTTTTAAATAAGAGACTTGTGCATGCCATGGCTACTCAATAAAAAAGGTCTCGTGTCATAATTTAAACAAGCAACTGATTCAAGGTTTGCAATTTTGATCTTTGTTAATAATCAGTTAAATTATGGTTTTCCATATAGCAGTCTGCGCAGTGGAATGGGATAGTTAGAAAAAGTAATATTGTGTGCTCGTGATATGCTAAGGAAATTTCTTTGAAACCTGACGAAAGTTTTCATTCCGCCACTGTACATGATTGGTGATGAAAGGTGATTGTTGTACTATTGAAGACTAATTTTTCTAATACTCTTTAACTTAGGGAAATGAAGAATATTTTATTTGTTATCGTTCGTACGTGATTTAACCGTACCTACCTTTAAATGACGGGACTGATTCTAGTAATTTGACGTGTAAGAAACTCATTGTTTTGGTGGATAGAAAAAAAAAAGGATGTGTGTAAATGCAGTTACACACAACTATGCACATAGTTAATAATAATAAATATATGATTGAAGTTCACATTTTTTTAATAATATTATTAAGGCAAAAATGAGGTAACGCATTTTAGAGCTTCTTAGCTGCATCTTTTCTTACGAACCTTCTAAAATGTCTAAGTACCTGAATATAGAATATTCGAAAGAATACTGGCCGATTAAATTTGAACACTCTAGGCTTCTATTGGTCTGGTATCAAATGCTCGCTTGACGTCCTGTCAGTCCCTCGGAAGACCTAAACATAATCTTGGTGACCCTGATGGCGTAATCACTGCCATGGCCACTTTTTTTCATTTCTGACAACAGATTCTTGTTCAGTGATCACAGGGAACCTCAGATATCGATTTTGAAAGCAATCGGTCCGGTAAAAAAAATGTTCAAAATGGCGGCCTCTTTTTTCATTTCTAACAGCTGATTCTTGTTCAGTGATCACAGGGATCCTCAGATATTGATTTTGAAAGCAATCAGTCCAATAGCAAAAAAGTTCAAAATGGCGGCCACTTTTTTTCATTTCTGACAGCAGATTCTTGTTCAGTGATTACAGGAATCTTCAGATATCGATTTTGAAAGCAATCGGTCCTATAGCAAAAAAGTTCAAAATGGCGGCCACTTTTTTTCATATCTGACAAATGATTCTTGTTCAGTGATCACAGGGATCCTCAGATATCGATTTTGAAAGCAATCGGTCCGGTAATAAAAAAGTTCAAAATGGCGGCCACTTTTTTCATTTCTGACAGCAGATTCTTGTTCAGTGATCACATGGATCCTCAGATATCGATTATGAAAGCAATCGGTCCGATAACAAAAAAGTTCAAAATGGCGGCGACTTTTTTTCATTTCTGACAGCTGATTCTTGTTCAGTGATCACAGGGATCCTCAGATATCGATTTTGAAAGCAATCGGTCCGATAGCAAAAAAGTTCAAAATGGCAGCCACTTTTTTTCATTTCTGACAGCAGATTCTTGTTCAGTGATCACAGGGATCCTCAGATATCGATTTTGAAAGCAATCGGTCTGATAGTAAAAAAGTTCAAAATGGTGGCCACTTTTTTTCATTTCTGACAAATGATTCTTGTTTAGTGATCACAGGGATCCTCAGATATCGATTTTGAAAGCAATCGGTCCGATAGCAAAAAAGTTCAAAATGGCGACCACTTTTTTTAATTTCTGACAAATGATTCTTGTTTAGTGATCAAATGGATCCTCAGATATCGATTTTGAAAGCAATCGGTCCGATAGCAAAAAAGTTCAAAATGGCGGCCACTTTTTTTCATGTCTGACAAATGATTCTTGTTTAGTAATCACAGGGATCCTCAGATATCGATTTTGAAAGCAATCGGTCCGGTAACAAAAAAGTTCAAAATGGTGGCCACTTTTTTTCATTTCTGACAAATGATTCTTGTTTAGTGATCACAGGGATCCTCAGATATCGATTTTGAAAGCAATCGGTCCGATAGCAAAAAAGTTCAAAATGGCGACCACTTTTTTTAATTTCTGACAAATGATTCTTGTTTAGTGATCACAGGGGTCCTCAGATATCGATTTTGAAAGCAATCGGTCCGATTACAAAAAAGTTCAAAATGGCGGCCACTTTTTTTCATTTCTTACAAATGATTCTTGTTTAGTGATCAAATGGATCCTCAGATATCGATTTTGAAAGCAATCGGTCCGATAGCAAAAAAGTTCAAAATGGCGGCCACTTTTTTTCATGTCTGACAAATGATTCTTGTTTAGTAATCACAGGGATCCTCAGATATCGATTTTGAAAGCAATCGGTCCGGTAACAAAAAAGTCCAAAATGGCGGCCACTTTTTTTCATTTCTGACAGCTGATTCTTGTTTAGTGATCACATGGATCCTCAGATATCGATTTTGAAAGCAATCGGTCCGATAGCAAAAAAGTTCAAAATGGCGGCCACTTTTTTTCATATCTGACAAATGATTCTTGTTTAGTTATCACAGGGATCCTCAGATATCGATTTTGAAAGCAATCGGTCCGGTAACAAAAAAGTTCAAAATGGCGGCCACTTTTTTTCATTTCTGACAAATGATTCTTGTTTAGTGATCACATGGATCCTCAGATATCGATTTTGAAAGCAATCGGTCCGATAGCAAAAAAGTTCAAAATGGCGGCCACTTTTTTTCATATCTGACAAATGATTCTTGTTTAGTAATCACAGGGATCCTCAGATATCGATTTTGAAAGCAATCGGTCCGGTAACAAAAAAGTCCAAAATGGCGGCCACTTTTTTTCATTTCTGACAGCTGATTCTTGTTTAGTGATCACAGGGAACCTCAGATATCGATTTTGAAAGCAATCGAACAACAAAGAAACAAAAAAAAAAAAAAGTTTAAAATCGCGGCAACTATTTTAAATTCTGACAGCAGAATCGTGTTCAGTGATCATCATAATGGACACATAAAAACAGAAAAAAAAGTTCTCTTACTGTTAAATATTAAAATTCTGCACGTTGTCACGAGTGGGGGACGTTGGCACTTTTTTCTCCCAACGTCCCCCAGTGGGGCCAGACCGGTGGGGGACGCTGGGAGTAAACGTTCGGCTCGTATTTAGTTGCTCCAAGGTTTTTAGTACTTTACTTATATTCTGTGATGCACATCTGCACAATCCTCTCTACTCTATCCATGGCAAAAATATCCTCGGCCATATTATATTAATTTTATTGATATGTTTTTAGATGTAAACAACAGACTATTTTTGTAAATTTTCGTCTTAGCTAAATCGTTTTACCTGCTAAACGTTTTGAATTTTAAATAATATAAAACAAAGTGAATCAGTGGTGAACCTATAAGTACAAAATAAATCATCATTCATCAGAATATCTGCAAGTTGCAATTATTATGACCAGTAAAATATGTCGAGTTTGTCTTAGTACGAACAAACCATTGCTAGAGTTGGAAAAACACCTTTCAGATTACTTCCAAGATATCTGCGAGTATGCTGTAAGCCTCACAATTAGTAAAGCGTCTCATTTCTCAGGCTTTAGCTTATACCACTGTTCTTGAGTTCGTTATTTATTATATGAGCAACGTAGGTACTATACTTTGGCTGTCTGGTCTGTACAAATAAAGGCTGGTTTATACAGGGTCAGTAACTGACTCCGAATTCGAGACAAGACAGCGCTGACCCGAAAAAAACCCAATGTAAATTGATTTGATGTCAGTACAGCGGTGTGAAGTCAACGCTGACGTGACTCCATGTAAACAGTTGAAGACAGTGTCGGCGCCTGCACTGGCGCCGCTACTGACTTGTATACTGACGCTGTATAAGCCTTCGAAAACGGCTCTAAAGATTTTGATGAAATTCACAGGTTTTAGCCTGTGAAAACAATCCAGCTTGGTCCCACACAACACCTTCGAAAATTCCTGATACTTACTTATCCCTAATTATCCAGCAAAAATCCCAATTCTCAATTAAAATCTGTAAAATAAGGCTCTAAGGAATGCTTCAAAAGACTTACTCGACTTACTCTCCAAACTGAGAAAGAAAACACGACATCACTTTAACAAAGCGATGAACACAAAGAGCGATGAAGACTGGAAAGACTACAAGGTAGCGAGGCAGAACTTCAAGCGTGAAATAAAGTGCAGTCGCAATAACTCTTGGAGAAAATACAGCAGCTCCATTGAATCTCAGAGTGAAACAGCGCGTCTAAACAAAATACTGTCAAAAGACAAGAAAATAAAACTGGGCACTCTTAAGAAGCCAGATGGAACGTACACAACAACAGAGCGTGAACAATTCGAACTGCTACTAAAAACGCACTTTCCGGACTGCACTCTGAGCGATAGCATCAGCTGGGAAACCAATGAAGGTCACACACCGCAGAAAGCTGACTGGGACCTAGCTGACTCTATAGTCTCAGAGGAAGCTTTAGTTTGGTCAGTAAGAACCTTTCAGCCATTCAAAGCGGCGGGCACTGATGGAATTTTTCCGGCACTGCTACAATGGCATCTAACAAAAATCGAAGCAATGCTAACCGCGATCTACAGGGGCTGCATTGCCTGGAAATATATACCACACTCGTGGAGGGAGGTAAAGGTAGTCTTTCTTCCGAAGCCAGGTAAAGGTGACTACACACAGCCAAAGTCATTCAGACCAATCAGCCTGAGCTCCTTTATGCTCAAAACTCTGGAAAGACTTTGCGACAGGCACATACGCAGTGGGCCACTGGTCGAAAATCCGGTGAGCAGAAACCAACACGCCTATCAATCAGGCAAGTCAACTGAAACAGCACTACATCAAGTTGTTCATAAGATTGAAGGTGCGCTGCAGGACAAACAGTCATGTCTAGTCACATTCATAGACATTGAGGGTGCTTTTGACAAAACGACCTTTCTAAGCATTGAAAAGGGCTTAAGAAATCAAGGGGTTGATGAAAATCTCAACGAATGGATAACGCAAATGCTGGCCAATAGGGCAGCTCTCATAGAGAATTCAGAGGTGGCTCGCTGTCTAGTCACGAAAGGCTGCCCACAGGGAGGCGTGCTCTCTCCCCTTCTTTGGGTACTGGTAGCAAATGAACTTCTGGAATCTCTCAACAAAGACGGCATCTACACAATTGGATATGCTGATGATCTAGCAATCATGATATCGGGACTTTTCGAATCAACTCTATGTGAGAAGATGCAAAAAGCACTCCGCGTCGTGGAAGAATGGTGTCACAGGCACAGCCTTTCTGTGAATCCGAACAAAACAGAACTGGTGCTTTTCACTCGCAAAACGAAAATGCCAAAACTGGATCTCCCACGCTTGTTTGGAACGAGTCTGACCCTGAGCAAAGAAGTAAAATACCTTGGAATATGGCTGGACAGCAAACTCATATGGGGCAAGCAGCTAGACCATGTTACGACAAAAGCTACAAATGTGCTATGGCAGTGCACACGCGCTGTGGGTAAAGACTGGGGTTTAAAACCCAAGCTATGCCTATGGATGTACAAAGTAATGGTTCGACCGGTGTTGACTTACGGCGCTGTAGTTTGGTGGCCAAGAACAAACGTAGTTACGGCAATAAACAGGCTACAACAGGTCCAAAGACTGGCATGCTCGCTCATAAGTGGATGCACAAAATCTACTCCATCAGCAGCGCTTGACATCATACTAGGCCTGACGCCGCTCCATATACATATACAGCAGGAGGCAATGGCGGCAGCACTGAGAATAAAATCCACGGATCAGTGGAGGGGACATAACAGAATAACAAACCACTGTAAGATACTGGAAAAGGCGACTGACATAATCCCAGAAGCCCTAAGGGGTACGGATAGAATAGCCACCACATATCTAACCAACAAAGGGTACGAAGTGGCGGCTGAACTCACGGAGGTAACTTCTCCTTCCACCCTGCCTCTCTACCACATATACACGGATGGGGCCAAACAGAGGAAAGGGGCGGGCTGCGGTTTTTACTGCCCTGAAACTGGACTCTCAAGGGCGCAGCCACTAAACAAAACTACCACCGCTTTCCAAGCAGAAACCCTGGGGCTTCAGCTGGCGGCAACGGACATATCATCATCAATAGAGTCCACAAGTACGGAGACCATTGAGGGACGAATAAGACTTATTTTCATAACAGATAGTGCAGCACTAACAAATGCGCTGAGGAGACCGGACACCAGGTCAAAATCGGTCGCAGAGTGTCACACTGCGCTTCAAAGACTGACAGATAGATATACTGTCACAATCAAATGGACAGATAGCCATGGCCCCTGTCTAGGAAATGACAGGGCCGACTCCCTAGCTAGGGAAGGAGCTAAACTTACCCCCACACAAGCTGACATCAGCCTATCAAAACCACCAACTGCGGAAATCAAAAACTGGCTGAGACTGCATTCGGAAACGGAGCACCAAAAGCTGTGGGAACGAAGGTCGGACTGTAAGCACTCAAAATCTATGCTCCCCGGACCTGACAAGAAAGTGACGAATACACTCCTCAAAATGAAACGTGAGGACCTGCGTATGGTAGTGGGTATCATAACAGGACACTGCGACCTAAACCATCACCTGTATAAGATTGGGGCCACTGACAGCGGGCTGTGCCGGGGCTGCTTGCAGGAAGAAGAGACGGTGGAGCACGTGATCCTGCATTGTGCGGCTACAAAAGAAACCAGGGCCAAGACGGGTTTGCAGGAGCTACTTGTATCCTGCTCTCCATCATCGACGCCTTCGGACACACTTCAACGGTGTTGCCACCAACCCAAAGTCCTGCTCCGTTACTTTAAGGAGCTGGGCTGGCTGGGGTAGGGTTAGCACAGGGGGACAATGCACAATACACCCCACAGCGGGACGTCAGTGCAGGTCTTAACACCCCCACTTAGAATTAGAATTAGAATTAGACTTACTCGAGAACATCTCTATAGAAAATTATACTCGTAATGTATGTACATTATATTATCTCTATTTTGGTTCTATGACATTATATTTCTGTGTATTTATTTAGTTTATTATTATGTTTGTTTATTATTATGTGTGTGTGTGTGTGTGTTATGTTATATTATATAGGAACTTGGTATGTATTATATTTTATTTTTAATGTATTCAGGTATTTGTGTTAGTTTTTAAGTTGCACGCCAACCACAAGCTCTCACATACCAGGTTTGGCTGGAAGAAAATGCTTTTAGCATTAAGCCCACCTTTTTGTATCAATTTTCTTGTGCAATAAAGTATAAATAAATAAAATAGGATTTTTGGTTTCTCCAAGTTTTACAGGTTGTACGAGTTTAGGAAATGAAGGGTTTAAAGGAGTTTTTAGTGTTTAATAAGGCTTTTTAGGGGTTGTAGAACGTCAAATTATTTCTAGATTTGTAGAGGGATAAAGGGATGTAGGGGATTAGGAGTTATTATGGGTTGTAGAAGTTCTTGAGGGTTGTAGGAGGGTTGTAGGGGTTCTGGACTCCTAGAATCTTCTAGGAGTTCATAGGGATTTCTATTGGTTGTAGGAGTTTTTAGGAGTTGTAGATAGTTCAATAGGTAGGTAGGTAATAGTAGATTATGCACTAAGGGAATAAAGCAGTGTCTTATGTCGCGGGCGGCATATTGAACCCTGAGCTTAACGAGGGACTCTAAAGTTAACTCCCGAGTGTAGCGAGGGAGTTATATAGAGTCCTGAGTGAAGCGAGGGGTTCAAGCTGCCCAAGACGAAGACAGGCTTTATTCCAGAGGAGCATACTCTACTTTTCACACCTACTGCGAGGCAATAAAAGGCCAGGGCTCCATTAAATAAGTATCGTCTGTTTTGATAAACTCTGGAGTAGAATCATTATCGCTCGACATTTTTTGTTAACACTAATATTGTCACTGACATAATATTATATTACAAAAATATTGCAATAAAATTCACTGAAAATCACAGCACCAAACATCTCTTTTGTTTCACATTCTTTAAAATCGCGCCTATTTCTTTTTTTTTCGAGTTTTGCTATAGTGGCCAGTTCGATTTTCGAACAAACCTCTTTACAATGCCATATGGGCATTTTTTTACTCAGAGTTTTCCACGAGTTTCCAACACGAATTTGACGTTCCAAATTCAAATCACTTTAATCCCTAGGGAGTTTCATACAACTTTATATCCCTAGAGAGACAATGCTGTACTTTACGTTGAGGTTGCATGATTTGTAATTGGACATTGTCGAGCGGGTGGTGTGAAAACAAAATTATCAATTAGGATAATCAAATAATCAGTTCTCTGTTCCGAAGCAAAGCTCGGTTGCCCACTTGTTACCAATTACATATCAGTTTCAGAGTGGATGTTCAAAACATATGTGCTGCTGGGAATGCGAGGAGTCTCTCAAAAATAATTTAGATTTCCGAAATAAATGCCGGAATTCTAACCTAATATTGCAAGATTGGGAGTGGGATAAAAGTCAGGTAAGGGACCGGTTTAATTGGTTGTACGTATTCATGCAATGCACTTGCGTTGCCTTTAATTTGTAAAAACTATAATCTGGACCTCTTCGAGGGTAAATAAGTGCCTTCTGGACCTGCATGTCCTTCATGGATGTCTGCCAACTAAGAGATTACACCAGGGGTTAAGCAGCAGCATCCATAAGTACTCAACATGAATACAGTGACCACTAAACTGGCTGCCAATCATGGTGTTTATGGCAATAACCCTAATATTTTTTATGAGGGAAGCCTCGTCCAGCAGTGTATACACAGTCTTGATCCCACACTAGGATTCCCTGTGTCCTAGTGTGGGATCAAGACTACGTATGTGACTGTTGAGTGTTATGTTATGTGACCTTTTTAGCTCTCAATTATTGATCAAGACAAAGCGACTAGCAACACAGCAAACTAGTGCTTGTGTGAAGGTTAAATTACCGGCACTTACCTGCCTTACGGCCAGATTGTAATGTTATAAGGGTATATATAACTATTAAGTACGCAAAGAAAAAAAAAGACATTTAAGCTTATCATAATACTGGTTAACAATTTATTATTTCAGGAAAAGCGTCCCTTGGAATCGTTACATAATTTATTAAAAACATCTCCAAATAACAAAAATCATGATACATATTTAAAAATAAGAAAATACGAGAACTCTGCCGATGATTCTGATCATAGACTAAGTTCTAATATCATTGACAATGATAAAATTAAAGATGAATTCAAAGTTGAAGTAAGTAATGATGAAGTTGTTGCAGTAAGTAATGATGAATTTGCTAAAGTTACAACTGTTGCCACAAGAGTTGATGATTATGAAAGCGATAATTTTGAAGTTGGTGATGAAACCGCCAATGATGAACCGGAAATACTACTCGAATTCAAAGTTGAAGTAACTAATGATGAAGTTGTTGAAGTAAATAATCATGAATTTGTTAAAGTTACAACTGTTGCCAAAGTAATTGTTGATGATGATAGTGATCATTTTGAAGTTTGTGATGAAACTGTCAATGATAAACCGGAAATGCCACATGATAAAAAAGTTATTGTTAATAAGAGGAAGAGTAATAAAGATATGGAAATTGTTAAAACTAAGAAATCAAAGGAAAATGAACCAGTGCCAGGATCCGAAACTATTAAAAAAGGTACAGGTACATCACCCAATAATCCTCGATAATCTTATTTCACGCTAATCCGAACACCTCGATAAACTTATATCCCGCTTAACCAAACAGTTGTTTAGTTTTGTCAATGTCAGTGTCGTAGAGACATCCCTTTCGCTCCATACGTTTTGCGAGTTCATTGCAACTTATATGTTAATCTTATCTGTAATTTTGGTGGCATTTTAATAGTTGTAGCTTATTTAAAGAGCATGTGGTAGTGAATTTAAATATAATAAAAAAAAAATATTAATATATGTGTATTGAGTGTCTTTTCAAACGGGTGGAAATTGTCCACATACATTCTAGTGAAGCTGCCATCACTTTACTAGAACATGACTTGACTGAGACCACTTGACCTAACTTTATCAAAATAATTACTTGACACTGGCAAAATTTATGAAAGTTTTCCTCACAGACCATTAAATAAATAAAGAAGAAGAAGATAATCTTGTCTAACGCTTATCCGAACACCTCGATAATCTTATCTCCTGTTAATTCAAACACCTCTATGCCATAGCTGTTACGATAGTACCAAAATTTAAAATAATGAATGATTTCGTATTTTTACGACCTCTGTGGCGCGGCGGGCGAAGGTTCGCCTGCGACGCAGGAGGTTGCGGGTTCGATTCCCGCCTCGGAACAAATATTTGTACGATCTGCAGATATTTGTTCAGGGTGTTCTGGGTATTTTCTATGTATAATAAAAAAAAAATATCTATGTAATGTATTGTATTAAGTATATCAGTTAACTAGTGCCCATAACACAAACTCTGCTTAGCTTGGGGCTAGATAACGTTGTGTGAAATGTCCAGCATTTATTTATTATTATTGTTTTGACGTTTCAGTGTATAAGCTGCGAGGTGAAATAGCAAAACGAAGCGAGTTCTCTCAGTTTGAATCTGTCTTCGACATCGAGCTGTTTGCTACATACGCAGGTTAGAAACGTTATTCCCCTTACACACAAAACGGCCCAGGGGGAGAGCAGCCGGCTGAGATGCGAGAGGTGCGAGTTCGATTCCCGCTGAATGAAAAGGTTTGCATCATGTGCAAATATTTGTGCATTGTGGTACCAAGGTACTTATAGTTCCTGGTCAAACGACATAGGGAATCTTAATATAGGATCAGGACCATGTATGTCTATGTCTAAGTAGCTAACTAAAGGTTGAGTTTGTTTGGTCCAGACGCGAGGAAGGAGCTGGTAGGAAGGCGCGACGCGGAGCCCTACGTGTCGGCTCAGTATCGATGCGAGCTGTGCTACACCGTGTACAAGTGCGACAAGTTGCTGCAGTTCCACATGAGATGGCACGACGTGAGTACTGCATACCGTTCTGGTGTTACCACCGCTGGTCTGGTGTCTGATGTCAGTGTCCCCCTGTGCCAGGGATACCCTGTGTCCTCTAGACCAGTGTTTTTCAAACTGGGTCGCGAAGCCTTACTAGGGGGGTCACCGGCAAAAAAAAGAAGAGAAGAATTTTGAAGAGAGAGAAAATTGTTTTAGTTACCTACCACATCGAAATGAAAAACTAACGAATCCGATCGGAAACCGCTTCCGACTTTTTAGAATAGCCCTGCTGATCCCACAGTAGGATTTCCTGTGTCGTGGGTATCAGGAACTAAGAGTACCATGGTACCATATAACACCCAGACCCGGAACAAATATTTGCAGATCATAAAAACATTTGTCCCGCAGCGGGAATCGAACCCGCAACCTCTGGTATCTCAGCCGCCTACACCCCCGCCGCGCCACAGAGGTCGTCACACGTTGTATCTCGCTTGTTTCAGCTGTCACTGGAAGAGTCTCACGAGTGTGATGTGTGCAGTATGCGCTTCGCGACGCGCACCACGCTTCGGAAGCACAAGTCGAACTGTCACCGCGGGAAGTTCGCTTGCAAGATGTGTCCAGTTGTCACCTACCAACGGTACGGATCACTGACCTCTAACTCCTCCCGTCGGATGACTGACTCCTGATGCCTGACCTCTGATGACTGACTTCTAACCTCTGACTCCTCACGTCGGATGACTGACTCCTGATGCCTGACCTCTGATGACTGACTTCTAACGTCTGACTCCTCACGTTGGATGACTGACTCCTGATGCCTGACCTCTGATGACTGACTTCTAACCTCTGACTCCTCACGTCGGATGACTGACTCCTGATGCCTGATCTCTGATCCTAACGCCTTACCTCTGATTTCTTACATATGACGACTGACTCCTGGCCTCTTATGACGTCTCACGCCTGATAAATTACTTCGAACGCCTGACCACTGACTCCTCAAACCAGAGGCCGTAGTCTGTGTTTTTACTAGCAATGAGGGGTTTTCACGGACGTTTCAAATCATGCTTTCAGCGTTGAAAATAGATAGCGGTGCTCTGTTACGTAGCTGTCAAGTGTCAAAATAAAGTTAAATGTCAACATCAACAACGTAGATATATTTTCGTTTCGTGGTATTTATTTTTGCTTACTTATAAAAACACCACGAAATCACTATCGCACTCTCAAGAAGCAGACACAAACAAAATATCATGACTAATAGCCACAGATTAGTTAGATAATAGCTTATTTCGTGTACACCGCAGATACTACATTTGACAATCTTGTCAGCTACAGTTGAGTCAGCGCCATCTATGGAACCAATTTGAAGTACTTTTTTTTTAATCGAAGTTGAAAACTCGACATTGATCAAATGAATATGTAGATCGGATTTTTTAATAGAAATAGATTTTCACAAGTGTATCTGACGGCTGACTATAATGGTGAGTGAAAATTGGTATTGTGCTCCCTCATAATAACAATTTAGCCAACTTTCTATTCACAGCTACCGTAGATTAGAGTAAGATAGTAATATATATCATAGGAAAGAGTGAAGAGAGACGCGTCTATTATGCTAAAATTCTAGCCAAATCTCTAAGGTCCAGATAAATAGAACGTACTTCACTGTGACTAAGTCTAAGCCTTACTTTGAAATCGTTACTGTCACAAAAATGTTAAAACAAGCGTATTAGAGAGAGACGGACGATTTCAAAGTATGGCTTAGATTTATGCCGAGATAAATAGACGTTACTTAGCACAAGCTTAGCACGTACTAATGCTTACACCTGTCCCTGTCACTGTCACACAAATGTTAAAACACGCGTATTAGAGAGAGACAGGGACGATTTCAAAGTAAGACTTAGTCACCGTGAAGAACGTTCTATTTATCTGGACCTTAGACTTAGTCACCGTGAAGTACGTTCTATTTATCTGGACATCAGAAAACTTTGAAAAGATTGAAAAAAATTCCAAGTTTCGGTCACATTTTGATAAATAAATCACATGCCAGGACATTGTGACATTTATGATATCGACACTAGATCGAAACATGATCCGTACTTTATTTTGACTGTTTAATGACCTTGATAATGATACGTGTTTAAATTGTGTGTGTTGATGCAGAGCGGCGATGGGGTCGCATTTCCAGAAACACCAGGGCAAGATCTACAAGTGTGAGGTGTGCTGCCGCGTATTCAAGTAAGAAAGACTAGTTTTTTGCCAGAACTATGCTATGGCGTGACTCAAGTATCAGTTTTTTATTGAAATAAGCAAGAGAGAACAACTTTAACAAAATACCTAGATAAAGTGGGAATTATATTGTCACGGGTATTTATCGCGTGTTACCATATTATTTGTTATTCCCGACGTTTCGAATGCGTTACAGCAATCATGGTCGCGGGCTGACTGGAGTACATGGAGCTACCGTCGAGAAGTGGTGGCAGCTGCAGAAACTACCCTCACTTGGTCTTCAGAATTAAAAAATTGCTGTAACGCATTCGAAACGTCGGGAATAATAAATAATATCGTATCACGCGATAAATACCCGTGACAATACAATAAACTTGTGTTCTAATCGCGAGAGTTTAAAAAATATTAAGGGAATTAGTTCATTATACCTCCAGTGCTAAACCTGCTGGGATATACTGCTAACCATGAGCGTTGCCAGGGGGGGGGGGGTCAAACCCTCCCAGAAATATTCAAAATGTTGACAAAATCTAATACTTTTTGAAGAAAAACTTACTTTCTGTTGGTTAGTAGTAGAACTTCTTGTGAAAGAGTTCGCCCGGGAAAGTACTACCACCGTACCTATTTCTGTCGCCAAGCAGTAGTGTTCGCATTGCTGTGTTTCGTTTTGAAGGGTGAGGGTGCCGGTGAAATTACAGGCACATGAGACTTTTCATCTTTATGTCTGAGGGTTAGCGCGCGTGTGATGCCTCTGGTGTTGCAGGCGTCCATATGCTACGGTAGCTGCTTTCCATCAGGTGGGCCGTATGCTTGTCCGCTTGCCAAGTAGCATAAAAAAAAAGAAACACTAGTGAGTTCGTGTACATTTTTGTTGTTTTATTTTTTTTAATAGTACAACAAAAATGTATATATGTGAATAGTCTGAAGTGCAAACCAGTTTCATTGTCAAATACGACATGCGATTTTTAACTTTAAGCAAAGCCGTTTGTTTAAAATATTTGCATTTTAGGATCATTCCGCGCCTTAATTGACACATACGTATGGTGTAGTGTAACACGGATTGTTGTACAGACATTGAGGTTTACAGATTGTACGCTAGGGGCGCTCATCGGTGTCTCCATACAAAATCAGTGTTACACTACACCAGTGGTGGGTAAACTTACTTAATGGGGGGCCAGAAAGTTTAAGAAATTTCAGAGGGCCAGAATTATAGGAAAAATTTAAACTTTTTGAACATGTTAAAACTTTTAATCATATAAAAACATTACAGCATTGCCGCAACTATCATGAACTATGCGGCTAGTCTAGCTGGCTCCTTTACCTATGCGTCTATTATTCTACTAAGTAACTTTAAGTTTATACTTCTGGAACGTCAAAATATAATTATCGCGGGCCATATATTAATCATGTCGAAGGACCGTCGACGGGCCAGATTAAATGCTTTCGCGGGCTGGAGCTGGCCCGCGGGCCGTACTTTGCCCATCGCTGCACTACACCATATGTCCGTGTCAAATGTTCGTAGAGAAGGTCAGCTCTGAGACCGAAGTCAGAGTTTTAACATCATCAATTATTTAACAATCAATTGACACGGACGTATGGTGTAGTGTAACACGGATTTTAGTATGGAAAATGAGGTTCACATAGTGTACGCTAGCACTTATCGGTGTCGCCACGGTGTCACCGATAAGTTCAAAATTCTGGGTTTTCCACATTATATATTTTCCAATTTCTTTGTAATTCATAATTTTATTTGTCTAAATTATACAAAATCCAAGTTACACTACACCATACGTCCGTGTCAATTGTTTGCAAAAAGTTAGGTCCAGATAAATAGAACGTACTTCACGGTGACTAAGTCTAAACCTTAGTGCGCGTCCACAGTGAATGCGCTGGGTCGGGGGCGTTTGCAGGCGCGACGGCGGGAGCGTGCGGATGGCCACAGTGACGCGCGAGCTATTAGACGCGGATAAGACCAAACTGGTTTGATATCCCCGCCACCCGCGCATTGAGACGCTTGCCTACTAGGCCCGTAGTGTGGCCATAACGCGCGGATAGGAACGTTTGAAAAACACGCGCGCTAATCGCTCATGACAGTCGCGCTAGGCGCGAGGGTGCCTTAGCCACTACAAAATGGACGCCAACGGCGGTGTCATACGTTTGATATTTCGCGCCCGCCTCCTCAACCGCACTAGGCCCGCACTGTGGCCCTGGCCTTACTTTGAAAATGTCCCTGTCTCTCTCTAATACGCGTGTTTTATCATTAGTGTGACAGTGACAGGGACAGGTTTTGTTAGTAGTAGTACTTCTTGTGAAAGAGTTTGTCCGGGGAAGTACTACCACCGTACCTATTTCTACCGCCAAGCAGTAGTGTTCGCATTGCTGTGTTTCGGTTTGAAGGGTACGGGTGCCGGTGAAATTACAGGCACATGAGACTTTTCATCTTTATGTCTCAGGTTCGGCAGCGCGCTTGAGATGCCTCTGGTGTTACAGGCGTTCATAGGCTACGGTAACTGCTTTCCATCAGGTGGCCCGTATGCTTGTCTCCTTGCCAAGTAGCATAATTTTTTTTTAAAAAAAAAGGTCTTTCTTAATTCGTACTTTGACTAACATGTAAGTACGTTCTATTTATCTGGACTTTAGACTCAGCCTGTTCGTTGTGTACTTCCAGTCACATTTCGTCGTACCTCACTCACAAGCGTACCGTGCACAAGTCGTCGCACGTGTGCGTCTCGTGCGCAAGGACCTTCGTCTCAAACCTCGGGCTTCTAAACCACCGGCTGAAAATGCATCAGGTAATTAGATAAAATTATTTCGTTATAATTTAGTGAAAGCAAAGTTATTATCGCCACAAACCGGACGACGCGTTAGAGGAAGGCCCTCCACTCGATGAACTAAAGACATTATAAACGTCGCAGGAAGTCGGTGGATGGAGGCGGCTCAGGACCTGTCGTCGTGGCAATCTAAGGGCCTATGTCCAGCGGTGGACTTCTACAGGCTGATGATGACGATGAAAGTTACTGTTGTAATTTCCTATGTGTAAGAGCCAATTTCAGCATACTTTGTTAGTTAGTAATTGTCTTAATTCATTGATTCAAGCGTGACTTTGCGGAAATCCATTCTACAATATAAAATAGACGAACTAAAACTCTGAAAGAATTCGACACGTGTTTCGCCTCTCAACGAAGCATCCTCAGGAAACAGTAGACTCACTGCGATGCTTCGTTGAGAGGCGAAACACGTGTCGAATTCTTTCAGAGTTTTCGTTGGAAAGGTGCGGAATTGTTGCTATACATTTGTTCGTCTATTATATATTGTAGTAATTGTCTTGTTAAATCTAACCATTGGTAAAGGTGACAGATAATCTTTGAAAACATCTATCAAAAAGCATTGATTAGTAAGACTGAGAGCTTGTCCAGATGAGGTGTTTTACGTGCGCTATAGTTGCCGCGAGTCTTCGAGCACCACGGAAGGGAGTAGCCATTCGCAGCGTTCCCCTCTGTCAAACTACAAGCGAAAGTAGGCATATGCGTTTAATACAACTAGTTGTTATTCTGTGCAAGGTTTGTTAGCGTGAGTGTCGTCAATACAGTGTTGTATTTGGATGTGTATATGCGGAATTGCGCTTGTGTGCACATTTCCTTCCGCAAAAAATGACAGAACTATTTGAATGGTAATATATCGCTAAGGCTACTCCCTTCCGGCCCGCGGCAGGAAGTCCGTGTTGCTCGAAGCCGCTAGTGGACGGACTCAAACGCATCAGACATCATCATGTTGCAATCGGAACTGCAATTTTTATCTGAATCTGGTACTAGAACGCCCGCGCGTAATACGCATCATCTGGGCGCAACAAAAATGCAAACGCGCGAGTCGAATCGCGCATAAATCGCCTCATCTGGACAAGCTCTAAACAGTTGTTGCGTGTTTATTGTTGGTGAAATCACCTGTAAACCTTTTACACTTAGGGCCTTATTCATAATCATTTTGTGAACCTATTTTAGTTAAAATAGCTTTTGTTTTTAACCGACTTCCCAAAAAAGGAGGAGGTTCTCAATTCGGTTATATATTTTTTTATGTTTGTTACCGCATATCTCCGGCGTTAATGAACCGATGTGGAAAATTCTTTTTTTATTTGAATAGATGTACTTCCAGATTGGTCCCATTTTTCATAATCCAGTTCTGATGATGGAATCCATGAGGAATTGAGGGAACTCCTCAAATATTGTAGTGATACATATGGTGATTTTGATATTTTCAGCAACAAACCAAACATTTGCATTCAAAAAGTATCATAATCCATTGACCACTATGGTTCTTTCATCATTTTTTTTCATCCAAATATTTAGTCGAATACAATGGCGGAAGTCGGTTTTTTAAATGAAAAGTTATATTTATGTTCTCCCTGATGTATAATGTCATACGTCAAAAGAAGACAAAAGCTATTTTAACTAAAATAGGTTTACAAAATGATTATGAATATGGGGGTTATTGTGCAAATTTTTCATCTTGAATCTCCATGATTAACAGACAGAGAGCAAAGTGGATATTGATTCGACTGTGCGCTGCGAGCCGTGCGGCGTCACGTTCGCGAGCCAGCAAGTGTACACCGTGCATGTACTGAACACGGACGGACACAGGGACATCGCTAGTGCACTGTGAGTATACAAAATGGTTAATTACTCTTTCTCTGTATACCTCCTCGATACCCTCTCCACTTCCCGTCGAGGAGGACTACATCTATGGCGCGGCGGGCGAGTGACCGGCTGAGATGCGAGAGGTTGCTGGTTCGATTCCCACTGCGGGACAAATAAATAAATAATAATGCAGGAGGTAGCGGGTTCGATTCCCGCCTCTGAACAAATATTTGTACGATCTGCAGATATTTGTTCAGGGTTTTCTGGGTATTTTCTATGTATAATACAAAATATCTGTCCATGTAATGTATTGTATTAAGTATATCAGTTATTTAGAACCCATAACACAAGCTCTGCTTAGTTGGGGCTAGATAATGTTGTGTGAAATGTCCAGCATTTATTTATTATTTATTTATGTTTTGGGTCTGGGTGGTATGGTACCATGGTACTCGTATTTCCTGAGACCCACGACACAGGGAATCCTAGTGTGGGATCATGGCCACGTATGTGACTTTTGGGTGTTATGTTATGTTTTAAGTGCACTGCGAGCCGTGAGGCGTAACGTTTGCGAGCCAGCAAGTGTACACCACGGACGAATCGGAATCGAAATCGGCAGCGTTATGCCGATTGGATTATAGGCAGGATGGTGTATGTAGGGTTGCCATCCGTCCAGGTTTCCCCGGATTTGTCCTAGTTTAGAGGGCATCCGGGGAGCGTCCGGGATTCCTTCATTTGTAGTCCGGGTTTAAAAATTTGAATTCTTGAGCCGCTCGCACGTCGCGATCAACCGACGAACCGACTCGATATTTATTCACCGATATTTTCAACTGTTTTCTATTACACTATGTTTAAAAAAACCTGTTGACATGTCCGGTTTCCGGGCTCTAAAATCCGGGGTTTTTACGCGTCTTGTTGCCAAATTTTAGAGATGGCAACCCTAGGTGTTAATGTTAAAGAACTCCCTTTTCCACATTCGAACTCTATGATGGTCCATTATGCGTGAGAGTTAACTGGCTAGATCATGCATGTCAAACTCAAAGTCATTGGTGGGCCAAATGCTTAAAGACCGTAGAAACAGCGGGCTGCAAAACCCAACCACAAAGAAAACAAAATCATTGCATAGATGTACTAGTAGTCCTGCCCCCCTATTCCCTAACTGAAAGTCACTCGGTCACTAACATTTGACAAGCTAATCGTTTATTATCATTAATTATTAGTAAAATGACAGAAAACTTTGTTCTTAAAATTGAATCGGGCCGCAGTCAAAGTTGTAAAGGGCCGCATGCGGCCCGCGGGCCGCATGTTTGACATGCTTGGGCTAGATAGTTAGCCAGCATAACTCCGTCCAGAAGCACAGAAGCTTCCTGGGGTCTTCGCAGGCTTCGCGGAGTGACCTCGCAACCCTAGGTGTATGGCCACCATTAGGAAACATCTATGTATGCGTGGGAAACATATTCCCAACTATGCAAATATGTATGCTCGTTAATTTTCAGCGAAACGTGCTGCTCAGTTTGTGGCCTCGCGTTAGATGACCTAGTTCAGCTGAAGGCACACAGACGTTTGTATCACCCCATTTCTCCAAGGAAGGCTCGCAAACAGAAACCGAAGAAGAAAGGCAGCCAGGAAAACAATGAAAATGACTGTGACGTCATCGAGTGTAAACTGGTAAGATTTTATCATCATCATCAAATCAAATCAAATGAATTTTATTCATTGAAATCACAAGGATCATTTTGAATAGTCTTAGTCTTAGTTATAAACTAAAATTACTCCTGTTCCAACGCGACCAAGCCTAGAAGAATCAGGCAACAAACACGGCTTGGCTTACATAAATGGTCCGTCTTACCACTAGGTAAGAAGCGCCTGTGTGGTGCCTCGGAGCAAGGAGTTGCTGATACATATTAATGAGATTTTAAAAACCTTAGGAAGGTAGTCAAAAGTAAATAAACATCAGCAAAAGTATGTAAGAAAGCACACGTTGCGCTTGTTATACTTATAAATAACAATCTAATAGAAACATGTAAATAGGTAAGTACAGATATTGCAAATTTCCATTTTAGCAGTCGAGAGGCAGAGCGACATCAGACCACGCGGCTTTATCATTAATATAGTCATCAAGAGTGTAATACGCTTTCTTAATTAGATTCCTCTATTGCCCGTGGTCCACCTGCCTGGTTCACCTAGGTGGACTACGGGAATTTGTTTTTTCCCGCCGTCCACCTGGGTGTACCATAGAAAATCATTTTTGCCTATAGCTCACCTGGGTGGATCACGGGTAATTATTTTTTCCCTTAGAACACTATCTAATTAATAAATAAATAAAACCATTCATTATGTTTACCCGTTTTATTTATAGATATCATTTATAAAATAGGTACTAGCTTATGCCCGCGACTTCGTCTGCGTGAACTGAGTACTTTCTTCCTCCATTTCACCTTCAACATAGAGGAAGGTTGGACATATATTCAAAGTGAAAGTCCGAGTAACACTAAGGTTACTGAATTTAATAAATACATGTATAGAACCTGGATCAAGAACAAAGAATATCGCAAGATATGGTGTTGTCATCAAGAACAGCACCGTACTACCAACTACGCAGAAGGGTGGAATTCCAGAATGAAAAGATTTGTTGGTCGTACATATCCAACACTTCCACACCTATTATCGGTATTACATGACGACGCCACATTTTACGGTGTCTCTATGTCCAAGTTCAACAAAAAAACATTCATTCTAAAAGAAAAACTCTGAATGACATCCAAGTTAATATTCGGATTAATAGAGCTGTTTTTCAATTGGAAAACCATTCCATAACGACGGGACATTGTCTCGAAAAAATATGCCCATTTATATAATGACCTTACTGTTCTTATTATAATATTATAAAGGAAAAAGCATACAGTTATAGATTATTTTAAGTGTACTTATGGTGTTATCTATTTAAGTTTACCAAAAATGCAAAGTTTTATTTTGTTTCATACTTTTTAAAATAAAAATACATAATTTATTTTATTTTATTATTTACTCCAGAAACAAAAATTAAACAAAAACAAATCATTTATTTTCTTTCGTAATACTACGATATAAACATATGGACTTTCTGGTGGACGGCGGGAAAAAACAAATTCCCGTAGTCCACCTAGGTGAACCAGGCAGGTGGACCACGGGCAATAAAGGATTAGATTATTCTTTATGTAGGATTTAAATCTTCGAATAGGAAGTCTAGATGCACCTTCTGGAAGTTTATTATAGAACCGTACAGAATTCCCCACAAAATACCCACTTACATTCTTTACTTAATCGAAATTTTGGTATATTTTGTTTGTGTTTATTTCTCGTGTTAATATCATGCACGTCATCATAACCAGACTGGTTACGTCCACTGCTGGGCACGGGGGAGTCTTGTGAATACAGTAAGGGGATTTGCCATAATCCCCACGCTTGGCAGGCGATTGGTGATCGCAGTTTGGTGTTAAGAACGCAAGTGGAAAGAAAGATGGAAGACATTTATTCGTACAAACTGTACACAACAATTTAATAACATAATACTGAAGGCTTTTTCAGACAGGTTTGACTGCGAGTACCTCGGCCACTGTTGTATGATTCATTTTAATAAGGAACTAAATTATTTATTCTAAGTGCAATGGCATTGGCATTACAATTTTGACATTTAATAACCTAATTATGACATACTTCATTAAATCCTATTTTAAAAAACGTAGCGAAGTCATTGCTAGGCAAAAAAGAATTCGATTTGAAAATTTGCTCCACAAACCCCAATGCCATAAGAATATATATAAGAGAAATGTTTATAATATGTGCATCACCATTTATAATAATACCCAGGAGACATAAAAGAGTTGAATGGAGATATCTTTAGGAAAAAGTTAAGTAGATGGTTACTGGAGAAATGTTTTTATAATGTGAAGGAATAATTTGGAAGTTTAAATTGTTAAGTAAATAATTTTAATAGTACCTAAGTATAATAATATGACTCACAAACAATTTTGCACGCCTGCGTGCAGGCTGAATACAATGGCTAAATTAGTTATAAGACCTGACATTTTAAAATAAGTATTCTTGCAAATAAATGATTGATTTAATAGTAGATTATGCACTAAGGGAATAAAGCAGTGTCTTATGTCGCGGGCGGCATATTGAACCCTGAGCGTAACGAGAGACTCTAAAGTTAACTCCCGAGTGTAGCGAGGGAGTTTAGAGTCCTGAGTGAAGCGAGGGAGTTTAGAGTCCTGAGTGAAGCGAGGGGTTCAAGCTACCCAAGACGAAGGCAAGCTGTATTCCAGAGGAGTATACTCTACTTTTCACACCTTCTGCGAGACAATAAAAAGCGAGGGCTTGTTTTGATTTTTGCGGTAGTAGCTTATCAATAATCTCTAAAGCGTCTGTTTTGATAAACTTTGGAGTAGAATCACTATCGTTTGTAATTTTTTATCAACTTGAATATTGCAATAAAATTTACTAAAAATCACAGCACCAAACACGCTGTTCACAATCTTTGTAAACGCACCTTTTTCTTTTTTTTTTGTCGGTTTGAATTTCGAACAAACCTCTTTACAATGCCATATGGGCATTTTTTTACTTGAGTTTTCCACGAGTCTCCACACGAATTTGTCGTTCCAAATTCAAATCACTATAATCCCTAGGGAGTTTCATACAACTTTATATCCCTAGAGAGACAATGCTTTACTTTACGTTGAGTTTGCATGATTTGTAATTGGACATTGTTGAGCAGGTGGTGTGAAAAATTCAATTCAATTCTCAGGATAATAACTAAAGCAAGTGTTTTTTGATTGTGTAAATTCTATCTGATTTTTGACCTTTAACTAATCTAGGATAAGAAACTAACTAACACAATATGATCCATGTTGATTGAAATAAATGATTAATAATAATAGTACATACGCTACACGCATATACAGGGCGTCCCACGGCTATGCCACATGGAGGGAAAGTACCTTGAATATTGTAGATGGAACATTATACTGAAAGAAGACATTATTTGAATTTAAAAAACAATTTAAACTGCATTTATAGATATTTAAATAATTACATGGTTGAACCGGGAATCGAACCCGTTACACGAGAAAAATAATCACACTGTAGCTTTATCATACCGATCGAAAGGCATCATCATATGGATTATTTTTTGCTGAATAACATAGTGTCAGAAATAAAAGGAAGACCAAGAATTTTAACAAACTCAAATGGTTACCTATTCGTGAACGCAGAAACCTTAGAATTCTTTGTCTCCTTTTTACTGTTCTGAAAGATCCTTTTGCTCCTGAATATTTATCTAATCATTTTGATTTTCGGTCAGAAACTCATGAGTGGCATCTAAGATCAGCACATAATCTCCTTCTAGCGACTCCAGATGAGACTCTGCTCATAGCACATCTATTTGTGATAGCTCTTTTTCGGTCGAGGCTGTGAAGATATGGAATATGCTTCCGTTTGATATTAAGAACGTTGACTCCAAAGTGTGTTTTAAAAGACTCGTGAGCATTACCTTAAAAAACTGTATACGTAATTTTTTTTTTTCTTTTTCTTTCTTCCACATTTTATTATTTAAGTTATATCGTTTAGTCTATGTATTTTATTTATTTATTTTTGTGCTTTTTTTTAGTTTTCATTGTGTTAGCACTTAGCACGCCTTAATTGTTACCACCTTCTTGGTTGGCAGGTAGAAAATGACTTTGGCATTATGCCCTCCATTTGTACATTTACTTTTAGTTTTGTGTGCAATAAAGTATGTACAAACAAACAAACATATTATAATAGAATTGAAGTTAACGTGGCTCGGTATCATTTTGGAAAAATTACGACTATACACCACGTACTTTACTATTCTCCTGCTGACGTTTCGTTGACCATTTCGAAGTCCTTCTTCATGAGCACCGACCGCGACCAACGTCAGCAGGAGAATAGTAAAGTACGTGGTGTATAGTCGTAATTTTTCTAAAACATATTATACTTATATTTTTATTATATGTTAATATATTATACTTTCAATTTACAACATACAAGTACAACTACAATTTATTAATTTATAAACAGTTTATTATTAATGTAGCGAACCGCTTGCGAGCGAGCACCTTGGTGAACGATTTCCATTTATTTAAGAGTCACCCAATACATTTTTATTTTATTTCATTACGTTTCAGTGCGGACTCTCCGGGAGCAACAACACCTGGCTGTACCAGCACTACCGCACCGCGCACCCCTCGGAGCGATACGAGGCGACCAGCGACCGCGAGTTCCTGTGCGACCAGTGCGGGAAGGGCTTCTACGTGAGTACACTCGTAGGTCGACCAGTGTGACTACCGGCACAAGTCATACGTGCTTGTACACGTAATATTGACGACCTCTGTGGCGCGGTAGGTGAGTAGCCGGATGAAATGCGAGAGTTTGCGGGACAAATGTTTGTATGATCTACAAATATTTGTTCCGGGTTTGGATGTTATGGTACCATAGTAGGTACTCGTAGTTCCTGATACCAACGACACAGGGAATCCTAGTGTGGGACCAAGACTATGTATGGGGGTGTTATATGTTATTTATGTTATACAGCATGTAAAAGGACGGCTCCCAAATACAGAAGGTACCGATAAAGCTACCTATATCATAGCTATATAAAACAGCTTTCGCCTGAGAGGTGATTCGTACCGGAGAAAACTTTTTTTTTCGTTTCGTATCGTGTTTGTCAGCCAGCAATGTACGCATTTATTCCGGCCGCGCGAGTTCAACGCTCCCGGTCAGCTGATTTACCCGTAGCGCCAGTAATTCATAAGTGGTTTTCATTGCTTTTTTTGACGTTTTCATTTATTAACGTGTTTTTAATTAAGGAAATTAGGTTATTGCGGTCCTTAAACGATATTTTATGGATATTTATAAAGAAAACACGAAAAAAGCGGCCCAAAAGTTAGCATTTTTTTTTCGTGTTTTTTCAGTTTAAATATTTTCAGAATCATGGTCTGCACTGTTTCCGTTTTCGGGAGTAGTCTTTTTACGCCCTGTATAGTATAGCTATAATATAGGTAGCTTTATCGGTACCTTCAGTATTCGGGAGCTGTCCTTTTACACCCTGTAATATATCGTTGAATTCCTTAGGTAGTAAGTAGGTGTATGTACCCTGTGAAGGTGTTGCAATCGAGTTTGAGTCTTATGTTGTATAAAAGTGGACATAAAGTGATATGTGACGATGTTTTCAGAATAAAACAGTGTTGAAAGAACACATGTACGTGCACTCGGGCCTGAAGCCGTTCCGCTGCGAGAAATGCCCCGCCACCTTCCGGGCCAAGCAGCATCTGAGGGTACGTGGAAATAGTTGTTAAAAGTGGTGCCGTCAACTAGTTTTAGGTAGTATGGAAAATATGTCCTCGGCTCCAACAATCACTTTTAGCTTATGTTGTAAATATGTTTCCGGCTCCAAGAACCGCCATATAAATTACAGAGGTAGTGTGTTCCGGCTTCAACAATCGTTATTAGATTATGTGTGGAATATGTTCCGGCTCCAACAATCGCTATTAGATTTTGCCGATTTATAGAACTTAATTGTCAAGAAATAACAAAATTTTAATTATAGCACAATTTATGATAACTTATAAAAAATGTTTATGCTGTGAGCATGCAATATGTTTTTAATTATAAAACTAGTGAAGGTTTTTAGACAAGTTGAAAACAGTGAAACAAAGTGGGGTAAAGGGTAAGGTTTGCCAGATATCAAATTGCAATATAATATATTGCAAAATAAATTAATTTTTGTTACTCAGACAATTTTTTCCAAAACATACGATTTGATTTATGTGGTAATATGTTCTGGTTCCAACAATCACTTTATTATGTGGGAATATGTTCTGGCTCCAACAATCACTTTACTATGTGGGAATATGTTCTGGCTCCAACAATCACTTTATTATATGGGAATATGTTCTGGCTCCAACAATCACTTTATTATATGGGAATATGTTCTGGCTCCAACAATCACTTTATTATGTTGTACAGTCCAAGTAAGAACTGTACATCACGTAGTTTTTAGGGTAGTTCTTTAACACTGTTATTGATATAGTTATTGAAATAATCACCACTCACAATTATAGTAAATTATTATCGATGATTAGCACTCAGCCGCGCGACCATTCCGTGCGGTCGTTATAAGTGCACTCCCGCGTTATATACCACATATGTACGGTTACGTATGTACCGACCAATGGGTCGGGTCGTACATATGTGGTAGTATGTTCTGGCTCCAAAAATCACTTTATTGTGTGGGAATATGAAACACCACTAACAATCACTATCAGATTACGTGGAAAATATGTGAAAAATCACTGTTAGTGTATCGGAAATGTTTCCAGCTACAAAAATAATAATAATCAATAATCATTTATTTGGTAAGAATAATAGATTATGCACTAAGGGAATAAAGCAGTGTCTTATGTCGCGGGCGGCATATTGAACCCTGAGCGACTCTAGGAGTTATATAGAGTCCTGAGTGAAGCGAGGGGTTCAAGCTGCCCAAGACGAAGACAGGCTTTATTCCAGAGGAGCATACTCTACTTTTCACACCTACTGCGAGGCAATAAAAGGCCAGGGCTCCATTAAATAAGTATCGTCTGTTTTGATAAACTCTGGGGTAGAATCATTATCGCAGGACATTTTTTGTTAACACTAATATTGTAACTGACATAATATTATATTACAAAAATATTGCAATAAAATTCACTGAAAATCACAGCACCAAACATCTCTGTTGTTTCTACTGAAAATCACATCACATTCACACAGTTCACATTCTTTAAAATCGCGCCTATTTCTTTTTTTTTCGAGTTTTGCTATAGTGGCCAGTTCTATTTTCGAACAAACCTCTTTACAATGCCATATGGGCATTTTTTTACTCAGAGTTTTCCATGAGTTTCCAACACGAATTTGACGTTCTAAATTCAAACCCTAGGGAGTTTCATACAACTTTATATCCCTAGAGAGACAATGCTGTACTTTACGTTGAGGTTGCATGATTTGTAATTGGACATTGTCGAGCAGGTGGTGTGAAAAGAATATTACATGTCACATAAGTTCATGCCTTGATATATTTACTATGTATGTTACGTTAACTACAATAAAGAAATGATATAACACTAATTAATGAAATAACAATTAAAGTCATATTACAATTAAAATACTAAAATTAAATTCAGATCCAGTGAAATAATTTGTCAGAATAAGCAATTACAATATAATAAATTTCTATAATATAGAATTCCTCATAGCTATAGATAGTGTTGCTTATGAGCCAGTGTTACAGTCTAACACTACACACAGTAAAACGCAGCACAGTACGCGCATGTGTTACAGTTAAACGCGTTAAAATGCAACCGGCTCGATACTTCTGTAGAAACTAACAAACATACTGATATCTCTTTCTAGTTCCACGAAGAGAGACACGCACCGCCTTCACGCGAATGCCCTCAATGCGGGAAGAAGTTCACCAACAGATCGAACCTATCCAACCACATCCGGGTAAATATTGGCATTGTCTAATTCCGACCGTGTTCTTTGGTGATAGATATCTTCAATGAAAGGCAGAAGTATGTAGTATCCAAACGTTGGAACTGGGGTGCGTTATCAAGAGCCTGTCGGACTTCCCATAACATAACACCCAACAGTCACGTATAAAGTCCTGAGGCCTGAGGCCTTACCATGAGCTCTTATAGCGATTCAGTTCAAAGACTATTCAGTACAAAATATCGGTTCGTCGTTGACATTCGTCATAATTGAATAACTTTAATCGCAGAAGTCTATAAACCTTATGCTACTGTGCCTTTAAATATACTATACAGGGTGTAAAAGGACAGCTCCCCACTACTGAAGGTACCGGTAAAGCTACCTATATCATAGCTATATAAAATAGCGCTAGTTCACAGAGCGCACCGGCTGCGCGAAATCAACGCTCCCGGTCAGCTGATCGACGCGCTGCGCTAATATTTCTTAGGTGGTTTTCATTGGTTTTTTTTGACGTTTTTATTTATAAAAGTGTTTTTACTGATGGAAATTAGGTTATTGTGTTCCTTTTATGATGTTTTATTGATATTTAAAGAGAACACGAAAAAAGCGGCCCAAAAGTGAGCATTTTTTGTTTCGCTTTTTTTCAGCTTAAATATTTTCAGAATCATGGTCTGAGTGCATTATTTCAGTTTTCGGGAGTCGTCTTTTTACACCCGTTATATATATGTATATACTATATAGCGTCATTTCGAATAGAAACAGCATTGAAACCAATTGAAACTGAGTTGCTATTGGCAACAGAGTTACGTAATTGCACCACTGATCTAAACGCAAATAAGTGCAGACATCTCTGAAGCCGAATCTCGTGCTGTAATGTGAAACATGAATTGTATTATTATGATTATATTTGTACCTACATATACCTAGTTAATAGCTGTATTTTATGTTGCATGCGTAAATATAAGTACACGGATACGTATTTGTCCTGAAGAGATCCCAAACCCTTTAATTGTATAACTTGTAAAACAATAAAAAAAAAAATTTTTTTTTTTACTTTATATGTTTTTGGTTGCAGTCTCACGGCGTGCGGCGCTTCAAGTGCGACGCGTGCTCTAAAGATTTCGTGCAGCTGGTGTCGCTGAGGGAGCACATCCGCGGCGTGCACCTGCAGATCCGCACGCCGCGCACGCGCACGCGCAAACACGCATACAAAACACTTTACGAGCAATACAAATTAAAATAAATACCTAACTACGTTCACATAATCTTTGATTGTTTTATTTCACGTTATTTAATCGTCAAGTTAAAGAAATATATTGTTTTGGCAAGTAGTCGTGGATATTTCGGCCCGCAAGCTACGCAACGCACAGACTAAGATGAAGCTAAGGTACTATCTTAGAATAAGGGTGCTTGGTCCTTATTCTAAGGGTACTATACTTATAAATCTGTGGTGAGGTGTGGGCCAAAGAATCCTTTATACTCCCTCTAGTTGCGGTTTTGCAGTTATTCGCACTTAGCCGTTCTTCGCGTTAGGGTGGTGTGACAGGGTGTGACTAAGCTTCTATCATTCCTTTCTGCTACTCAACACTAGGTGGCGTGGCGTTTAGCACTGCAAACCATAGAGTAGATAAACATGATAAAAAAAAGTATAGTTTAACCTTGGAGCAAGGAACAAAATGGATTAACGAAAACTCAGCGCCCTCTATCCTCGATCGAACTACTTTACTTTATACGTCAAAAAAATGTACGTGCAAAAAGCCGACCTTTGTTTGTTTGTTTTGTTGGTTTCGTATTTTCTTATCCAAATTACAAGGTATATCTTTTTCATTTTGTCCAGCAGGTTCGTGTTGGTTTTTGTCAGTTTTTATTTACTTACGAGCTGTAAAAACCTAGTCTAAAATGTCTGAAATATGTTCCACATGTTTGAGCCAAGATAGAATAGTCGTACCATTGGATATGGTAAAGTTCGGATCAATATTTGGCGATAGGAAAGTAAGTTGTTGATTGGAAAGTATTTTATTATGCCTACAATGCTCGTCCACTGTGATCTGATCATAAATGTTATTCCAGGTTGATGTGAACGTGAAGACGGTGTGTTGGGAGTGCGCAGCAGTATTCCGCAAGTTAAATAAATTTAGATTGCAAGTTTTACATGCTCAAGAGTGTTTGCTAACATATGAGGTACTCACCTAATGGGTAAAATTTATTAGAATTATCGCTAACACATCATAGGTGCTGGCCTATCTCAAAGAAGACTGAAAGGTTGTAATACTGGTTTTCACCAATTGTTTTTCGTATGTGTTTTGTATGTACCCCTTTCAAGAAAAAGTGCCCACTGGTGGCCTAGTTGCGGAAAAGAGTCTGCGCTACAAATACATGTACCCCTTTCAAGACACTCATTGGATAAACAGAGGCTCAATTCTCTAATTTTAAAACATTCCATTCACAATATAATCTCGTGTCAGTCGCAATGTCTCGTATAGTAACTATTACATATTTTTCACAAGAAACGCAAAGATTATGTAATAGTTACTGTACGTGACAGTGCGACTGAGATGAGATTATACCGTGAATTGAAAGTTTTAAAATTAGAGAATTGGGCCTCTGAATTTATTACAGCCAAAACTCATTTAACTTATTAGAATATAGCTCATATACACATCATCCTCATGAGCCATTCAAATCCACTTTTCGAAGAGGCCTCGCCCATAATCATAACACTTTGCAGACGGATTGGTGATGAGGTACTCTGGTGGATGCTGCTACCCATCGCCTGGTGTAATCCCTTGGTCGGTTTCTATGACATCCATGGGAGCAATATTTTTAGGCCAGACAGACCAAGTTGCATTAACAACCTCATTAGTCAACCTTAGTTGTGCGGGGGGCGAGTATCCGGATAAGATGCGAGGGGTTGCGGGTTCAATTCCCGCTGCGGGACAAATGTTTGTATGATCTGCAAATATTTGTTCCGGGTCTAGGTGTTATGGTACCATGGTATTCGTAGTTCCTGATAGCCACGACAGGGAATCCTAGTGTGGGATTATGACTACATATGTGACTGTTAGGTAATGTTATGTTACACATATTATTTTAAATTGCATTCTTTTTTAAGGCACCTTATCAAGCACTATCACAGCTGACGAACTGCTCTACTCTTATCAATGATGTGTGCTGTGAACAAAACATAAAAAGTACATGTCTAGACACCAACACAAATAAACATGATGAAGCTATTACGAAAACGGATGAAAAACAATTGTTAGATGTTGAAAATATCAAATCGGAAAATGATTTCTTGACTGATGACAATTTCGCAGATGAAATCGAAGATATACAAGAAGACTTTGTCAAAAAATATGTTCTAACAATAGGGCACACAGAAACAAACAACTGTGATGATGAAATCAACTTAAGCAAGATAAAAAATGAAATTAATGATGTTTCCAAAAGCATAACAAAATCAGTGAGCACTAGAAAAAGAAGAAAAAATAATGATACCACAAAAATAGCAAAGAAAAAACTCAGGAAAGTTAAGGTAGAAAGTGATACTGAAATTAAACCAAACAAGTTGGAAAAAACAATAGTTACTAAAGAAAACTATACAATAATTTATATGAACGATGAAGAATTGGAAGCTAAACGAGAATCGGACAAACATTCAAAGAGATACCGTGTTAGATGTAAATATAAATGTGAGTTTTGCATCTCCGGGTTTTTGGACAAGGACACATATGAACGACACATGAGAACCAAGCATTCAGAGGTATACCCCAATGTGCATTGCATGTAGTAACTTTTGATAGGTGCATCTAATTCTAATTCTAATTCAAAATGGGGGAGATAAGATCTGCACTGACTTCCCGCATTGGTGTGTATTGCGCATTGTCCCCCTGCTAACCCTAGCCCAGCCAGCCCAACTCCTTAAAATAACGGAGAAAGACTCTGGGTTGATGGCAGCACTGTTCCAGTGTCCCCGAGTGTGAAATGGAAGAAGTCAAACAGGACTCTATCAGCTCCTGCAGGGCGATTCTAAAACGTCGGAAAGGTTTCCGATCAGATTCGTTAGTTTTTCATTTCGATGTGGTAAGTAAAACCATTTTCTCTTGTAAAACACAGTAAAAAACAATAAATATTGTACTTATATTACTGTGTTTTACGTGAGAAAGTTGTTAGAAAATTGTTTTAGTTACCACGAAATGAAAAACTAACGAATCCGATCGGAAACGTTTCCGAGGTTTTAGAATCGCCCTGCATGAGTCCGGTTTTTTTCCTGGCTTCATTTGTGGCTGTGCAGTACATTATAACATGCTCCACTGTCTCCTCGTCCTGAAGACAGCCACGACATAGCCCACTGTCCGTAGCCCCTGTCTTCAGTAGATGGTGGTTGAGATCACAGTGTCCCCTGATCTCGATAGGGTGCATTTATTATGGGTTTTATAAGCACCGTGCGCATGTATATGATGCACAAAACACCCCACAGCGGGACGTCAGTGCAGGCTTAACACCCCCACTTAGAATTATTATTATTTATTTATAGATGATTAGCTTTCGCTGATGTGTCTACGTGTGTAATTAGATGGGTTTTATGTAAATAAAACAGTCTTAAAAAAGCATGAGTAGAGAGTAGGCTTCATAATATGTACATTATGGAAGGGAAAATGTCTGCTTAATTTTCTTTTTTTTTAGGATTCCGGTTTTTAGGGGTAAAACGGACCCCATTACTAAGGCTTCGCTGTCCGTCTGTCACCAGGCTGTATCTCATGAACCGTGATAGTTAGACAATTGAAATTTTCACAGATGATGTATTTCTGTTGCCGCTATAACAACAAATAATCAAAAAAGAATAAAATAAATATTTAAGGGGGCTCCCATACAAAAAAAACGTGTTTTTTTGCCGTTTTTATAGATCCGTCTGTCGCCAGGCTGTATCTCATGAACCGTGAAAGTTACTACTTATCAGTAGTTAAAATTTTCACAGATGATGTATTTTTGTTGCCGCTACAACAACAAATACTAAAACACAGAATAAAATAAATATTTAAGGGGGCTCCCATACAACAAACAAGATTTTTTTGCTTTATTTGCTCAATATTGATAACGGCAACAGGTAGACGCTTGAAATATTCACAGAATATTGAGTTATGTTACTATAGATACTGGTACGGAACCTTACGTGCGCGAGTCTGACTATCACTTAGCCGGTTATTTTTTTACTACTTTCCAAGCAAACAAACATACGGCCCACGTGATGATAGTTTTTTAGGTACTTATAAAATATGTATGTTAGTCTATAAGGTAATATTTCTATGGGCTTATTGTTTAGGTATAATTTATTGTACATTTCCCATGTAGCCTGAAATAAACAATTATTATTATTAATTGCAGGAGGCTGGGGAATATGAGTGTCATATCTGTAAAGTGAGATTTATGAAGGCCAATAACCACAGAGAGCATACCGCAGGCCACTACCGGAAGTACCAGTGTAAAGCATGCGGTTACATTGGGTACGAGCTGACAGATATGGCCTTACATGACGCCAAGGAGCATGGGATAAGGAGGTTCCCTTGCAGGATTTGCAGTAAGGAGTTTCCGTGAGTATCACATTTATTTAGTTATTTTATTTTATTCGGAAAACAAACAGTATGGATAACTCTTAGAATAAGGACTGAAGCAATCAGTCCTTATTCTAAGGTATAACTAGGAAACCACAGATTAAAAAACTATACCCTGATTTTTAATTTCAGACAATTTTTGTAAACAAATGAAATGCCACTGCGTTTATAAGTGTCATGTATGTGTGTTGTTCGATCTTTGCTCATTTGAAATAGAGGGTAGATAATTTTGTTTGCATCCGCTTTGTCCACGACAACCGTCATTTTTGGAATCGTTGGACCAGAGCTTGGCAAACGACAGCACTCGATGACAGTGTGCTTTCGCGACTACCCCGACACGGTCGCGTCCAATTATTTTGTAAGGCTATTCCGTGAATAGACAATTTTTACGTGTGAGACGTTCTCGCATTTGTGCTGTGCATTAAATTTGTGATTTTGGAACTATAGAAATCTAGATACAGACAGGACACTGAGCTGAGCCAATCCACGAACCTTCAGGAAGTACGTGTTTGGAGTGGATGAGGTAGGTGACAGACTTAATTATCTACCCATTTCACGAGCAAAGATTTAAATCCAAAATTGTAATAGGTACAGTTTCTTTTCTTTATAATTAGGTCCTTCGAAAAATACTCTTAACTAAATTACCAGCGCCCTACATCCCCACATGTGTCATATATGAGAATTTACATGTATGCTACACAATCATGACACTTATACTCACAGTGGCATATGTTGACATTTGTTTGTTTACAAAAATTGTCTGAAATTAAAAATCAGGGTATAATTACCATTAACATGTTATCGCATATAAGAGGTTAAAAAAAACTTGTTTACCTTAAATACTTAAATAAATAATTCAAACGGTAAAAAATAAAGAAAAGTAACAATATAATGTAAGAACAAAGTGAGCAGAAAAGTTATTGAACCAACCATAGACATACACTATCTATGGAACCAACTCAAACAAATGGTCAGAAAGAACGCGCTTGAAGACGGATGGACTAATTACTAAAGAGATCTAAATCAGGGAAGTCAACCCGTTTTTTATAGCTATTTGCTGATCTAATGAAGAAGGAATTCTTCCTATAATTACATACATTTAACAAAATACCCAATGAAATTAAAGACTTGCCAAGAAGGCTATTTATAAGGAAGCTAAAATTATGGCTAGTTGACAGAACCTTTTACAGTGTTAACGAATTTCTAAATAATGACTAATTAGTGACCAACTGTGATTGTGTTAATGTTATGTTATTATTGTTTAATTTATTTGATAAAATTGACTAAAATTATAGATACCTAAGTAATTCAATTGTATACCTAATATTAATTTCATAATTTACAACTTTTAAAATTTGCATGCCAATGTTTTGGTGAAACATGTGAAACAACTCTTTTGTAAGAACTTTTAACCATGTTTCCAGCAAATAAACCATTTCATTTCATTTCATACAGTGTTCGTTCTTGTTATTATTCTTGACGACCTCTGTGTAGCGCGGCGGGCGCGTAGCCGGCTTAGATGCAAGAGGTTGCAGATTCGATTCCCGCTGCGGCATAAATGTTTGTATGATCTACAAATATTTGTTCCGAGTCTGGGTGTTATGGTACCATGGTACTCGAAGTTCCTGATACCTACGACACAGGGGGATCAAGACTATGTATGTGACTGTTGGGTGTTATGTTATGTATTGTTGTCACTGTTATGGGTTCTAGAGGTCATGGGTGACCCTTAAGACTTGGGGTTATACATGACCCATACTAACTTGGGGTTATAAGTCACCCATACCAACTTGGGGTCATGGGTGACCCCTAATGGCATGGGGTTATAGGTGATCCCTCATGACTTAATGTCATCTACTTGGGACATGTTGGTTTCATTAGCTGTTACTAAGAAAAAGGCTCTTGGCTTGGCAGACAGGCAGATAGATCACAACAAAGTAATCCTATAATGGCCGGTTTCCACCGGGGCGGAGAGGAGAGGATACGAGGGCAAAGCTGGCAGGTTATTGGCAGGCTTGACAGGTAAAAAGGAAATAACGAAATCAGATTGGTTTATTCAAACACATCTCTCGTCTCCTCTCCGCCCCGGTGAAAACCGGCTCTAAGGGTCACTTTTTTTCTATTCGAGGTAAGGTGACAAAGAAAAAGGTTTTCCGTGGTTTATAAGAGATCAAGATACAATGTAATAAAAAAAAACGTATTATTAAAATGTCATATTGTATTGTAGTTCTCGAGGCGGCCTGAAGTACCACCGCGCCACAGCCCACGTGACGCCGGTCCGGTGCGAGACTTGCGGGAAGATGTTCAAAGCTAAGAAATATTTAACGGTTCATATGCAGTGAGTAGGTTTTATACATTTAATCGTTCATATGAAATGAGTAGGTTATCTATTTAATGGGCTTTATGTTAACGGTTAATTTTAAATGAGTTCCTATCGTAACGCTAGCGTCTCGATAACGTTAGATGTTCGTGCTTGGGCCTCCGATACAGATATCTTACCGCGTCTGCTACGTGTGTGACACACTTATATCGTTCATAATAATATGCAGGGAGAAGGTTTTAGGTTTAATTTACCCTTGACTTTTCTGTCACATCTTCTTTGTTGGGCGTGACGTTAGTTGATAAAAATAACCAGTGTGATGAAAGTACATCTAAGCTGATGGTGATGTGTTAAAACCTCGACAGAATGGTGCACAGTTTAAAGCCGATCAGTGAATGCTCCGTGTGCGGAGCTAAGCGACGACACATGGCGGCACACATGCTTAAACACAAGGACAAGGTAGGTGCCGCACTTAAGGGTGCGCTCTGAAAATATAATGCTGATTTGCCTAGTTATTGTGAGTAAACCAGAGGCCCAAATCTCTAACTAAAAAATAGTTAAAATAGAGTTCGGATCATGTTGCGATCTTGTGTCGATGTCTTAAATGTCAGAAATGGGATTCTCCTAGCATAAAATACAACACTGTAATGTAATTATATCGAAATGTGACCGAAACTTGAACGATTCAAAGTAGTTTCGATAATTTTAGCTTAAGTAGATGGAGTCTCTCTTTACTCTTTCCAATTATATATATATATAACCATCCTACTCTAATGGTAGTCACCGTGAATTGAAAGTAGACTAAATTGTTATTTATGAGGGAGCAGAATACCAACTTTCTGTCAATTCAAAATTCAGTCTCGATCTGGTTAACTTTCAGTGTAGTTATAAAATAATTTAGAGAATTGGGCCTCAGATAATAATGTAATAACTGAAATACGTGATTTTTCAAACTTTTTTCTATCAATCACCAAGCCAGAAACACAATTGGCAGACATTTACTCTACAATTGTTTTTTTTTAAAGTTATTTATTTATTTAAACTTTCACACAAAACATTAGTGCAAGGAGGACTTAATGCTAATAGCATTATCTACCAGTCATCCTGGGCGTGCAGAAAGATGGTGAGGCGTGCCTTACAAACAAGGTAGTAACCAATAAAACTAAAAATATAAATATACTCTAAACTAACAAATTATAATATATACTAATAAATTATAATACACATATATATATTATACCTACATATTAAAATAATACAAAACATCAAGAAAAAAGTTATGCCTTTAAACTAGATTTTTTGAAATTTCTACGAAACAACTTCAGTCACATATCCAAAATAAAAACTCACCTAAGGAAAATATAGTTTATTATAGGTGACCAACTCAATATTTACCTATACCCTGATTTTTAATTTCAGTCAATTTTTGTAAACAAACAAATGTCAAGATATGCCACTGTGTGTATAAGTGTCATGTATGTGTGTCATATGAGAATTTACACGTATGCTACACAATCATGACACTTATACTCACAGTGGCATATCTTGACATTTGTTTGTTCACAAAAATTGACTGAAATTAAAAACAAGGTATTGACTAATTAGTATTCTCATAATAAATTAAATAAGATTTGAGACTTTACTTCTGTGCAAGGTACGGTCGTGCGATATTCAATCTTATTCCGTTAGCATTTGCGTCTAAAAGGCGATTCATGCATATTATATTTGCGGAGCGCCCTCTTAATGACCGGTCTAAACATAGGCACTTCCCCCAACTCAACTCCTCTATGACGACCTCTGTGGCGCGGCGGACGAGTAAACGGCTGAGATTCAAGTGGTTGCGGGTTCGATTCAAGCTGCGGGACAAATGTTTGCATGATCTGCAAATATTTGTTCCGGGTCTGGGTGTTATGGTACCATGGTACAAGTAGCGGCTAGAAACTCTAGCGATGACCGTTATTGCGCAGAAATCAAAATAAATAAATGCTGGACATTTCACACAACATTATCTAGCCCCAAGCTAAGCAGAGCTTGTGTTATGGGTACTAGATAACCGATATACTTAATACAATACATTACAAACAAATCTGCAGATTGTACAAATAATTGTCCCGAGGCGGAAATCGAACCCGCAACCTCCTGCGTCGCAGGCGAACCTTCGCCCGCCGCGCCACAGAGGTCGTCAAGTAAGTCAAAGTAAGGTATCTTGGGCGGGTTCTCTATCTCTATCCATCTTATACTAATTATGCGCGACAGTAAACATGCGCAACTATCCCCTCCACGTTTCGTTCAGCGCTAGACTTACATGCCGCTAAGTGTTACATACTCGTAATTCTTGATACATACGACACAGGGAATTCTGATGTGGGATTTTTACTACGTATGTGACTGTTGCAAATATTTGCAGATCATACAAACATTTGTCCCGCAGCGGGAATCGAACCCGCAACCTCTTGCATCTCAGCCGGATGCTCGCCTACCGCGCCACAGGGGTCGGCAAAAGCTATTAACTGAGGCCTTACCATGAGCTCTTATAGCGATTCAGTTCAAAAACTATTCAGTACAAAATATCGGTTCGTCGTTGACATTCGTCATCATTGAATAACTTTAATCGCACAAGTCTAAAGACCTTTTGCTACTGTGCCATTAAATATAGCTGCGGTCATCACGGAACCAATATTTTGTATTTAATACTTTTTGAACTGAATCGCTATAAGAGCTCATGGTAATACCTCTGGGTATAGATAAGAACACCATTTGTAGCCTGAGGCGGCGTACTGCGCAGAGTGCGATATGCGCTTCGCGTCGATCCCAGTTTACAAGAACCATCTCAAGTTCGCGGCGAAGCATCGTCCGCCCGAGACGCTTAAGTAAGTGTTTTAAGAAAGTTATCTTTATACTACGTAACAGGAACGTTCATTTGACAATGTAAAAAGGATTTTGAACATAATCGTAACTGTTAAAGCCGGGTCTGCTGCAACAAATTTTCTAACAAAACGTATTAGCATGGGTCTGCTGCGACATGTTTTGGTGTTTCACAAACATAAATAACATGTTATGCTATAATTTTAGGCTTTAGCAAAACATATAGACATTTTGAGTTGACAGTGTTTTGTTAGAAATTCTCTTTTCAAATTATGAGTTCTGACGTCTTCCTCTAGAGGACACTGACACGAAATTAATGATTTCACTCCCCCGCAGGCGAACGCGGGGGATGTTTTCCGTTCGCGGCAAATGTGTTTGTGTTTTTGATAACACAAAACAGTTAGGCCACGCCCCCTTTGTGTTAGAAAACCATGTTATACCTATGTTTGTAAAACACCAAAACATGTTTTGTTAGTTAGACAATTTGGCGCAGCGGATCCGGCTTAGGATCAGGAGTACTTAATTATAGTTTAAGTATAATAATTATTAGCAAAATATACAAGTAGAACAGCCAGTCAGCCATCGCGCAGCGGACCCGGCTTTACGCGCCCAAGCCTAGAAGAATCGAGGCAACAAACACGGCGCGCGCTTGATTTGATGATCCTTCTTACTATACTAGGAAGCGCCTGTGTACTGCCTCGAGAGCAAGAAGCTGATTCATAGAAAATAAAAACTTAAATACCTTAATTAAAAGCAAAGAGAATCAACAAAAGTGTATAATATAAGACAGCACACGCTACGCTTGATATACTTACTTATAAATAACAATCTGTTAGACGACCACTTTTGGACTAGGCCTTCCCCATAGAATGCAATGGGAGGATTTGCCATAATCACCACGCTTGGCAGGCGGATTGGTGATCGCAGTATTGGTGTTGAGTACTCAGGTGGATGCTGCTGCCCATGCCCTGGTGTTATCCCTCAGTCGACTTTTACGACAACCACGGGAGGAGACGGAGAGGTCTTTTCTTAGGCCGGACACATCACATCACAACAATCTAATAAAACCATTGAAATAGGTAGGTACAGTTTACCCAAAATATAAATATAAGTCGCACCGATGTACTTGCGCCGTAGACCAATTTCTATAGCGCGGGAACCTTCTTTCTACCAATAGCAATCGCGCGCTAAAATCTTGCGCTGTTATTGGTTAATCGATTTCGCGGTAAAATCGCGGCCGGTCGTGCGCCATGTCGACTATGTCCGACAATACTACTGTTCGTTGTTGACGTTCGGCTACTGTCGGATATCAGTCTGCGCTTTTCTGCGCAAACGAAAACAGTCGATCGGACTTATTTTCTGGGTAAAACTGTACAGATGCATATTTACATTTAAGCAATCGAAGAGCAGAGCGACATTAGGCCACGCGGCTTTATCATTATCATGTCTCAGGTACCCGTGCTCGCATTGCGGCGCCAAGTTCGTGAACTCGACCGCGTTGAAGAAACACATCATGGTGCGGCATCTTAAAGAGCTGCGCCCTTTCAAATGCGACCGCTGTGACAAGGTAAGAGGAGACGGCTTTGTGTCGCCTCCATCCACCGACCACCCGTGACAGTTTGAATGTCGTTGGTCCATCGAGGGAACCTTCATTTCACAGTGGGTGGCGGTTCTGCCAGCTAAGTTGGCCTGTAGTTTAAATATCCTGCTAATATTATAAAGAAGGATGGCGACTGTTGATCCAGATCAAAAAATCAATGAATCCTGGCTGCTAATTACAGTAGCCAATGGCAATGGGGAACGCAACAATGGAGATCATTTTGGCAGCCTTAGCGCTGTCCAAAGCTTTTTCAACTTGAAAGAAAACTTATGAAACTTGTCCTTTCGGTACATGAGTCCTAATTACTTTTATTCAAAATTCCCACTTACCAAAATACCTACTCATATTATAGGGGAAATTGTTAGGTCAAGAAATTTCCCCTATACAAGTGTCATTAGATTTAGATAGCGCTAAGGCAGCTAAAATGATCCCCGTTGTTGCGTTCCCCATTGCTATTTGCTAATGTGGGGGCCGTTCATGGAAGAAATTACTTTGTTCTAAATTTTTTTTGTTCAATTAGTTTATTTGTTTTTGTAAGGAATCAAAAGTTAAATCTAATTCAATTTATTGCAAAAAACTGATAAATGCTTTATAAAGAGTAACCTATTTTTCTTGTGTTACTTTCGACCATATGGATAGCTAATCTATACTTATAATAAAACTGTTTTTTTTAACTCCATAATCAATTATGAAGCCATAACTGTGTTTTTTTAATTTTTGTCTGTCTGTCAGCGACCTCTATCTAAGTGCAAGTGGTGCGTTGCAGAGATATCTATAATAAGCTAAAGTTGTTCGTTGCAGAGATATCTTACTGTGAAAGCACGCGTTGTTCGTTGTAGAGATATCTTACTATTTCAGCACGCGTTGTTTGTTGCAGAGATGTCTATCTAAGCACGCGTAGTCCGCTGCAGAGATGTATATCTGAGCACGCATTGTTTGTTGCAGAGATATCTATCAAAGCACGCGTTGTTTGTTACAGATATATATATCTAAGCACGCGTTGTTCATTGCAGAGATATATATCTAAGCACGCGTTGTTTGTTGCAGAGATATATATATCTAAGCATGCGTTGTTCGTTGCAGAGACATATCTAAGCATGCGTTGTTCGTTACAGAGGTTCGAGGCGCAGTGCAGATTGCGAGTGCACGTCCAGCACGAGCACGAAGGCGTGGAGAAGCCTAAAGATAAAATATGCCACATATGCGGCCGCGGATTCGCTGTAAGTATTTATATAAGATAATACAAGGTTGAATAGAATACCCCTATAAGGCCGAGTGTGGCTTATTCCGACCACACATGTGAATACTTTTACATGTGGAAAGGTTCACTATATCGTATTAGAAATTCCCATACAAAGGATATGTTCCAAAATGGCCTATATCGATAGATTCCGATTTTACAGTAAATTGCGCTTTATGTTTTGAGTATTTTTGCTTGTGACAATAAGCTGAAGCATGCGCCGCAATGTACTGCGAAATCGTAATTGAAAGCGATTACCAGAGGCCCAATTCTCTAATTTAAAAACATTCAATTCGCAGTATAATCTCGTCTCAGTCGCACTGACACGTATAGTAACTATTACTTAATCTTCGCGTTTCTTGCTAAGAATATGTAATAGTTACTATACGAAACAGTGCGACTGACACGAGATTATATTGTGACTGGATTGTTTTTAAATTAGAGAATTGGGCCTCTGTTCGTTAGACAATACCGGGCCTGGTCAAAGTTGTCAACAGCTGTCGAAACATTTTACCAGAGAGTAAATTGTATCCGCTCCGCCATATTGTTTTGTCTTGTGTTGCCCTCCGTGAGAAAGATATTTTAGGAACCTGCATTAAATGAAGCGAAATAATCAAAAAATGACAATGGAAAAAGGTTTATATATTTGGCCACGTTTACACAAGTGTAAACAGACAAGGGCTAGGCTCCATACATCTTGTAACAACACCTTTATATCCTAAAAATTTGCGACAACCTTATGTGTTTCAATAAACTTATTATTATTATATGAAACCCTTTACTGTGCGTGGTCCGACACGGACTTGACCTAATTTATTATTGTTTCAGACTAAATTTATGCTCAGTAATCACATCCGCGTGCATACGGGCGAGAAGCCGTTTCGCTGCTCGCTCTGCGCGGCCGCGTTTAGCCAGAAGAGCTCTCTAACGACGCACACGCGTGGCGTACATCTCAAGATCAAGCCGCGCCCTTCGCGTCATAACCACTAGATCTCTGAAGCCGTTCCTCGGCGCTTGCGCATTACACGGATATATGAGAATTCACACTGGAGAAAAGCCATATATTATGCTTGCAAGAAGTTAACTGTCGAAAAGTATTACCTCCAAGCAGTTCATTGAAAAAACACATGGATAATTTACACTCGAGCAAAGCCATATGCCTACAAAATAAGTGATAAACAATATGCCTTCAAATGTTTATCACTTATTGCCTCAAAAATGGATTTTTAGAAACATGTTAGAATTTACACCGGAGAACAGCTGTTACAGGATATGCCTGTAACATTTGTGATAAAATATTCACGGTACAAAGCAATCTTTTGGTACTAACGTGATAACACACTGGAGAAAAGCCATATGTAAATGCGACAAATGTACAAAATTATTCTATCATAAATATATATTGCGGCAACATAATATGACTAATCACAATGGAATCAAACAATATTATACTTAAAACACAATAAGGTCAAAAAAGGGTTACACAAAATCTGACAAAAGCTTAAGAAAGTAACAAAAATGCTATCCTTGTTTTAAAGAAAATACAATCATTGCGTGGCTTTGTTCTTGTGTATAATAATAATAAATAAATAAATTCTGGACATTTTACACAACATCATCTAGTCCTAACCTAAGCAGAGCTTGTGTTATGGGTACTAGATAACTGATATACTTTACAATACATTACATAGATAGATATTTTTTATAATACATAGAAAATATGTATGTGACAAGTGTATATATAAAAACATTCTCAGAAACCATTGCGTATCACACTATTGAGGTTCTATGCCTGCCAAAGATTGAATAAAAGATTAAATTAAAGTACTTCCACAAAATTGGATTATTGAGTAGAATATAAAATGCTTTACTTTAGGGAAAAAATTAAATAAACGACAACTAATCATAACATTACGATGATGATACTTGCATTGAAGCTTTGTTCGTTCAACCTGGAGAAAAGCCATAGCTATCATTCACTGTGGAGAAAAGCCATAGGTATCATTTGCCGTGAAATAAGTCATTGGTATCATTAACCGTGCAGAATGGCCACAGGTATCATTGTAAAAGGCGTATGTTTATGTATGAATGATGTTTTTTTACGTGCGTCGAGGGTGAAACACTCGAGAAAAGCCATTCACATCATTCATCCTGGAGAAAAGCTATGGTCTTGAAACCACACTCGGTTTACCACTATCGTCCAGCAGCGGGAATCCAATCCTCACCTATAGTCCTGCCCTGCAGCACTGATATCGTTGTTTTTGTTATGAAATATAGTAATTAGCGCGGCTGGTCCCCAATCTCTCTCTCTCTAGACCCGTCGTGGGCTTTGAGGGCGCAGTACCTTTTTTCGTTTACATGTCTGGAGATAGAGGGGTGTTTAGTAGACTACGAGAGGTAATCCAATTCGTAAAAATAGATAATGGCAGTAGATTTCAATTAAAAGGAGTAGGAAATATAAACATGTTACATTACCATCATACATGTGTACCTACATATGTATGATGGTAATAATTACACACCCGGTGTCTTTATCAACGCCTTATATGTGCCAGATTTGAAGGTTAACCTATTCTCAGTAGTGTCCGCTTTGAACAAGGGGGTACATATAGGAGTCATATACACTCGAGAGCAATGAATCCGGGTCACTTAAAGAATCCTAAAAATCTCGGAAACTAAAAATGCTAGGTTAATGCAATAAATTGTATTTAATAGACAATGTAATACTCCTTAAATGAAGGTATTAAAACTTCTTAGTTATTGTAAAGTTATATCATAAAAAAATCAAATTTGAAAAAGGGCCACTTTCGAAGATGGAACTACGAAATTACAGCATTTGGTTTTGCTTTTGTTTGTAATCTGTCATTTATCATTGTTTGATTTCTGTTTTTTTGTTGTTTTTTTTCTGCGTAAACGCAGTAATGGAAGCACGAGGAGGCAATACGAAGTATTAAAATTCAAGAAAATCGTAATAAAGTTCAAAAATTTCATGTTTCCTATTTTTGTTTTAAGGAGAGATCAGCAGTTTTTTTCTTTATGTAATTTTGTGTTAATAAAATGTATGGTGACTCATATTTTTTTTACCTTCATTTAAGGAGTATTACATTGTCTATTAAATACAATTTATTGCATTAATCTATCATTTTTAGTTTCCGAGATTTTTAACATTCTTTAAGTGACCCGGATTCATTGCTCTCGAGTGTATATGACTCTCATATATCATATGTCTTCTATATAGAAGCATGTAATTTTTTGAAAAACGGCCCGTTATTTTCAGGCGCTAAAAGGGAAGGCAGTATTTTCATCATGAAGCTTAAAATTGAAAGAGATGCAAATTCTTTAGTCGTTAATAATATAAACGCATCGCATCAGAGACTCGCGCATCAAAACTTAAATTATGTTAAGGATAATAAATAAAAGTAAAATCACAATGTAGAGCGGATTGGTCAATGCGTAGATTGCATCAAGGGCGAACAGAGGCGAATTCAGTTCAATAATAGCAGCAGTAGGGCAGATAAGCCAGGGGAGTTGATTTATATGAATCTTTTTGGAGCTATGGCAAAATAATCTTCAAATAGTTTCATAGACTATTATAGTGGATACATATATGTGTATTTCTGAAACAAAGTTGAAGGGTATAAACTCTATAACTATAAACTGTTTCACAATGGAAAAGTAAATTGGATCAAGTAAGATAATGTAAGTGCGATGAAAAAGTAAAAAGAGCTACATTGAACAGAATAATGATAATGTTTGCAATGAACAAACTGGCAAGTCGAAGATTGACGGTAAAACACCATTTGGACACACTCTCTGTACAGAGCTTTACAGTACGGAGTTCGATATAACACATCTACATGTAAATATGAAGCATAGCATCGAAGTATATACGCATATTCCAAAAGAAAAAACAAGGAAATGGGATGAAAAGACTCAAAATGGCATAATTTATTGGATATAAAATTCACACAAAACGATACGTCTGGAATACTAACTAAAGATGTCAATATTCATAGAGATATAATTTTAAAGAATGTGAAACACATAGCGTTAAAAGTGCTATTTTTGATGTGGGTCTAGAAGAAATAACAGAATAGTAGATTGTATCATAAGGGAGCAAAATAATATTTTTACGGCGAGGGCGCTTTTTTGATTCCAGAGCGAAGTGAGGGATTCTAGAGTAGAATCCCGAACGTAGCGAGGGATTCAAAGTAAGTCGCCCGAGCCAAAAATATATTTTGCGCCCGAGTGTTACACTCTACTTTTCATCACTATGAGAAAATAAAAGGCGCCTCTTATTTTATTTCAAAACAAAACCATGAAACCGTTAATAACTTTTCATTTAAAAAACAGACTTCCGCCATTGCATTCGACTAAAAATTTGGATGAAAAAAAAATTATGAAAGAACCATAGTGGTGAAAGGATTGTGATACTTTTTGAATGAAAATGCTTGGTTTGCTGCTGAAAATATCAAAATCGCCACTGGATCAAATCAAAACTGGATTCTGAAAAAAATGGGACCAATCTGGAAATATATCTATTCAAATAAAAAAAGAGTTTTGCAAATCGGTTCACAAACGCCGGAGATATGCGGTAACAAACATTAAAAAAAATACAACCGAATTGAGAACCTCCTCCTTTTTGTAAAGTCGGTTAAAAATGACGATATCGCGGGCTGTAGTTCGCGCGTTTCTAATTTGTGTTTTTTTATTCAGCCGGTTGCGCGACTATGGGCCATCGTACCAGCCAGTATTCATTTAAACAATATTTGCAATATTTCCAAATTTAAAAAGGGCGCGGCAAAGATAATTGCGGCGCACTTATTTGTGTTTGATTCTTTTCAAGATGTTCCAAATTTAAAAAGTGCGCGTTAAAGATTTTTGCGGCGCACTTATTTGAGTTCGATATGTTCCAAATTTAAAAAGTGCGCGGCAAAGATAATTGCGGCGCACTTATAAAAGCTTCATACAGAAAACACCACCTTTGGGTGCACTTAAAGGCGAACCAAGTCGTCCTTTTCGAATAGATGGGATGAAAAGTAATATAACAGGTGAATTGACAAAAAGAAGTGATGAAACTCTCGTACAATAGAAAGAAACTATTCAAGATTTAAAGAAATGTTGATTTTTAATACAACGGGAAGAAACAGGTCAATCTCAAGTTAGTAATGAATAAGTGTTTAAAGAAGCCAACGATTCGGGCATTGACAGAGAAGACACAGTTCAGGCATCGGGTGAAAATTAAATTTTACAGCTACAAAGAATAACACAAATGCAAATTGTAAGACCCAAAAGGTTTGCTGATTACTATACATTTACTGCGAATAAAGACGATGAGATAACAAATACATATATTATTTCATGATGGTATGATGGCAATAGAGAAGATGATGCTGATCAGTGGAAATATGCCACAGAGAGAGCTAAAAGTTTGGGAATTGAACAATACCTGGACGGAAGCGACGACACTTCCTACAGGAAAAAATGTTTTTGAAGGTAAACGAGTTATCCAAATTAAAAAGCGAGAAGAAGGACAAGAGACTGTCCGAGACATAAGATTCTTTTGTCTTTGTATAATGTTAGTCTGTAATTTAATTTATGTTACCGGTGGTGGCAACACTGCTTCCGGCCTCTCTTTGCCTCTCGATGTAAAGCTGGGTACGGGTTTGGATCAATTTGGATCTTATTTGGATAACCCATTTTCCTTCAATTACCTTTTTTCCTGTAGGAAGTGTCATCGATTCTGTCCAGGTATTGTTCAATGAGGAGAAAAACTGCCTTTTTATCCTGACCGGTGTCGATGGTGGACCCGTCCTAAATTTGACATTAGAACTGTCTAATAGTATACGATTTTAATTAAACATTATACAGGGCGTAAAAAGACTACTCCCGAAAACTGAAACAGTGCATTCAGACCATGATTCTGAAAATACTTAGCTTAAAAAACACGAAAAAAAATTCTCACTTTTGGTCCGCTTTTTTCGTGTTTTCTTTATAAATATCCATAAAATATCGTTAAAGGAGCTGTCTTTTTACACCCTGTATTGTTTTCTAATTACCTACTAAAATGACGCAGTTTTGAGCTCCAGATTGCAAGAACAAAAGAGAACATTAATTTCCTAAGGAACCAAGACGTAGAATTAAGGTTTTCGGGTCGAAAAAAAACCTGGGTTAATAAAATTAAAACCCGACTTTTTCGGGTTTTTTCATAATCGTTTTCTTGTCGTTATTTGTTAAGCAGTCGTGTCGAATGCGTTAAGACTGGAACTTACGTTAGTTTTGATACATTATTACATAAAAAGTAACGCCATTGCTGCGTACTTTACAATCAATCAAGCAAAGCAAGCAGTGGTACGCGGTTCGCGCGTGTATCATAGATTGATTGATTGATAGTGATTAAAAAAGGAAACTATAATATTAATTTTGTATTTTGATAGTTGTTTTGATTTGAACAAGGGACTCATTTGTCTAGAGTTTTTTTGATATTAAAACTATTTTTGTGATTTGGAATTTATTGTTTAATTTATATTATTTATTCCTTTTCCCTCATTATATTTTCCTCATTGTAGAAAATCGATATTTGAATTCAGTTTCTTCGTATTTTTTTAAAATTATAACAAAAAAAGAAAAAGCTCAAAAACTTTTCAAAACTTTTTCATTATACTTAAACCCGGTTTTTACTCGGGTTTTTAAAATTAGACTGGGTTTTGATACCCTACGTAGAATGCTGTGGGAAACTGCACCAAGAAGGAAAAACTTCAAAGCAAAGGTTACATCGCGATTGTGTTCAAAGAATTTTAAACTAGAAGATTACTTTGGATAGTTTTTTAGTTAGTTTTAGTTTTTGGATCTCCGTGTCTTTGGTACCAGTTCAAATTACTTCTCACGTATATCGCTACCTGTTACCAGGGTAAAGTAAGGATGCATAAGCACATAAGATGAGGCCTCGCTAACACGTCACTTGGTATCCGCACGATCGCACGTATAGCCCTTTTTTGCATGCTGAACGCGCGCTCCCAGTCGCACGCCTACACTGCAAAAGAGACAGGATCGTGGCAAAATGGCAAGCACGGATCATATCGGCAGACATCACGCACGCTACCCTGCTCAGCGCGTAGCGCGCTCTCTTCAGCTTCCCACACAGCTTGTCGATATGACTCGCCCACTGTAGTCCTCTATCGACATGGAAGCCAAGGAGCGTAGTGCACTGAACTTGATCGATTGACTAGCACCGTCAGATGACGCGGCGTGCGGTCTGAAATACGGAAATGAATGAAATGGGTTTTACTCAGATTCAGAGCGAGTTCATTCATCCTAATAAACCTTTCCGCTAGCAGAGTTATCGTGTCATAAGTTTCTCCTCAAGCCGATCGACCGTGGGGACTGTGACTAACGCAGCAACTTCGTCAGCATATATGAAGATCTCCACCGCTGCGATAAACTCAGGTAAGTCGTTCTGAGAGTTTATCGCAGCGAAGTTTCTTGCTGATGCAAGGAAAACAGAATGTTTGAAACCGAAGATCCTTACAGATTTCGTGTCAAATGACTTTTACGAGTAAATGCCTTGTCACAACTGTTGCAGACGTGAAGGCTTTTCACCAGTGTGAATGAGCATGTGTCTTGTCAAATTACTTTTAAGAGTGAATGCCTTGTCACATCTGTTGCAGGCGTGAGGCTTTTCTCCAGTGTGAATGAGCATGTGCCTTGTCAAATTACTTTTAAGAGTGAATGCCTTGTCACATCTGTTGCAGGCGTGAGGCTTTTCTCCAGTGTGAATGAGCATGTGCCTTGTCAAATTACTTTTAAGAGTGAATGCCTTGTCACATCTTTTGCAGGCGTGAGGCTTTTCTCCAGTGTGAATGAGCATGTGCCTTGTCAAATTACTTTTAGGAGTGAATGCCTTGTCACATCTGTTGCAGGCGTGAGGCTTTTCTCCAGTGTGAATGAGCATGTGCCTTGTCAAATTACTTTTAGGAGTGAATGCCTTGTCACATCTGTTGCTGGCGTAAGGCTTTTTATCAGTGTGAATGAGCATGTGAATTTTCAACTGACTTTTACGAGAGAATACCTTGTCACAACTGTTGCAGGCGTGAGGCTTTTCACCAGTGTGAATGAGCATGTGTCTTTTCAAATTACTTTTAAGAGTGAATGCCTTGTCACATCTGTTGCAAGGGTGAGGCTTTTCACCAGTGTGAATGAACATGTGTCTTTTTAAATGACTTTTAAGAATGAATGCCTTGTCACATCTTTTGCAGGCGTAAGGCTTTTCACCAGTGTGAATATACAGATGTTGTATCAAATTACATTTTAAAGTGAATGCCTTGTCACATCTGTTGCAGGCGTGAGGCTTTTCACCAGTGTGAATATACAGATGTTGTATCAAATTATGTTTAAAAGTGAATGCCTTGTCACATCTGTTGCAGGCGTGAGGCTTTTCACCAGTGTGAATATACAGATGTTGTATCAAATTATGTTTAAAAGTGAATGCCTTGTCACATCTGTTGCAGGCGTGAGGCTTTTCTCCAGTGTGAATGAGCATGTGTCTTTTCAAATGACTTCTAAGAGTGAATACCTTGTCACAACTATTGCAGGCGTAAGGCTTTTGACTTCTGTGAGTTGTCAAATGTTTCACCAGGGAATTCTTTCTGGTAAAGATTTTGTTGCACACATCACAACAGAAATACAAATCCGTCTTGTTAATTTCACTGCCGCCTTTGATTGACTGTACCATAATATTTAGGCTATCACTTATTTCAAAATCATCTACAACTACACTCTCCTCTGTTTCAATCATTGCATCGTTTTCAGCTGTTGTTTCCTCTTTCATAACTACTTGTTCTTCCTTAACGGTCACTTTAGTAGTTTCGCTGTTTGAGATATCATTTATGGACATGCACTGTGTAGGAGTCGCTGATATATTATGAATTTTAAATGTTGTGTGTGTCACCTGAAACCAAAAACAAGTATGAGATTGAACAATTTTAACAAAAACATTTTAATAACAAGTGGCTAATATTGTAATCTAAACTAATGTAAGTAAAACTAATATTCCGTAAAAAAAAACACACTTCCATTCATCCTTCTCCTCAACATTTAAAAATTAGCCTATATGTTATTGTGGACTTATATAAATAGATCTGTGAACATTCCATTAAAATCCGTTTTGAAGTTTTTACCTGATGCGCGTTTAAACAGACAAACAAAAAATTAAAAAATGGTCTTAATATGTTCAGTTATTTTGTTATTTCGTCCTAATCGGTTTTTTTAATCTTCAATTGTGCTAACGATTTTATTATTTGTAGATACATCAAACTAACAAAAGTACTATTATTTATAAACTAGTTGCGCCCCGCGGTTTCACCCGCGAGAATAATGATGAAAATTGATGATGATGATGATGATGATTATGATGAAAAGTAGCCTATGTGTTAATCCAGGGCGTAAAGTATCTCCATTCCAAATTTCACTCAAATCCATTCAGTAGTTTTTACGTGAAAGAGTAACAAACATCCATACTCACAAACTTTCGCGTTTATAATATTAGTAGGATATATAATGGAAGTTCCACGCGGGCGGACCCGCAATCAGATGCTTATTGTTTCTAATAAAACAATAATAATGATTTATTTTAACAGGTCAAAATGAAAAATAAAAAAATTAGCCAGGCAAAAATTGGCCCGAAAGGTGCAAAGGTGGAAAGTGCAGGAGATTCATCGGACGCCTGACACGAGACACCGCTCGGTTGTGATACAGTTACGTGAACGATAAGCTCTTGCACTGTTTTATAAGTGAATGTACCAGCATGGTACCTAATTACCAGCATGGTAATATAATAGGTACCTTAAAACTATCATACATTCACTTATAAAACAGTGCAAGAGCTTATCGTTCACGTAACTGTATCACAACCGAGCGGTGTCTCGTGTCAGGCGTCCGATGAATCTCCTGCACTTTCCACCTTTGCACCTTTCGGGCCAGAGAACTTATTCCAAGTTTTAACAATCAATTAACACGGACGTATGGTGTAGGGTAACACGGATTTTTGTATGGAAAATGAGATTCACAGACTGTACGCTAGGGGCGCGCATCGGTGTCGCCATGCAATTACACTACAGTGTAGTGTAACAAGGTCTCCACTATAGGTACGTCCGTGTCAATTGTGTGCAAAAATCAGCTGTCTGTGCTGGTAAAAATAGAATCAGCTATTTGTGCTCTCTGTATGTGTATGGTATTCATAAAAGTGTAAAGAGAATCGATCAGTACTGTCACCATAAAGGAATTACAATTCAGATCATGGCGACACTCCTACTTCTCGACCCTCACGATGAGCCAGGTCTTCTGCTCGAGGTTCTCCACCTAGATAGGGACTTCACGATTTAGTGAACGTGGGCCCGCGTCACGTCATGGGTACCTCCGCACGCAGCAGATCAACCCGCTCTTATTGCTGTCCCGCAATGATGGCAAGTGGGCATCTTTTTCCGATCCACTCTGAGGAAACCCTCCTTGTCACATTGGTCCATTGAAGGAGCAAGCAAAGTGCTTATACTATCGGAAATTAGTATCCGCTTGGAAGACGGGCGCCGTACGATGTACACGTGTCGTGTTCCTCGATTTGGTAGCTAAACTGGAAAAATATCCTTGTATATGGAATTTGGAAAGCGAAAACTATCAAAATAAATTACAGCGAGACCCAATATAGACTTTTATTATTTTCTTCTTTATTATACCAAACAATAACACCCAACGATCTTTAATTTGATAACACCAATCTCAGGTGCAATAGCAATAACGTGTCGTCGTCCATAATATAGCTGTACGAGCATAGATAGACTGAGAGGTGTGTCGTGGCGGCGCAGTCAGACACACTGGACGCCGAATCGTCGGATCTGATGATATGCGTGGTATGTGGCGGTCGGTCCAGCGCGCCTAAGAATTTTTCTTTTAGAAACTAAAAGAAATTATTTATTATATTATTTTTAGATTGTTGCCGCTCAGGTTTTAGAAGCGAGCGACGACGGCATAATCACGTTTTTGCGGAGAGGAATGTGAAATGGGAAGTCTCTACGACGCGCTCAGGTTGGGTGAATCAAGAGGTAAAGTGGGAGACTTCCATACGCTATCTGGGCATCAGTTTTGATGGATCACTTAGCATTAATTCTCAGGTGGAGCACGCGTTGGTCCTAACGCACGCCACCTTAGCTATGCTTTCCTCGAGACAGCCATTGAGGACAAAGATGGGGGTTTATAAGACTTGCATCCACTCGCAACCTACGCAGCAACTGGCTTGGTATATGCGCTGTACTCAGCAACCAACAAGAGCCGATACGTCAGGAATGACGCAATAGCCCGCGATGTGCAGTGTCCCAGAATTGAGGACTCCAGCCAGGGAATACATAATACTCTCTAACGAGAGCATGCTGCCGTGCGCTGCGGCGAGTGTTTACGTTGTAAGTTTCAGATTTACCGCAATAGTACACCGTCAAAGTCACAAAATCGGTATGCAGGTCAGCAATGGTATGTACTTTGAGCAGCATCAAATTTTATCTGCAAGTGTTTAATCTGCTTGAGTTACTGGGTACAGTCAATGCGGTCAACATTCAAAGACCCAAAGGTTGTTTATGATTATTTTACAATTCAGAGCTTGGTGTTATTTCAAACAAATAAGTGTACAACAACTACCCTTTTTTCACAAGACGTTAACTGTGAAAGAAAAAGAATCCTCCACCATGTGATAATATCCTCGGTGCCTTCAGCTTCGCACCCAGGTTGGATGCTGCAGACCCCTAACCAACACAATGTGACTATGGTGATTCCAAACGGTCAATGCCACACTTGTTGGTGAGTCCCATGTGCCCAAGCACCTATAGAAGGGAGGATCTGAATGCAAGACTAAAGCTTTTAATTTGGCTAAATACCTCCTAAAACGTAGAAACATTGATACAATAACCGCATCAAATTGTCAATTTCATTAATACCGAGGAAATATTCATTTTAACTGGTTATTATTAACAATTCCCTGGCGGTTATGGTGAAACTGATAAAACATAGAATTTCATTATTATTATTTATTTATAGACGAGCAGCTTTCGCTGATGTGTCTACATCAACAGTGTTAAAATTTAGTTGAAATATTTTCTGTTAGTTTTGGTAAATTTTTTTGAGCACTGATTTATTTGTTTGAGGCCCAATTCTCTAATTTTAAAACATTCCAGTCACAATATAATCTCGTGTCAGTCGCACAGTCTCGTATAGTAACTATTACTTAATCTTCGCGTATACATGCGAAGATTAAGTAATAGTTACTATATAGGTGACAGCTGACAGTGCGACTGAGACGAGATTATACTGCGAATTGAATGTTTTTAAATTAGAGAATTGGGCCTCAATGTCGAGTTTGTTTTTGAATGCATTGACGGACGTGGCAGTGACAACATCATCTGATAGCACGTTCCATTTTTTAGTTCAGAAACCTAACACACCTAGGTTGTTCTGTATTGATATTAGGCTGAAAAAATACGAAATACCTAGGTACCTAGTGACACTAATATTACTATAGAGAGAACCAAAGTGCCTTTAAATGTATCATCATCAACAGCCTTTAGGTGTCCACTGCTGGATGAGGCCTCCCCCATTAAATACATTGGGGGGAATTGCCATAATCACCACCCTTGGCAGGCGGATTGGTGATCACAGTATTTGTGTTGAGTTCTCAGACGGATGCTGCTGCCCATCTCCGATGTAATTCCTTACTCAGCTTTTACAAAGACCACAGGACGAGATGGAGGGGTCTTTTCTTAGGTCAGACATGTACCTATTATGACACAATTATTATCCAAAATAATAAATTTACCTCTATAACCTTAGTTAGGTACTAGCTTGTATCAATAATAACAAGCATTAATAATTCCCAAGTCATCACTCCACCCGTGACAAATTCATGACCTTCACACCGGATCTGTAAAGGTACTATACATACAATAATATGTAACCTACCTCGATGCCTTCGTGTAATGCATGTCTAAGGATTCCATCTGATCTCTGAGCCATTTGCGAAAATCTACGGCATCTCTGCAGTTGCGAGTAACAAATGTAGCATGCTGTGCTAGGCATTCCAATATCTGTATCGAGCTGAAACAAATAGACCATTAGCTCTAATGTTGGAACATTGAAAATGAACATTTAGTTTATCTTAGCAAAAAATAAACAAACCTTTGCACTTGCTAGTTTTTCGTATATTTCTAGTAGTTGAGTGTCTTCAATGCCGTGCATTCTCACATCACCAACGAGACACAAACGGCACAAAGAAGTAGACATTCTTGAGCGGATTATCTACGCAAGAGTCAAGTAAAATTATCAGTTTTGGCCGTTAGTTTTGCATGCCAACACTTTATTTAAATTCACTACCATGTGCTCTTTTTAAGCTACACCGGCAGTGTTGCCAGATGGCTTTGTGTATTTCCCCCCAAACCTCGCCAAAAAACCCCCGAAAAACTGCTTTTTTGAAAAAATAACCCCCAACCTATTAAATTTTTTTTCTAATCCAGTTTCAGTTTTTTGTATTAATTTGAAGGGAATAAAAATACATGTTTTCTGTTGCTTTTTAATTATAATTGTTTTTTACTCAGGTTAATTCAGCCAGAGCTTCTAATATTACATCATCATTCTCACCTTCAACTTCAGTTACATTCATATTAATATTAGTTTTAATATACATTTTTTCAACAACAATCAAGAATTTCGAGGATGAGGTAAGCTAGTTAGCGTTGTGCTTAGCTAACGTTCGATTGATTCAATCGATCGACTCGTATCATTATTTCGCGATGAATTAGTAGGTTTAAAAAAACTCCTAAAAAACCCATATTCGAATTATTTCCCCCCGGAAATCCCCCCAAAGGATTTATCCCCCCAAAATTCCCCCCGGATTCTTAAAAAACCCCCGAATTTGGAGGGAATCCCCCCCATCTGGCATCAGTTAACACCGGTTAAAATGCCACGAAAATAAAATTACTCGTACGTAACTAACGTAATATGAGTCCCTATATTGTACAGCATGATAATGTACGACCCGATTAAACACAGCACGATTTTTCACAGCCAGTTTTCCAAAACATGGCTTCCAAATATCATGCTGCAGAAAACGTGCCGTACAAAACTGGCTGTACATTATCTACACGTGTTGATAATGTACGACATAATCATTCACGGCACGATTATGTACACCCCGATCATCCGAGACACTAGATGCCTTGTTTTCATGTGCGAGTGCCTTCAAGGAGCGAGTGCTGTGTTGCCAGTCAGTATTCAGTACGGTATTTAGTAAAAAAAGCCAACTCAGAAAAAGTTATCTGTGGGTGGTCGTTTGTTTTGTTTTGGTTTGGTCTTAATTTAAAGAGATTTTATTTTATATGGTACGTTACGTACGTTTTTACGTTTGGTTGGGTTGCTGTTGCTGCCGGCTAGGTGGCTACGGCGATGGATTGCTACGGCTGGCTAGCAAAGTAGCAAACTTTAGCAAAGAGAATAAAAAACCTTCCAATACCTGGTCGTCTGTGTTAAAATCACTCCTCAGAGTTATTGCCACAGAGGACTTTTTTATGTTATTGCGCTGAGAAGAGAATCACTCTGGCTGGGTGCAGGCAGTCATTCACAATCACAACGGAAGTCCTGATGGGTTGATATTTCTTAAATGATAGTAGATTTGTTTAAAATCTTCACAATAGAACATCAGAAACTCAAGGCGACCGACGTCGAGACTGGGCCTTCGCCTGCTCAGACAACGAGCTCTCCAAAGCAGTACGTATTCATTTTACACTTTGAATGCCCGATCCCAACGAATTGAAGGAATTAGAGCGAGGTTTTTTGACTGACCGCAACTGCCTTCACCATGTACCTGTAACCAGAAATTCCTGCTTCACTAGTCAGGAAACAGAAGTCGAAGAAGTTAGTTATCTCTCTACGGCTGCGTGGACAAAGGATACATACGCTGCGGTCAGCTTTGAAAGAAGAAGCGACGTAACCCTGTCTATATGGCTCATGACACGAGGATTAAAGAAATGGATGATAAAGCTATTGACATGGTACTTGTCATTTTGTAGGGCTAGTTCTTAAAATGATGTACTTATTTAGTGAAATTATAAAGTAGTTTTATAACACCCAACTGAATTTCTGACAAATAACATTTCCTTCACCCATTCCTGTCAGACCCAAGGCCCGACCAACCACATTACTGAACTAGTTGTGCTATAGGTACATACTTCGAATAAAATTGCACTCTTGACACGTCTACCTAGTTGGTATATGCGTAGACAAAATTAAATAGTTTGACATAATAGGCCCCTCCACTCGATAGACCAACAACATTTCAAAGGTTGCAGAGTCTGTCATGGCATTCTATGGGGGAGGCCTATGACCAGCAGTGGTTTTCTATGGGTTGATGATGTTGATGATGATGAGTGGGAAGGATTATGCTATCTTAATTATTTTCTTGTTTGTGAATTTTTTAACTCACTCTTTCTTATTTATCTGCTTCATCAGCTGATAAATGTCCACTGCTGGATGAGGACTCCCGCATGATATGGATTTAAGAACCATAATCTCCATGTTCAGCAGCGGGTTCAGTTGGGTGTTATATTTATGTTATTTAAAACCGATACTGCGATGACCAATCCGCCGATAAAAATAATAAGATAAAGTGACATGCCTAATATTATAAAATACACCTAAGGACCTCTCTCAACATCATAAATCCCTTTAAAGACTCATACAAAGAAAGCCGCCAAGAGAAAGATACTCTCGATGACGAACTCTTGGATGGGTACCGTTCTGAAATAAAAAACCTCGCAACTGGCCAATAAGAAAGGGTGTCGGCATAAGTTCCAAATTCAGGGTTTTCCACATTATATTATTATCCAATTTCTTTGTAATATTGTCTGAATCATCATCTTATTTGTCTGAATCATTTTGACTTTTCCATTATTGTAATTTGGCTTCGACGATGGATCAGCCCTACCTGATTCATTTACCCTAATTGGTTCTAACAAAGAATTGTCAGAACCACGTAGAGATACTAAATCTTACACTAGTGACGACATAACACAGTAACTTTATTATTGATTTACCATAATCACCACGCTTGGCAGGCGACTTGGCGATCGCAGTTGGTGATATATACTCAGATGGATGCTGCTCTATAACCTAGATCATTACCTACACTGCCCTAGTAAGAAAAAGCTTGTCTCATTTTCTGTCAAATTGAGTAATATAATTAATTGATTCAAGCGTGACTTTGTGGAAATCCATTCTTCAATATAAAATAGACGAACAAATACAAAGTAACAATTCCGCTCCTGTCCAACGAGCTGTGTTCGTGTCGAATCCTTTCAGAGTTTTCGTTGGAGAGGAGCGGAATTGTTACTTGATCGTCCATTTTATATTGTAAATTGAGTAATATACATATATTGAATCAGTGAATTCACAACCTAGTGTCGCTAAACAAAAATCACTTTTAGGTATTACCAAAACGCGGACACTCGCGACTGGCGTTCGACCGACTTTCACCGAGATCATCGTGGGTCATCTGTGTGCGTGCGCCTGTTATCACTTGTGATAACAAGTGACACATAACAAAGTATGACAGAAGGCTGGCACAGTACAAGCCGGCCTTGGAAAATATAGGACCAATTTAAATAAAACAAAGATTAATGGAATGTAAATAACATTAAATACACTCGAGAGCAATGAATCCGGGTCACTTAAAGAATGTTAAAAATCTCGGAAACTAAAAATGATAGATTAATGCAATAAATTGTATTTAATAGACAATGTAATACTCCTTAAATGAAGGTAAAAAAAATATGAGTCACCATACATTTTATTAACACAAAATTACATAAAGAAAAAAACTGCTGATCTCTCCTTAAAACAAAAATAGGAAACATAAAATTTTTGAACTTTATTACGATTTTCTTGAATTTTAATACTTCGTATTGCCTCCTCGTGCCTCCATTACTGCGTTTACGCAGAAAAAAAACAACAAAAAAACAGAAATCAAACAATGATAAATGACAGATTACAAACAAAAGCAAAACCAAATGCTGTAATTTCGTAGTTCCATCTTCGAAAGTGGCCCTTTTTCAAATTTGATTTTTTTATGATATAACTTTACAATAACTAAGAAGTTTTAATACCTTCATTTAAGGAGTATTACATTGTCTATTAAATACAATTTATTGCATTAACCTAGCATTTTTAGTTTCCGAGATTTTTAGGATTCTTTAAGTGACCCGGATTCATTGCTCTCGAGTGTATTATTATTCTAATCAATGTTACTTTTATTTTTTTACCTTCCGCTCTTATAAGAGCGTAAACATTGCATTCGAACATATCTTTTTTAAATGTAAGTAATGGGGAGTTTTCTGACAGCTGAAAGAAAATATTTATTTATTTATTTATACTTTATTGCACAAGAAAATTATACAAAAAGGTGGGCTTAATGCTAAAAGCATTTTCTTCCAGCCAAACCTGGTATGTTCGAGCTGGTGGTTGGCGTGCAACTTAAAAACTAACACAAATACCTGAAAATATAATATATATAATATAATAAAATATAATAATACATACATAGTTCCTATATAATATGACATAACACACCTACATAATAATAAATGAACATAATAATAAACTAAATAAATACACAGAAATATAATACCATAGAACCAAAATAGAGATAATATAATGTACATACATTAAGAGTATAATTTTCTATAGAGATGTTCTCGAGTAAGTCTTTTGAAGCATTCCTTAGAGCCAACTTTCCTCAACTCAAGCGGGAGATTGTTCCAGAGTCGAACCGCTTCAACAGAAAAAGAATTTCCACGAAACGAGGTGCTATGCGCAGGTGTATCTAATAGGAGATTGTCAGATGACCTCAATTGTTTGTCATGTGTATCAGTACGAAATTGAAAGCGACTCTTCAGATAGACAGGTGTGAGAGGATCTGTAAGAACAGAGTAAAGAACACATAGAGTTCTCAAGTTTCTGCGCTCACGAATTGGAAGCCATTTAAGTTTAGCTTGGAAATTACTCACATGGTCAAACTTCCGAAGACAGAAAATAAAGCGTATGCAAGTATTCATGAGTCGGTCAAGTTTGTTTAGTAGATCTTCAGAGAGATTTAGGAAAGCTACGTCAGCCATCATCAATACTTACAAAAGACTCACTGGAGTCCGATACCGCAGTTACAAAAGAATCATCATCACTACATGACATAGATACAGGGCATATACTAAATATTAAAGAATTAATACAATATACTTACTTAATATTATGTATAGATATATAAAAATAATTAGTATAATAATATACTTCTCAAAAATACTAGGTAGAGTAAAAACACAAAATAATACTTAGAATAACTAAATAAAACCCTAAGTTACTTTTGTAGGAAAAATTAAACTTATCTAGGGACAATTTAAACTTAATTACTTATGTAACTTACAACTATTGCACGCACTGCTGGCAATAAAAGAAATAATAATAACAGAAATGAGATCATTTATAGTAACCTACACTTACTAAAACAACTTTCAAATCAATGAATTAATCTCTAGGCACTTTGTCAAACAAATCTACTCTTTTAGGTAAATAATATGTTAAATAAGAGCAGTGCAGAGTTGTTTTTAACATGATTTGAAAAGACAGAACGTGCTAATGGTTTACCTGACGTTAAGCGGTAATCTCTGCCTCTATTGGGAATACATTTAGGTACCTGTCTACTTAGCAGTAATACAGATAGATTTTTACTTATGTCTACCGTCAACCATAGAAAACATTTGGCTGGGTTTAGTAGTTTTACAAAACTTAGCATGTTAATTTAGCACATAGACTGCTTACTTTTGGCAAGAAAATATAATCAGGTAGGTACCAATGTAAAAATAGTATATAGCTAGTTGCTAAGTACTACTAGAGGAAAAAGATTTCAACGAAAAACCTGAGTTTGACCAATTATTTTCAGTACTATGAGCAAAAATAGCCTTGCAATTTAAGATACCATGTAGTATTCATATCTGGAGTACACTCACAAAAAATAGTAACACATAAAATAGTTCTAAATCCATTCATAGATAGCGCAGTCCGATTTGGTTTTGTCAAACGCCATGGCGTTTTGGCCATGTTTTTTGGTAAACGTGCAACGCGAAACTCGAACGAAGTCGTTGTGCGAACTCATGGCGGCGCACAGCAGAATGTGTCGACTGCAGCAGTTAAGTTTCAACATCGCATGGCGCTGCTATGTTGATTCACCGTGTGACGCCCACACCCCGCTGCCACCACTGTCTTCGCCGTCACCACTCCGCACTCTCCGTCTTCATGTCTGATTATGATATAAGTTGTACAATATATTATGTTTATTTCTATGGACTTATTGACTTATATTGGATAAAATTTTTAGCAAGCCTGAATTAAATTTACTATTGTAAAAACCGAACAAAAACACAAAACTCAATTAATTTTTTGAATGGTCACCCTGGGTTGATAATGTTTGCACTAAACAGTACAAACAAGGCTCGACGTATTGACCAATGGGGGGCTAGGGAATAAATGGGCTTTCGGCCCATCACAAGGTGGTCGCGAAAAACGGGCTGTACATAATCAGGTTGTGCAAAACACCATGTGACGATTTTGTACGGGCGATTATTCACAACACAATATTGCACACCCTGATCATTGGAAGCCACTGGCTTCCAATGATCGGGGTGTACATAATCAGGCTGTACAAAATCAGGCCGTGTTTAATCATGCTGTGCAATAACGTCTCCCACGTAATATAACTCAAAAAACAAAACACTAGAAATAATAAATATGGGTATAATGTAATATGGGTAAATGGGTAGTTGCGGTATTGATGAACTTCCTCCCGCCCACCACCAAAGAGGGAGGATGCAATTACTATACGTTTATACGTAAGAAGAGACGGGACATAGAGTAAAATAAATTACTGTCGTCAAAACAGGACTACCGCAAAAAGCCAACATGACGGACGACTGACAACACAATCAGTTCTACCAACATACAAAAATGGAATAGCGATGTGCAGCCAGTATTTAAAATCTATCGATATTGATGAATGACCTTACCTACAGTTTGAATTAATATTTTTTTATTATTATTTTCACCAGTTTTGTTTTAACACCACTAAAACAAAACCAGTGGCACAAGGTCCAGTTTATTGGATTTGTGTACAATAAAAACGCCATAAAGTAAAACATAACATTTATTTTCGGCATTTACCAGGCAGTCTTGGCGCTAAAGAGCGATCTCTTCCAGACAACCTTAGGCTCACCCATAACATTTAGGTTATAAACATCTTACATGTGCTACAATCAGTTTCTAGTGTTTCATCGTGCCAGTCTATGGGGGAGGCCTATGTCCAGCAGTTCTTTGCAGACTTCTTTGGGTTGATGATGAAAGATTTAGTAATTTCACCAATTTTTTACACCTAAAAAATAAAAGTATCGATTATCGATATTTTATAATTGAAGATATCGTTCACCACACTATCATTCAGAATCAAAATTATTATTGCTTGGGCTTATGATATTTTGGCCCAAGAAGAAGTAGGTATAGGACTGATAATTTATCTAATAACCTAGGTAGGTACTTACCGGACTTCATCCAGAGGAAACCTGGCCATAAAAATGTTTTGTGTCGTTTTTTCTATCTGATTTTAAGCCGCATATTTCACAATTTATGTACTTCATATTCACAGAAATAATTAGGTATAGTATTTCAGAAGCAAGCAACACACATAAACGTATTCTAGCACGTATTATAGAACACAATAATATTAAAATTTTACCTTCCAATAAAATTTGTATTATGTTTCCTAAGACGTCCGAAGTCCTTTATGAGAGTACATTGCCATCGTTCCTCGCGAGATCGTCAAATGTCGATGATTTCCGTTACGCCTACTGCTCCTCTAGCGCCACTAGCGGCCAATACTGGAACTAAACTTACGCTTCTACAAGCCACCTAGAATCTTCCATCATTGTTCGGCTCATAAGGATGTTAAAATGGTACACCAGGAAGACATTAAGTGGACTTCGGACGTCTTAGGAAACATAATACAAATTTTATTGGAAGGTAAAATTTTAATATTATGTGTTCCGTTTGACGTCCGAAGTCCTTTATGAGAGAGCTGTTTGTTATCTTCTGGTGGCTTGTAGCAGATAAAAGGAAACGCAACAATGTGATAAGAAAATCAGTATAATTTCCCTTTATATAAACACCATTAAGAAAACAAGGAATTTAAAAAAAAAACTCAAATAATTTATGAAATCAAATGGCAGAAAAATATTGGGACAAAGATCTTTCTGAAGAAATGTCATTATCTCTTGAAACATTAACAGATTTTTTGTAGAATTTTCTAAAAGTACATTCATGTTGCCAATTAGCTTTTGATAAAATTTCATCTATAGGATAATGTTCTATCCAATGTAAAGAAGCAACAGCAGATCTAAAACTGCCTGGCGAAGCCTGTATACCTGCGTCAGACAATAAACGTTTTATCCAGCCCCCAATGATAGTAGGTGAAGCTGGCTTGGTTGGACATTTCGTTGTAATGAATAAATTAGTTATTGGAACCTCTATGACTATTAGAAAAGTTCTTTAAAGTCCTGAGCCAGAAAACTGGGTCAATATTATGCTCTGGGGCTGCTGACAAGGCCCAGCTGGACTGTTGGTATGAAGCGGAATCCGTTTTTGACCCAAAAACAGGGTGAAGAAGGATGCACTCACCATTATCAACAAAATGGTCACTGTCACAGTGTAATAGAGTCAAATCATGTACTCTACGCCCTGATGTTAACAACAGAATTACAGCAACTCGTCTAGAAATATCAAAAAAGCTGTTCAAATTTGGACTAGTCTCTTTTAAATATTTAATAAGAACTCTTGCGTCCCAAATCGGAGCTTTAGGTGGCACAGGTTTAGCCAAGGACACTGCTTTAAGAATATGTCTTATTATATGACTGGACGTCAATTTTACATTTGAACTAGTTTCGCAAACTGATGATATTACTGATTTATGCACAAGGATAGTACGGTATGCTAAATGATCAGATACATGTAAAAATGCAAGATACCTGGCTACATCTTTAGGTTGTGGTAAACAAGGATTTATACCATTACGACGACACCACGTGGCCCACCATATAGGGATATAAGTCTTTACCGTAGATGCTCTCCAGCACGACGAAAGAAGTTCTCTTTCTTGTGTTGACCAGTTTTGTGTCAAGGAGTCCCACCCAAAATGAGCCAAGCTTCCAGCTGTAGACTGTTGACGTGGGCTGGAGGACGGCCCGTTGACGTGTCCACTAGAGTGGACTCCAGGTTCGGTATTTTTAAGGGACGTGACAGAGCGCGGTTCTTCAAGTCGGGACGCCAGAAGGGTTTCTTCCACTTGGGTGCTATTATAATGAACCGACCCGTTGCAGAGTTGAGATGGCGCAGAACTCGTGGAAGCAGACCCGGCGGCGGAAACACCCTAGCTAGGTCGAATCGCCAGCATCTGCTGAACGCGTCGTGAAAGTAAGCGTTCGAGTCTGATAAGTCTAGAGTAACATAATTTGGAACGACATACGCGGTTTCTGAGGCAAACAGGTCGACGTCCGGAGTTCCCCACATGTTGAAAATTTTTGACGTCGCTTTGTCCAATAGATGCCATTCCGAGCCAGCGTGGTTGCGCGAGAGTTGGTCGGCTTCGGTGTTGTACACTCCCGGCAAGTAGTCAGGGAGAAGTACCACGTCGAGGCGATCCGCCAGTGCCAAAAGTTCTTTCGTCAAGTCCAGAAGAAGGCGAGATCTTGTTCCGCCTTCGTTTTTGATGTACGAAACCACTGTTCTGTTGTCCGTTTGAAGAATCACGTTGGAGCCTTTTAGGGTGGTCGCTGCGCTGGATATCGCTGCTGTTACTGCAAACATCTCTTTCAGATTGCAATGCCAACGCGTCTGATGCTGACCCCAAGTTCCGTAAATTTTTCTGTTGTTGACTATAGCTCCCCACTGTATGTCCGAGGCATCCGTGATTATGTAATTTGTTGGACGCCTTTTTGGGTGAATGGGGCTTGTTTGACTGGCATTCTCGTACCACCAAATCATTTCGGTCTTTACCTCTTCCGGAAACAAGCTGGTACTCCGAGGGCTCTTTCGAAGGCTGTTGCTGTGGCACTGCAATGTACGGCAATGCAACCTTCCCCGGAGGGTGATGAAGGTCGCAAAGTTGAGAAGCCCTAAGAGGCGTTGCGCCTGCTTGAGGGTCCAACTGCTGGCAGTGAGGCGAGTCAATAAGTTCTGGCGGATCTTGGATAATTTGTCTAGGGGCAGAGACTTTGTGTTGAGTCGTGTGTCCCAATGTACTCCTAGAAAATCGATCATTTGTGTTGGAGTTGTAACCGACTTTTCGTGATTGACGCACCATCCGAGACGTTCTAGGAACTTTATGGCCATGGAAATCTGCACCTTGAGTGAGTTTCTGCTCTGATGAACTATCAGGAAGTCGTCTAAGTAGACGACTTTTCGAAGACCTTTGGATCGGAGCACCTCCGCCGTCCAATTTGTTACGGTTGCAAAGATGCGAGGTGCTGCAGCCAGGCCGAATGGTAAGCACGTCATCTGAAGCAAGCATCCGTTGTAGCTGATGCGAAGATAACGTCTTGCTCTTGTCGAATGGACAGATGATAATAGGCCTCACTCAGGTCCAGCTTCATCATCCAATCCCCGGGTTGCAAGAATTGAGGGACATGATGTAGATGAAACTGATGAAAATGCTTTGTATTCATGAAACGATTTAACGCCTTCAAATTGAAAATTAATCGATCTTTGCCGTTCTTCTTGGATATTAGAAAAAGAGGAGAAATGAAAGAAGGGGTTGGAGGAGCTGGTTCTAATACACGGCAGAGAATCAATTTTTTGAATTCTTTTGTCATCGCTGGTGTTATTGGAGTTTGGTATCGATTTAAAATTTCTAAGGTTGGAGAAATTAACGGTGGTTGCTGATTGAATGGTATTCGAACACCAGAAATCATTTTGAGAATGGTTTTGGGTGGCTCTAGACGAGCCCAAACACTTATGTACAGACTCAAGCAACCGCCTGAAAAAGCTAGATAGTCATCTGCTTTTATTTCTACCCTTTCCACCTCTATCATATCGCCCTCCCCCCTTCTTTTTCGTGACGGTGGAATCTCCAAAATATCTTCTAGTGCTAGATTCTTTTTTCTCGGGTTGTCTCGGCTTGTTGGCGGTAGCTGGACGAAAGGGCTTGTCTTGGCGAGAAGTCGATGCAACTGGGGACTTAGGACGCGAATGCTTAGATGACGGGGTCTGTTTTTCTAATTTTTCTACACCACCGATTTTTTGTATGTATGTAGACAATGACTGCGGATTAAACATATACTCAGCTGAAGGAGGGATTTTTTCTATGTCTTCTTTTACATATTTGTTTTTTAAACTTTTTAGAATCGATCGACGGCGTTGTTCAATGACCTCCGCTCGTTTCCCGCAAATCATTTGAAGAATATCATGAGAAACTGTTTTAAAACCCGAATCGTTGCCAAAGAGCTCTTTTAATTTTTCGTAGAGGGTAGTTGGAGAAAGCTGTACATCAGATTTGGCCGACCAGTCGATAAGATCTTGCAAGGCTAAATTCACAGACTCATTTTGGTTCAAAAAAGCATTAGATAACGCAGCATAACTGCGTTCCATCTGAAACCACCTAACAGGTGCGAAATGATCTTCGAGCTGCCTCATTTCCTCGTTAACTTTCAATTCCATAAAGGCCGGAAAAGCTACATATTTTTTCTGAATGTCCGTGTAACGAACGCAATTCCAATCGGTTGAGTCAAATCTTTGCATCTCGCTTATTTTAGCCACGCGGTCTGGTATTGCCTTCGCTACAGCCGATTCTTTAATAGAAACACTCAAATCCGCAATATTTCTTATATCTGGTTTCGATAAAGGCGGTGGACGCAAGAATGGGGCAGCCGGATTCGTGGTAGGTGTGGTTACACCGGACATAGGCATGCTCGAATCAGAAGAAACATTTGGAATCTGACCTTGTGCTGGGCTGTTACCGGCATAGTTGGAGTATAAGATGTTATGTACATGACTCACCAGTTGTTGGGAAAGTATTTCAAACCTTCTATCTAAATCAGACTCCTTGGAACCAGAACGCTCGTGGCACCTGGGTTTTTTCCTTGCTGGGGGTCCATCCTCCTCCGACGACTCCGAAACTGCCCTGACCTCATCCTCAGATGAAGAATCCGATGTTTTATCCGTTTGCACGACGTTATTTTCGTCATTCATAGCAAACTTTATCGGCGAAACACCAAAATAAAATCACGTAACGGAAAAAATAAAAAACACAATAATTTAACGAACTTTCTACTTCAAATATTCTCGAAAGAACGTAAAAAATAATAAATGATCAAGATTAATATCTAGATTATTCGACAAATCTAACGACCGTGCGCGCAGTTCGAAAAACAACGCAACAATGATGGAAGATTCTAGGTGGCTTGTAGAAGCGTAAGTTTAGTTCCAGTATTGGCTGCTAGTGGCGCTAGAGGAGCAGTAGGCGTAACGGAAATCATCGACATTTGACGATCTCGCGAGGAACGATGGCAATGTACTCTCATAAAGGACTTCGGACGTCAAACGGAACACATAATAAAATATTTTGCAATATTATCTAAGAGAAACAGAGAAACAAAGTGACAATGTGAGAATGTGACTGACTGCTCATCAAAGAACGAGAAAGACAGAGGAAGTGAGTGAGATAAAAATGGTCACCATTATAATTCTACCCTGTTTCATACAATCTTTTTTTTTTTCTTTTAGTGCGACCCACCCATCAATCCACCATCCACCATCAATCTTGCTTGTCTAATCCAAGATTATGACACAGTCCTTGATGGAGCGGCAGTAACATTTATTTTGTATGAAAATTGCCCACCGTTAACGTGCCATTCAACACTCTGTGAACTTTGATTGCCTTCATTCAAAGTTTTGTTTACTTTTGTGTTTTCGTAAAGTTTCACTATTTTATTAGCAAATAACTATATTTTTTACTAAACAAGTTGGATTTCACAATGCCTGAGTGTAATATTGAGCATTGTGTTACGAGGCAAAGCCAGTATCGGCCTGGACTGACTTTACTTGTTCTATGGACTTTACACAAGTGCTTCAACGTAGTTTTGCTTCATTATTTTGTTCTAAATGTATGTTTCGTTAGTGAGCTTTAGAGTAAACATATGGACATTAGTGCCATTGTTGTGTAAAATATAATTATTTCATAGTAATTCATCTATTGCTTACAAGATTGTTTACAACTAGGGATCGGTTGGGCAAATAGCCGACCCAGTCCGACCCAAAAACTGAGCACGCCTTATTTATCAGAACAACCGCCCTGTGACACAGACATTGGCAGAATTATGATATCTAGCCACAGATGCCATATAATAAGAATGAAGTGATCTCAAAAAAACTATTGTTTGTTTTTTTTTTGTACTGTTATTTTTAGAATATAATAATAATATGCCTCGGAACAAAGCTGTAGTTATTGTTCTGAGGAATATGCCTAAAATTAAGTGCAGTGTCTTCGTGTTCACACACTAGCAGAATATCTTACGAACTACAAAACGATGACTACAAAAATATGTCGAGTATGCCTGAGCACGAACAAAACATTGCGGGAGTTAGACAAACATCTTTCGGACTATTACTTAGAAATCTGCGATCATACGGTGAGACCATCCTTACAATAATAACATGAACGGTACCTAATCGATTAAAATAATTAAGAATTTACCGAAAAAAAAATCTGTGTGTGACTAAATGACCCACAGTCAAAGATTTAAATCTTTGCCCACTGTATGCCTCTGAACGGGAAAAAATTTTTTACTCCCAAAAAGCATTTTGAATACTCCCTGGGTTTTTGGAAATGATTAAAATGTTCACAAAAGTGATCATTTCAATGGGTTAGACAGTCTTAACGACCTCTGTGGCGCGGCGGGCGAAGGTTCGCCTGCGTCGAAGGACGTTGCGGGTTCGATTCCCGCCTCTGAACAAATATTTGTACGATCTGCAGATATTTGTTCAGGGTGTACTGTGTATTTTTCTATGTATAATAAAAAATATCTATCTATGTAATGTATTGTATTAAGTATATCAGTTATCTAGTACCCATAACGCAAGCTCTGCTTAGCTTGGGGCTACATAATGTTGTGTGAAATGTCCAGCATTTATTTATTTATCTTATAATCTTCACTGCTATGCCAACTGATTGTGCGGTGAATCTTATGGGAGAACTTTTTGAACAAACAAGACCTGGTAGTGTTTTTGGGACTAATCCGTATAGACGCCTCTGCCTCTGTAGGTGTTGCAAAAGCCGACTAAGTGATTACATCAGGGGATGGGTAGCAGCGTCTACCTGAGTACTCAATACCAATCTGCCTGCCAAGTGGTGATTACGGTAAACCCCACCTGTGGGGGAAGCCAATGTCCAGCAGTGTTCCATAACATGATAATGATGAGAAAATTAAAATTAAATTTCAGATATCTACAAGACAGCTGAGCTGCTCGGCTTGTGCAGAATCTCTTAAAAGAAATTTAGATTTTAGAAATAAATGTCGGAAGTCGAACCAAATATTCCTTGAATGGAAAGAGGACCAAAGTCAGGTAACTGTGGCTACTGACTATGCATAAGTGTATAGTTGTGTGTTAAATTTAAAATGATGTTTATAAGTAAGTTGCTTACCATTTGCAAACATTTGGCAAGCATTGCTTAAAGCGACAGTATAGGTATGTATAGAATTACAAAATATTTATTTTACAAAAATAATAGTAGCTGATGATTACATTTCAATGGGCTCCGCACTAGGACAAGCCTGTATCGCGGATACCCGGACTGGAATTGGTAAAAAATTGTTTAAATACAAATGCAGAAAACAATATGAGAGGCAAACATTAGAAATACAATTTTATACAAAAAGATAACTAGGTTATTAAAAAATAATAATAAAATAATAAAGTTTAAATTTAAACTGTGCAAAAAATAAACAAAGTAGGGCATACTATATTACAAAATTATTTTTTTAATCCCATGCCATCCCAGTAACTATGACAAAGTTTTTTTTTTTTCGTCAGTCATAAATAGACTCAAGACCTCATTCTTGGCATTCGATGGGGAAGTCCTATGTACAGCAGTAGACTTCTGAACATGCGTTGTAAGGTGTCTTGTATTTTTTACAAGCTTTGATTTATCTTGACTTGTTTGGTATGGTATGTTAGAATAGAATAGAATAGAAAAAGTTTTATTTGCAACAACAAGACAGATTTAACAAATTAAATTATTAATTTTTAATTTAATTAATTAATTATTTTTTTAATTATGTGGAGACACGTGTAAAACTCTGAGTAAAAAAATGCCCATATGGCATTGTAAAGAGGTTTGTTCGAAAATCGAACTCGCCACCATAAGCAGCATAACTCAAAAAAAAAGAAAAAGGTGCGTTTACAAAGAATGTGAAGTAAAAGATTCTTTTGTGATTGTCAGTAAATGCTATTGCAATATTCATGAAAAATTACAAACGATAGTGATTCTACTCCAAAGTTTCTCAAAACAAACGCTTTAGAGATTATTGATAATCTACTACCGCAAAAATCAAAACAAGCCCTGGCTTTTTATTGTCTCGCAGAAAGCGTGAAAAGTAGAGTATGCTTTTCTGGAATAAAGCCTGTCTTTGTCTTGGGCAGCTTGAACCCCTCGCTTCACTCAGGACTCTATATAACTCCCGACTGTAGCGAGGGAGTTAACTTTAGAGTCCCTCGTTACGCTCAGGGTTCAATATGCTGCCCGCGACATAAGACACTGCTTTATTCCCTAAGTGCATAATCTACTATTATTTGTTACTTAGTGTGGGACAGATTGAGCTGAAACTTTCCATACCTGTCAAGTTCCGATGACAATACAATATTATGGTCACAGCGAGCTGATCTGACGATGGATACGGAAGGTGGATAACGGAACTCCTCGATGATTAACAGCAACCTGGCAGAGTTTAGGCTCATTTTAAACAGCAAACGGTACCAATCTTCGGTGACCTCTGTGGCGCGACGGGCTGAGATGCAAGAGGTTGCGGGTTCGATTCCATTGCGGGACAAATGTTTGTATGATCTGCAAATATTTGTTCCGGGTCTGGGTGGTATGGTACCATGGTACTCTACCCGTAGTTCCTGATACCCACCACAAAGGGAATCCTAGTGTGGGATCAAGACTACGTATGCGATTGTTGGCTGTTATGTTATGATCACTAATTTCATAATAAGCTTGTTTTGAATAATACGGGCGTAAAAAGACTACTCCCGAAAACTGAAACAGTGCATTCAGACCATGATTCTGAAAATATTTAAGCTGAAATATGAAGACTTTCTTCGTGTTTTCTTTATAAATATCCATTAAATATCGTTAAAGGAACACAAAAACCTATTTTCCATTATTAAAAACACGTTAATAAATAAAAACGTCAAAAAAAGCAATGAAAACCACATAAGAAATTATTGGCGCTACGCTACGGGTCCAATCAGCTGTCCGGGAGCGTTGAACTCACGCGGCCGGAATAAATGCGTACATTGCTGGCTGAGAAATACGATAGGAAACGAAAAAAAAGCTTTTCTCCGGTATGAATCACCTCTCAGGCGAAAGCTATTTTATATAGCTATGATATAGGTACCTTTACTGGTACCTTCAGTATTCGGGAGCTGTCTTTTTACTCCCCGTATATTTTCAACATTAAACTTATTAATATTTTAGGAAAAACTTCCAATTGAGTCATTGCACAAAGTACTCCAGGAGACGTGCGCTAATGATATTGTAATAACAAAACTTCAGAAGTCTCATTTATCTGATAATGAGACCAAAGAGTCTTCAGTTGATAATGATGAAATAAAAAACGAAATCAAAACAGAGGTTCATTACGAAAGTGATCATTATGAACTTGCAAATCAAAATGACAATGATGGAACGGAATCGCCACATGATGGCAATCATATTGCCAGTAAACTTAGAAAGAAAAAGACTAATAAAACTAAGAGAACGAAAAAGGAAATAAAATGTGGATCTGTGGATAAACAAGGTAACATTATATTCATTTTCTTATTTTATTTATTTTTATTTTTTAAACTTTATTTATTTATTTTAAACTAACAAAGGTTAGCTGGTAGAGATTAGAGAATGCTTCCTAGCATTAAGTTCATCTGTGTACATGATTTGTTTTTTGTGCAATAAAGAATATAAATTACGCGTCACGTTGTTTGTCCGCGATGGACTCCTAAACTACTTAACCGATTTTAATCAAATTTGCACACGGTGTGCAGTTTGATCTAACTTAAAAGATAGGATAGCTTACATCTCAATTTATAGCCGCAATATTTATTTTATTGCAAATTATTTGTTTATTATTTGTCAGTCAATCTGTTAGCTCCAAGCGATTCTAACAGATGGCGTTTGTTATATATATATATTTTTATGGACGCACCATGTGGAACCGGTAGACATATATATGTTTTGTAGTTGTGTTCATAATTGTCACGGAAAGGTTTAAATGTACCGGGACCACCGGGAACATCGGGACCAAGCGAACGAAATCGCGCGCGGGCAGCCAGTTCTATTATATAATTTATAATTCCACGTGGGTGGAGCCATAAGGAAATGCTAGCTTGTCAATAAAATGATGAATGATATTTTTAATTTTCCAGTTCCAAAGAAGTATAAACTGCGCGGTGAAATAGCGAAGAGAAGTGAGTTCACGCAGTTCGAAGCCGTCTTCGAGATCGAGCTATTCGCGACATACGCAGGTGAGACGGGGACTTGGTACATACTAGCATTTGGGACTCTGATCCCACACTAGGATTTCCTGTGTCGTGGGTATCAGGAACTACGAGTACCATGGTACCATAACACACAGATCCGGAACAAATATTTACAGATCATACAAACATTATTTGTTCAGGTTGTTCTGGGTATCTTTCTGTGTAATAAAAAAATAAAAATTATGAATATCATTTATCTAGTACCTATAACACAAGCTCTGCTCAGCTTGGGGCTAGATAATTTTGTGTGAAATATCTCCAGCATTTATTTATTTGTCCCGCAGCGGGAATCGAACCCGCAACCTCTCGCATCTCAGCCGGCTACTCGCTCCCCGTGGCACAGAGGTCGTCAAACTAGGCTAAGCCTGCATCTTGGTTACCCTATGTGACTGTTATGTTATATTTGTTACAGATGCGCGTCGGGAGTTGTTACAGCGTCGCGTCTCGGAGCCCTACGTGTCGGCTCAGTACCGATGTGAGGTGTGTCACACCGTGTACAAGAACGAAGGTCTGCTACAGTTCCACATGAAGTGGCACGATGTGAGTATAAATAAATAAATGCTGGACATTTCACACAACATTATCTAGCCCCAAGCTAAGCAGAGCTTGTGTTATGGGTACTAGATAATTGATATACTTAATACAATACATTACATACATAGATATTTTTTATTATGCATAGAAAATACCCAGAACACCCTGAACAAATATCTGCAGACCGTACAAATATTTGTTCCGTGGCGGGAATCGAACTCGCAACCTCCTGCGTCGCAGGCGAACCTTCGCCCGCCGCGCCACAGAGGTCGTCAAATTATATGTATACCAATTATATATATAATTTACTTACCAAGTTGTATTTAAAAAAAATACACTGCTGTTTACCTCTTCAGTTTCTGAGAGCTGATTCTAAGTTTTTAGCACACAATTGACACGGACGTATGGTGTAGTGTAACAAGGATTATGGCGACACCGATGAGCGCCCCTAGCGTACACTCTGTGAACCTCGTTTTCCATACAAAAATCCTTGTTACACTACACCAATCATGTCAAACATACGGCCCTTTACAGCTTTGACTGCGGCCCGATTCAATTTTAAGAACATATTATAGTATATTTTTCTGTAATTTTACTATTAGGTAATGATTAAATAAACGATTAGCGTCCTGCACCCCTATTTCCAAACTGAAAGTCACTCGGTGACTAACGTTTCACAAGTAAGAATATGAAAAATTATCTTAAAGAATTGTCAATTGATAGTCATTTTACTTGTCAAACGTTAGTCACCGAGTGGCTTTCAGTTAGGGAATAGGGGGGCAGTACTACCTACTAGGTATATCTACGTATACCTAGTAGGTAGTACTGCCCCCCTATTCCCTAAACCCCCTACAATTTTTGAGTTCCTAGAGTTTGTTTTTTTATGGTTGGGTTTTGCGGCCCACTGATTCTATAGTCTTATATTTGGTGGGGCATTTGGCCCACCAATGACTTTGAATTTGACATGCATGCACTACACCATACGTCCGTGTCAATTGATTGTTAAAACTTAGAATCAACTCTCTGACAGTACCCACACATCTGGGACGGAGCCGGCCCTGCCACGGCATGTAAGTGTGTGAACGAGTTCATACAATATGTAGTTATAGGTCGATATTTGTTTGCGCTCCGGACTGAACGCGGCTTGGCCATTACCGGTGCTTTTTGGAGCACGGCCCTGTCCCGTCCCGGATATGTGTAGATAGCCGCATAACTATAAGTAATTTAATTATAATCGCCTTGTTACACTCACCCCTCAACCTTCTCCCACATATACGTACAAACACCGATTCGGCCACCCATCACACACACTAAACACACCCTTCACACACGTACAACCACCCGTCCACACACACCAACATCCACACATACACCCACTCCCACACCTATTCGTCCACCCTTCACACACACTAAACACACCCACACACACGTAAAAACACCCCCACACACACCCCCACACACACCAACATCCACACATACACCCCCGCACCAATTCGCCCACCCTGCACACACACAAAAACACCCCCACATACGTACAAACACCGATTCGTCCACCCTTCACACAACACATACGAAAACGTAGATTCATCCGCTCTCGCTTCGCTCGTTGAACAATATCACTTGCTGGTTTCAGTCCTCGCCCGAGTTATGTCACGAGTGTGACGTGTGCAGCATGCGCTTCGCGACGCGTAGCACGCTCCTTAAACACAAGCCGAACTGTCACCGCGGCAAGTTCGCCTGCAAGGTGTGTCCGCTCGTCACCTACCAACGGTACGGCACATGAGTTAGGTACTCTTTTTATATGTATAACCTCTGAATGAAGTACTTTTTCTATGTGCATTACGCTTCCAATGAGGGATTTCACGGGCGTTTCAAATCATGCTTTCAGCGTTGAAAATAGATGGCGCTGCTCTGTTACGTAGCTGTCAAGTGTCAAAATAAAGTTAAATGTTAACATCAACAACGTGGATATTATTATCGTTTCGTGGTATTTATTTTTGCTTACTTATAAAAACAACACGAAATCACTATCGCACTCTCAAGAAGCAGCCACAAACTAAATATCATAACTAATAGCCACAGATTAGTAAGATAATAGCTTATTACGCGTACACTACAGATAATACATTTGACAATCTCGTCAGCTACAGTTCAGTCAGCGCCATCTGACTTTTTTTTATCGAATTTGAAAAGCCCTCGTTGGGGGGCGAGTTAAGAATTTCACGAGGTTTGGCTCAGAAGTAGAGTTCACTAGCCACTGCTTCACCGATGCTTTGTAACGATGAATCGTTCCGCAGGCAGGCGATGAAGGCTCACTTCCAGAAGCATCAGGGCAAAATCTACAAATGTCACTGTGATCGCGTTTTCAAGTAAGGACCTCTTAATAATAATAATATAAAAATAAATGACTGAATTAATAATAGTAATAAAAATCTTTATTGACATAATACATGATACATTAAATTATAGATTCCATAGGCTCCCGAACTATACCCTGATTTTTAATTTCAGTCAATTTTTGTAAACAAACAAATGTCAAGATATGCCACTGTGAGTAAAAGTGTCATGATTGTGTAGCATACGTGTAAATTCACATATGACACACATACATGACACTTATTGACTTACTTTTACAAAAATTGACTGAAATAAAAAATCAGAGTATAGTCAAAAAACTGTATTTCAGGAGCCATTGGCTTCTCCCATCATACAGAAATAATAATTATATATAACTTAGAAAGTACTCTACGTTACTAAAGATACTTAATTAAAAACTAAATAGAAAATAAAAAAAATAAAAATATGCACTCTCTCTAATTTTGTTCTGAATGAAAATGTCTAGGTATACAATATAAGTATGGGTATGTATATAATTAAATGCATATAATAATTATAATGTCTTAAGAGTAGGTTACCTATGCGGCGCTTAATCCCTTTTTTTCGCTTCTATTTGGGCTATTATTTCATCAAACTACATGAAGGTACTCGAGTGGCGACCACAAACCGGACGGCGCAGTAGAGGACGTCCCTCCACTCGATGGATTAAAGATATTATAAACGTCGCAGGAAGTCGGTGGATGGAGGCGGCTCAGGACCGTTCGTCGTGGCATTCTAAGGGAGAGTCCTATGTGCAGTAGTGGACTTGTACAGGATGATGATGATGATGACTTGAAATTTTGTACATATGATCAGTACACTAATATCTATACAAGTGATGCGTTTTTTTTTAACCGACTTCCCAAAAAAGGAGGAGGTTCTCAATTCGGTTGTATTTTTTTTTTTTTTGTTTTTTATGTTTGTTACCGCATATCTCCGGCGTTTATGAACCGATTTGAAAAATTATTTTTTTATTAGAATAGATATACTTCCAGATTGGTCCCATTTTTTTCAAAATCCAGTTTTGATGATGGGATCCATGAGGAATTGAGGGAACTCCTCAAATATTGTAGGCATACATATGGCGATTTTGATATTTTCAGCAACAAACCAAGCATTTGCATTCAAAAAGTATCATAATCCTTTCACCACTATGGTTCTTTCATCATATTTTTTCATCCAAATAATATAGTCAAACACTATGGCGGAAGTCGGTTTTTTAAATGAAAAGTTATATTAGTTAAAGATGGACATGGTAACCATTATATTTAGTAAGGATATTGGATATGATTATTTTATTTTTAATTTATGACTTTGTAACCATATAATTTTATAAGAAACTAACGCACCACGGAGCTAGATATTAGTGTACTGATCATGTGTACAAAGTCTCATGGAATTTGAAGAAATAATAGCCAAATTGTAAGTAAACTTCGGCACTACCGATGCCGGATGCTGCTGCCCATCCCCTGGAGTAATCCCTTGTCGGCTTTTACGATATCCACGTGAGAAGACGAAGGGGTCTATTCTTAAGCCGGTACACATCACGGCACTTTATTATTATTTAGTCGTAATTTTTTTTGAATGGTAACAATCTACGTTAGTTTAATATGACACATAGACACATGTAAAATTTGACAGGTTTTCAGAAAATTACAATTTGAATGAAGTGTCACGTAAATTAAGAATGCCGTGGTGTGTCTCGCCTACGACAAGACCCCCTCCTTGTCCACGGATGTCGTAAAAACCGTAAAAAAAAATTGCCCCCACCCCCACTATCTACCCACCTACCAAACTTCATGAAGATGGGATAAATGGTTCGAAAGTTATCCTCAAACACATACATACATACATACACATACAAATGCCAATCACCCAAGTAAACCGAGAACTCGCTACGCTCGCTCAAATAAAAATCAAATGTTTTTGTTCATATGCACAGACACATATCATCGTACATGACGCACAGACGCAACGTGCACGCATCGTCACACGTGTGCGTCGCGTGCGCAAGGACCTTCGTCTCGGAACTTGGTCTCAGGGACCACAGACTAAAAATGCACCCGGTAGGTACTAATCTATAGTATTAGGCTATCATAATATAACACCACTACTATACTATCTATTTTAGTCTAAATTAAACTAATAAAGTAAAAAATAAAATTGTTAATAAAGTTTTGTAAAACAGTTCTGGTTGGTCGAACCTATTTCCCTTCAGGAACATTTCCCAGAAAGTATCCTAGTGATGCAATGGACTATGCAGATTTTGGGAAAACTCTAAAACTTTTGTATTATGCTTGTGTCGTTTTCAGACAGAGTGTAAAGTAGACTGTGAGGACACGGTGCGCTGCGAGCCGTGCGGAGTCACGTTCGCGAGCCAGCAAGTGTACACCGTGCACGTACTGAACACGGACGGACACAGAGACATCGCTAGTGCACTGTGAGTATACAAAGTGGATAGTTACTAAAAGTGCGCTGCGAGCCGTCGTGCGGCGTCTACTATAAACTAAAAACCCCTAAAAGTTCTCCTATGAACCCCTTCAAATATTAATAACCCCCCTGAAAACCTCTAAAAGGTCCTATGAACCCCTATAAACAACAACAAACCCTAGAAAATCTTACAACCCCTAGATACTCCTACAACCCCTAGATACTTCTACAACCCCTATAAACTCCACAACCCCTGAATACCCCTTAAAGCTCCTATGAACCCCTGAAAACTTCAACAACCCTTATAAACTCCTATAGCCCTGTAAGCCTCTTTAACACCTCGGACATGTTATTATAACATAACACCCAACAGTCACATACGTAGTCATGATTCCACACTAGGATGCTCAAGGAACTACGAGTATCATGGTATCATAACACCCAGATCCAGAACAAATATTTGCAGATCATACAAACATTTGTCCCGCAACGCGGAAATCGAACCTGGAAGAAACTATGACTGAATGATTTTTATTAGAGGAGAATATCACAATTACAACACGGTTTATTTTTATTTTTAACCGACTTAAAAGGAGGAGGTTCTCAATTCGGTTATATACATATATATATTTTTTATGTTTGTTACCTCATATCTCCTTCGTTTATAAACCGATTTGAAAAATTCTTTTTTTATTTGAATAGATATACTTCCAGATTGGTCCCATTTTTTTCAGAATCCATTTCTGATGATGGAATCCATGAGGAATTGAGGGAACTCCTCAAATATTGTAGGCATACATATAGCATTTTAGATATTTTTCAGCAACAAATCAAGCATTTGCATTCAGAAAGTATCATAACCCTTTCACCACTATGGTTCTTTCATAATTTTTTTTTCATCCAGATATTTAGTCGAATTCAATGGCGTAAGTCGGTTTTTTAAATGAAAAATTATTTTATTTTCAGCACAGCATGCTCCACATGTGGTCTTCCATTTGAAGATATAGCACAGCTGAAGGACCACAAGAGGCTGAACCACGGCCGCACTCAGAAACCGAGTCATAAAAGAAATATTAACAAGAAAAACTGCCCATTGAAAAGAGACGCTGTCAAAAAGGATGACAAGATCAATGATTTCATTGAATGTAAACTGGTAAGACAAATTGTGCATTCATCATCATCATATAATGACGACCTCTGTGGCGCGGCGGGGTGTAGCCGGCTGAGATGCGAGAGGTTGCGGTTTCGATTCCCGCTGCGTGACAAATGTTTGTATGATCTGCAAATATTTGTTCCGGGTCCGGGTGTTATTTTATATAAATATTCATGTATACTTATATAAAAATGTACACACACCCACACACACACACACACACACACACTAGATCCATAATTTTATAATAATACATAAGAATAATCTGTTCCGTTTTGAACCTATTACAACTGTTAGGCCGTTTGTCCACCACCGCCGCGCCGTCACCGTCACGTCACCGAGAACGAGATGACGGCGCCGAAGTAGCGATACATACATTTACTATAGCCGCGTGTCCACCGCACGTCCGTCACCCGAGCGTCATTTCATATTAAACTCGACCCAAAATAATCTCGTTCTCGGTGACGTGACGGTGACGGCGGTGGTGGACAAACGGCCTGACTTAGTATATCCTTAGCTAAAAAATTTATTAAATTAAAAATTCCGACAGAAAGTAACCAGCCCCTAAGTATGGGTTTAAAGGCGCAGACCCACCGCGGCGCATGCTGTGCACGAGCACGTGGCGCATTTTAGCTGCGTGGATTTATTTGTTGGACAACGTGGGTCTACGTTTCCACTGCAGTACACACTATACACGAATACTAACCCATGGCTATGTACAGCGCTAGGCAGCCGTGTACCGCATGCACAGCGTGCATGGCGTTTGACAGCGTTGAGCTATGTAAGCGCCTATTCGAGCAAGCCACGCATGTATCAATGACGTCAATTGATGCGTAGCGTGTCCATGGGTTGCAGTGGGTGTGCACCTTAATAATGTAGTTCACAACGTTATGCGGCGTTTGGGAAAGTAGGGTTCCCTACAGCCCGCGGATAGATAGTACCTTCAGGGGGTGGGAATTAAAAGTAGGTATTACAGTGGTAGGTACCATACTTTAATGTCCAAAAAGATTATTGCACAGCCGCACACAACCGCACTGAAAGTCACAAGAGGAATCACTGGCCTGAACGTCTTCTTCTCGACCAGCGCTTCCTTCCAGCGCCAAGGTATGTAGATAGGATCCGAGGTAGGTGGTAGCAGCAGTCCTCTAGCCTCTCTGGTATCCTTCTCCTTCAGCTGTACGGTTTTAAGGGAACCGGGAGTAAGCTGGTTGTCAAAAGCCGAGCTCGTCGGCCTTGGTGTAGTGCGATTCAGCCTCGCGTAGCGGCTATTGTATTAGAGGTAGGCAGATCAAGCCTGCAGGTGGAATCCCTAGCGGGATTCCAATCACCACACCAGTATATTTACAGTGAAAACGATCGTACGTCTGTTGTTTCCAATGGATTTGAGTGTTCTGTCGGCCGCACCCGCGACTGACCGGCTCACAGTTAGAGGGCACATAATACGAGCATAGTGGGCGAGACTAGTTACGGATGGTTTAGTGATCCGCATCGCGCGCGTGGAATAAAGAATCCTTCCGATAGATATCAATAACTCGCGGTTCCGCACAGTATTATTTAAGCTTTTATTCATGTTTACATTGCATTTACGTAACGGCGCTAGACGCAACGTTACAGTTAGTTCATAATATGGCCACGACGACTCTCTTTCTGAGCAGACTCTATTGTGTTGTTTTAGTGTGGGCTATCCGGCACAAGCCATGCGTGGCTGTACCAGCATTACCGGCGCGAGCATCCCGCGGAGCGGTACGAGGCACCACGCGGGCAGCGCGAGTTCCTATGCGACCAGTGCGGGAAAGGCTTCTATGTAAGTTTTTAACCGTCTTCACAAAAAAGAAGGAGGTTCTCAATTCGGTTGTATTTTTTTTTTGAACCGATTTGGAATATTCTTTTTTTATTTCTATAGATATACTTCCAGATTGGTCCCATTTTTTTCAGAATCCAGTTCTGATGATGGAATCCATGAGGAATTGAGGGAACTCCTCAAATATTGTAGGCATACATATAGCGATTTTGATATTTTCAGCAACAAACCAAGCATATGTCCATTGGCACTTTTCTTACTGTCTCTATTTAAGGGGAGGACACTTTTTTTTTATTATTTCTGTCTGTTGTCTGTGGTATAGTTATAGCTTAGATAGATAAATAGATAGATTATAACTTTATTGTACACCATACACAAAAAACAACAAAAAATAAAGATACAAAGTTTCAAATCAGAGGTACAATGGGCGGTTTTATCGCTTAAGAGCGATCTCTGCTGTTGAATAAATTGGATAAAGTGGGCGTACGGGGCTTGCAACACAAGCTCTTTACTGACTACTTATCTAATAGGACACAACAGGTACATATAGGCGACTATATCAGTAAAGAAGAAAATATTAAATTTGGTGTGCCGCAAGGCAGTATCTTGGGACCAACACTTTTTCTAATTTACATCAACGATTTATGCAACCTTCAACTTCAAAATGCGCATATTGTTACCTTCGCCGATGACACAGTACTGTTGTTTACAGGTCAAAGCTGGGCAGAAACTAATTTGAACGCTAATGCTGGCTTTAACATGGTCTCCAATTGGCTGGACCTGAATCTTCTTACCTTAAATGTATCCAAAACTAAATATCTAACTTTCAGTATAAGGAGTGACGGTCAACCGCCGCCATCAACGATACAAATAGTATCACACCATTGCAAGCAAGCTCAAAACTGTTCTTGTTTAGAGGTGATGCCAGCTACTCAAATAAAGTACTTGGGGGTACTTCTTGACAATCATCTTAGGTGGAAACCGCATATAAAATCACTCTCGGGTCGTTTAAGGAAACTCATATACGTGTTTAAAACTCTTAGACATGTATGTGACTCAAGTCAACTGACATCAGTGTATTACGCTCTTGGCCAATCAATCATAACTTATTGCATCAGCTCTTGGGGAGGTTGTCCTAAATCAACCCTTATCACGCTAGAAAGAGCTCAAAGAGCAATTTTAAAAGTAATGACATTCAAGCCGTATCGTTACCCAACCATAGAACTGTATAAAGATACACCCATCCTTACAGTTAGACAATATTTCTTAATGACCATTCTTCTGGAACAGCATAAAATCCCAAAATCTACAAATCTGAATATTCGTAGACAGGACTTAGTATACAGAAAACCTTTGTGTAAAACAACTTTTGCACAAAATTTTGCGCAATTTTTAGGCCCATTTATCTATAATAAAATAAGCAAACATTGTGAGCTGCGAACTAAACTAGCCTTCAGTTGTAGGAATATTATAATTCAATACCTGAAGACAATGAGTTACGACGACATAGAATCATTTATAAAACCATAGGTAGAGAAAAAAGCAATAAACTTTAAATTTGAGCAGAACAGTAAACACATAACATTATATTTTTTAATAGAATTTAGGCATGAAACACGCTATAAATAACATAAATTACAGACACACCATATCAACAAATATGAATTCGCATATTATTACCTCCTACTCACACAACCAACTATATACGTGGATATATATATATATATATTATATATATATATGACCCACACATACACACACCCTAGCATAAACACGCACGCACACACACACACACACACACACACACACACACACACACACACACACACACACACTATATTCAGTTTAACATGACTAGGAAATAAGGAATCGGAAAATATAGTTTTTTACTTTTGTTTTTATTTGTATTTTATTTTGTTAGTTTGTTTTTTGTTTTTTTTTGTAGTGCTGCTTGTATAGGCTGTGGAGTAGGTACAGGAGGTAGATACCTACTGTGATTGAGTGAAGATATCAAATTTGGCTCCAAACATGACTCTATCTGTTTGTTCTGCTTATACTATATCTAATTGTTAGAAGCAAGGTCAGGTAAAGCCGATTGGCACGCACGAGGAGGAGGAATACTACCCTCCGAGATACAGTTAAAAACTAGTTCGGAGTGGTAGGGCGAATCTAAATCTGCCACCAACTACTATATTTACATAATACTATTACCTACTGTTACACAAACTACTCAATCGAATCAGCTGATTCATTTGTATTTCTTTTTGAATAAGTTTGTACCTAGTTTAAGTAAGAAGTGGTTTGTACTTTTATTTGGAAATAAAAATATTTGATTTGATTTGATTTTGATCTCTTCCAGACAACCTTTGGACATAAACTATTTAACAAATAAGGACGGTGGCGTACATCTTAGTATAATCACAATGAAACCTACAGTAAAACAAATTGATTATACTCTGATTTTTAATCTTAGACATTTTTTGTAATCAAAGAAATGTCAAAATATGCCACTGTATGTATAAGTGTCATGTATGTGTATCATATGTGTATATACGGGGTGTAAAAAGACAGCTCCCGAATACTGAAGGTACCGGTAAAGCTACCTATATCATAGCTATATAAAATAGCTTTCGCCTGAGAGGTGATTCATACCGGAGAAAACTTTTTTTTTTCGTTTCGTATCGTATTTGTCAGCCAGCAATGTACGCATTTATTCCGGCCGCGCGAGTTCAACGCTCCCGGTCAGCTGATCGACCCGTAGCACCAATATTTCTCATGTGGTTTTCATTGCTTTTTTGACGTTTTATTTTTATTAACGTGTTTTTAATGATTGAAAATAGGTTTTTGTGTTCCTTTAACGATATTTTATGGATATTTATAAAGAAAACACGAAAAAAGCGGACCAAAAGTGAGCATTTTTTTCGTGTTTTTTCAGCTTAAATATTTTCAGAATCCATGGTCTGAATGCACTGTTTCAGTTTTCGGGAGTAGTCTTTTTACGCCCGGTATACATATGATACACATACATGACACTTATACACACAGTGGCATTTCTATGTTTTCAAAAAATGTCTAGGATTAATAAACAGAGTATAGTTAGATTAGTTCGGTAGTATTAATACAAGCTGTCTCATCGGTTGCAGAAGAAACTACAACTAGTTGAACACACGTACGTGCATTCGGGACTGAAGCCGTTCCGCTGCGAAACCTGCCACAAGGCCTTCCGCACCAAGATGAGTCTCAAGGTACCTATGCCCCAGCGATGTCTACATCAATATAATCATCATCTACATCAAACCAATATCAGCAACAATATCTACATCAACACTATTACGAGCAACAATATCTACATCAACACTATTACGGGCAACAATATCTACATCAACTCTATTACGAGCAACAATATCTATATCAACATTATTACGAGCAACAATATCTACATCAACACTATTACGAGCAACAATATCTACATCAACACGATCAAACCAATATCTACATCAACACTATTACGAGCAACAATATCTACATCAACACGATCAAACCAATATCTACATCAACACTATTAGGAGCAACAATATCTACATCAACACTATTACGAGCAACAATATCTACATCAACACTATCATCATCTACATCATTACCAGCAACAACATCTACATCATGCATGTCAAACTCAAAGTGATTGGTGGGCCAGATGCTTAAAGACCGTAGAATCAGAGAGCCGCAAAACCCAACCACAATGAAAACAAACTCATTGCATAGATAATATACCTATTACTTAGTACTCCTACGGGGGCAGTACTACTTCCCTAACTGATAGTCACTCGATAGTGATGTAGTTATAGTGACTAAAGTTTGACAACTAAAATGACTAACAATTGTCAATTTTTCATGATAATTTTGATCAATTTGTTGGTCATATTTTTTTTAATTGTCAGACGTTAGTGAGTGACTTTAATTAACGCTAATTTGTTATTTAATCATTACTTAATACTTAGTAAAATGTCAAAATATACTTTGTTCTTAAAATTGAATAGAGCCGCAGTCAAAGTTGTAAAGGGCCGCATGTTTGACATGCTTGATCTACAACAACATTACTATTTTTTTTTGATGTGATGTATAATTGTCTTGCAGAACCACTCGGAGCGGCACGCGCCGCCATCGCGAGAGTGTCCGCACTGCGCCAAGAAGTTCAACAGTGCGGCCAATCTATCGAACCACATACGGGTAACTATCACCTCCAATCTATCCAACCACATACAAGTAACTATCACTTACAATCTATCATTATCTATGCAACCACATACGGGTAACTATCACCTCCAATCTATCATTATCTATGCAACCACCTACGGGTATCTATCACCTCCAATCTATCATTATCTATGCAACCACCTACGGGTATCTATCACCTCCAATCTATCATTATCTATGCAACCACATACGGGTATCTGTCACCTCCAATTTATCATTATCTATGCAACCACATACGGGTAACTATCACCTCCAATCTATCATTATCTATGCAACCACCTACGGGTATCTATCACCTCCAATCTATCATTATCTATGCAACCACCTACGGGTATCTATCACCTCCAATCTATCATTATCTATGCAACCACATACGGGTATCTGTCACCTCCAATTTATCATTATCTATGCAACCACATACGGGTATCTGTCACCTCCAATCTATCATTATCTATGCAACCACATACGGGTATCTGTCACCTCCAATCTATCATTATCTATGCAACCACCTACGGGTATCTATCACCTCCAATCTATCATTATCTATGCAACCACATACGGGTATCTGTCACCTCCAATTTATCATTATCTATGCAACCACATACGGGTAACTATCACCTCCAATCTATCATTATCTATGCAACCACCTACGGGTATCTATCACCTCCAATCTATCATTATCTATGCAACCACCTACGGGTATCTATCACCTCCAATCTATCATTATCTATGCAACCACATACGGGTATCTGTCACCTCCAATTTATCATTATCTATGCAACCACATACGGGTATCTGTCACCTCCAATCTATCATTATCTATGCAACCACATACGGGTATCTGTCACCTCCAATCTATCATTATCTATCCAACCACATACGGGTAACTATCACCTCCGATCTTTCCAACCACATACGGATGACTATCTATCTATCTATTCTCTATGACATAGACTGTGTTTGAATTGGGAGGTCAGATCAAAAGCTGCTACACGTACCAGCAGCTTGGGTTGAACTTTTCCCTGATTGCGGGGAATCGCGGCAACCACCCCGATTTCTTGGACGACCTCTGTGGCGCGGCGGGCTAGTAGCCGGCTGAGATGCGAGAGGTTGCGGGTTCGATTCCCGCTGCGGGACAAAAGTTTGTATGATCTGCAAATATTTGTTCCTGGCCTGGGTGATATGGTACCATGGTACTCGTAACTGCTGATACCCAAGACACACGGAATCCTAGTGTGGGATCATGACTACCGTGGACTAAAGGACTGTGTGACTGCTGGGTTTTATGTTATTTAGCAATTTGTTATTATTTTAAAAGTCACTATATCGTTATTAATTTTATTTTTATTTATTTAGGACAACAAACAATTACACTCACATAGTACTAAATATAGGACTAAAATAACACAGTGAATTTATGAGAGTAACCAGCCCTTTTGTCCACAAGTTAGGTATGTTTACATTATAGGTTTGACAACCTCTGTGGTGCGGTGGGCGAAGGTTCGCCTGCGACGCAGGAGGTTGCGGGTTCGATCCCCGCCTCGGAACAAATATTTGTGCGATCTGCAGTTAATTGTTCCCCCTCTGGCCACGTGGTCCTACTGCCTTTGTCCTACCGATCGGACCACATGAACTTTTTTTCCAGTTGGTTCGATTAACTAATCGGGCTATAGAAACTGACGTTTTCTTAGACCATGTAGTACCGCTAATCGGATCACGCATTCTAGACATGAGTAATGCGACTAATGCGACCTGCATACTGCGTATTAGGTAATATCTTAGGAAATAATATAAAGACAATGTCAAATGTTAATCTTAATAGATATCTGTCACGGACATTATTCCTACTTTTCTTGCGAGATATTGAAAGATTTATTATCAATATTACAATTTATCGTCTGGTCGGACAAAGCATGGATGTAGATAATAATGAACCAGAATTATTATACTTAAAACGCAAAGGTGAAGAATATAGAAGTAATTTTGAGTTTGAATTATTTTGTGGAGTTGTGACCCTTAATTAATTTCCAATAAATATTTTACCTGATCTATATCGTCGTATGTAACGTCTCATACTAATAAAAGAGGTACTTAGGTTCAAAGGTACATTATTGGGATTCCGTTAAATAAAAATAATATACCTAGGGTACATATTAACGCATATTAGAAAATTATTAACTTTTGAGAGGTGAGAAATTGAGCACCATTAAAAATGAGTTCATGTGGTCCGATCCGTAGGACGAAGCGGAATTACAATTCCTTGTAATCCGATTAATCGAACTAATAGGAAAAAAAAGTTCATGTGGTCCGATCGGTAGGACAAAGGCAGTAGGACCACGTGGCCAGAGGGATTGTTCCGGGTGTTCTGGGTATTTTTTCTATGTATAATAAAAAATATCTATCTATGTAATGTATTGTATTAAAGTATATCAGTTATCTAGTACCCATAACACAAGCTCTGCTTAGCTTGGGGCTAGATAATGTTGTGTGAAATGTCCAGCATAATATATTTTATTTTTATTTATTTTTTATAGGGCAAAAAGAAAGTACACATGACTTAAGTTTAGTGTGGACAATAGATAAGTATTTTAACTGCGTAAGCTGACTGACCCCTTGACAAAGTAGTGTCCCCCTCACGCATTCCGACCACAACTACTAGAAAGGGAGAGAGGACAGCACCCAGCTAATGGGCGTTTATTAATGTTTTGTTTGCAGTCCCATACGGGTGACCGTCGCTTCGTTTGCTCGTACTGCGCAAAGGGCTTCCTGCACCGCGCGGCGCTCCGTGAACACGTGCGCGGGGTGCATCTGCACATTCGGCGTGAACGGAAGACGACACACAAATAGAATATCGCAGAAAGCACAAAATGAACTACCTAATTAATTATAAACTTACAAACATCAATAAATGTAGTATTTTTTTAACTCTCGCGATTACAACACATATTTATTATATTGTCACGGGTATTTATCGCGTGTTACCTTATTATTTATTATTCCCGACGTTTCGAATGCGTTACAGCAATCAAAAAGTACCCAAATTTCAACCGTGAAGACGGTTTTAGACTCACTTCATCGTGGAATCCTATCATTGGTAGGTGTGCGCGTCGCGATGTGTCATCTCAGTGCGTAGATACGGTTAGTGTGGTGTGTCGGACTATAAATACGGCCATTTCTAATTCTGAAGACCAAGTGAGGGTAGTTTCTGCAGCTGCCACCACTTCTCGACGGTAGCCATGTACTCCAGTCAGCCCGCGACCATGATTGCTGTAACGCATTCGAAACGTCGGGAATAATAAATAATAAGGTAACACGCGATAAATACCCGTGATAATATAATAAATATCAATATATGTATCTTTATTTGCGCCACTACAAGACATTCCATACCCAAAATCAAAAGTCATGAAAGCCCTTTTTTTACTACTTGGCAAGTCGCGCAGCGGACTATGGAGAGAGCTATTAGAATCTGAAATGAGGAAATCAGTAGAAGAATCACATACATATCGGTCACCGACATAGCTCTCAGAATTAGCAAGTTGAAGTGGCAATGGGCAGGTCATATAGCTCGAAGAACTGATAACCGTTGGGGAATAAAGGTTCTCGAGTGGCGACCACAAACCGGACGACGCGGTAGAGGAAGGCCCTCCACTCGATGGACTAAAGACATCGTAAACGTCGCAGGAAGTCGGTGGATGGAGGCGGCTCAAGACCGTTCGTCGTGGCATTCTAAGGGGGAGGCCTATGTCCAGCAGTGGACTTTTACAGGCTGATGATGATGAACATAACTACACCCAACAGTCAGATACGTAGTCATGACTCCACACTAGGATTCCCTAATCAGGAGTATCAGGAACTACGAGTACCATGGTACCATAACACCCAGACCCGAACCAAATATTTGCAGATCATACAAACATTTGTTCCGCAGCGGGAATTGAACCTGCAACCTCTCGCATCGCAGCCGCCCACCGCACCACAGGGGTCGTCTATCGGAGGCGGAAGAGGGAAGGGAGGAAATAGAATATCGCAGAAATCCCAACATGGAACTTTCTAATTATAAACTTTCAAACATCAGTATATGTATTTTTATTTCCGCCACAACAATACTTCCATACCCAAAATCAAAGGTCTTGGAGGGCCTAGCATGGCCCTAGCTTTGCTAGCACCCAGACCTAAGTGCTTGTAGAGTCTTTTCAGGACTTCGAACAACACGTACTTCCTGCCGCGGGCCGGAATGCTCGAAGGTTCAGGAAGAGACCCGTCGTAAGATTTGAGGGCGCTGCTGTGCTAAATTACCTTTTTTCTTTAGCGGGCAATACAATAGCACGTCTGTTCCGCTTTGATTCCTATTACTAATTAACTATTATATTACTAACTATTGTAACTATTTCTTTAGTCTATGAACATGTTAACAGGGGGTTTAGTACGGTTTTCGATAGGTTTCGAAACTATATGAAGTTTCGTTTCCTTCCATACATTTACTTGCAGCACCCCTAGTGGAAACGAGAAGAAAACTAAGGACGCTGTCAGTAAATGTATGAAAGGAAACGAAACTTCATCGAGTTTTCGAAAACTATCAGAAAGAAACCACCTCCTAATTATGGTTTAACATGTAGTTCACAGTTTGGCCACGACGGCTCTCTTGCTATGTTTAGCAAGAGACTGTTATTTTCTGTGACCTAAGCACCTTTTCCGTTGGACGCAGTGATAGTAGGTAAGCTGGTATTGGGAATATCATATTGGAACTGAAAGTATTTTTTTTTCTGCTTCGTAACTTTGCAGTTAATTGGACTAAGCTCCGTATTCCAGAGGCCCAAGCACGTACATTAACGTTATCGAAACTCTAGCGAGACGATTCTAAACGTCAAATATTAACCAATCAAAATACGCACGTATCTAAGTGTCCCATAGTGTCCCATGGTTTGATTAATTTAACTCTAGACTTCATGCTAAAATTCGGATCGGTCGGGATTCGGATAAAAGTTTTTAATTACCTACTTCCAGTTACTGTCTGACGGCTTTTATGTTTTTTTTTTTTAACAAATAATTTAAGTGTGCCTACTAACAAAAAAAATGATTTTAAGTATCTGACTCAATAAAATAAATTAAATTAAAAGATGAGCATCTATTACGCTAAAAAGGAGTGTATAAGGTCACCATAGCATCCTACACATCCTTTTTAGACTAAAAAAATAAACAACAAAAAAACTCACGAAATAAATAATTTATTTACAACTTATTTACATTCACTCTCACAATATTTGGTCTTATAAAATACTATTTACAATAAAGGGCCGATTGAAGCTATATTCAGATCTTCAGAGTATGTAACTCGGATTGATGCCTGCTTCTAAATATATTTACTGGTGTTACAGTACCATTTTCTAATGTTGCAATACCATTTTATAATATTTTAGTGCCATTTGATGTTTTAGTATAATTTTATGGTGTTTTAGTACCATTTTCTGATGTTTCAGTACTACTTTACAATGTTTCAGTACCGTTTTCTGATGTTTCAGTACCATTTGATGTTTTAGTACCATTTTCTGATGTTTCAGTACTACTTTCCAATGTTTCAGTACAATTTGATGTTTTAGTACTACTTTCCAATGTTTCAGTATCATTTGATGCTTTAGTATAATTTTCTGATGTTTTAGTACAATTTACTGGTGTACTAGGTTCTTATTTGTCCGTACACTTCCTGGCACGTCGTATGTGATTGTGCACGCCGCGCACGTGCTCGTTCAGCGCCGCCTGGTGCAGGAACCCCTTCGCACATATCTCGCACTTGAACCGACGGTCGCCGACGTGACCCTGCGGAGAATTATTTATATTAAATCAAATCAAATAAAAAAAAAATATTCATTGAAATCACAAGGATCATTTTGAATCGTCTTATAAGCTAAAATTACTCCTGTTCCAATGCGACCAAGCTTAGAAAAATCAGGCAACAGACACGGCTTGGCTTACATAAATGGTCCGTCTTACCACTAGGTGGGAAGCGCCTGTGTGGTGCCTGGGAGCAAGGAGCTGCTGATACATAGTAAAGTCCCCTACCCTGTCCCTAGCCAAATAAAGCATCCTTAGGCTACGGTAACTACTTTCCATCAGGTGGGCCGTAAGCTTGCTTGCATAGTATATTTGACTCACCCGTCTATGTGCGAACAGGTTTCCAGCGCTGTTGAACATCTTGCCGCACTCCTTACACTGATGGCGGGGAGGGCCGTGGCGCTCGGCGTGCAAGGAGAGGTGTCGCTTAGTCGCGTAAGCGCGCGGACACAGCTTACACGCGTAGGGCTTCTCTCCCGTGTGAAGGTTTTTGTGGTCGATGAAGAACCTCAGGTCCTAAGAAAATAATCTATACATTTCATAGTTGAAAGACGCTAAGACAAAGGTCCAGATAAATAGAACGTACTTCACGGTGACTAAGTCTAAGGTCCAGATAAATAGAACGTACGTCACGGTGACTAAGTCTGAGGTCCAGATAAATAGAACGTACTTCACCGTGACTAAGTCTAAGTCTTACTTTGAAATCGTCCCTGTCTCTCTCTAATACGCGAGTTTTAACATTTGTGTGACAGTGACAGGGGCAGGTCTAAGCATTAGTACATGCTAAGCTTGTGCTAAGTAACGTCTATTTATCTCGGCATACGACTTTCATAGTTTTGACTCAGTGGCGTGGATGGCAAGTAGCCGGCTGGTGGTACTCAGGTGGATGCTGCTGCCTATCTTGTTAGTAGTAGAACTTCTTGTGAAAGAGTTGGTCCGGGAAGTACTAACACCGTACCTATTTCTGTCGCCAAGCAGTAGCGCTCGCATTGCTGTGTTTCTGTTTGAAGGGTACGGGTGCCGGTGAAATTACAGGCACATGAGACTTTTCATCTTTATGTCTCAGGGTCGGCAGCGCGCGTTTGTTGCCTCTGGTGTTGCAGGCGTCCATAGGCTACGGTAACGGCTTTCCATCAGGTGGCCCATATGCTTGTTTGCTAGCAAAGTAGAATAAAAAAAATCTATTGGTGTCCCCCGGGTGATTTAGATTTTTATTTAAGTATTTATATTTGTTTCTATGGAAACGGAAGTGTTGTTTGGAAGTTTTTTGCAAACAATTGACACGACGTATTGGTGTAGTGTAACAAGGATTTAGTATGGCAACACCGATGAGCGCCCCTAGCGTACACTCTGTGAACCTCGTTTTCCATACAAAAATCCGTGTTACACTACACCATACGTCCGTGTCAATTGCTTGTCAAAACTCAGACTTCGGTGTCATTAGACTTACTTTGAAAGTCTTCCCGCATTCCTCGCACAGATGTCTGTTGTGCGGCTGCGCGTACACGGACGCGTACGGCGTGTCGGCGTGCGCCGCCTGGAAGTGCTGGTACATCGTATTCGTGCGCGCCGTCGATATCATCTCCTCGCACTACAAACAATTTCTTCTTCGCAACACTTTTTGTCTGAAGATCTATTGTCAAGAGGTTTTTTTCAAGAAGTTTTTGTCTAGAGGTTTTTCCGAGATAAGAGTCTAGACTCTAGACAAAAATCTTCTTGAAAAAAGACCTCTATAAACAAACACAATTAACAAGGACCTTTTCAAGCTGGTCACATAGCAGAGTGACCAATAAGAAACTTTTTGAAAAAAACCTCTTGACAATAGATCTCTCAACAAAAACTTCTTGAAAAACAAAGCTCTAGACAAAAAACTTTTTGAAAAAAGACCTATAGACAAAAAACTTCTTGAAAAAAGACCTCTAGACAAGAATGACTCGAAAAGACCTCTTGACAAAATAACTCTAGACAAAAAACATCTCGATAAAAGACCTCTAGACAAAATATTTCTTGAAAACAGACCTCTTGAAGGAAGTCTAGAGATGTTTTTTTTTTCAAGAAGTTTTTTATCAAGCTACTGACTGGGGCCCTGAATCTAGGGATCCTTTGTGGTATTTATTTTCAAGAACGAATTTCTGAGATTCTTACCAATTCGCATTTCTCGAAGGGTTTCTCTGGGTCGTTGCATTTCAGTCTCTTCTCTGTACCAGGCTTGTTCCTCTTCTGTTTCTTGACATATCGTACTTTCCTGTGATGGTTGTAGGCAGTTCTGTGCGAGTCTAGTTCTTCGGCAGACGTGAACTTCGCCTGGCAGAAGCCGCATTTGTGACTGAAAAATACATTAACTTCATCGTATCCTAGGTACTTAAATTGTATATGTGAAATTTTATTTGTCACTCAAATCATGCTGTAACCGCTGAACCGAATTCAATTAAGTTTGGTACACAGATAGTGTACTTGGTGCACCCAGGTGAATTAAGTATACCGCCCCATAGATTTTAATAATAATAATAAAAAAATCAATAAAAAAAAATGCTGGACCTTTCACACAACATTATCTAGCCCCAAGCTAAGCAGAGCTTGTGTTATGGGTACTAGATAACTGATATACTTAATACAATACATTACATAGATATTTTTATTATACATAGATAATACCCAGAACACCCTGAACAAATATATGCAGATCGTACAAATATTTGTTCCGAGGCGGGAATCGAACCCGCAACATCCTGCGTCGCAACCGAACCTTCGCCCGCTGCGCCACAGAGGTCGTCATAATACCGCAGGGCACGCTTGTGGCGAGCGTTCGGTGAGTGGCGACACCGCAGAGCCCCATTACTCCCTGGGGTCAACAGAGACCCCTGACCCTCGGCTGGCCGAGGGTGGAGGCGCAAGAGCGAAACCTATGCTCCAAGAGTGGAAGTGTTAAAGGCATAAAGCCGGGAGTAGCGCTTAGTGAAACTGCAGCACACCTCTCTACACCCTTTAGCCGTCCACGCCAACGTTGCCCCTTACGCTGCCTTCATTAGCGGCACATTTAAGGGGCACGTTTAGTGAACGGCAAGTCACCAGCTGCCTAAAATGTTGTCAATAATTTAGAATTAGCAGGTGCCGTTTTTCATATTATAATAGCCCAATAAACATTCAATTAGTATGTTCTCCTTACAATAGCACCAACTTTCTTCCATTTCCACAATAGTTTAATCATCTGTCTTCCATCCACCATAACAATAATGTTTTTTTATCCTAACCCCCTTATTCACAATCATTTTTTAAACCTATTTTAGTTAAAATATGTTTTGTCTTGTTTTGACGTATGACATTTTACATCAGAGAGAACAAAACGAAAGCTATTTTAACCATAATAGGTTTAAAAAATGATTATGAATAAGGCCCTTATTGCATAAGGGCCTCTTACTGTTGGCTAATATGGCCCCAGTAATGTCTCATAAAAAGTCCAGGTTAATCCTGTGTTTGAAAATAAATTACTTGAAATAATAATAATATTCTTATTTCAGACAACTAAGATTCATATCATCATAAGCTACAGTTGAACGAGACCTCCCATAGAGATACAAGGGGGGAATATTAAATCCGTAGTTTTTTAACGTACGTTTCCCCGTACCCCCCCCCCCCCGACCCCTCCTCTCCCCTTCTCCAGCCTTACAATAAAAAGTCGCTCAAAAAAAAAAAAAAAAAAAGACAGAAAGTCATTCTCAAATATTTGCAGATCATACATTCATTTGTCCCGCAGCGGGAATCGAACCTGAGGGCCTATAGGTTATAGTAAAGCGAGGCACTCTGAATACTTTCACCGAGCCGGTTCTCTAGTGGTCCCTTATAGTTAAGAGCGACACTTAAGTATACTTTATTAAACTAATACTGTAGTTACACTTACATTCTATTGACTTTGTGGTTCATATTGACGTGTCGCAAATAACTCTTCCTGGAGTTGAATGTTTTATCGCATTCGGCACACGTCGGCTTCTCGCTGTCACTCAGTGGAACATCACCCTGAACAAGTCACAACATTTATTATCATTAATTCTAAAATCATTAATCTAATGCAGAGATAAATAGACGTTACTTAGCACAAGCTTAGCACGTACTAATGCTTAGACCTGGCCCTGTCACTGTCACACAAATGTTTAAACACGCGTATTAGAGAGAGAGAGACAGGGACGATTTCAAAGTAAGACTTAGACTTAGTCACCGTGAAGTACGTTCTATTTATCTGGACCTTAGACTTTTTCTTTTATTTGTGTCACAAAGCCTTTTATTTGTGTCAATTTTACTTTTATTGTAGACCTTAGACTTTTAATTTTATTGCCTCCAAGAATTTAAAATTTCAGAATTGTAAGGTACACTGGAAGTAACAAAGAGGTTTTTAATTTTAGCGATTTCCAAAAATCGACATTCATGATGTCTTTTTAGCATAGAATTTAAATACTAACAAAAAATAGATTTTAATATCTGACTCAATAAATGAATTATTATTATTGCCATAAGTATCTATTTAATACATTTAAGGTTGATACTTTTTTTTTACATGTCACACAACATTATCTAGTCCCAAACTAAGCAGAGCTTGTGTTATGAGTACTAGATAACTGATATACTTAATACAATATATTACATAGATAGATATTTTTTATTATACATAGAAAAATACCCAGAACACCCTGAACAAATATCTGCAGATCGTACAAATATTTGTTCAGAGGCGGGAATCGAACCCGCAACCTCCTGCATCGCAGTCGAACCTTCGCCCGCCGCGCCACAGGGGTCGTTACCCCTTTAGTCGTACCTGAAAAAAAAATAGCTTGACAGACAGACGGACGCCAAAGTGATCTTAATAGGGTCCCGTTTTTACCGTTGAGGTACCCTTAAAAATGGCTAAAACATACCTTAATCTTGCCGCTGGTTTTAGACGATAGTCTGGAAAGCGCTCTGGGCGGCCTCTGGTGGTTGAGATCTACTTTGTGCTTCTTCAACTCTTCTAAGCTACTGAATATTTCCTTGCAATGGAAGCATTTGTGACTGAAATAAAAAAGCAAAAAACTTTATTAGGTTCAACGAAAATTTTTGTATGAACTAAAGAAGGCAAGCGCACGCTATGATACCTTGTGTATACCTTGTGTATATATATATATGTTTTGTGTATAAAATAATGACACAAAAATTCCCTTTAAAGTTTTGTTACATTTTGTTAATGAATTCACTAACCCAATTTATAACTAATTTATTATTTATTATATAATTACGAAATGTTCTATAAATTAAAACGTGTTAGAAGCTTGTCTAAAATTAGATTTCAATTTTAAAAAGGTTAAAAAGGGGGTATCTTTTTTTTATAGAGTTAGTTCAAATTGTGTTCTGAATTTATGATTTCACTAGATAAAAAGCTTAAGAATGCGATGTAATTTTTTTCTTTTTGTAATCTATAAGAATTCATATAAAAACTTAAATATTCTAGAGCTAATTAAAGGCATTATGTGAACCTATAGGAAGTTATTATAAAAAATGTCCTTAGTCTGGGTTTAAACCAGGCCTACCAGTCTAGGATTAAATATCGACCTAGGGTATATACGACTGTAATACAAAAGTAGATGGTTTGTTTTCCGGAAGTAACTTTCGAGCTAGATAGTCCGCGTGTTGTATGATTTAAATTTGGCGCCTTTCTATCATAGCCAATATAGACTAATCTATGGTTATTGGGAGCTGTCACTGTCATCTTGTTCGTTCGCCCCGTTCATGTCATGGTCTGGTATTTAATAATATATGGAAAGTTAATCCTCTTTTATTTAAATAATCCTACAGGTTATGGGCCCAGGACAACGCAAAACGCAATAAAAATAAAAGTGTTACGCGCGGTGTTAATTATTTCCGAGTTTCAAACGGACTATCGTAAAAGTCATTTACGCAAGTGCGCACGCGGCGTCTTTTTCTTTTCAGCCTATTGTTTTACAGCAATCTCATACAAAGCGATGTCATTAAATGGAAATGGATATCATGGAATGCAAATTGAAAAGTTGGCAGGGCGGTCCAACTTTGCCACTTGGAAATTCGCCGTCCAAACATACTTGGAACATGAGGAACTTTGGGAATGCGTCACCGGCGCCGAAACCGACAGGAAAAAGAACTTGAAAGCTAAGTCTAAACTCATTTTGCTATGTGACCCGTCAGTCTACGTTCACATCGAGGAGGCAACCTCCGCACAACAAGTGTGGAACTGCATAACAAAAGCTTATGACGACTCAGGGCTGACAAGAAAGGTTGGTTTACTACGAGACCTGATAACTACGAATCTAGATGGGTGTCAGAACATCGAAGAATATGTCTCTAAAATAATGAGCACTGCACATAAACTCCGTAACATCAATTTCAAGGTGGATGATGAGTGGTTAGGCACTCTATTATTGGCCGGCCTGCCCGATCAATATAAACCAATGATTATGGCATTGGAAAGTTCAGGTGTAGCAGTCTCATCCGATTCTGTAAAGACAAAATTATTACAAGAAGTAAAAAATGACTCGGTGGCATTATATGTTAACAAAAATCAAGCTCTGAAACAAAACAAGAGTAAAGGACCAAGGTGTTTTATATGCAATAAACATGGCCATATTGCTTAATACTGTAGAAACAAAAAGGCAGGTAATAAATCAGATAATAATGCGAATTTTATTGCCGTGCTTTCAGCTACTCAACAAAATTATGATGGCTGGTTCATCGACTCGGGCGCCTCCATGCACATGACGAAGCACAGGGAGTGGGTATACGATGAAACCTGTCCTCCGATAAGCAGTATCAAAGTAGCAAATGACAAAGTCCTTCCGGTAACGAGTTCAGGTAGTGTGGACATCCAACTACCCAGTGGACAGAAAATAAAAGTAACAAATGTACTTTATGTGCCTGAACTAGCAACAAATCTCTTGTCAGTAAGCCAGATGATTAAAAAAGGATGCCAAGTCAAGTTTGATAGCCAAGGATGCAAGATCTTCAATCAGAAAAACATTGAAGTGGCTACAGCCAAACTCAGTAACAATATGTACAGGCTGAACACAAAAAGTAGTGAAGCATACATATCAGTAATTAATGAAAATGATTCTTATCTGTGGCACCAAAGAATGGGCCACTTGAATTTCTCTGATCTCAAGAAACTTCCCAGCTGCACTGAAGGCATCACAATGATAGAAAAATTAGATAAAGTTATCTGTATATCGTGCCTAGAAGGGAAACAAAGCAGACAGAAATTTCCATGTGAAGGATCAAGAGCTGATGGACTACTCAAAATTATTCATTCAGACATATGTGGCCCTATGGAAGTTAGATCTATAGGAGGAGCACGATACTTTGTAACTAAGTCTGATGTTGTTGAAAAATTTCAAGAATATAAAGCGAATGTGCAAAATCAACTCAATGCAAAGATTAAAATTCTCCGAACAGATAATGGAACTGAATATCTCAGTAATAGTTTTTCTAATATTCTCAAAGACTCCGGAATTTCTCACCAGACGACAAATCCATACACGCCAGAACAAAATGGGTTGGCAGAGCGTGCTAATCGCACTCTAGTTGAAAAAGCTCGTTGTATGCTAATAAATGCTAATTTACAGAAGCAGTATTGGGCTGAAGCAGTTTCGACAGCAGCTTATCTAATAAATCGCTCACCAACACGCACATTGGAGTATTCCACTCCAGAGGAGATATGGTCTGGAAAGAAACCTGATGTCAGTCATCTAAAAATCTTTGGTTGTGAAGTAATGGTGCATGTTCCAAAAGAAAAGACCAGAAAATGGGACTCGAAAGCACGTAAGATGATTTTTATTGGTTATTGTGAAAACACTAAAGGCTATAAAGTCATAGATCCAAAAACAAGATCAGCCACTAGAAGTAGAGATGTTGTATTTCTAGAAAGCTCAGTTAAAAGAAACTTTGCATCAATGCCACTTACAGTGTCTGAATCAGACTTCAAATTAAAGACAGAAGAATCAGTAGTTCAAGATCAAAGTATGAAATCAGAAAGTACAGAAGCTGATAAGTCAGTAACTACTCTGTCTGATGACTCATTTTATTCAGAGGAGGGTTCACCTTACAAAAGGTCTGAAGAACCACATCCAAATGTCACTACTAGGTTGAAAAATGTAGTTAAAAATCAAAGTATGAAACTAGAAAGTACAGAAGCTGATATGTCCGTAGCTGAGCAGTCTGATGATGTGATGGGCGTGATGCCACGTGATGGTGATGATGAGAAGAGTTCACCTATTAAAAATTCTCAAGAAACACATCCAAATGTCACAACTAGATTGAAAAATGTAAAGTCAAATAAAACAAAAGAATCATATTTTTGTTCACACGAAGATACAGTTTTGATTCCAGAAACATATCAAGAAGCAGAGAATTCACCAGAGGCCCACCAATGGCAACAATCAATAGAAGAAGAATTGAACGCACATGAGAAGAACAGAACTTGGGAGTTAGTGGAGAAACCACAAGGAGCCAAAGTAATTGGGTGTAAATGGGTATTTCGCACAAAGGATCTGAAATCCGGTACTCTATACAAGGCAAGACTATGTGCCAAAGGTTGTGCTCAGAAAAAAGGTATAGATTATAATGAGACTTTTTCTCCCACAGTAAGATATGATTCAATTCGTATAGTTCTCTCTGAAGTAGCTCAACACAACTTGGAAATGGTTCAATTTGATGTAAAAACTGCATTTCTGTATGGTGATATTCAGGAAAACATCTACATGAAACCACCAGAAGGTTTAAAGGTTCCAGAAATTAACAATGTTGTATGTAAACTGAACAGATCATTATATGGACTAAAACAAGCTCCACGATGCTGGAATAATAAGTTTGACTCTACACTGAAACAATATGGCTTTGTTAACAGCTATGCGGACAGATGTGTGTACACAGCTTCAATCAATCACAAGAAAACTTATTTGTTACTATTTGTTGATGATGGACTTTTGATTTCAGATGATATTTCCATTATGAACAAGATCATAAAAAGTCTCAAAGAGAATTTTGAGATAAAATTATGTGAGCCACATAATTTTGTAGGACTTCAAATAGAAAGAACAAATGGCGGTTTATTTGTTCATCAACAAAAGTATGTTGAACAGGTACTAATAAAATTTGATTTGTGTAATGCTAATTCAAATCACATTCCAGTTGACCCACACACGAGGCTTGAAAGGGCAGAGCAGGCTGAGGACAAAAGTATTCCATATCGGGAAGCTGTTGGTTCTCTGATGCATCTGGCCATCGTCAGTCGACCAGATATCATGTTTGCAGTAAGCATGGTCAGTCGCTACCTCAACTGTTATGACCACACCCACTACGCAGTTGTAAAGAAAATAATGAAGTACTTGAAAGAAACTAAGGATTATGGGCTGAACTATACATCCATGATGCAGCACCAGGTTGAAGGTTACAGTGATGCAGACTACGCTAACGACACCACCACACGCCGTTCAATGACAGGGTATGTCTTTATGAAGAACGGAGCAGCTGTGACATGGGCCAGTCAGAGACAGGCAAGTGTAGCCTTGTCCACCACCGAGGCAGAGTTCATGGCTGCCTGTGCTGCGACCAAGGAAGCAATGTGGATCCAACAGTTATTGAAAGACATTGGTGAATACAAACAGAACTTAATTTGTTTAAATATAGACAATCAAAGTGCAATCTGTGTAATAAAAAATGTAGATTATCATAAAAGATGTAAACATATTGAAGTGAGATATAATTTTGTTAAAGAGAGATATGTTGATAAGCAAATTGATCTAAATTATATCTGTACTAATGAACAAAATGCTGATATTTTCACAAAAGCACTGCCTAAAGATAGATTTCAGTATTTGAGAACAAAACTTGGTGTTTGTAAAATGAAATAACTAAGCAAAATTAAATTTGTTGTTATATTTTTCACTATGAAATTGTATAAGTAAGCTTAGTGAATGCCTAGCTAGATTATTGTACATTGTAAGCTATTTTAACCGACTTTAAAAAAAGGAGGAGTTAGTTATGTTTATTTTTGTAAGTATAAAGGGTAAAATACTAATTTAAGTTGCTTACTGTGTGCTATGAACTTCATTTATTCATAGTCCATATTCATGAATTCATTTATTTTTGTAGAAAGAAATAGATGTCAATTTCATATCTGTGTAGCAAGCAAGATCAAGCTTTTCATAAATACTTTGGTGTTAGGTATTTAATGTAAAAGAACAATATGTATAGTGTGATTTTGTACTAGTTTTATTTTATTTTTTTAGGTATAGTTAGAAAGAATAATCTGCCTACCTAATTGTCATGTTAAAATTTCTACATAATGTAATGTTGTACTTTGTAGTAGTCTACCAAGCTCATTGTTTTTGTATTCAAATAGAATGGTTAGAATTTGATAATTGGGTGAGAGTATCATTTAGATATGTATACTTATTAGAATTTGTTTTGTGAGAATGTAACTTGAAATAACCTTGCTATGTGGAGTCAGTAAATTGTAAACATAGTAAATGTAAATGATGGAAGGCTTTAATTTGGTGAGAGTGTTGTATGATTTAAATTTGGCGCCTTTCTATCATAGCCAATATAGACTAATCTATGGTTATTGGGAGCTGTCACTGTCATCTTGTTCGTTCGCCCCGTTCATGTCATGGTCTGGTATTTAATAATATATGGAAAGTTAATCCTCTTTTATTTAAATAATCCTACACCGCGCTTATGCCAAATATGACATAAGCTTGGACTATCTCTGGTTTATCTAAAACCAGGCAGCCCCCTAGTTTAGCAATGGTCTATAAATTGACAGATGATTCCTTGTTAGAGGTAAGAATTTGGACATCTCAATTGTGATGTGACACAATCTGTCAGTTTGATACTTTGGTAATTTGCGAAGTAGCGCGAGAATTGATTTCGGAAAACAAACCATCTTTTTTCTTATTTAAAGTCGCATATGCCTAATGCCAATATTTAATCCTGGACTAGTACGCCTGGACTAAATTCAGATTTAGTCCATGTTCTGTAATAAGGCCGATAGTGTCTTAAGGCGTGGATATTAGAATTGAGGTAACCTTTTTTTCTCCGTAATATTTATCGAAAAAAACTTAAAAAATGTTAATTTACACCATAAAAAGCAGGTATAGTTTTACCCAGAAAATAAGTCCGATCGACTATTTTCGTTTGCCCAGAAAAGCGCAGACAGTAGCCGAACGTATAGTATAGCTCTGTCCCGCTGACATGATTCGTACACTGTCGGACAGAGTCGACTGATGAACAAGATGCGCACGACCGGCCGCTATTTTACCGCGAAATCGATTAACCAATAACAGCACAAGATTTTTTTAGCGCGTGATTGCTATTTGTAGAAGAAGGTTCCCGCGCTATAGAAATTGGTCTACGGCAAAGGTACATCGGAGCGACTTATATTTTTTTTTTTATTAATATGAGTAATAAATATAATGTGCCGTCTGTTTTAAATAAAACACAACAAATGAATATTTGTTCCGGGTCTGTGTGTTATGGTACCATGGTACTCGTAGTTCCTGATACCCTCGACACAGGGAATTTTATTGTGGGATTAGGACTACGTATGTGAGTGTTGGGTGTTATAGTAAGATAGCTCCGCGTACGTACTCACATGGTGTGTGCGCTGCCGTGCATCTGCCGGATGTGCGTGAGCAGCACTTCCGGTGACGTCAGTGTCGCGTCGCATTTGTCGCACGACACGCTTTCTTCCGATTTTGTCGCAAGTTCGTCCTGATTAATACAATATTTTATAATTTAGTTTCACAGCTAACTAACTCGAATATGTCTAACTAACAATTGAATATGTCTAACTAACAACCGAATATGTCTAACTAACAATCGAATATATCTAACTACCAATCGAATGTGTCTAACTTACAACCGTATAAGCTAACTATCAATCGAATATGTCTAACTAACAATCGAATATATCTAACTACCAATCGAATGTGTCTAACTTACAACCGAATATGACTAACTATCAATCGAATTTGTCTAACTAACAATTGAATATGTCTAACTAACAATCGAATGTCTTACTATCGAATATGTCTAGCTAACAATCAAAATTATGTCTAACTAACAATCGAATCTGTCCAACTAACTAACAATCGTATATCGATCGAATGTGTTTATATCTGTGTTCAATGTGTTCATACACATCCTGACGACCTCCGTGGTGCGGCAGGCTAGTAGCAGGCCGAGAAGCAAGAGGTTGCGGGTTCGATTCCCGCTGCAGAAGAAATGTTTGGATGATCTTCAAGTATTTCTTCTGGTGGTTTATAGTGTGGAAATTTGCAATATGTGTACTTACTTATTTACCTAGCTCTATTACATTGTTATTTATAAGTATAACAAGCGTAGCGTGTGCTGTCTTGCATACTTTTGCTGATGTTTATTTACTTTTGACTACCTTTCTAAGGTTTTTAAGTTCTCATTTACTATGTATCAGCAACTCCTTACTCCGAGGCACGACACAGGCGCTTCCCACATAGTGGTAAGACGGATCATCAAAGTAAGCCAAGCCGTGTTTGTAGCCTGATTCTTCTAGGCTTGGTCGCGTTGGAACAGGAGTAATTTTAGATTATAAGACGATTCAAAATGATCCTTGTGATTTCAATGAATACAATTGTTTTGATTTGATTTAAATCAAGGACTGTGTATGTAACTATTGTGTTATGTTATGTTATACCTTGTGCTTCAGTCTCTTGTGCAAATACAGTCCTTTCTCTGACACGAAGCAGCGCGCACAGAGAGCACAGATGTGAGACGTCTTGTGCGCCTGTAGGCGGTGGTTGTTGAGCGTGCTTTTGTTGCTAGAAAATAATAATATTTATTGTTTAATTATGGTTATTTAAATTGGAACTACTTTAAAATGGCAGCTACATCGTTTGAAATAAAATCTAACTGAAATCTCGACTTAATCAAAGGTAGCTCACCTGAACACGCTCAAACAAACAGGACACGAGTACTCTGTGCCTTTGTGTTGATTGTAATGACTCACCATCACGGCGCTAGAACAAATCATAAATAAATAAATAATAACTAGTGGTTCGCCCCGAACTGAGACCTCGCGATGACACCTTTATCAGCCCGACTAGTTTAAGACCAGGGGAAGAAAGGGTTTTGTATTTAACGGCTTTGTAAGTATGTTTGTATCGATGATCCATCAGAAATCTAAAACTATCGAGTCAATTTCTCTAATATGAAAGAGATTTTGTGAAGCAAAAAAAAAGTTTTTTTTAATTAAGCAGTGCCATCTAGTTGTAGTTTTGCTACCTTATTTTTAAAGATTTTTAAGTTCTCTACTCTAAAAATGGATATTACAAAGAAAAAATCCTCAATTTTCGACTTCTCCCCGTAGGACAAAATATACTTAAATAATAAATTTCAGCATTACCAGAGAACTTGAAGTATCTTCGAGATATTTTTTTGCATATTTTACTTTCTTACCCTTCTAACCGATTTCTAAAAACATTTACTTACTGAGAAAAAAAATTAACCTCTATAGGTAATATTTCTACACATCATCGAAATAGCCTTTGAATAGGACTAAGCAACAGAGCGTAAATACTACATACCTGTTAGTATTTAAAGTACTTGACGAATTAATTGATAACGTCCTTTTGACGAAAATATAGAACTACAATTTCATTCGAATTCCTACGAATGGGGGGTCAACAATGGATGTTATATTGGTTATTGTTTTTTTATGGTTCAGGTTTCTAATTTCTTCAATTTCAGACTTTTCCCTGTAGTTGTGACACAAAAGCCACAAGCATACCAAATTTCAGCATTGTGGGACTGCTGGAAGTACCCTAGAATTTTTGATTTTTGCGTTTTTTATTTTCCGTAATATCTCGGAAACTACTAAGTTTAAATACTTATTAAAAACAGTTTTGAAATGTCCAGCTAAAGCGCTTTCATTAGACACCCCACTTGATTTGACTGTCTTACTTTTATTTTTTTTACCCCCTCTTGGACCCCAATATCTCAGCAACCCCCTGACCGATATAGCTCATAACCTTACCTACAAATTGTACCAATACTATCTACCCCCATACCAAATTTCATGAAGATCAGATTATCGGTTTGGAAGTTTTCATCGGACAAACATACATACATACATACATACAAACGCCGATTCTTCTAACTTGATACAGAGAACTCGCTTCGCACGTTCAATAAATAAATGCTGGCCATTTCACACAACATTATCTAGCCCCAAGCTAAGCAGAGCTTGTGTTATGGGTACTAGATAACTGATATACTTAATACAATAACATTACATAGATAGATATTTTTATTATACATAGAAAAATACCCAGAACACCCTAAACAAATATCTGCAGATCGTACAAATATTTGTTCCGAGGCGGGAATCGAACCCGCAACCTCCTGCAGCAAACCTTAGCCCACCGCGCCACAGAGGTCGTCAATTAAATAAATAAAGACATCATTACAAAGAACGTACAGTTTTACCCAAAATATAAGTCGCCCCGATATACTTGCGTCGTAGACCAATTTCTATAGCGCGGGAACTTTCTACCAATAGCAATCGCGCGCTAAAAACTCTTGCGCTGTTATTGGTTAATCGATTTCGCGGTAAAGTCGCGGCCGGTCGGCGCCATCTTGTTCATCAGTCGCCTCTGTCCGACAGTGTACGACTCATGTCAGCGGGACAGAGCTGTACTATACGTTCGGCTACTGTCGGATATCAGTCTGCGCTTTTCTGCGCAAACGAAAACAGTCGATCGGACTTATTTTCTGGGAGAAACAGTATAATCGTTGGAATTACATGTATATAAGACTTTTTTATAAGATTTATGTCTCAGGCTGACTGGCGCAGTGCAATGCCAAGTAGGACGCTGTAAATATGCATAAAATCGTTGCGTAACAGGCACAGTAAGTATTTGCTATACACTTACGAGCTGTAGGTGAGTAGGGGACACAGCTTGCAACGGTACACGGTGTAATGGTTATTCTTGAGGTGCTGCGCCAGCGCCTTGCGACGCGCGAACCTCATCGCGCAAATGTCGCACACATGTGACCCCGTGCCCGGCTGAAACAGTGTCATAATGAGCGAAGGACAACCGTGCCCGGCTGAAACAGTGTTATAGTGAGCGGGGGTCACGACACCCGTTCCCGGCTGAAACAGTTTTATAGTGAGCGGGGGACAAAACACCCGCTCCCGTCTGAAACAGTGTTATAGTAAGCGGGGGCTACTCATTCCCGGCTTATAGTGTTATAGTGAGCGGGGGACACGACAGCCGTTTCCAGCTGAAATAGTTTTACAGTGAGCGGGGGAAAAAACACCCGTTCCCAGCTAAAACATTGTTATAGTAAGCGGGGGCTACTCATTCCCGGCTGATAGTGTTATAGTGAACGGGGGACACGACACCGTTCGTAGCCGAAACAGTTTTATAGAAAGCGGGGGCCACGACACCCAGTCCCGGCTGAAACATTGTTATAGTAAGCTAAGGACAACCGTGCCCGGCTGCAACAGTGTTATAGTGAGCGAGGGACATCCGTGTCCGACTGAAACAAGTCTTATAATGAGAGGGTACACCCATGGCCGGCTAAAGGTGTTATAGTGAGCACGACATGTTTGTGTGTAGGTGAATTTGGACTTTAGTTAGCAGGGGATGGACGGAGCTATGCCATGCCCTGCTAAACCACATTCACAATCGTGCTCTACTTGATGGAAGTGGGTTGCCAGCTCAAAAACTACGTCACTTCTCAGCAGCCAGGGAAAAGCAAGTTCTTTAGTAGTAGAACTTCTTGTGAAAGAGTTTGTCCGGGGAAGTACTACCACCGTACCTATTTCTGCCGCCAAGCAGTAGTGCTCGCATTGCTGTGTTTCGGTTTGAAGAGTACGGGTGCCGGTGAAATTACAGGCACATGAGACTTTTCATCTTTGTCACTCAGGGACGGCAGCGCGCGTGTGTTGCCTCTGGTATTGCATGCGTCCATAGGCTACAGTAACTGCTTTCCATCAGGTGGGCCGTATGCTAGTTTGCATGCCAAGTAGTCTAAAAAAAACATAAGAAAAGTTACTCATACCTCATGCCATCGATTGTGATAGTCCAATAGTCTTTGCACGTCAAACACTTTGAAACAGCGCTCGCATTTGTATTCAGCGTCAATGTACTCCTTGCTAAGCTTCCTCCTGTCAAACTCTGCTAGTTTCTTGGCATCGGTGTCGAGCAGCTCAATGTGGAACATTTCTTCGTACTCTGGATTATTCTTCTTAAGCAGATATAGGAGAAACTTTCTCAGGCTCTGTCGTTCTTCTGACGAGCCTATAAACACCAGTTTTACCGAATTTAGTAACCTTTTGCTCTGGTATCCCATTTGTTTGCATACAATGTCTAAGATTAATAACTTTTCATTTAAAAAACCGACTTCCGCCATTGTATTCGACTAAATATTTGGATAAAAAAAATTGATGAAAGAACCATAGTGGTGAAAGGATTATGATACTTTTTGAATGCAAATGCTTGGTTTGTTGCTGAATATATCAAAATCGCCATATGTATGCCTACAATATTTGAGGAGTTCCCTCAATTCCTCATGGATTCCATCATCAGAACTGGATTCTGAAAAAAATTGGACTAATCTGGAAGTATATTTATTCAAATAAAAAAAGAATTTTCCAAATCGGTTTATAAACGCCGGAGATATGCGGTAACAAACATAAAAAAAGAAAAAAAAAATACAACCGAATTGAGAACCTCCTCTTTTTTTGGGAAGTCGGTTAAAAATCAGATTGGCCTATCACCAAATGCAAAAAAAAAATATTATTTGCCTGCAGTTAATTTAACTAGACTGGCTCACTTACCGGGTTTCAGAGACATAGTGCTCCGCAATCCTGACTTAGGGTACTTTTCAAACATTTTCAAAAATAGCTCTCTGCCTATTGTGACGTTCTCCCCGAGGTCCTTAAACTCGCCGCGCTCCAGCAACTCCAATATTCTATCTTTTAATTTAGTTTGGTTTTTGAAAACTTTTTTTCTTTTAGCTTTGATCTTTTCGCGTACATCCAAGTTCAATTCCTCTTTAACACTTAACACATCTTCATCTATATCTCTATATTTTAACATGCTTCTTGTTTTTCTCTCTGGTTTATTTTTTTTTCTTATTTTGTTGCTTTTGATGTTTTTACTTTTTGATGTTGTTCTTTTACCAGGCTCGTAATCATGATCATTGTCATCAAAATCATTGTTGAAAACGTCAACTTTGCAATAATAACTATCCTGTTCTATTTTCAAACCTAGATCAACACTATGAGAATCATTATTTTGAAAAACATTACTTTGTAGATCAAACTTTATTTCTTCAGCAACAATGGTGGAATTTTCAATTTTTGCATTTGTATCTACTGTCTCAAGTTTTATAATCACTTCAGTAGATTCTATGTCTGTGTGTGTGAATTCCATCAATTTTGGAGAAGCACATTTGTTTTCGTTACTGATCAGATCATGTAGATGTTCTGGACTTTCCTGTAAATATAGAATAGAATATTCTTTATTGCATAAAAAACAAATCATGTAAACTTAATGCTAGGAAGCATTCTCTAACAGCTAACCTTTGTTTAGTGCAGATACATTTATGTAGGTTATGTGGAGAAGAATTAAATATAAAAAACCGGCCAAGTGCGAGTCGGACTCACGCACGAACGGTTCCGTACCAGTATCTATAAAAACGGCAAAAATCTATAAAAACGGCGTTTGTTGTATGGGAGCCCCCCTTATATATTAATTTTATTTTTATTTAATTATTTATTTTTAAAGTGAATAATGTAACTCAATATTCTGTGAATATTTCAAGCGTGTACCTGTTGCCGTTATCAATATCGAGCAAAAATTAGCAAAAAAATCACGTTTGTTGTATGGGAGCCCCCTTAAATATTTATTTTATTCAGTTTTTTATTATTTGTTGTTATAGCGGCAACAGAAATAAATCATCTGTGAAAATTTTAACTGTCTAACTATAACGGTTCATGTGATACAGCCTGGTGACGGACGGCCGGACAGCGGAGCCTTAGTAATAGGGTTTGTTTTACTCTTTGGTTATGGAACCCTAAAAATGAAATGGTATATAACCAAATATAGTTTTGATTTTTTAAACATATTTTACCCTCGTAGAGGCTCACTTTGGCTTCTTGAGGGGGGTAGGAGGTAAGGGTAGGCGCGGGAGAAAGGGGGTTGGATCATACACACACTTGCAATAATATTTCTGATTGATAAAGACGGTGATCGCCAAGGTGCATTACTATAGTATTAGTACTATACAGAGAAGTTGATAAGTCTAATCATACTACAGGCAGATATAAATGAAATATAATAACACCCAATAGTCACATAAATTTTCATGATCCCACACATCAGGAACTACGAGTACCATGGTACCATAACACCCAGACCCAGAATAAATATTTGCAGATCATACAAACATTTGCACCACAGTAGGAATTAAACAAGCACCGCTTTTTGGCAGTTCGGTCTGACCAATAATTAAGTTCTTAAGTTCAGTACCTGCCAAGTGGCCTGATGGCAAACCTAAGTGGCAAAATTAAGTGGCAAACCCAGACCATTATTCAGTAAGTTTATAGAATTTTTATTTCTCTGAAATGACAATAAGTCACTGAAAACAATATTATAAGTACAAATTACAGAAGTTATTCTAGTAGGTAGCTATTTTTTAGGTACCCATCTAACACACCAACTTTTATAAAAGTGTATGATCCTGAATTAAATGCTGACCAAGTTTGGATTTAAATGTGTTAATTTAGTTAACATTTTTTATTTCTGAAGGTAGGTTATTATACAGCTTTGCGCCTTCACAAATAATCACTTTTTTTGCCGAAGTTCGTTCGGGTCCTGGCTAGCAGTAGAAAACTAGCTCGACAAGTGGTCTGTTCCAGGGCCAAGACAGGTTTGCAGGAGCTACTTCTATCCTGCTGTCCAGCATCGACGCCTTCGGACACACTCCAACGGTGTTGCCACCAACCCAAAGTCCTGCTCCGTTACTTTAAGGAGCTGGGCTGGCTGGGGTAGGGTTAGCACAGGGGGACAATGCACAATACTCCCAACAGCGGGACGTCAGTGCAGGTCTTAACACCGAATTAGAATTCGAAGTGGTCTGTTTCGTTATTTGCTTTCGTGTGGTGAAGGCTGGGTTAGTATGGATTTTGTTGTTTATTGTTTTTCTAACAAGAATGCATGTGCTATAGATGTACAATTGTTTAAAGTTCATTATCATTAGTGAGAGGACACTCACTGAAGCTACAGAGCCGGCCAGGTACTAGCAATCCGAGGAAGCATATTTTGCCCAACCGTGTCGTCAGTGACTGGAACCGGCTTCCAGAGTCAGTGATAAGTGCTCCATCAGTGAACTCTTTTAAAAATAGACTCGATAAACATTTTAAGTGCACTGACAATTAATACGATATACACGCATCAGCTTTGAGCTGCCTGTGTATAAACTAATAATAATAATAATAATAATAATAATAATAATAATTATTTTAGTCTCTTTGTAAATTTTGTAACAATAAACTTACCAGCATATTTGTTTGTCTCCATGTTTTGAGTACTTTATTGGCTCGCCTACATGACTGACGAAAGTTGTAGAACTTTCTCAACTGGTGTTCACATATCAGACAGAATTTTAGAGCAGGGGTTGTAGCAACCTGAAAAATAACTATAATTACTAACTCCTCTTAGCTACCAAAAATCATAAAATACTATCGAACCGTGGACCTCCTTTTTGTAAATGGTGAATATTGCAATCAGTAAAGTAGGTTTTATTGAGTTAGTTCACAAACTCTCAATAATACTTTAGATCGGGTCTCTTTGTGGTCTGCTAAATCACTCTTAGCTACTACCCGAGTTAGGGTTCTATATAGTTTTAGTGCGATGTTGCATTGCTATGAACAATAGAGGAGGTGTAGATGTTTTTATTTACTTACATCATTTTCACACAACTCGTCATGAAATTCGACAAGAGTATCGTCATTAACTTCATTTCCAGCATTTTCAGAGCTCAAACATATCCGACACACTGTTTTAGTCATTTTCTGCAATTTACGGTGACACCATTATTTTATTTTATCAATTTGAGAGAAAAATAAATATCATTTATTATAACTCATACTATCAATTAATCTTAGTATTTTAAAAGCGGCTATTTACACGTAGTCACGGAGACTTTATATATAAATAAGAAACTGTAAGAAACAGATACCACAGAACAATATACTCCTAGCGCAGGTACTCTGTGACACGGACGAAAGAGAATAAAAAAAAATTACACAAAATCCTTCCTTTCCTACTAATATTATAAACGCGAAAGTTTGTGAGTATGTATGTTTGTTACTCTTTCACGTAAAAACTACTGAATGGATTTGAGTGAAATTTGGAATGGAGATACTTTACGCCCTGGATTAACACATAGACTACTTTTCATCATCATCAATTTTCATCATTTTTCACGCGGGTGAAACCGCGGGGCGCAACTAGTAAATTATACATCAAAGTTCCTTGAAACCGTCACGCTCATCGTCGCTGCTGTTAGCATCATAGAACATTACTCAGTTAGCATGTAGTAATAGACTTATAAATCTGTGATGCGTTAGCACTCGTTAGCATCTTAACTTCCATGGTTAGCATTGGTTAGCATCCTACCCTTAGATAAGGACTGAACCAAGATCCTACCTACCTACTAGTCTGTGCTGTTATCGCTTGTTGTACTTAGGGTTACCATTACCAGCATTGATTGACGTATATATTAAATGGTTACCAGATAGAAAATGTAAAAGTCCGGAGAAAAAGCTTGATTTCCATTATAAAAACCTGAGATTGTCTCGAATTTTACAAATCCTCTCACAAACGCAATTTGCAGCTTTCTAAAGTCAAAAGTTTCCTTAGAAAGATGTCACACAACAACTATCAACATACATGATACGTTTCATATATTTTAAGTGTTGATTTTATTTGAACAGTTCACAAGACCAAAGTTTAAATTAGTATCTCTAAAGAGAAGATTTTTATTTGTTTTTCTCTAATTTAAAAGATCTGAAAAATGTACTCTATTTTATTGAAACTTCTAAAAATCCTAACCCGCTGAAATCTCAGGACAAATCATCATATAATTGGTTACTGAGGTAGCCTTCTTATAATTTTGTGATCTAGCTCAGCCTTTACACGCTCTAAGTTCAATTTTTAAATGCTTTATTTCAATTCAATGTTGTCTATAGCTGCTTCAGTGAGTAGTGCATCAGATTTTTCCAGTCTTGGCCGCTTCGTAGGTCCAGTCCAGTTAATAATATTTTCCGGAAAATTAAAAAAAATAAAACAAATACTATGTATGTAGATATAATCCGTACAGCTATTAGAATGGGATTTGACCTTTTGGAAAAATGAAAAATGCCATTAAGTCCTTAATAAATAGGTTTATCATTGTGTACAAGGATATTAGGGTTTAGGAGATTCGGAATCACAGCGAGTTCTATTTCTCGAATATCATGCGTTGGAGATTCCACATCACGGCGGGTTCTATTTCTCGAATATCTTGCGTTGGAGATTCTACATCACGGCGGGTTCTATATCTCGTGCATCTTGCGTTGCAGATTCTACATCACGACAGTTTTTATTTCTCGTGAACTTGCATTGAATATTCTATATCATGGCGGATTCTATTTCTCCGACATCTTGCGTTGGAGATTCTGCATCACAGCGGGTTCTATTTTTCGAACATCTTGCGTTGGAGATTCTACATCACGGCGGGTTCTATTTCTCGTGCATCTTGCGTTGCAGATTCTACATCACGACAGTTTTTATTTCTCGTGAATCTTGCATTGAATATTCTATATCATGGCGGGTTCTATTTTTCGAATATCTTGCGTTGGAGATTCTACATCACGGCGGGTTCTATTTCTCGAATATCTTGCGTTGGAGATTCTACATCCCTGCGGGTTCTATATCTCGTGCATCATGCGTTGCAGATTCTACATCACGACAGTTTTTATTTCTTGTGGATCTTGCGTTGAATATTCTATATCATGGCGGGTTCTATTTCTCGAATATCTTGCGTTGGAGATTCTATATCATGGCGGGTTCTATTTCTCGAACATTTTGCGTTGGAGATTCTACACCACAGCTGGTTCATTTCTCGTGCGTCTTGCGCTGTCTTCGTATGTGTAAATGTACGCCACGTATGTGTTCTCTGAGCGCCGCACAGTGTAGAAATCCCTTCGCACACAGCGAACACTTGTAGCGGCGATCTCCGATGTGCGACTGGAACCAAAAACAGCATATTATTTATGAGATTGTGAATCGGCTTAGCACATAATTGAAAAACAAATTAAAGACTAGAGAATATCCTCCTTATAGTGAAGTTGGTTAAAAATACCAGCTTGCCCTTGATCGAAGAAGCTTGATGGAAGCAAAAATTTTAGGCTGATAGTTAAAATGTACCTAACGTTAAAAACTTAAATTAGACAGATTGGTAATGCTTACCCGCATGTGATTGGACAGGTTGGTAATGCTTACCCGCATGTGATTGGACAGGTTGGCCGCACTGACGAATTTTTTCCCGCACTGAGAGCATTCCCGCGAAGGAGGCGCGTGCCGCTCCTCGTGGAACTACACAAAAATAAATGTAAATTAAAGTATATATTAACAAACAAACATTGCCCGCGGTTTCGCCCGCACGGGAACTAAGTACTTTGTAAAGGTAGTAAAAAATTTAAATAAATAAATAAATGCTGGATATTTCACACAATATTATCTAGCCCCAAGCTAAGCAGAGCTTGTGTTATGGGTACGAGATACCTGATATACATTACATAAAAAAAATTGTTATAGTGAAAGTATACTTTCACTGCAGACGGTTTTCTGCAATTCCGCGTGTGAGTAGGTACGGTTTTTTAAATTGAAACACAGGCGAGTAAAGGAGAAACATCATAAAAAACAGAAATACTATTACCCAAAAACCAAAAAACAGACGTTTGTGTTTTCAGCAGTGAACGTGTTCAGTAACTACCTTCACAAAGTATCAAAGTAGTGAAGTTCATCCCTAAGGTTCATCCATACACACATACATCATACATTTTGTGTGCGTCTTGTACCTATCCCCTACATTGTTAAGACTTTCATGGCGGCGAATCTTTCCCTTAGGTACGGACTTTACTTGAATGCATTGAGGAACAATCTCACACATGCCTTCAAGGGAGTTTTAGATCTGAATGCGTTGGGGAACAATGTCCCACATACCTTTAAATAACTTTTAGAGCTCAAAAAAAAGTCAAAAGTCATAAAGAACTTTATTCATTGAAATCACAAGGATCATTTTGAATCGTCTTATATAAAATTAAATTACTCCTGTTCCAACGCGACCAAGCCTAGAAGAATCAGGCAACAAACTCGGCTTGGCTTACATAAATGGTCCGTCTTACCACTAGGTGAGAAGCGCCTGTGTGGTGCCTCGGAGCAAGGAGTTGCTGATACATAGTAAATGAGAACTTAAAAACCTTAGAAGGTAGTCAAAAGTAAATAAACATCAGCAAAAATATGCAAGACAGCACACGCTACGCTTGTTATACTTATAAATAATAATCTAATACAAACATGTAAATAGGTAAGTACAGATATTGCAAATTTCCATTTTAGCAGTCGAGGGGCAGAGCGACATCAGGCCACGCGGCTTTATCATTAATATAGTCATCAAGAGTGTAATACGCTTTCTTAATTAGATTCATCTTTATGTAGGATTTAAATCTTCGAATAGGAAGTTTAAATGCACCTTCTGGAAGTTTATTATAGAACCGTACAGAATTCCCCATAAAAGACCCACTTACTTTCTTTAATCGAAATTTTGGTATATTTAGTTTGTGTTTATTTCTCGTGTATATGTTTACCATGCACGTCACTTTTTATCATAAAACTATCCAAGTGTTTATGTGTATGTAATAATATTTCATAGATATATTGCGATATTACTGTAAGAATATTGATTTCTTTGAAACGCTCTCTCAAGGAGTCACGCGACTTCATTTTATAAATGGCACGTATTGCCCGTTTTTGCAAGACAAAAATAGCTTGGATATCTGCTGCTTTACCCCACAGTATGATACCATATGACATAACACTATGGAAGTAGCTAAAATAAACAAGCCTAGCTGTAGCTTCATCAGTAAGCTGCCTTATTATACGAACTGCATATGCAGCGGAACTAAGTCTACCAGCAAGAGCCACAATTTGTGGTGCCCACTGCAACCCTGCATCAATATTAAGCCCTAAGAAAATGGTAGACTTGACAAGATCAAGTGTCTCCCCATTTATTTTAATATTAGTTGGATAATGTTTTACATTTGGCAATGTGAATTTGATGCATTTGGTTTTTTTAGAATTAAGCAAAAGATTATTAACTGTGAACCACTCAAGAACACGCGATAGTGAATCATTTACACCATCGTAATTAGATTTAGATCTATCAACTTTGAAAATCAAAGAAGTATCGTCAGCAAACAGAACTATGTCACATATGTCTTTCACAAAAAAAGGGAGATCGTTAATGTAAACTAGGAATAAAAATGGGCCTAGTATTGAACCCTGTGGCACCCCCATGACAATAGTCGATCCTGATGACCTTTCACCACCAACATCAACTTTTTGGACTCTATTGGATAAGTGAGAATTTACAAGATTAATTGCCTGATTTTGTATGCCATAATGTTTTAACTTGGAAATTAAAGTATCATGCCTCACGCAGTCAAAAACTTTGGACAGGTCGCAGAAAACTCCGATCGCGTCCTGCGAGTTCTCCCATGCTTCAAATATGTGTTCTAAGAGCATGGTACCAGCATCGGCTGTCGAACGACCCTTAGTAAATCCAAATTGATGACTATGAAGAAGTCCGTGGAGGTTGAAGTGTGACAATAACTGAGTAAGAATAAGTTTCTCAAAGATTTTACTTAACGCAGGCAATATAGAAATTGGCCTATAATTACCTGGATCTTTTTCATTACCAGACTTGAACAAAGGAATTAATTTACTATGTTTCATAAGATCAGGAAAGACTCCCTCGTCAACACATCCATTGAAAATATAGGCCATACACGGCGCAATATCAATAATTATAACACCTAACACCTTTGTAGATATTCCCCAAAGGTCTTCAGTATTTCTAATATTAAGTGACTTAAATGTCTTAACAATATCAATGGCATTAACGTATCTGAAACTAAACGCGACCTCACACTTATCAACACTTAATTCCAATAAAGTAGATGCTCCAGAGGCAGTTGATTTTAAAGATAGAGTCACAATATTAGGTATACTAGAGAAAAAACTATCAAAGGCATTTGCGACCTCAATATTATTTGATAATATTGTATTGTTTACGTTTAAATTAATTTGTTTACTACGAGGTTTAGCTTTACCTGTTTCATTATTTATTAATTTCCAAGTTGTCTTAATTTTATTTGTTGATTTTTCTATTTTATTTCTCAAATGCAATGATTTTGCTGCATGACAAACTTTTTTGAAGGTCTTGGAATAGTTTGTTATGTACAAGATAAACGTTGGATCGTGCAACATTGATTCTCTAGCCGCATAGAGTTCATATAATTTATTCCTACTTCTATAAATACCGGTTGTAGCCCAATCAGCTAACCCGACATTAGCTCTAGCTTTACATTTTTTTAACTTAAATATCTCACTATGTTCCTCACATATCAACTTAAACAAACTAGTAAAAAGGTCATTCGGATCATCTACGCACGGTACAAGGGGCATTTTAAGTTCAATACTGCCCTGGAACTTCTTAATGCGACTTTCTGTGATAGGCCGATAAGTGAATTCCTTAGGTTCATCTACAAAGTTACAAGTAAATATAGCACTGTGATCATAGTGATCTGAGGTGAAATGTTTAATTACTGATTTATCAATTGGAACACTACTGCAATAAATATTATCTAAACAGGTGGATGTTGTTAGTGTCACCCTAGTAGGTTCTTCGAAGAGGTGATTTAAGTTAAAGCATTTAAATAAATTAAGCAGCCTCTCAGATAGAGGATTAACCGGAATATCTATATTGAAATCTCCGCAGACTATTAGCATTTTATTACAAACAAAAGTTTTAAGCAATGCTTCTTCCATAGTGGATTCAAATAATGCGAAGTCTGCGTCAGGGGGACGGTAAACGCTCACAATGATATGCCGCTCTAGCTCAACACAAGATAGCTCAATAGTCCTCTCAATAGTGAGATTTGCAACATCTTTACGTTCCTTGCATTTTAAAGTATTTCGAACAACAATTAAGGAACCCCCACGTATGGCGTTTTTGCGTTTGTATGAACTTACAATATTATAATTCTCATAATAAGGGAGTAAATCAAATTGTAACATCCAGTGTTCAGTTACACACATAATATCAACATTAAAACGATTTAAAAATAATTCTAATTCTAAGATTTTGCTGGGAAGGCCTTGCACATTTTGATGTACTACATGTAATGTGCCCGGCTGTCTCATTGTCGAACTCGTCAGTTTAAATGACTGTCAGCTACTCCTACTTGTTTGCCCTCATTAGTACTACTACTAACTACGGGCTTGTCGGTGAACTGCGTTATAGTACTTATAACGGGATCAAAAATATTAAATGCTAACAATTTAGCAATTATTAATTTACTATGTCTACTCAAATACATAGTATCTTGTGTCAAAATAAAATTACTAATAAAATTATTAGTATCAAAATACAAAACGTCTCTATGACGACATGTCAAATTATACAGCATTAAATTAAGATTCCAAATTTTTTGATTATCTTTAGTACTCAAACATTTTGAGTAAGGGAAAGCACATAAAATTAATTTTCCCAGTCCTGAATCTAACTTTTGTAGCAAAGTCTCAACTAACTTAATAATATCCAAACGCGTTACACCACTACTCTCACCTAATTGTACTAACAGAGTGGTGTTGTTGTCAAAGCAATCCTCCCTCTTTATAGTATCTATAAGTTTGTTAATAGGGGCATTAGGAAAGCAATTATTTGTCACAACTTGCCCTAACAGGTCACTAAAGAGCAAGCCCATCCCAACACCTATCTTATCTGAATACATCACAGTCTTCCGGGTCTGACAACAGGATTTAATCTGTCTAACCGGAGACTGCGTACCAGGTGTGGAAACTACTTCAACCTGAACAGTAGGTTTAGCCTGACTCTGCGATGCACATGTTGCAATGTGTGTTAAAGCACCTAAAGCTGATCCAGAAGGCTCTGATAAAGGAAGGTCCGTCTGTGAGCTACCATCACTCAGTATCTCTACGATATTATTCATTTTCTGAATATTGTCAGATGCTTCTCGTTCAGCTTTTTTATATTTACACGTTACATCATGAAGTGATGTTTCTAAACTTTTAATTTCCTCTGACATATCAACTAACTCTTTTGAATTTCGTCCTATCAAATTATAGCAGGAATTAAGTTCCTCATTCAAATAACATTTTTGCTTAATATGCTTGGCATAACTTAGGACATTTTTATGCTTTTTAAGCTTTTTCTCAGTTTTTTTTATAAAATTACTTAGCTTCACATATTTTTTTATTCTGTTACTCCCCTTCACTTGTTGAAATTTACTTTTACAATTTGGTGTAGTGAGATCTATCGTTGAGAAGTTAGAAGCACTTTCCATGAGTTCCGTCTGTAGATCCAGACTCCTATAATTATTATTTGAGGGAACATGCTTCGACTCTAATTGTTCAAGTTTACATCTGCACTCCGCAAGCTCATGCCGTAAGTCTTTATTTTCCTGAAGCAACACCTCGTAGGTTTCATGGCAGCTGTCTACGGATTGTAACATGGACTGCATACGGTCCATCTGCTCAAGTACGGCTACATATTGAGAATTAAGCTCGGCAAGTTCTTTCTTGAGGCTTGTATTCTTGCCAAGAATCACCAACATTTCAGCCTCACTCTCGTCACGTTCTTGTAGTAGCTGGCTGCGAATCTCGTTGGATTCTTTGAGCTCCGCAGCTGCCTCCTTGTACTTTGCTTCCAAGTCGCATGCCCTCCGAGTCATCATGGTAGATGGTATTCTGAAACACAGCAGTAGGCAAGTGGGTATCTAGAAATAGATAGTGACAGGTATAGAAAAGGTGGAAATATAAAAAAAAAACAATTAGTAAAGATGGGGGAGGTAGAAAGTAACAAGAATGTAGTAATAGAATTAAAATTTACAATGAAAAATAACACTTGCTTAGCTAACCAATTATTACCAGATCAATTAAAAAATTGTTTTAGAATTTCTCACTACTAAGTACTTGACACACAAGTAAAAGAAAGATTACAAAGTAAGTTAACTCCGGTTACTACAAATTATTAAAAACAAATAACAATGAATTCATGCATTTAACTAAATACTACTCAGGTAATAAGTACTTAGTTATTGTGGAAAGTACAACCAACAGATTACAGTTAGTTGGTATTTTGGGACCAGTTAGTGCAAAAGAATTATAATATTTTTGTAATTTTCTGAGTGTCTCTGTAGTTGTGTCTGTGTCTTCCAAACTTTGTCAAGGCGAAAGAGTACAAAACTTTACCTTTTCGTATTGTGTAGTGCAAGTGACTCACAAGGAGCCGAGTCAATGTGTGTGTGGTAACGTGTGTGAGGTGTAAAATGTTATGTTATTAGAACAAAATATACTCCCCAGGTTTATCCATGAAATCCAGCTAACACTTTGGAGTGTTATTCACAGAATCCTCTGGAAACAAACTGCTTTCCTTTTGTGGACTTTCATACAATTCAAACTCGAACACGTCAACCGTTGTGACCCAGTACGAACTTTGGCAAAGTTTTTTCATATGTTTTTATAGAACACAAACACTCACACGTGTGAAATATACTATTTTTAACAACCGTACGTAACTTATAATGATAATTAACAGTGAAAACTACAATATAAACTAAAATAAATAAGAGCAGCTGATTTTGACGTGCGACAGCTGGGGTTGCCACACGGCGAAAAAAGCTCAATGCGTTGAGGAACAATCTCACACATGCCTTCATGGGAGGTTTAGATCTGAATGCGTTGGGGAACAATCTCACACATGCCTTCAAGGGAGTTTTAGATCTGAATGCGTTGGGGAACAATCTCCCACATACCTTCAAGGGAGTTTTAGATCGGAATGCGTTGGGGAACAATCTCCCACATACCTTTAAACGACCTCTGTGGCGCGGCGGGTGAAGTTTCGCCTGCGACTCAGGAGGTTGCGGGTTCGAATCCCGCCTCGGAACAAATATTTGTACGATCTGCAGATATTTGTTTAGGGTGTTCTGTGTATTTTCTATGCATAATAAAAAATATCTATTTATGTAATGTATTGTATTAAGTATATCAGATATCTAGTACCCATAACACAAGCTCTGCTTAGCTTGGGGCTAGATAATGTTGTGTGAAAATGTCCAGCATTTATTTATTCAAATGAGTTTTAGAGCTGAATGCGTTGAAGAGCAATCTCACACATACCTTCAAGGGAGTTTTAGAGCTGAATGCGTTGAAGAACAATCTCACACATACCTTCAAGTGAGTTTTAGAGCTGAATGCGGCTGGGCACTTGTCGCAGCGGAACGGCTTAAGGCCCGAGTGGGCGTACGTATGCTCCGTGAGTTGCGTTATATTCTGCAAACAAATTGTCTTTTAAGACTCTCGAATAAACGAAATATTTAATTGTAGACACGTAAATGCAAAGCAAAACAAAAAAAAAGCATAGCTGACAAAGTTAAAAAGCCTTCGATGGTACGGGCATGTACAGAGGCGCCCAGTGGACCATATGGTCAAGCTTGCCCTGGACGGTCGAAAAAGACCTAAAAGAAGCTCAGCTCGACAAAAATATCGCACAAGACCGTGCAAAATGGACAAGGAAGGCTGACCCCAAGTAAATGGAAAAACGGTCGAGGGATATATGTAAATGCAAAGCAAAACATGAAATCAGTGTCGTGCGTGATCAGACGGCACTGTTTCGTGTGATCAGACAGGACGTGATCGGTTTCTTGTGATCAGAAAGGATAAACCCACGAGCTGCCATACAAGAGACGGCAAGGTCTTTTGACAGTCTTTTTCGGGAAAATTTCGGTAGGTAGGACCACCTACTATCGGGATGGCAAACATGTCCCGAGCTGAGACACGTTGCGTTGAACTACAAATGACTCACATAGAAGCTCTTCCCACACTGGTCGCACAGATGCCTGCGTCGCTCGCTGCGCACGCTCAGCTCGTAGCACTCCGCCGGGTGCGACGACTGAAAGTGCCGGTACAGCCAGGTGTTGTGTGTGCCCGACAAACCACACTGAAAAAACACGGATAGTTTGTACACCCAGAGGTCCAATTCTCTAAATTATTTTATAACTAACCTGAAAGTTAACAGAATCGAGACTGAATTTTAAATTGACAGAAAGTTGGTATTCTGCTCCCACATAAATTGTAATTTAGTCTACTTTCAATTCACGGTGACTACCGTTAGAGTAGGATAGTTATACATATATATATGGAAATAGTAAAGAGAGACTCCATCTACTTAAGCTAAAATTATCGAAAAAACTTTGAATCGTTCATGTTTCGGTCACATTCCGCCTCGGAACAAATATCTGTACGATCTGCAGATATTTGTTCAGGGTGTACTGGGTATTTTCTATGTATAATAAAAAAATATCTATCTATGTAGTGTATTATATTAAGTATATCAGTTATCTAGTACCCATAACACAAGCTCTGCTTAGCTTGGGGCTAGATAATGTTGTGTGAATTGTCCAGCATTTATTTAGTATTATTTATTTATTATTATTATTTCGATATAATCACATTACAGTGTTGTATTTTAGGGTAAGAAAATACCATTTCTGACATTTAAGACATCGACATAAGATCGAAACATGATCCGAACTCTATTTTAACTATTTTTTAGTTAGAGAATTGGGCCTCTGATTTCACTCACCAGGGGACACTTGTGTCCGCGATCGGCACCGCTCTCAGCTCTCTTCATGGCTGAGAAGTTGTACTGCGGGTGTAACTGCCGCCTATGAGCTCGCACTTGCAACTTGTCAGCGAATTGCAGACCGCATTCCGGACACGCTATGCTGGAAACAAGGATTGTTAATTGCTTCGTTTTTTCGCCGTTTCACTAGTTTATTCTTGGTCAACGTCACGTGACACTCCGTCAGTTAATCAGCATGAGATAATATGCTGTCATCTTAGTTTTACGATGCTCTGATTATGTAATATACTTAGTGCACTTATTTTTTTATGTATGGGTACATATTGATCTATCTTTGTACTATGTATTTATTTTATACTATGTTCTTCATTTATATATATTTCATGTATAAAAATTATATACGCTACGATTGAGAGTGGGTTGAGATTGGATAAGTTTATGGAATTTTATCATATATTAATATACTTAACCTATTCTCCTCGTCAGCAGCTCTAAGCGGTATAATTGGTTAATTTGTTCATAGTAACTTGACAACAGCTTTGTGCTGCATTATTATCAAATCTATGTTTTATAACTACTTTTGTAATATGTTATAATGTAGCTGTTTGTTGTTGCAATAAATAAATAACAATAACATGAGTTATGGTGGCCTTATGATCGATGCTGAAGGATGCTAACGTGGTGAAAGGTTTTACAGTGTCAGCGTGCTTCGCAGATCCTATCAGGCACCCTCTGCCTTGATCGTGTCGGTGTAGGTACTCACAGCGTGTCCGCGATGTCCTTATGTTTGTCCGTGTTCATGACATGCACGGTGTACACTTGCTGGTCAGCGAACGTCAGACCGCACGGCTCACAGCGTGCTGTGCCATCTACGTCGAACTTAGACGACGCCTGTAACGTTAATAATAATGATTTTAAGGGGTAATGCCACTGTAAATTTTTTGAAAAATCGATTTTTTTTTATTGGCTTAAAAAATAGTTTAAACCCTTTAGAATAAGAAAAAAAAGGTCCCGTGCGAGAACAATTTTTTTTCCGTAGGAAATAGAGGTCGCCGCCAAGCGCAAGCGCACAGTAAAGAGCGAAAAAAAATAGTCGTAAAACTTTAAACGCGTTTTTCTCGAAACACGGTTTTTCAAAATGGCACGCAGCATCACTCGAACAATTTTCATTTTTTTTACTTGAAATTTTTACCAGATGTGAACATTAACATTATCTTGAGAATGTCGATCGGGATTTTCAATAACTTTATTTATTGTTTTTTTATTAACAAAAAACTAGCCGTTTTTTTCGTAAAAAATCATTTTTTTTTTCAAACGCACGCCAAATCCACAAAAATTAATACTTTTTAAAATCCGATCGACATTCTCTAGCTATAACCCTCTAGATTAACGGTTTTTTTTTTTTTTGTTCTTGATTCCAAAGTGCAGCAGTGGTGCTGCGTGCCGCGGAGCCCTGCAAGCAAAACATGCCCCGGGAAGATGGCTGTGGAACCGCCATTTTGTTTTTTTTTCGCTGTAAAAAAATTGGATAATAAAGTTTAATGTATGCCCGATAACACCCTTAAAAGTTTTTTTTCAATTACCTTCAATTTCGGAAGCAAAAAATTCGTGAAAAAACCTTTCTTTTTGGACCATTACAGTGGCATTACCCCTTAAGTTATAACACACAAACCTCCTCGTTTGAGGACCTCTGTGGCGCGCGACGCAGGAGGTTGCGGGTTCAATTACCGCCTCGGAACAAATATTTGCACAATCTGCAGATATTTGTTCAGGGTGTTCTGGTATTTTTCTATGTATAATAAAAAATATCTATCTACGTAATGTTAATATTAAGTATATCAGTTATCTAGTACCCATAGCACAAGCTACTTAGCTTGGGGCTAGATAATATTGTGTTAAATGTACAGCATTTATTTATTATTTTTAGTCGTGAGTTGATAAATTAGCTAAATTAAATTAATAATAATAATAACTGACCCTCGGCTTGCCTTAGCCGGCTGGCCGAGGGTGGAGGCGCAAGAGCTAAACCTATGCTCCAAGAGTGGAAGTGTTAAAGGCATAAAGCCGGGAGTAGCGCTTAGTGAAACTGCATCACACCTCTCAACACCCTTTAGCCGTCCACGCCAACGTTGTCCCTTACGCTGTCTTCATTGGCGGCACATTTAGTAAACGGCAAGTCACCACCTGCCTAAATCGTTTTCAATAATTTAGAATTGGCAGGTGCCATTTCTCGTATTATAATAGCCCAATAAACATTCAATTAGCATGTTCTCCTTACAATAGCACCAACTTTCATCCATTTTCACAATAGTTTAATCATCTGTCTTCCATCCAATATAACAATAATGTTTTTAAGGGCCTCTTACTGTTGGCTAATACGGCCCCAGTAATGCCTCATAAAGGTCCAGGTTAAGCCTGTGTTTGAAAATAAATGACTGAAATAATAATAATAATGTTTTATTTCAGGCTACATGGGAAATGTATAATAAAATTATACCTAAGCAATAAGCCCATAGAATATTATCTTATAGACGTAGCATATATATTTTACAATTAAATCTAACTCCCGCTCTTAATTAAAAAAACTCTTGTTTACTTACATTATGGACTTTCTTGCGATGTACAGTGAGTCCCTTTTCCGATACAAATGTCTGCGCGCACGTCACGCACACATGTTCCGTCGGGTGAGACTTGCGCAAGTGTGACATATACGTCGAACTGTGGCTGAGACAAATAAAAAAATTAAGTAAGTTTGTGGGGGCATTAAGGGGACTGCAAAGGCCGCAAGCAAATTCAATTTGAAATGAGTGTCAAAATCAGCTATTTGGCCCCGGGGTTTCTCCCCCTGCATGCGCGATGGGTGTACGAGCCGTTCGGAATTTGTATCAAATTAGGTCAAGTTCCGTAATACCAAAAATTTTGAATAAAAACTTAATGTTTTTTTCATATTTTGTTACTATTCTGTAACTTGACAATATATGATATGTTCCTAAACACAGAATACTAGAAAGTACGTTGTTTTTATTACGAAACAAATAAGATCAAAAACATGTCGTAAAAGTCGTAAAAATATACAAAATGGAATTCGCTTAAATTTCGTTTTAGGTAAGTATTTTGAAACAAAAACTATCTAGGAACCTAGATAAATACTATCCGAATCCGAATAATAGCATAACATGGTAGAAATATGCTCGAATTACAAATGATTTTGGTATTACGTTTGCATGGGCAGAGTTCATCCTTCCCCGACCCCTTAAAGAACCGTGACCGTGAAAAAAATAATGACACGAAGAGTGTTTTATATGAGGGCTTATTACGAATTTTGCATTAAAACTATTGATTTGGGAGTAGTGAGCGTTCAACGTAACTTACGCCATCATCATCATTAGCCTGTAGAGGCCCACTGCTGGACATAGTCCTCCCCCCTAGTATTTGACGACGAACCTCCATCCACAGACTTCCTGCGACGTTTATAGTGTCTTTAGTCCATCGAGTGGAGGGCTATCGTCCGGTTTGTGGAAAAATTGTATTCCCTTTGATAAATAATACAGACACTTTATTCCCCAACAACGGTTGTCAGTTCTGCGAGCCCATCCACTGCCACTTCAACTTGCTAATTCTGAGAGCTATGTCGGTGATCTGTCGCTGTTAAAGCATAGCTCTCTCTTTGTCGTCTCTGCGCGGCTTTGAGCTTGTCTAAACGGGCAATAGTTAGCGAGCACGGCTCAGAGAGCTGATTCTAAGTATTTAGCACATATTTGACGGACTTAGTAATAGGGTCCGTGTTACCCTAAAGGTTACGGAACCCTAAAAAATTTATAATATTTGTATTTCACGCCACTTACGAAACGGTCTACCTTAAAGAACTTACTTATAAGTGCGTTTGCATATCTTACAGACGTAGCTGACGCCTTGGTGCTTTCTGTAATGCAGGATCATGACCATTCTGTAAAAGATGATAATTCTTTTATATTTGATATTCTCTACTTCAATTTGAGCGTAACAAAAAACGGGGAACTCTTACTCAAAAGCCTAACTGTCGTAATTGAACGAGCGAAGCGAGTTTTCAGAGTTAACTCGGAAGAATCCTCCAGTAGCAACAGGCATGGCGCACTCCGCGCTTTAGGTATGAAGCGACAAGTACCCGGGCCGCCCGGCAAGCCGGGTTTATTCAGTAAAGTGTGACGCGCACGCTCGACCAGCTTACTTAATCTTCGCGTATTGTGCTAAGATTAAGTAATAGTTACTATACGAGACAGTGCGACTGACACGAGATTATATTGTGACTGGAATGTTTTTAAATTAGAGAATTGGGCCTCTGACGTGAGCCTTACGCTAACAAAAAAGTAATTCTTATAGTAATTTCTTATTATATTCTCTTCCTATCTAAACACTATTAAACCTAAACTAAAAGAGATATTTAGTTTAATTGACAAGGTACACACTAACGTATGCCATTAGATAATTATGTTGTCGTAAGCACATAACACTAGTCGTCAACCCTTACGAGCCGCGTCACTCCGCGCCAGACAGCGACAGAGTTACGCGTTAGAAGAGAGCGGAAATGTTTAGGTGAATATCGCGATAGACACTAAGCGCTTTATGCGAGCTGAATTGCACTTTGTTGCGTCCCAGCAAAAGTCGCTATTTATATAAATTAGTTCGTGAAGTGAGCCTTTTGTACTGTCTTTGTTCTGTGGTAGCAGTAGTCCGGTTGTTAGCCCGCAGGGCTGTTCTTTATCTCGCGACAGATTGCAAAAGGCGTAAATTGTGCAATCAGAGGGCCTATTACGAGTTTTGCATTGCAAAAACCGGAATGCGGAACGTGATCGAGCATTCAACGTGACTTACGTAGTAACTATTCATCATTCTGTGCCGCGCAGTCGCGACAAACAGTACAGATTAGTAAATAGTTACTACGTAAGTCACGTTGAATGCTCGATCACGTTCCGCATTCCGGTTTTCGCAATGCAAAACTCGTAATAGGCCCTCAGGACTGTCAACCCATCATTTTTTTTTTTTGTAACCTTTGTATGAAAAAAGTTACGTTTGACAGACCTGATCGCATAACTTATGCCTGTTGTAAACCTTGAGAGATAAGAGAATACGGGAGCGGTTTGGCCGAACTAGTGCAACTTTTCAGTGGCAGTAGTTCGATTGGTACAAATTACCGTAATATTGATACCCTTTAGTAGCAACAGTTCGGTTTGTAATGTTAAGAAAAACGACAAATGTTAATTGAACGAGCGAAGCGAGTTCTCAGAGTCAGAGAGAGATTAACAGCTTTGTTATAATGACCTGCCCATTACCACTTCAACCTGCTAATTCTGAGAGCTATGTCGGTGATCTTGGTTCTTCTAAGGATTTCCTCATTTCGGATTTTTCACACAATAAAAGATGAATAATCCCTTGTGCCTGATTGGCGGCAGAAATAGTAATGGTTACCTATTCGGAACAAACTCTTTCAAAGAGTATTCACTGTCTTTGCCCAGCAGTGGACCAGACTCACTTGTGGTAGGTAATGAGGGGGCACTTCTTGCACTGGAACCGTCCGAAGTGCACGTCCGTCTTGTGTTTCCTCATCGACACGTACGATTTGAAGCGCATCGAACACACGTCGCACGGGAACTCGCCCGCAGAAGGCTGGAAACATTATCAATATACCTACATAGTTTATCTAGCACTTACCCAAATGTACTATAGTTTAATTAATAATAATAATAGAGCCTTGACCAACACCTTAAGAGGCTCTCACTAAATGGTTGTATCAAGGGTCAGATTAAGAAGGCTGTACTCCTGGACTCGGCACGCATAGTCAGGAGGTTCCTCTCTCTGCAGCCCTAGCCTCCGACCGCTTGGGCCTTGCTCCGCGGCCGGAGGTTTCCCGTTTTGAGATATATTTTTTACTATAATGTTTTTTATACTATTATGTTTTTGTAGATAGTCCTTTATAGTAAAAAATGAACTTTTTTAACAAGATTTAAAATAAATTAGTGAAATAATAATAATAAATGCTGGACATTCTACACAACATTATCTAGCCCCAAGCTAGGCAGAGCTTGTGTTATGGGTAAGGATTACTGATATACTTAATACCAATACATAGATAGATATTTTTTATTATACATAGAAAATAATCAGACCAGCCTGTGAACAAATGTCTGCAGATCGTACAAATATTTGTTCCGAGGCGGGACTCGAACCCGCAACCTCCTGCGTCGCAGGCACACCTTCGCCCGCTGCGCCACAGAGGTCGTCAAACCCCAGCAGTTACCCAAATGTATTTATTTTTACTTGTTTTTACCCAAATTTATATTAAGTACCTATAAATCAAATTACATTTACCCAAATGTATATTATAGTTTAACTATCATTTACTTAAATTTATATAGATAAACTATAATTTACCCAAATCAACTAGCGTTTACCCAAATGTATATAATTAGCATTTGCTCAAATGGAACAGTTCCAAAAACACCATCAGAGGGCCTATTACGAGTTTTGCATTGCAAAATGCAACGTAAGTCACGTTGAATGCTCACGTTTCGTATTCCGGTTATTGCAATGAAAAACTTGTAATACGCCCTCAGATAATCACACCATCATAGAGTTTCAATACGTGCCCGGACTTTTTGTTTAATTTTCGTTGGTATAAGATTTGCCCTGGCTTTTTTAGAAATGGACCCATTAAATAAGTCAGCATCCAGGACGAAGAAAATCAACAGGCCGGGTAATTTCATCCCAATAGGTATTTATATGGGTTCAACCATTGTTTTTAGTTTGTTTCATCCAAATCCTAAAAATATATGAGTCAGTGCAGTTTGCAGCACTTGTACAAAACTGTAAACTACTATAAATACTTGCTCTATTAAATTATTCATATCATAAAAACTATTTTAACGAACCTACAAATAAGTAGTTTCTTAAGCCAGCAGCCATGACAAATCTTATACCAACGATAATTGCCCAACAAGTCGGTTCAAAGAAATTTATTCTCAAAGAGACAAAAAGTATGAATGGGTTTACATTTTTTTATATCTGACGGTAGGTATTTGGTGTACGCCTTCACAAGCAGGGGCGGCTTTACCTATAGTGCAGGGGGTGCAGTGCACCCGAGCGCCGGGTGTAAGGGGCGCCTAGAGCCGCTTGCGACATATAGAGCCTCTGCTGTAACGCTCCGCACGGAGCGGGCGCTCGGCGGCGGCGGCGCTGGCGCACCGCACCCAGCGAGTGGAAAAACGGAATGGGTGGTGCGAGGTTCTATGAAACTGGTTTTACGGTTGACGCTTTGTTTATTGACCGGTAAATAAACTAAGGGTTGACGCCGAACGCGGTAGCAAAGCAAGCCGCGACACTAGCGGCTCTTTTATCATAGATAACTACACGGTACACAATAACTTTTTCATCCCACCATCTCGGAAAGAGTATTTTTGCTATTCGATATCTGAGTTCAAAGGCCGTTTTTATCCGCTAGAGGATAAAGTAAAATTGAATTTAGAACATCGTGTGCACTAAGTTTGTGAATTCAAAACATCATTAAACCTATTTACTTCTACCTCCATGGAGCCGAATTTATCATACATTTTTAAATTTGTTAAAAACTCAGACTCTGAACCTTCTTGGTGTATTACTTTTATTTAATTTCATGGAAGATCTTCCGTGTTTAATTTGCTTTACGCGCGACATTTGTGACATGAGTGATTCTAGCGACGAGGAAGTTTATTTGACAAACAGAATTGACTGAAACTGTTAAAAATGCGCAAAAGTATCTTGTGATTGTAATTTTTTTTTTGCAATAAGTTATTTCCTCGCTTTGGTGGGATGAAAAGTTACGTGTTGCACTCGAGTGCAAAGATTTTTCACCTCGTTCTCTTTTGATTTGCTCGGTCATCAAAATTGAGCACGCGGTTAAAAAGCAACTTTGCACTCTTGTATAAAAAATAACGATTGTTTCAGTCGCCAGGGGAATGATTGCACCCTGGCGCTACATAGGCTAGAGCCGCCCCTGTTCACAAGTACACATTTTTATACCGTTAGTCCGTTTGCGTCTTGAGTAGAACCAGAACAAGTCCGGATAAAACCAGTTCATTAGACAATAATAGACCTGCAGGGTCATACTTACATTGTGCCATCGCATGTGGAAATCCACAAGTTTCTCACACTTGTAAACGGTGTAGCAAATCTCACATTTATGCTTCGCAGACACATAGTGCTCCGAGGTCTTACGCTGATCAAACTCCAGCTTTACCTCGGCCTCGGTTGCAAACAGTTGTATGTCGAACACCGTCTCGTACTCCTTGTGGTCTTTCAGCGGTCTTCTTTGCTTTGGCCTTCTAATTTTAGGCTCTGAAAGTCAAAGGCCAGTATAAAATGTTTTTTCTTTTTGTGTGAAGAGTTCTTTTAGCATTAGGTTAGTCTTAAAATCATTCACATTACCTGTTACTCGTATCGAATCTTCAATTTTAATTTTTCTGGTCTTCTTTCTTTTTCTGCTTTTTAATCGTTTAACTTTCTCTTTAGTTTCCTTAATGTAATCTAATAGACATTTATCATCATCAGATATTTCACTATTGTTAAAATAATCATTTTCACAGTCGACTAATTTTTTATCAATTATTTTAGTTTCATTATTTGTTGAATTAAACAAATGTTCATCAGCTGTGTCATATTTTTCAACTTTTATTGTAACATCTGTAAATTCTCCGGACTCCGTTAAGTGGATTTCTTTACATTGGTCTACTGTTGATGTTCCATATGGTAATGGAGGAAGTGATTTAAATAATTCTGATAGCGACGGTTTGTTCTGTAAATCAAAATGTTATTTTGTTTCATGGTTTTCATGTTTTGTTAGAATATAGATGACGTGATATGCGGACTATTTAGTCATGTATGTAGTAGCGACCTTCTTGTATTATGCCATTCCTAATGTCTCAGTATTTTCTCGTAATATTATGTACAATTTTATGTTAATTAAAACCTATATTCCGTAGTTTTTGTCTTTATTTCAATAGAATATAATAGATTTATTTGCAACAACATTCAGATAATTAACAAAAAAAAACTCATTAGATACAATTTTAGCAAACAGTATTTAAAACATGTTGCTGCAAAAAGTCCCCAACTTAGCATTATGCAGGTTGTAAACATTTTTGTTTTTTTTTTGTTGTAAGGGTGTTAGTGGTTATTAAAATGTTGAATGGGTGTTAGTGGTTACTAAAATGTTGAATGGGTGTTAGTGGTTATTAAAATGTTGAATGTTTCATCATACAATCAGTTAATCATCATCAGCAGCTTTTAGTCATCCACTGCAGGACGAGGCCTCCCCCATAAAATACAATGGGGGATAATTTATTTTAATGTATCTTGGCAGGCGGGTTGGTGGTTGCAGTATACATGTTGAGTACACAGGTGGATGTAGTATTTTAGTCGGCTTTCATGACATCCATAGTGGAGATGGACGGATCTATTCTTACGCTGGACATACCACCTTATGCACCAATCAGTCTTTCATAAATTAATTAATTTTAGTAAATGCTGGTAACTTCGAGCAACACGGACTTCCGCGCGGGCCGGAAGGGAGTAGCCTTAGCGATATATTACCATTCAAATAGTTGTCATTTTTTGCGGGGGGAAATGTGCACACAAGCGCAATTCCGCATATACACATCCAAATACAACACTGTAATGACGACACTCACACTAACAAACCTTGCACAGGATAACAACTAGTTTTATTGAATGCATATGCCTACTTTCGCTTGTAGTTTGACAGAGGGGAACGCTGCGAATGGCTACTCCCTTCCGTGGTGCTCGAAGGCTGGTAACAATGTTTGACACAAAATTAAAAAAATCATTTTTTTTATCTTAATGAATGATTTTCATCTTCGATTAAAAAGAAAAAAAATTGTAGTTCAAATTGGTTCGATAGATGGCGCTGACTCAACTGTATCAATCAAGATTGTCTGTGGTGCACGCGTACAAAACTATTATCTAAGTAGTCTGTTTGTGAATTGCTTCTTGAGTGTGCGCTAGAGATTTCGTGGTGTTTTTAGAAGAAGGCAACAATAAATACCACGAAACGAAAATTATTTCTACGTTGTCGATGTTGACATTTCACTTTATTTTGACACTTGACTGCTACGTTACAGAGCAGCGCCATCTATGTTCAACGCTGAAAGCATGATTTGAAACGGCCGTGAAAACCCCTCATTGTATTTAATGTTGTATTTTGTTTCTTCAACAGCCTTATTAGACTTCCACTGTTGGACGAGGCCTCCCCCATATAATGCAATGGGGGGATTTGCCATAATTACTACACTTGGCAGGTGGATTGGTGATCGCAGTATTGGTGTTGCGTACTCAGGTAATGCTGGTGCCCATAGCCTTGTGCAACTCCTTAGAAGCTTTTAAGACCTCCACGGGAGGAGACAGAGGCAATTAACTAATAATATTAATAAGGACCGTTTTATTTATCTTTACCTGATATTTGTTTTTCCTCCACTGCTGAAATATATTATTAGATTGTTGACATTTCTTTTTAAAATTGTATGTTTTCCTGAGCAAGTGTTTGCAAACGGGGCAGCAAAAGTGTTTTGTGCTATCACTCTGTGAAGAATAATCATTAATATATCATAAGTATATGGTGGGCAACGGGCTGGTTACTCTCATAGAATCACTGTTATTTTAGTCCTATATTTAGTACTATGTGAATGTAATTGTTTGCTGTCCTAAATAAATAAACATAAAAAAAATATATACAGTGGTGGACACATAATTAAAGACACCCCGTAATTGATCACAATAAACATGATTTAGGCACTACCATTAGCCAAAGTAGGTATTAAATTTAGTGTAATTGTTACTAAATCATAAATGTCGTTGTATTCTTAAAAATGGGGGACAAAAATGTTGTGTTGCACTATAGACACTGCTCACTATATCCGAATCTAATACAAACTTTTTTAACGTACCTGTAGCTGGCCAGCTAATTAAAGACAGTGAACGCTGTGTTCTGAATTTAAAAAAAGAAAAAGAACTACATTCGGTTTTTCATTGTTTTGCCGCGTATTTGCATGAAACGTAATAAAATTAATTATAACATTATACTTTTTGTATTCAAATTAATACATTTTATACCAATCGATATGGGAAAAAAGAGTTGCGATTCGTCCACTAGAAAGATAATCATGAACTTTCATAGCAAAGGTTGGTCATACTCATACAGAAAAAACGCAAACCATTTGAGCTGTTCTGAGGACATGGTTATGAATGCTAAAAAGCATTTCAAGAAGTTCAATACGACCGAAAACGTACCCAGAAAACCAAGACCTAGAAAAACTACTCCGCGGGAAGACTCTAGGATGGTGTTGTTGGCAAAAAAGGAACCGTTCAAAGGATCAGAACTGATACGCTCGGAAAGATATGGGGCAGGCGGGTCGACGGGTGTGTCTGCAAGGACAACTAGACGGAGACTATGTGAGGCAAACTTGTACGGAAGAGTGTCTCGGAAGGTGCCACTTTTGAAAACGCAAAATTTTAAGGCAAGGTTAGCGTTTGCTAAAAAATATGAACACTGGACTGAACGAGAGTGGAAAAATGTGCTTTTTTCGGATGAAACAAAAATTAATATTATTAATTCTGACGGAAAACAATATGTTAGACGCCCCCCGAATAAAGAAATGGATCCGAAGTACACCAAGAAAGTACCTAGTAAGTTGAAACATGGAGGGGGAAATATCAAAGTGTGGGGCTGTTTTTCAGGACTTTGTGTTGGACCTGTCAGGAAGATAGAAGGCAATATGGATAAATACCAGTACAAAAATATTTCAGAAGAAACCATGCTGCCCTATGCTGATCAAAATTTACCGGTCATTTGGACTTTTCAACAGGATAATGATCCGAAACACACCGCAAAAGTAGTTAAAGATTTCTTAAGGAACCAGTTTGTGACAGTTTTGGATTGGCACCCGTACAGTCCGAATTTAAATCTAATAGAAAACTTGTGGTATCAGGTGAAGAAGAGGGTGGCGGCAAAGCGTACAAACGTCGATCAACTTTACACAGCTTTTACAGAAGCGTGGGAACAAATTCCGGTACAAGTTTGTACAAAATTGATCGCTTCCATGGCTAACAGATGTCGTGCTGTTATTGCTGCAAAAGGACATGCAACCAAGTATTGATACGCATCGGAATGCTCTATAAAAATGTGTTAGAAATCTTACGTACTAAGATAATTTCAATGATAACTCATTTTTTTTTAATTTCTTGTTACGAAATGAAGTGTCTTTCATTATATGGCCAGATCTTACTAATCTTATCTTTTATTAACACTGCTTACATTTAGGTTTTACCGAATAAAAGGCAAGTTTTGTTGTAAATGTTTCGTTTTAACAATACACAATAACAACACAAATAAAAATTAATTGTGCAGCAAGATACAATGGCTGTCTGATAAAATATACACAGGAGAAATAGCTTAGTTATTTCAATATACTTCCAGTGACTTTAATTATGTGACCACCACTGTATATATATGTTCTGGCTGATGTCTGTATGTATTCAGAGCCTGTGCAGTTTCACTAAAAGAGCATTTTGAAGTTTCATTTCGGCAGGGCAGACGAGTAGCCAGTTAAGACGTAAGGTTTGATTCTTCTTCCCGGGGTTATATGTTTGCACAATCTCCACATATTAGTTCTGTGTCTGTGTGTTGTGGTACCATGGTACTTGTTGTTCCTGACCCACGACACAGGGAATCCTAGTGTGGGGACAGGACTATGTATGAGACTGCTGTTGTTTCCACAAAATCCAATCCAATATTGATATCAGACGTGTTGCTATACATTTTGTCAGCCACTGATATTTACCATTAATAACATAACATAACCAACAATCACATACAAACAACAACAGAAAGAATGGAGAGCAACAAAAATGGTATCATGTTTAAAAAACCTACCATATGAGCAATGCCTTAAAAAACTGGGTCTGACAACGTTAGAACAGCGCAGAAAGCATGGCAACTTAATAGAAACATACAAAATACTCTGCAGTCATTACAATGTTCCGGGAATATCAAGCATGTACACTATGAGCAATAACACAAATCTGAGAGGACACTCACTGAAGCTATAGAGCCGGCCAGGTACTAGCAATCCGAGGAAGCATATTTTGCCCAACCTTGTCGTCAGCGACTGGAACCGGCTTCCAGAGTCAGTGATAAGTGCTCCATCAGTGAACTCTTTTAAAAATAGACTGGATAAACATTTTAAGTGCACTGACAATTAATAAGATATACACGCATCAGCTTTGAGCTGACTGTGTATTAACTAATAATAATACATAGTCCTGATCGCACACTAGGATTCCCTGTGTCGTGGGTAAATATCAAGGAACTGCAAATACCATGATACCTACCACAACACCCAGATCCGGAACAAATATTTGAAGATCAAAACTGTTTTTATTTTACACAAAACTGGTCTATAAAATTTATTTATACATAAGTAAATATATTTATAGTTAATAACTTCGTAAGTTACGTACACAAAATAAAATTACGCCCGTGATGGCTCGTCGCTGAACGCCCAAACGCCATTCTGTATTGATCCAACTTCTATGGCAAATCTTGAATTTCATAATTATTACTTAAAACTTACTCAGATAGCGTCACATATTTACCTGAGTGAGCATTATTATGTTACTATGATGTCTGATTATGGGCAAAATATCGAAACTTACCGACTTATCACATAGTTCTTCAAAAAATTCTAATACTTTTCCGTCTAGTTTTTGTAATTTATAGTCGGTACGGAGGCAAATGCGACATATTTGGAATGTAGACATCTCAACATCGCTTCGCTATGACTTGTTACGGCTTCTTCAATGTATTTTGTATTTCATTTTTCCGAAAACACTACACCGACCGACCGATACTAACATCGAAAGTGTGTGTTGTTGTGTTGTATTTATGTATGTAGTTTAGTTTTTTTTTAATGTAAAGTTGTAAACAATGTTATAATCGGATTCGGATGTTAGTGTTGTTAGTGCTGTGCTGCCCACAGAACACATATACTCCTAGCGGATCCTCCTAGCCATGCAATGCAATCTTGGAGCAAGGAACAAAATGGAGCGGCAGTAACATTTATTTTGTATGAAAATTGCCCACCATTAGCTTGCCATTCAACCATTCATTTAATACTCTGTGACCTTTGATTGCCTTCATTCAAAGTTTTGTTTACTTTTTGTGTTTTCGTAAATTTTCACTATTTTATTAGCAAATACCTATATTTTTTACCACACAAGTTGGATTTCACAATGCCTGAGTGTAATATTGTGCATTGTGGTACGAGGCAAAGCCAGTATCGGCCTGGGCTGACTTTACACAAGTGCTTCAACAGTTTTCATTGAAATTGTAGTTTTGCTTCATTATTTTGTTCTTAATTTATGTTTCGTTAGTGAGCTTTAGAGTAAACATAAGGACATTAGTGCCATTGTTGTGTAAAATATCATTATTTCACAGTAATTCATTTATTGCTTACAAGATAGTTTACAACTAGGGCTCGGACGGGCAAATAGCCGACCCAGTCTGACCCAAAAATCGAGCACGCCTTATTTATCAGAACAACCGCCCTGTGAATGCAATACGATACGAAAAGTTCCAAAAGTGAACCTACGAAGCCAAAGAGGATACAATTACTATACGTAAGAAGAGACGGACATAGAGTAAAATAAATTACTGTCGTCAAAACTGGACTACCGCAAAAAGCCGACATGACGGACGACTGACAACACAATCAGTTCTACCAACATACAAAAATGGAATAGTGATGTGCAGCCAGTATTTAAAATCTATCGATATTGATGAATGACCTTACTGTCGCGAACACCTCCCCTAATACAGTCCTGATCCGCGATTACCACTATGTGTTATTTGACATATTGACTGTCATGAGGTATTGCGAATGTGTCTTGGTGAAACAAAAGGAAACTATATTCGGTACCTCAAATCAACCCGTGACGTCTGAAGGCAGCGGCTCCCGTTGCGACTTGGGAAGTCAGCACCGGTGTGGCTCAGCACTCTCAGCTCAGTTGTCTCGTTCTCTCTCTACCCAGTAGCAGGATGATGTCGTATTTCGCATTCACTTGTTACGTCATTCTTGTCCTGTTTGTATTGATAAAAGAAGATGACTTACACGTAAGCTCTAAGTGATCCAGATCTTAGTAATCTCGTAATTAGACTCAAACAAATCGTCCCTAGTCGATTTTACTGTACCGGTAGCAAGTACCCGCTAGTAGCTATAGCTATCCAGCACTCTAGCCAGCTTCTAAGGGCCACGACGAAGCAACACGACCAACCAACCATGCCCACAGATCACATAACATATTATTAATCACGTAAGATTCTACCGATAGAGAAGTGTGGTTCACGACGCGCACTTATTTAGCTACGTGTAATCTCCTCGTCTACGCTTAGGAGTTTCCCTGAACTCAAGGTCCATTCCTACGGGATTTAGTATTTACACGACATACGCTACAGTCAAGTAAGCGGAAAAAAGAACTGCATCACTAAGCTACAACTGTTTAGAAGAGCGTACAACGCTACTCTTACCGATCATGTGATTTTCACGTACGGAAATAAGTACGAGTTCTAATTTCTTTACGAGTCATAAATTCTATATCGACTGAGACGCTAGTCATCTACATTGGGACTATAGATCTAATTATTTGAATCCACTTAGCTTCAGATCACCCCAGACGACATGCCGTGAACGAGGATTCATCTTCTTCAACAATTTCACCACTTGTGCCAAACACTATGATAGATTACACCAAACTAGGGCTACATTGTCCCTATGTACCAAATAAATTTCATGATCTTCGTAACATCTTTCTCGTAAAACTATTTTATTCTGTCTGACACTGGAAAAAAATTAGACTGACAATTTCGAACGCAAATTCTTATTTAATTCAAATTTAAAAGTTTACATGTTTAAAAATCAAGAGTTTCCATTCAACATAACAAGTAGTTTCGTGAACATTTCACGACACTTACCTACAGTTTGAATTAATATTTTTTTATTATTATTTTCACCAGTTTTGTTTTAACACCACTAAAAAAAAAAAACACCAAAATCAGTGGCACAAGGTCCAGTTTATTGGATTTGTGTACAATAAAAACGCAATAAAGTAAAACATAACATTTATTTTCGGCATTTACCAGGCAGTCTTGACGCTAAAGAGCGATCTCTTCCAGACAACCTTAGGCTCACCCATAACATTTAGATTATGAACATCTTAAATGTACATGTGCTACAATCAGTGTCTAGTGTTTCATCGTGGCAGTCTATGGTGGAGGCCTATGTCCAGCAGTTCTTTGCAGACTTCTATGGGTTGATGATGAAAGATTTAGTTATTTCACCAATTTTTTAAACCTAAAAAATAAAAGCATCGATTATCGATATTTATAATTGAAGATATCATTCACCACACTATCATTCAGAATCAAAATTATTATTGCTTGGGCTTATGATATTTTTAGGAATCTATGATATTTTGGCCCAAGAAGAAGTAGGTATAGGACTGATAATTTATCTAATAACCTAGGTAGGTACTAACCGGACTTCATCCAGAGGAAACCTGGCCATAAAATGTTTTGTGTCGTTTTTTCTATCTGATTCTAAGCCGCATATTTCACAATTTATGTACTTCATATTCACAGAAATTAATTAGGTATAGTATTTCAGAAGCAAGCAACACACATAAACGTATTCTAGCACGTATTATAGACCACAATAATAAAATATGTTGCAATATTATCTAAGAGAAACAGAGAAACAAACTGACAATGTGAGAATGTGACTGACTAGGACTGACTGCTCATCAAAGAACGAGAAAGACAGAGGAAGTGAGTGAGATAAAAATGGTCACCATCTGTCACCATTATAATTCTACCCCGTTACATACAATCTTTTTTTTCTTCTTTTAGTTGCGACTTGCGACAGACTGCTCGGTGTGTCCGTAAACTTATCTATAAAAACACAAAAACGGCAAAAAACACGTTTTTTGTCGCATGGGAGCCCCCTTAATCTGATAAACAATATAATTCGGGACTAGCCATCCCGTAAGTAAACCCGCAGGTGTTCGAAGTCTGGTGTGCAATCCAGACTCGTGAGTTCAATCTAGGTGCTGTTCCGACGCTAGTGGCTTGATGTGTGAAATTGAAGGTATGACTGATTTGATTTACCTACACTGGATGACCGCTGATATTTTGAAACTGTTTATTACTGAACACAAGTTGACTTATTTAAAACTTAGGAACCGTCCGGCTCCACCGCTGTCCGGGGCAAGAGAGAGAGAGAGAGCGGGTTGCCCGCTACAACCTTCTTAAAACTACCACAAAAGTGTGACCAACTAATGTTCTACATCATAGACTATAAAACATGTGATTTTTCAATTAACAATCGTTTTTGACTTCTTAACATCTTAGCTCTTCAAATGCTTAGAATAACATGTAATTTCTGCGTCAGCCTCTAGCTCAGACTGGCATAACTTGTAGGCACTAACAACGCTGCGCTGCACTAGTTATGCTGAACCGTGATAGCATAGTTAGACAGTTGAAATTTTCATAGATGATGTATTTCTGTTGCCGCTATAACAATGTATATTTCTGTTGCTGGTTTTTTTATTTGTAGTAAGTAGTACTTATGTAGTAGGGGCTAATGAAGGTGCCATCGCGAGGTCTCAGTTCGGAGCGAACCACTAGACTAGATAAATACAATCTAGTTAATTTTAGTATTCAGTCAAATCAAATGAAATCTAAATAATTTTATTCATCGAAAGCACAAGGATCATTTTGAGGTTTTCACGGCCGTTTCAAATCATGCTTTCAGCGTTGAAAATAGATGGCGCTGCTCTGTACCTAGCTTTCAAGTGTTAAAATACAGTTAAATGAAGCATTAAACGTCATATGAGTAACAGAGATAGGCATATTCTATCTCTTACCTCTTAGCGTAGTCATGTCGCCATTTATGCTGTAGAAACCCTTAGAATAAGGACTGAAGCACCTTCAGTCCTTATTCTAAGGTCTAAGGTTCTAGAGTCTTTACCTATCTAAAAAATTGGTGTCAAAAGTAATTCTAAGTAGTATTCATTTGCTTACTTGCTATTGGATTGATGTTATGGGACGTGATGATTGTAATAGTGTAGAAGCAGTGCCACGGCGGCGCGTGCCTAGCGCCTCTGCGCCGCGTTTGGCGACGTGTCAAAAGAGTAAAAAAAAACATCTAAAAATATATAATTGATTCCCCTCTAGAGAGACAACATGACATGACAACATGGCATTATGTGTTTTACCTTCTTTTAAACGCCATAGCGTCGGTTCTGGTGCCACACGGCCGCTGCCGCTTTGAGGGTCATTAAAAAAAGACATCCATCAGAGATTCGGATTCGTCGGGGGGTCGACTGATGTTATTTTCACAACCACATTTATTGATCATGAATCATGACCATTCCGCGTAGTGCATCACTTTAGGGGTTGGTTGCTAACTATACGGACCTCTGACGAATTCTTGGTCCGAGATACGGATACTACAAAATAGAGTTCTATTGCATCAATGATGTAGACATGAACTACACACAATGAAGCCTTTAGAATGAAGAATGAAGGTCTTAGAGAATTTATAAATATATATAATATAATATCATTATGTTATTGAATATATAAATGCACTAAGCTAAACTAAGAGATTTTTTGTTAAAAATCAGCATTTTTTAAACACTGCTACAGCATTTTTAAATTCCTCATCTGGCAACACTTCTGACTGTGAGACTTTTAAGGAGGAAATACACTATTGGGGTGTGTTGTGTCGTGACGCGTCAGAAGCATATCGGTTTCATACATTTAGTATGTCTAGAAACACATTAGTACAGTGTGGTGTGTTGTGGCGGCATCTGTCGTGGCGCGGACTGCTCGACTGCGATCGCGCCAGAACGGTGGTGGGGGTTCTGACGCGTCACGATACACCACAATAGTGTGTTTCTAGCATTGTGTTGCTATCTCCGCTGGCGGCGGACTTGTCGTCATCGTCATGGCTTAGTTAATATTTTACATAATATTTAATATTTATTTTTGATATCTTCTGATATCAGCGAATGCACTTCTTCAAATTGTGCTTTACTTATTCTGAAGTACAGACATAATCTTTCTTCGTCACTCTATAATTGTTGAACAAGAGTATGAAATTCACCTTCAACCTGTCTCACCAAATTTATAGGATGAACCCAGTACTTTCTTGTGACATCATACATACAAATTGAAGGTACTCTTCGAAATCACTCTCAGAATAAGAAGAAAACATTATGAACGTGGAAGCGCTGCAAAGCTTCGATTGACACTATCGCGAAAAAACGTCAGAACGCGCCCCAACACACCACATAAATGTGCACACCCCCGTCACGACACAAGGCGACACGCCACAACTTACCACAATAGTGTATTTCCTCCTTTACTCTCAGTAGTATTTCCTCTGCTCTGAGGCTCTGAGCTTTTACTTGTTTGTTTGCGTTGAGTACGTAGTAGTACTCTCCTTAGTCTTTGGCGTTGAGTAAGTACTAGCTTTTGTTCCTTGCTCCAAGGTACTAGCACAGAGTAGGTACTTTTTGTTTTTTTTAGTATCGGTAGCGCAGTAAGTACGCGCACTAGCGCGTAGTACTCTCCTTACCTTAGTCTGTGCACTGTTGTTCTATGGCAATGGCACTAGCGCAAGCGCAAACAAAAACAAACAAGCGTGCGTGCAGTGCACCTAAACTACTAATTTTATTTATAATACCAATTTTGGAAACAACATCTAAAATTAACCTGGCTAAAACTGATAATTTTACTTGACTCTTGCGTAGGTAATCCGCTCAAGAATGTCTACTTCTTTGTGCCGATTGTGTCTCGCTGGTGATGTGAGAATGCACGGCATTGAGGACATTCAACTACAAGAAATATACGAGAAACTAGCAAGTGCAAAGGTTTGAATTTTCTTTTTGCTAAGATTACCTAAATGTTCATTTTCAATGTTCCAACATTAGAGCTAATGGTCCATTTGTTTCAGCTCGATACAGAAATTGGAATGCCTAGCACAGCATGCTACATTTGTTACTCGCAACTGCAGAGATGCCGTAGATTTTCGCGAATGGCTCAGAGATCAGATGGAATCCTTAGACATGTATTACACGAAAGCATCGAGGTAGGTTACATATTGTGTGTATGTATAGTTTTAACCTTTACTTAGATGTGATGTGTGTGGGCCTAGCCAAACGGCATTCGCTTCGAAGCGATTTCATTTCTACAGTCGTAATTCAATACAACGACCACGTGATATATCGATAGCTAACGTCAATCCCATACATTTAGAACTTTTCTACTGGCGTCATCGCTATTAGAATGTTACTTTGTCTAAGGCCTCAGGTGAGGTGGTCATGAATTTGTCACGGGCGCAGTGATGAATTGGGAATTATTAATACCTACTAACCATTTATTATTAATACAAGCTACTACCTAACTAAGGTTTGAGAGATAAACTTATTAGTTACATTAACCCGGATAATTATCATCTCATAATACATGTCTGATCATGATGTTGTATAAGCTAAGTAAGGGATTACTTCGGAGATGCGCAGCAGCATCGGTCTGAGAACTCAACACAAATACATACTGTGATCACCAATCCGCCTGACAAGGGTAGTGATTATCGCAATTCCCCCCAAAGTATTTAATGGGGGAGGCTTCATCCAGCAGTGGACACCCAAAGGCTGTTGATGATGATACATTTAAAGGTGCTTATGTTGTCCCTATAGTAATAGCATTAGTGTCACTTGGTACCTAGGTATTTCGTTTTTTTTTGGCATAATGTCAATTTAGAACAACCTAGGAAAAAACTAGGTTTACTAGGTTTCTAACAATCAAATAAAATCAAAAGAATTTTATTCATTGATATCACGAGGATCATTTTGAATCAACTTATATATTAACTAATATGAATAAATAATGAAATCCTGTGTTTTATTAGTTTAACCACAACCGCCAGGGAATTATAAATAATAACCAGTTAAAGTGAATATTTCCTTGGTTTTAATGAAATTGACCATTTGATGCGGTTATTGTATCAATGGTTCTACGTATTATGAAGTATTTGGCCACATTAAATGTTAGTGCTGCGTTCATATCCATATAGGTGTTAGGGGCACATGGGACTCACCAACAAGTGTGGCATTGACTTTTTGGAATCACCAAGGTCACATTGTGTTGGTTAGGGGTCTGCAGCATCCAACCTGGGTGCGGAGCTGAAGGCACCGAGGATATTATCCCATGGTGGGGGATTCTTTTCCTTTCACAGTGAGTATTTTGTGAAAGCTGGGTGGTTGTTGTACATTTATTTGTTTGAAATATCGCCAAGCTCTGAATTTTAAATCCATCCACCCTCAAATGATCCAACCTTTGGATTTAGACCGCATTGATTGTACCCAGTAACTCAAGCTGATCAAAGAAAATTTGATGCTGCTCAAAGGACCTACCATTGCTGACCTGCATACCGATTATGTGACTTTGACGGTGTACTATTGCGGTAAATCTGAAACTTGCAACGTAAACACTCGTCGCGGCGCTCGGTAGAATGTGTCAGCTTGCAGTTTTGTCTCAACGTCGCCTGGCGCTGTTGTTTCACCGTGTGACGTCACGCGCCCCGCTGCTGCCGCCCCGCCGGTAGTTCAATGAATCGGGCCATCAGCAACTCTTTCTTGAGCTGCGGGCAAGGGCCTCTAACTGGTGCTATTCACCGTAGCTTCTTCGCTCTCGTAAGCTAAGACTTTCAGGTCACGGGATATTGCCCAGATGTCTTCCTGGCTTCAGATGATACATCTACAACATCCAGACCCGGAACAAATGTTTGCAGATTATACAAACATTTGTCCTGCAGCGGGATTCGAAGCCGCAACCTCTCGCATCTCAGCCGGCACACGCCCGCCGCGCTACAGAGGTCGTCATGATGGCGTCAATCCAACTTCGTTTCGAAGGGTAGTCGGTTGCGCCCAGTTTTTCTCGGAGAATGAGACGCCACGGTATTCAGACACAGTGTACTCCGTGTGGAGTGGAGCAATGGCATTGAGGTGGATGTGGCGGCTATTGTCGGCACGGTCATATAAACGACGTGCTGAAAGCACCACGAAATGTTTTTTAAGTCTACGTACATTATTTATTCTGATTCTGAAGTCCTCATTTCTTGGACACTGCACATCGCGGGCTATTGCGTCAATCCTGACGTAGCGGCTCCTGTGCCGTAGTCGCCTCTTGTTGGTTGCTGAGTACAGCGCATATACCAGGCCAGTTGCTGCGTAGGTTGCGAGTGGATGTAAGTCTTATAAACCCCAATATTTGTCCTCAACAGCAGTCTCGAGGAAAGCGTAGCTCGTGTGGCGTGCGTTTTGACCAACGCGTGGTCCAGCTGAGAATTAATACTAAGTGATCCATCAAAATTGATGCCCAGATAGCGTATAGAGGTCTCCCACTTGACCTCTTGATCACCCAACCTGACCGCCGCTGTCGAGACTTCCCGTTTCACATTCCTCGCCGCAAAAACGTGATTATGCCGTCGTCGCTCGCGTCTCAAACCAGAGCGGCAACAATCGAAGGCCAGCTGCACATTTTAAGAAATTTACTTCTGCGGGTATCATCGTTTTTCATTTGTTTCTGTTATGTTAATTGTTCCAAATAAAGATTATCTTATCTTAATGTATGCTAGTTTTAAGGCAGCTATTATATTACCATAGGCCTTTGTCTGGGTATTTTTTATTTTTCATTGTGGCCTGTTGAAATAAATCATTATTATTGTTATATTAGAAACAACTAGCATTTGCTTGCGGCTCCGCGCGCGTGGTACCTACTTCCATTATATATTTTATAAATAATAGTATGTTAGGTTGATGTATCTGTACAAATAGTAAAAATAGTAAAATCGTAAACACAAGATTAGGGCTACTTAACATAATAACTGGACATATTAAACCTTGTTTTAATTTCTTGTATGGCTGTTTGTTTGAACGCGCATCACGTAATTACTACTGAACGGATTTTAATGGAATGTTCACAGATCTATTTATATAATTACAGAATAACATTTAGGCTGATTTCCAAATTTTGGGGAGAAAGATAAATGGAAGTGTAATTATTTATGAGGTTTTTTATTTACAGAATAATAGTTTTAGGGTTTGTAGGGGTTGTATGTGTTTGTAGGGGGTTTTAGGGGTTATAGAGTTGGTAGGGGTTTGTTAGTGTAGGTAGGGTTTTATAGGGGTTGTAGGGGTTCAGCTGTGGCCACATTATCTCCTTCCAAGACGACGAAGTCGCGGGCTACAGTAAGTTATAATTCTGTAAAGTTTCATCAAAATCCGTTCTGTGGTTTTTGTGTCAAAACAAACATCCATCTATCCATCCTTACAAATTATCGCATTCATTTTAATAGCAGAATATACCTAGTAGGATAACAATATTAGCCAATTTTTGTTAAAATTGTTTTAGCTCGTACATGTTTTTGGTTTCAGGTGACACACACAACATTCAAAATTCGTAATATGGCAGCGACTCCTACGCAATGCATGTCCATAAATGATAACTCAAACAGCGGAACTACTAAAGTGACCGTTAAGGAAGAAAAAGTAGTTGTGAAAGAAGAAAGAACAGCAGAAAACGATGCAATGATGGAAACAGAGGAGAGTGCAGTTGTAGATGATTTTGAAATAAGTGATAGTCTAAATATTATGGAACAGTCAATCAAAAGTGGCAGTGATATTAACAACACAGATTTGGATTTCTATTGTGATTTGTGCAACAAAAGCTTTACCAGAAAGAATTCCCTGGTGAAACATTTGACAACTCACAGAAGTCAAAAGCCATACGCCTGCAACAGATGTGACAAGGCATTCACTCATAAGATGTCTTTGATATCCCACATGCTCATTCACACTGGTGAAAAGCCTTACGCCTGCAACAGATGTGACAAGGTATTCGCTCTTAAAAGTCGGTTGAAAAGTCACATGCTCATTCACACTGGTGAAAAGCCTTACGCCTGCAACAGATGTGACAAGGCATTCAATCATAAGATTTCTTTGATATCCCACATGCTCATTCACACTGGTGAAAAGCCTTACGCCTGCAACAGATGTGACAAGGTATTCGCTCGTAAAAGCCAGTTGACAAGTCACATGCTTATTCACACTGGTGAAAAGCCTTACGCCTGCAACAGTTGTAGTAAGGCATTCAGAAGTAAAGGTCATTTGATTCGTCACATGTTCATTCACACTGGTGAAAAGCCATACGCCTGCAACAGATGTGACAAGGCATTTACTCGTAAAAGTCATTTAATTCATCACATGTTCAGTCACACTGGGGAAAAGCCATACGCCTGCAACAGATGTGACAAGGCATTTACTCGTAAATATAATTTAATTTGTCACATGCTTATTCACACTGGTGAAAAGCCTTACGCCTGCAACAGATGTGACAAGGCATTTGCTCAGAAAAGTCATTTAAAAAGTCACATGTTCATTCACTCTGGTGAAAAGCCTTACGCCTGCAACAGATGTGACAAGGCATTCTCTTGTAAAAGCCGGTTGACAAGTCACATGCTCATTCACACTGGTGAAAAGCCTTACGCCTGCAACAGATGTAGTAAGGCATTCACTCATAAAAGTCATTTGAATTGTCACATGCTCATTCACACTGGTGAAAAGCCTTACGCCTGTAATAGATGTGACAAGGCATTCACTTCTAAAAGTCATTTGAAAAGTCACATGCTCATTCACACTGGTGAAAAGCTTTACGCCTGCAACAGATGTGACAAGGCATTCAATCATAAGATTTCTTTGAAATCCCACATGCTCATTCACACTGGTCAAAAGCCTTACGCCTGCAACAGATGTGACAAGGCATTCAATCATAAGATTTCTTTGATATCCCACATGCTCATTCACACTGGTGAAAAGCCTTACACCTGCAACAGATGTGACAAGGTATTCGCTCTTAAAAGTCGGTTGAAAAGTCACATGATCATTCACACTGGTGAAAAGCCTTACGCCTGCAACAGTTGTGGTAAGGCATTCACTCAGAAACATTCTTTGATAAGACACATGCTCATTCACACTGGTGAAAACCCTCAGTAATCAAGTAATCATCACGGTAAAGTTATAAATCTATGTAGGTAGTCAATGCTATCAAAAACCTCTGTGTTCGTTGAGCCGGGTCTGCTGCGCGGTTTTTTGGTGTTTTACAAACAATAACATGTTTTGAACATATTTCATAAGTAACCACTAGACCAATTAACTTATTGGTCAATTAACGCAATGTTATACAGGTGATGTATTTCTATTGCCGCTACAACAACAAATAATAAAAAAAAGAATAAAATATTTTTCTCATACAACAAACGTGATTTTTTTGGCATTTTTATAGATAATGGTACGGAACCCATTGTGCGCGAGTCCGACTCGCACATGGTCGATTTTTTAAACCTATTTTAGTTAAAATAGCTGTTGTTTCGTTCTCTTAAGTTAAACGACATACGTCAAAACGAGACAAAAGCTGTTTTAGCTATCACAGGTGATACTTCTTCATAGTCATCAATTTGGATTTACTAAGTGTAAGGATGGAAATATTTTTATGCTTCTTCTGGTGCCCCCCAGACGTGATGCCCTAGGCAATTGCTTAATTTGATTAAGGGTTAATCCGTCACTGGCCAGAAGCGATGTATTTTCTGTGGTGCACGCGTACCTACTAAACTCTAGTTGTGGCTATTAGTCATGATGATCTCGTAGCACGATGCCTACTATCGCCATTTGTTGACTATTCAATAGTTACATGTAATCTGTAGCACAAAGCCAACGTTTTGAAACTACCATACATTAGATCGCGTAATGCCTCTATTTGCTAGATGCGACCAAATTGATAACTATGTTCCATCCTATCCTCCTACTAATATTATAAACGCGAAAGTTTGTGAGTATGGATGTTTGTTACTCTTTCACGTAAAAATTCCAGATTGGATTTGAGTGAAATTTGGAATGGAGATACTTTACGCCCTGGATTAACACAGGCTACTTTTCATCATCATCATCATCATCATAAATTTTCATCATTATTCACGCGGGTGAAACCGCGGGGCGCAACTAGTAATCAATATTTTAATCGCAGCATGCCTACTATGATTATCGTCAGTGTTTTTAATTGCAAGTGGCCTACAAAATGTACAGTCAACACAAAATTTTACCGTCGGTGTTAAACTTTAGGAAAAAGATATTTATTTAGGAGCACACTACACAGCTACATTCAAAATATTTTACAACTATAAAATAAAAACGCTTTCATTTTCATCTTTTTTATTTCATTTTCATTATTTTGTTTAAATGTGAATAATATTGAGTATGAATGCTAACCTCCATTGTTTATTGAAATAATTTATAAATTCATCCCAATTCCATCCCTGGACATTTGAAAAAACCTCGAATTGTATGTTGAGGAAACCTTCTTGTATGAAATTAGCAGGTAAATGTGCTAGTGCTACGAAGAAAGCTACAGTTTTCTTATAAGATGTGTGATGAATGTTGTTCTACTGCTCTGATGGTCTCGCGAAATGAGAAAAATGAGAGCTGTAGAAGTACCTAAGTCAAATTTTAATAAAGAACATCTTTGTTTAAAAGGCCACTAGAGGTTTTCTGAAACGTGCCCGTACCAGGAAACAGCAAGAGGGATGCCATTTTGAAAATTTATTGCCGATTATGTGACTTTGTCGGTGTACTATTGCGGTAAATCTGAAACTTGCAACGTAAACACTCGTCGCGGCGCTCGGTAGAATGTGTCAGCTTGCAGTTTTGTCTCAACGTCGCCTGGCGCTGTTGTTTCACCGTGTGACGTCACGCGCCCCGCTGCTGCCGCCGTCGGTCGTCCCGCTCCGCCGGTCGCTGAATGAATCGGGCCATCAGCAACTCTTTCTTGAGCTGCGGGTAAGGGCCTCTAACTGGTACTATTCACCGTAGCTTCTTCGCTTTCGTAAGCTAACACTTTCAGGTCACGGGATATTGCCCAGATGCCTTCCTGGGTTCAGATGATACATCTGTGTCTTTTGCGTTGGACTCTTAACATAAATCCCAAAAGTCACATACGTAGTCCTGATCCCACACTAGGATTCCGTGTATCGCGGGTATCAGGAACTACGAGTTCCATGGTACTACAACATCCAGACCCGGAACAAATGTTTGCAGATTATACAAACATTTGTCCAGCAGCGGGATTCAAAGCCGCAACCTCTCGCATCTCAGCCAGCACACGCCCGCCGCGCCACAGAGGTCGTCATGATGGCGTCAATCCAACTTCGTTTCTAAGGGTAGTCGGGTGCGCCCAGTTTTTCTCGGAGAATGAGCCGCCACGGTATTCAGATACAGTGTACTCCGTGTGTAGTGGAGCAATGGCATTGAGGTGGATGTGGCGGCTATTGTCGGCACGGTCATATAAACGACGTGCTGAAAGCATCACGAAATGTTTTTTTAGTCTACGTACATTATTTATCCTAATTAAATTCATTTAATTTGACACTGAATACAGAGTGTCCTATAAAAATATATGATTTTATTAAAAATAATTTCCAAGTATGCTATGAAAACGCTACATATATTAAAAAAATAAACAATAAAAGTAAAAGAAATAAAAGCCCATGGATAAACGACAATATAAATAAAATGTGCCTGAAAAAAGATATTCTTTTCAGGAAGTGGATGAATGATTCATTTAATATGGAGTTAAAATTGCAATATAATAAACATAGAAACAAAACTCATAAATTAATAGAAAAATGTAGAAACAGTTATTATATGAAGGAAATCGAAGTTAATAAAAGTAACAAAAGAAAACTATGGGAGATACTGAATAATTTATCTGGTCGTACTTCTAAGTCCATTGATAGTGCCATTATTAAAGCATTTAAGCAAAACCAAAGTGATGCAAAATCATTAGCAAACAACTTTGCTCATGAGTTTAAGAAAAGCGTAAAAGATATCTTGCCTCAATGTGACAAGCGACTGTTAAATGAAGCTGATTATATGTTTCCTGAAATTAAATCTTTACTATTTAAAAAGGCAACAATTAATAACATCTCAAGTATTATAAAAACCCTAAACTCTAAGAAAGCTGCCGGCATTGACGCAATACGCTGTATCGATGTAAAAACAATAAGTGATAAAATAGTATCAGCCATAACACGACTAATTAATCAAAGTATAAGTATATATAGTATAGTTATAAGTGTAAGTACATGCTACGTATCCAATTGAACTTAAAAATGGTATAGTCAGACCTATTTATAAAAAAGGCCAGCATGATGAGTATACTAACTACAGACCAATTACAATTCTTCCTGTAATTGATAAAATTGTTGAAAAGTATGTATGTAACCAGATACACAATTTTTACGGTAAGCATCATGTTATTTCTGATTCGCAATTTGGTTTTCAACCCACTAAGTCAACGTCAATTTTACTTTCCAAATTTACTAATGAGGTTAACAACAAACTTAATGACAGAAAACATATTATTTTACTTTTTATAGATTTTAACAAGGCGTTTGATACATTGAGACATGCCACCCTTATAAAGAAGCTCGATAACTCCGGTATCAGAGGACCTCTGCTTAGCTGGTGTAAGAACTATCTCAGTCAAAGGAAATTTACTGTTAGGATTGGAATCCACCATAGTGACGAGCAGTTGGTCGATGAAGGCACTGCCCAAGGTTCTGTATTAGGCCCCCTGCATTACTTGGCCTATGTTAACGATATGGAGAATTTTATTTTAGATTGCTCCGTCTACCAATATGCCGATGATACTTGCCTGATTGCGTCTCACAGAGATTTACACACGGCCGTGCAGTTCGTGCAAAATGACTTTACACAAGTGGCAAAGTGGGCACATGATGCAGGGCTAGTTCTGAATTACAGCAAAACTAAAATCATTCATGTTCACTCATCACATTTACCGTCTAAAGATACTTTTAGTATAATTGCGCATAGTCATAATTGTCTCCATTCTTGTCAACTAAATTGTGCGTGCCCAGCAATTGAACAGGTAACGCATCATACTTACTTAGGGTTGATAGTGGACAACAGGTTCAACTGGAAGTTCCACATCAACTCCGTATGCGATAAGCTTCGTGCAATCTTGTTCTGTGGTTTTTGTGTCAAAGAGTAACAAACATCCATCCATCCTTACAAATTATCGCATTCATTTGAATAGTAGAATATACCTAGTAGGATAACAATATTAGCCAATTTTTGTTAAAATTGTTTTAGCTTGTACATGTTTTTGGTTTCAGGTGACGCACACAACATTCAAAATTCGTAATATGGCAGCGACTCCTACGCAATGCATGTCCATAAATGATAACTCAAACAGCGGAACTACTAAAGTGACCGTTAAGGAAGAAAAAGTAGTTGTGAAAGAAGAAAGAACAGCAGAAAACGATGCAATGATGGAAACAGAGGAGAGTGCAGTTGTAGATGATTTTGAAATAAGTGATAGTCTAAATATTATGGAACAGTCAATCAAAAGTGGCAGTGACATTAACAACACGGATTTGGATTTCTATTGTGATTTGTGCAACAAAAGCTTTACCAGGAAGAATTCCCTGGTGAAACATTTGACGACTCACAGAAGTCAAAACCCTTACGCCTGCAACAGATGTGACAAGGCATTCACTCTTAAAGGTCAGTTGAAAAGTCACATGCTCATTCACACTGGTGAAAAGCCTTACGCCTGCAACAGATGTGACAAGGTATTCGCTCTTAAAAGTCGGTTAAAAAGTCACATGCTCATTCACACTGGTGAAAAGCCTTACGCATGCAACAGATGTGACAAGGCATTCACTTTGAAATGTAATTTGACACAACATCTGTATATTCACACTGGTGAAAAGCCTTACGCCTGCAACAGATGTGACAAGGTATTCGCTCTTAAAAGTCGGTTGAAAAGTCACATGCTCATTCACACTGGTGAAAAGCCTTACGCCTGTAACAGATGTGACAAGGCATTCAATCATAAGATTTCTTTGATATCCCACATGCTCATTCACACTGGTGAAAAGCCTTACACCTGCAACAGATGTGACAAGGTATTCGCTCATAAAAGTCGGTTGAAAAGTCACATGCTCATTCACACTGGTGAAAAGCCTTACGTCTGCAACAGATGTGTCAAGGCATTCACTTGTAAAAGTCATTTGAATTGTCACATGCTCATTCACACTGGAGAAAAGCCTCACGCCTGCAACAGATGTGACAAGGTATTCGCTCTTAAAAGTCGGTTGAATTTTCACATGCTCATTCACACTGGTGAAAAGCCTTACGCCTGCAACAGATGTAGTAAGGCATTCGCTCTTAAAATTCATTTGAATTGTCACATGCTCATTCACACTGGTGAAAAGCCTTACGCCTGCAACAGATGTGACAAGGTATTCGCTCTTAAAAGTCGGTTGAAAAGTCACATGATCATTCACACTGGTGAAAAGCCTTACGCCTGCAACAGTTGTGGTAAGGCATTCACTCAGAAACATTCTTTGATAAGACACATGCTCATTCACACTGGTGAAAAACCTCAGTAATCAAGTAATCATCACAGTAAAGTTATAAATCAATGTAGGTAGTCAATGTTATCAAAAACCTCTGTGTTCGTTGAGCCGGGTCTGCTGCGCGATGTTTTGGTGTTTTACAAACAATAACATGTTTTGAACATTTTTTGTTAGAAAATTTGGCGCAGCAGACCCAGCTTTACTTTGGCAAAATCTTGTGTCCTTTCAGGATATTAATAACACGAATAATTTGTACCTAATCTGATGTGCGTGCCCAAAATAAAATAAAAACCGCGAAAATTGCGAGTCGGACTCGCGTGGAGAGGGTTCCTACAAGCAGGCTAACAAAGTAACCACTAGACCAATTAACTTATCGGTTAATTAACGCAATGTTATACAGATGATGTATTTATATTGCCGCTACAACAACAAATAATAAAAAAAAAGAATAAAATATTTTTCTCATACAACAAACGTGATTTTTTTGCCATTTTTATAGATAATGGTACGGAACCCATTGTGCGCGAGTCCGACTCGCACATGGTCGATTTTTTAAACCTATTTTAGTTAAAATAGCTGTTGTTTCGTTCTCTTAAGTTAAACGACATACGTCAAAACGAGACAAAAGCTGTTTTAGCTATCACAGGTGATACTTCTTCATAGTCATCAATTTGGATTTACTAAGTGTAAGGATGGATTTTTTTATGCTTCTTCTGGTGCCCCCTAGACGTGATGCCCTAGGCAATTGCTTAATTTGATTAAGGGTTAATCCGTTACTGGTCAGAAGCGATGTATTTTCTGTGGTGCACGCGTACCTACTAAACTCTATCTAACTAGTTGTGGCTATTAGTCATGATGATCTCGTAGCACGATGCCTACTATCGCCATTTGTTGACTATTCAATAGTTACATGTAATCTGTAGCACAAAGCCAACGTTTTGAAACTACCATACATTAGATCGCGTAATGCCTCTATTTGCTAGATGCGACCAAATTGATAACTATGTTCCATCCTATCCTCCTACTAATATTATAAACGCGAAAGTTTGTGAGTATGGATGTTTGTTACTCTTTCACGTAAAAATTCCAGATTGGATTTGAGCGAAATTTGGAATGGAGATACTTTACGCCCTGGATTAACACAGGCTACTTTTCATCATCATCATCATCATCATAAATTTTCATCATTATTCACGCGGGTGAAACCGCGGGGCGCAACTAGTAATCAATATTTTAATCACAGCATGCCTACTATGATTATCGTCAGTGTTTTTAATTGCAAGTGGCCTACAAAATGTACAGTCAACACAAAATTTTACCGTCGATGTTAAACTTTAGGAAAAAGATATTTATATAGGAGCACACTGCACAGCTAAATTCAAAATATTTTACAACTATAAAATAAAAACGCTTTCATTTTCATCTTTTTTATTTCATTTTCATTATTTTGTTTAAATGTGAATAATATTGAGTATGAATGCTAACCTCCATTGTTTATTGAAATAATTTATAAATTCATCCCAATCCCATCCCTGGACATTTGAAAAAACCTCGAATTGTATGTTGAGGAAACCTTCTGGTATGAAATTAGCAGGTAAATGTGCGAAGTACGGTACGAAGAAAGCTACAGTTTTCTTATAAGATGTGTGATGAATGTTGTTCTACTGCTCTGATGGTCTCGCGAAATGAGAAAAATCAGAGTTGTAGAAGTACCTAAGTCAAATTTTGATAAAGAACATCTATGTTTAAAAGGCCAATAGAGGTTTTCTGAAACGTGCCCGTACCAGGAAACAGCAAGGGGGATGCCATTTTGAAAATTTATTGCGATAGCTTTATTAACGTAGGTAAGTACCAGATTGCTTACAAATTGTATGAGAAAACATTTTATTAAATGACATTGGGTAATTTTTGCCCCGCTTATCGAAAAGTAGCGGACAGAAACAAAACTTGGCAGAGTTGATAGGTAACATTATCTACTTTATCACTGTCCTGTCCTTTTTTTCTGTAGCTAGTGGGAATTCTGAAAAAATTAGGTTTTTATTTTTTTACTTTTTACACTTTACAACAATCAAATCATCGTAATTACGCCCAACCCACGAAGAGTTACAGGGCTATTACTGTTCCTGTATACATGGCCGCCGCACAGTAGGATGTTGTGCACATATTGCGAGCATAATATACGGCTTATTAGCACTGTTTTCCATTGCTGATGTTTTAAGGCTGAGTTCAGAAGCCTCTTCATCATGAGCACCGTCCGTGACATCCGGCGCATCGGTTATCAGTTCTGCAAGCTATATGACCTGCCTATTGCCACTTCAACTTGCTAATTCTGAGAGATATGCCGATGATCTTGGGTCTTCTACGGATTTGCTCATTTCAGATTCGATCACGTAGTGATACTCCTAGCATAGCTCTTTCCATAGCCCACTGCGTGACTTTGAGCATGTCCATAGTTAGCGACCATGTCTCAGTGCCGTTAGTCATCACTGGCAAAACGCACTGATTATAGACTTTCGTCTTGAGGTTCTGCGGTATCTGTGACGAGAAGATATATGGTGTTGTTTCCCGAACGCTGTCCATCCATGAGTTGGATTCATCAGTTGACCTCTGTATCGTTCCCGACGTGTAAGGGCATAACTGCAACATGGGCATTTGCCATGATTTTTGTCTTGCCCATGTTCATTTTAAGACCTTCTTGTTGGGAGATGGTATTGAGGTCTCTGAGCATTGTGCCAAAGTCTTCCAGTGATTCTGCCATGATGACTATGTCATCGGTATTGAAGGTGAGTGTATATAAAACGATGTAACGGTCTATAAAACAAACTAATATTTAAAAACCAATATTTTTGTTTGTTCGTATGAGGTAATCTCAGGTACCTACTGGCCTGACTTTTTTACTGATACAAAGCTACACTATCTCTGAGTAACATTGGCTAAGTTAGCGAAGCAACGGGCAAAAGTATAAAAAAAATATTATGAATAATTAAAATAATCATATAATATAACATCTTAATATAAATAACATTATTACTAGCTACCATGTAAAGCAAAACAACATGAATAGTAAAAAAAAACAAGTTTTTTTTTAGACAAAATATTTCCAACTTTGACTCGTCACATCTCAATATTCCCGTGCGTCACAATAATGCGCTTTACATGAACACATACAGGGGCTTAGGCTTTAAAATAAGATATGTTTCATCTTTGTCCGCCGTGGGGATTTTTTCCATAGTCGAGTACCCAATGTCATTTGACTAACTTCTACTGTTCTACTGCTCAGATTTTTTTCTTCCGATACAATGAAACAATCCTTACAAGAAACTGAGTCGAAACGCATTAAAAAAATTGATCAAAACAACTTTTTTATGGAGAACTTGACCAAAAAAATAACTATGCCAAAATCGTTTTCATACAAAATGATGATTCCAAAGACAGTTTTCCCGTATCTCTTATGTATTCGGATATCCCCATACTGTCCCATTTCAAAAAAACACCCTGTCCTAAACCTTGATTTTTAATCTTATGATATTTTGTGTGAACAAAGAAACCAGATCAAATAATAGCAGATTATGCACTAAGGGAATAAAGCAGTGTCTTATGTCGCGCATATTGAACCCTGAGCGTAACGAGAGACTCTAAAGAGGGAGTTATATAGAGTCCTGAGTGAAGCGAGGGGTTCAAGCTGCCCAAGACGAAGACAAGCTGTATTCCAGAGGAGCATACTCTACTTTTCACACCTTCTGCGAGACAATAAAAAGCCAGGGCTTGTTTTGATTTTTGCGGTACTCAGTAGATTATCAATAATCTCTAACTAAAGCGTCTGTTTTGATAAACAGAAGACAGTAGAATCTCTATCGTTTGTAATTTTTTATCAACATGAATATTGAAATTTACTGAAAATATTTGATAAAAAATTTAATGTGAAACAACAGATTCTTTTGTTTCACACTGTAACTCCCCCCCCCTATATACCCTCACCACCATTACTTCTAACGTCTACTTCTTTTGCTTAACCTATTCTTGACTGAATAGATATATGAACCTATAAACTTTCTATTTAAGTTAACCTAATTTGTGGAAACCTACTTACTTAATTAATGTGGCCAAAATGATCGTCTAGTCTAGTGGTAGGAGCGTACATTGTGTAGTGTAATAACTCAGATCCTTTAAAGTTTTTAAAAGTCCTGTGCTACCTAATGACATAATTAACTAACCTATTCTTATTTAGATCACTGATATAATTACCTGTTTATCTTATTGAATATTCTTCAAATCTAACAGAAGGTCTAATTATTAAAATATTACAAAGCTTAACTATGAACTGTAAGTACAATTAGGAATGTTAATGTAAACTCAATCTCTCAAAATAATCTATAGTTATTTAAACTGACTAATTTCTATAAATTGATCTAGGTAATCTATTGCAAGTTAATAATCCTAACATGAGATAGTGATCTAGGATTTACTGTTTTTCTATCTATCTAAAAAGGTACCTCGCTTGTATATTAGTTCAAGATCGCTTCATCATACCTATCTATGAAAGAGTTAGTAAGTTGAGACTGTTGGATATCGCAGGAAGGGTGATGGTGAAGAAGATGAAGACCTTTTGATTTCAAACTGTATATAATATTGCCTAAATTGACTTATTGTTAATCTTTGATGGGCGCGTGCGCGCGATGACGACTCGCTTGGCTGAATGAATGATATAGGACAGATTTTCCGTGTGTGTGTTAGCTCTGTGCTTCAACATGCTGCCGGCCTTGGAACATTCTGGTCCAATGTTAGGAGCGGACAGAGTCGATTGAAGGCTCTCCTCAGGGTCCCTGATGTGGTCCGAATTTACGCCATCGGAGCCGGGATATACTGTGGTTATCCTTCCAAGAAGCCATCGGTTGGGTGGCAGGCGATCGTCCCTGATCAGGACCATGTCTCCGGGATTCGGTTGTCCCTTGTCCTTGCGCCATTTGCTTCTGGTCTGTAATTCTGAAACGTACTCCTTATAAAAACGATTCCAGAAATGAGCCTTCAGAGATTGGGTTCTCATGTATCTGGTAAGTGTGGTTATCGGCGAATCCTCTTTTACCTGGGGAGAAGGCAACAATGTGATCGCACGTCCAATCAAAAAATGCGCAGGGGTCAAAGGGATTAGATCTGAAGGATCTGATGAGAGAGGAGTGAGAGGTCTGGAATTCAGAATGGCCTCTATCTGTACCAGCACTGTGTTCATTTCCTCGTAATCTAAGTGTGCCATTCCTAAAACTCTTTTTAAGTGGAATTTGATTGATTTGACCGATGCTTCTGCTAAACCATTAAAATGGGCGCTATATGCTGGACTGTAGTTGAATTTAATTTCATTTTGAGCTGAGTAGGATATTATATCATTGGCATTTGATTTTATGAACTTATTTAATTCGTTACAGGCACCCACGAAATTTGTTCCATTGTCGGAATAAATATTCGCTGGCTTACCTCTGCGGGCAATAAATCTATTTAGGGCTGATAAGAAACCTTGAGACGTTAAATCGGTGACAAGCTCTATGTGTATTGCTCGTACTGCCAAACAGACAAACACACAGATATAAGCCTTTTTAAGTCTGCAACCTCTACCCTTTCTATCTGCTATCAGTACTGGCCCGCAATAATCAACCGCTGTGTTTATAAAGGGGAACCCTCCATGTAACCTTGGCTCGGGTAGGTTTCCCATTATGGGCTGATAGGTTTTTCCTGAAAACCTGCAACACTTTATACAGTCATGTGTGGTTTTTCTGGCAAGATTTCTACCGTTAATTATCCAGAATTTGTGACGCAACGTAGCCAGTAATAATTGAGGACCAGCATGCAGTAGACATCTGTGAAAGTGTTCTACCAGTAGTTTGGTAATCTTGTGTGATGCGTGTAATAATATTGGATACTTTGTGTTATAATCGAAATTAGAGTTGGATAATCTACCTCCTGCGCGAATTAAACCTGTTGATGATTCAAAAAACGGGTTAAGATTCAATAATTTGTCTTTGGTTGACAACGTGCGCTTGTTTATCAATTGTGTATATTGCTTACTAAACATGTCTCTTTGTACAATTTTACAAAGTGTTTGTGTACTAGACTCCAATTCTGATATTGTAGGTGCACCTATGAATTTGTTGCTTGGGTTTTGACAGTTATGTATAAACCGTTTTATGTATGCAACTATACGTTGTAGTTTGCTATAGTTTGAGTAGTTTTGTATGAAGTTAAGCTCCAGTGGCTCCTTTGACGTTAAATTACACTGAACTTTGGTTTCAGGTAATGTTTCGATATTCGTGTTTTGTGGTTGTGAGGGCCAATGAATTTCTGTTTGATGTAAGAAGTGTGGGCCTTCCCACCACAAACGTGAGCATTTGAGTTGCGTGGCATTGAGTCCCCGAGATCCTATGTCAGCGGGATTCAAATCTGTGGGAACATAATTCCAGGAAGAGGGTTCAGAAACTTGTGTGATTTCGTCAACCCTATTGTAAACAAATTGTTTTAAAGTATGTTTACATGTTTTTATCCAACCTAACACTATTGTTGAATCACACCAATAGAATTGTGAATCTATTTTGACACGCAATGATTTTTTAACCTTTTCTGCTAACTGTGTAGCTAGAAGAGCTCCACAAAGTTCTAGTCGTGGTACAGTTAGCTTCTGCTTGAGTGGGGCTACTCTACTTTTAGCCAACAATAGGTGTATGCTGACATTCCCACTGCTGGACATAGAGCATATGTAGATGCAGCCTGAATATGCCTTTATGGAAGCATCGCTGAATGCATGTAACTCAACCCTGATACAATGGTCGCAGAAAACTCGACGTGGGATTTGAATGTTTGTTAAATCTGGTAAGTTTATGATAAAGTTATGCCATTGTGATTGAATTTCACCAGGTAACTCATCATCCCACGTTATGTTTCTAGCCCAAAGTACTTGTAAAATGATTTTTGCTTGTAGCATGCATGGATTGATCAGGCCCAATGGGTCGAACACTTGAGCTATAGTGGATAAGATTGTGCGTTTGTTTAGTTTGTGATTTTGTGTGTCTGTGCTTGATGAGAAAAACAGCTTATCTTGCTTGCAAGACCATAGTAAACCGAGCGTTTTTGCACATTCGTCTTTGCTTAAACTTAATAACTCATCGTTGCTGGTCTGATCAACTATTTGTGAGAGTATAGATGGTATTTTTGAACGCCATTTTCGTAGGTGAAAATGAGCGCCCTCTAATTGACAAATAATGCCCTTACAAGTGGCAATAAGCTCAGATTCTAGGTCGTGTCCTGTGATTAGATCGTCGACATACATATCTGAGAGGATTGTCTGACTAACCCTTTCGTCAGAACAGTCACGACCAAGCTGGATAAGACATCTTGTGGCTAGGTATGGCGCTGATGCCGTCCCATAAGTAACTGTGTTTAGCTTGTACTGTTTGATTTCTTGATCAGGGTCCGATCGCCAGAAAATTTGTTGTAGGCTTCTAAACCTTTCGTCCACTAATATTTGACGGTATTGTTTTTCGACATCTGATGTCACAACAATTTTATGCTGACGGAATCTGATCAATATACTAATTAAGTCATCTTGCAACATGGGACCTACGTGTTGTAAGTTGTTGAATGATTTGCCTGAGCTTGTGACCGCCGATGCATCAAATACGGTCCTTAATTTTGTGCTAAGGCTGTTCTCCCGTAAGATGCCATGGTGTGGCAAGAAGTATGATACTTCATCTTTGTGTTTATCTGTGTTTTCTGTCATGTGACCTAAGGTCATGTATTCATTCATAAAATTTATGTATAGTGCTTTGAATGTTGGGTTGCGTTTGAATTTACGCTCTAGTGTGTGGAATCGAGTAAGTGCTTGTTGTTTAGAATCACCCAAACACTTAGGGGATTCCTTTAGTGGAATGTGGACCACGAACCTGCCGTCTGGTTGACGAACAGTTGTTTTTGTGAAAATCGCTTCACACTCACTCTCACCTTTAGTGCGGACTTGTTGAGTGGTGGAAACCGATTCTAATTCAAAGAATTTATTGAGTTTTTCTTCAAGCTCAATATTGTTTGTGAAATGGCAATGGACTGTATTATAGGTCTGCTTTTTTGCATGTGAAATTGGTACTGAACCAGAAACAAGCCACCCTAGTTTTGTTTCAACTAAGGTTGGTTTGCCTTTACCTAATGGCATTGTGTTGTGAGAAAGTACCTCCCAGAATAGATCGGCACCTAGAAGAACCTGCACCTCTGACGGCACATGGAATATTGGATCCGCGAGGTGGATATGTGGAGGAATTGTGAATGGTTTGCAGTTTATTCTCGCTGATGGAATAATTTGTGTGATCTGAGGCACAATGAAACAATTGACGTCTGCATTGTACCCACTGTTTGTTAGTGACGATATTGTGATATCACATCTTTCTGTTATTTGTGATGATTGATTGTTCAATCCTTGAACTGTTGTAGCTGTAGAATAGCTTGGAATTTGTAATTGTTTTTGTAAACTTTCTGTAATGAAACTTGAAGTGCTACCATTGTCTAGCAGCACCCTAATTTTGTGTAGTTGACCATCGTGGCCTGAAATATTTAGTATGGCAGTGGATAGTAATACCTGACTTTCATGTATGGAAGATAATGTAATATTGTTTTCAATTGGTAGCGATTCAGCCCGCGCCTGTGTTTGTAAAGCCGGTAATACTACACACTCACTAGAGGTGCTAGCTTTTGACACAACATTTGTGTTGTTGGTTATGTGTAACAAACTATTGTGTTTTTGTGAGCATATTCTGCAAGGGCCTAACTTGCAGCGCTGCTCATTGTGCCCCTGACGCAAACAATTTTTGCAAAGGTTCAATTGGTTGACCCTTTCAATTCGTTTTTCTATTGGCAATGATTTGAACTTAATGCAGTAATAGATTGAATGATGACCTTTACATATAGGGCACAGAAATGAGTTGTTAAATTGTGATTGTTTTGAAACGGATTGATTCGTGATGAATGCCTTTGGTCGTACGTGTGTGATGTCACTGTGTCTGCGTGGTTTGTTGTATGCATCCTCCATGGTTTCTAAAAGGTCAGCTCGATTTTTCAAAAATAAGTTAAAGTCTTCTAATGACGGCAAGTCTTTTAGATTGTTACGTTGTTTTTCCCATTCGCGGATTGAAGTTTGATCGAGCTTACCCAAAACCATGTGGATTATGAGAATATCCCAATGTTCTGTAGGTAAGTGGAGTGTTTTGAGTGCTCGGAGATTTTTATTGACTGTGTCAATTGTGTTTCGTAATGACTTAGAGCATTCCTTGTAAATATGCTCAGTGTTGAACAAAGCATTGATATGATTATTCACTAACAGTCTATTGTTGTTGTATCTATCGCATAACAAACTCCAAGCAACATCGTAATTATCGGCAGAGAAGTCTAGTGATTGTATGATTAGTGATGCGCTTTCTTTGAGTGAAGCGCGCAAGTAATGAAACTTGTTTATTTTTGGAATTGTAGTATTCGTATGTATGAGTGATTTGAATGTATCATGATATTCTAGCCAGTCCTGATAGCGTCCAGAAAAAGTAGGTAGATTTATGATAGGAAGCTTAATATGTGGCCCACCTGAATGTGCAGACACGCCACTAGAACCTGTCACCTGATCGTCGTGCACCGCAGAGGAAGCCTGGTTCCTGCCCAGCAGCTCCTGCGCAGCTGCAACTGCGCCGAAGAAGCTGGTTTCAAAAGCCTCCCTCTCTTTGAATTCGTCACCTGAAATTTCAGATAAATTTTCTATTTCAGTTTGAGCGGTATCGAAATCATTGTACATTTCTTGAATTTTGCTAAGACGAGCAGATAGCTCGCAATTTTGTAAGCTGTTAAGCTCTTTGCTCAGCAGAAGTGGTTGCAGGTATGATTTAAATATAGTGAGCTTAGATTTTAAAGAACTTCTGTTCTTTTTCAATGATTTAAGATCCATGATCTTGCCCTTGAAAATGAAACTAAGTTAAAATGGTCCAGCTAAAGTAAGTAAACGAAATTATTAGTGCAATATAACCAAAACAAGGCAGAAGTGAAAGGTAAAACAATACTTAAATTTTAAGTGATGGTGCAAAGAAGCGAAGTAGCAGGTCAAATCAACCACGCGAAGCTTCTAGAACCGGCCGGCAACCGGTTTACGGCTGTACGTATGCCGCGCTCGGCCGCGGTAGCGATAAGTCAACCGCCTGGTCACTGGCCACGTCTGGCACCAAACTTCTGTAATTATTAAACAATAAACTAAACAACCGAAATAACACACTTATTTCTCTGCTGGAACAGGAACACACATTACAGGAATGGCCATAAAAAAAACACTAGTCCTCTGAATCACTAAATTAGCTAGTTAAGCAGAAATCGGTAGGTAATTGTACCGTACCCACCGACGTTCGTAAATAACTCACGAACAAAATTAACACATGAGTGACGTGACGTTGAAATGAATAAGAATGCTTGCAAAGATAATTAATTGATTGATTGAACAGGTGACTAGAAGATGTAGATAGGTATGCAATTTGAATGAAAACGTAGGTAAGTACCTAAAGTAGGAGATCAAGGTAGAATTTAATCTAGAAGGAATGAAACAATGTGAATTTAGCATAAAAATGCACTGCGCAATTTTACCCCTATTGATTGGAACGAACTCACGGTTGTGCGATTCCCTTTCTAGGTTTCTCCTTTGTAGATAACTCGTCCGTTAATATTAGTTAGAAGGCAGTAGGTAGCTAGGTAGGTACATATCCTCCAGAAATGTCTTGATGTAGCCAGGTTAGGCTTCTTGGTTCTTGGAAAAATCTTCAACAACGCCTGTTGACCTTCATTCGATCCGACGGTTACGCCCGCTTTTTTGTTTTTTCGACGATTGCTTCGATTCGATCTCGAATTCTCGACGAACAAATCGCTTCTTTCTTGCACTGGACGTCCGGCTCGAAACTTGTTGGATATCGCAGGAAGGGTGATGGTGAAGAAGATGAAGACCTTTTGATTTCAAACTGTATATAATATTGCCTAAATTGACTTATTGTTAATCTTTGATGGGCGCATGCGCGCGATGACGACTCGCTTGGCTGAATGCATGATATAGGACAGATTTTCCGTGTGTGTGTTAGCTCTGTGCTTCAACAAGACTTAATTATGATTATCCTACCTCAAGAATAATGATTCTACTCTACCTATCTTTCTATTGACAATATTGATTTGATTCCACGTTCTAGAATAAGATATATTTACAGAGGTTTTTTAACATAACATTATAGTAATCACTTTCTTTACATTCTGAAGTTACTCTACTGTATGATTTAATCAAAGCAAGGGACATTTCACTAATGTCTGAATTATTCTCTAATAGTTTAGTCTCTGTATTTTTTAGCAAAACAATAGATTTCCTTTAAATGTTGATGTTGATGAGTCATCACTAGGGGGCATCAATTTAGCAGCTTTGATTTAAGGCTCCTCCTTCGCCTTAAATAATAATTTTCTTCCCGTAAAGTCATGGATAAATTCCTTCTGCTTTTATATAGATTTAACTATATATGGGGAGGGTACGATCCAAAATGATATTCTAAAAAGCAAACTCTTTCGGTACTTTACTGCAAATGACAAAGAGGAATTTTACTTGAGTATGTCGGAAGTAAGTCATTCTGTTTCATTCCAAATAAAGTTACATTTACTTCATGAACGCAAAATCAAATATTACCTCCCTAGTTAAAGTGGAACCTAACGGTTCCGTAAGGCAGTCCTGATCACACCGCTGGCCACTGGTCTAAACTATGTGTTCTTATTCTAAATAAACTTAATCAACATAGATTCGAACTATGATTCCGCGTACAATGAATGTATGGTTATGTAGGCAATTATTAAATAGCCCTTTTAGCAATCTTACTTCTGATTCTAATAATATTGAAAAGAAATATAGTACCCATTTTATTCTGAACTAACTAATCTCTGAAACATATACTTATCTAAATCAAAATCTTCTAATTTCTGTTAAAATAATAGTCTATAATAACTACTCTTTTTGGTATATACCTATAAATAAATCTGATAAAGCAAGAGTCCTGCTAGGTACTCAAACTTATATCTAGATAACATGAAGTATACACAACTTGTGAATTTCTTCATATATTTTCATTATAAGAATTATTCTTATATTATTTGAAGTTACTATATGTTTATTTGTATAAAATCATCTCTAGAATGCTATTGATTCTATCAGATATTTCGAATAATCTATTAGATATAACCTGGAATCAAGCTGAACTAAAACATGAGGTACCTTTTTTTTTGGGTTCCTGGTTTTAAATATTATAATTATTTTAATCTAAAATCCCAACTTTACAAAGAATAGATTTAATTTGAACTTTTAGAACTTCTAGGCTGAATTTAGACTCCACAATCTCCTTAAAATAATACAAGAGATAAGTAGATATTCACCTTAGATATCTTGGATCATTGACTCAAGTTTAATCCTCTTTTCTAGTCAGATTTAACTTTAGCTTTTGCTCTTGCTTAGCTATAATAATTTTAATAATTTATTTATCAAAAAAGTTAACAGTAGGTATACACAAAAACCTTAAAACCTACGACGATAGCATCGAAAGGTGTTTTTACATCAAGTAAGTAACTTATTAGATAGGTATACTTAATCTCTAGTACCTAAACTAGGCCGAGCCTGTGCTATAGGTACTAGTTTCTTCCATATGAACAGTTAATTGAATGTAGCATTAGTTACAAGTTACAACAAAACACACAACCTACTACATCTCATCCAAACGTTTTAGCCAAACATGTTTTCAAAACTACCCACATAATGCCAAGAATCGAGAAGTCTAAAATAACTCCTGTTCCGAGGTCTGACTCGTAATACAAGTGGTTTAACGACTACTATAACTACGGACCTGCGAAGTTACGATAATTTTGAGAGTTAATATTTTCTTTACTTTGGTAATTATGTTTAGGCAAGAAAGTAAGTAAGTTAGTGTTTGGTTAATATTAAGGGTACGTTATACATGTTTAAATATAGTCTACTGCATTAAAATAAATTGAATTAAACTAAAACTAAAACTATTGCATGACACTTACATAAAAAATTACAAATGCTAACAACAAAATAATGAAAACATTTGCTGATGAGCAAATGTGTCACAACATATATTTAATGTTGAACATTTAGTAGTATCATGCAATAGCTATTTCAAAATTACAAATAGGTCTTCTACCTCATTATAAGTTAGAGATTTCAGCCACTTTGCCACAGATATTTTACAGTTATTATAGTTTTGTTGGTAAATTTGAATAGAATTATTTATTTTATTGTATAGTGTAGGTCCCAAACAGCACTGGAATTTATGTATAAAAAATGTATTATATTTAGGAATTTGGCAGATTTTATCACCCCTACGGGAGAGGGTTTTGCTAAAGTCAAATGTTAAATGCTTGTGTTGGCGCAAGATAGTAGTCATAATGAAAAGTTTCCTGACCGACAGAACGTCCCATTCCCTGTATAACGCTTCCGTTGAGTATCGGTATTCCTTAAAAGTGGCAACTTTGAGTAAGGCACGCTGGGCGCGTTCTAATTCTAAAACGTGAGTTTTCGCAGCACCTCCCCATGCCGTTATACCATAAGTAAGAATGGATTGGGCTAAAGAAAAGTAAATAATTTTGATCAGATTAAAGTCAGCCACATGTCGAAGTGTTTTAAAAACATATATTAACTTCCTGATTCGGGTACTTATGGCGTGAATTTGGCTTTCCCATGTTAGTGTTCCATCGAGTAGAATGCCCAAATACTTGATGTTACTTGACCTCTCCAAGACAATGCATTGGCAATTGTTATTATGGAACTGAGCAATTCAGTGCAAATATGGGCTTTTATATAAAAGTTGATAGACTCAGGAAGTTGCTTGCGATTTATTGCGAAAGTAATGAACCTCGTTTTAGAGATGTTTAGGGTTAGGACATTATTGTTAAGCCAGTTCATAACTGTTCGAAGTCCTCTCTCCGCATAGTGCCTAGCCTCCTCCCAATTACTACCCTTAAATATGAGAGCAGTATCGTCTGCGTACGTAAAAATACTTCCATTTATTAATTCCATGTCACATAAACCATTGATATAGATTAAGAAGAGACTAGGCCCAAGCACGCTTCCTTGGGGAACACCAAACGTAACTTCCTCGTCAGAGCTTAAGCAGTCCCCAATTTTAACTCGCTGGATTCTCAGAGACAGGTAGTCCCTAAAAACGTCCAAAACCTGACCACGTATGCCGATCTTTTCCATTTGCCTAAGCAAGATGGGAATAGAAACTGTATCAAACGCTTTCGCTAAGTCAAGAAATATTCCGAGACACTTTTGTTTAGAATCTAAACATTTCGCTACATGGTCAGTAAGAGCAGTGACGGCATCGTCTGATGATATTCCCTTTCTGAATCCAAATTGATTACTGGACAAAATATGTTCTTTTTCTAAAAATGATAACAGTCTTTTATTAATCAACTTTTCAAGGATTTTTGACAATGTAGTAAGAACAGATATAGGCCTATAGTTGTTAATACAGTTTCTATCCCCAGCCTTGTGTATTGGATGTATAAGAGCGATCTTAAAGACACTTGGAAAAGAACCCGTAGAAATGCATAGGTTAAATATATGTGAAAGTATAGGGACAAGAACAGTCTTAGAAGATTTCAAGATTTTAGCCGAAATGGCATCCCAACCCACAGCACAATCATTACGTAGGTTCATCAAGATAGACTCAACTTCGCATTCATCTGTAGGCATCATTACCATGGAAGAGCAAGGTGAATCATATGAATGACTTAATGAAATAGGTGACTGACAGTCCTTGTGAATCTTATTAGCCAATTGCTTACCCACATTAGCAAAAAAGTTATTGACCTTGTTAACAGAGGTTTCAGGACAAGAGTCAACCCGAAGGAGTTCATCAGGGGATGATTTTTGAGAGGACATATTCGCTATGGTCTTTATAGTTTTCCACATTTTTTTGGGGTTTTTGGTATGTCTCATTAATTCCGTACGTTCATGGGTTCTTTTAAGGCGTTTAAGTAAGTCATTACACACGTTTTTGTAGTTAGTGTAAATAGATTTTAAATAGCGGTCATCTGGGTGCTTTTTTAGTTTGTTATGCATAAGATCTCTCTTACGCATGCTTCTTATTAATCCAGTGGTAATCCATGGTTTAATATTTCTGCAACGCCTAGGAACGATCATTTTAATCATGCTCGAACAAATGTACTTGGACAGAATTCCAACAAGTTTTTCTGCAGTCCATGAGGGATCGGTTGAAGACAAGATAGTGCTAAAGTCAGTGCATTTAATTTTATTTGCGATCTCTTCGTAGTTAACTTTATTGATGACAACCGTGCTTGGCTTATACATCTTATTGTGAAGATCAACACATAATAGAACCGCAGCATGATCTGTTAGAGGTGCATCTAAAACCATTGCAATAACGGGCTTTATCGATCTTACCATAGCATGATCAAGACTGTTACCATCCCTGGTTGGGTACGTGTGAGAAGCAAGGATTCCATGAAAAGCAAGCATGTTTAAATAATCATTAGAGTTATTCGTGGGATTGTCTGGGTCAATATTAATATTAATATCACCCATCAATATAACGTTTTTAAATGATTTGTAGCTATTCAAAAGAATATTCAATGAATTAATGAAACTACAAATATTGGATTTTGAGGGTGATCTATAGACAGCAAAAATAATAGTTTCGTGGTTTAATTTTATAGATAAACAGCTGGCGTCTGACAAATGAGGCTCATCAATAAAATGATCCAGGTTATTTTTAATATAGACGACAACTCCATCATTTTGATTCAAATTGACTGTGGAATAGTAAGAGTTATAGTTTATTAAAATAGGAAAATGTGAAGTCTTGATGTTCCAACACTCTGTAAGGATAAGTATATCGCTATCAAATCCCATTCTAGACAGCAAGACTTCAAATTCTGAAAAGTTTTTTGATATACTACGGATGTTCTGTGTAATGACCTTAAGACAATGAAACGCCGGCGAGAGAAGAGATTTACAGGTCTCAGGGCTACACAAATGAGACCTGCCAATTGAAAAGGAATCTACACTATACATTATTTCCTTATTGATGTCTGCGAATTTTAAAAATTAGTGGAATTATTCCAATCAGATCTGTGACAACTGAAGTGATGATGGGTAGAAACAAAGAGCTCAAAAATAAATGAGTAAGAGCGAAATCCATGCAAGTTCCCTGAAGAAAATGAGCAAGATACAATAAAAATAACTCTAGGTACAAAACTAAAACTAGCAAGTGAGAAACAAATACATAAAATAGTCACTTAAGGGCTTTCAAGTCTTGAAGTTGTGCCTCGCTGGTCACTTCAATGTGAGGGGCACCATCCAGCTTCCTCAGATATATTTTTCCATTACTCGTCCAACAATACTTAAAGTCACAGGACTTTGCTGTGTCACGCGCCAGGAAGAAGAGCATCCGACCTTTCACAGTAAGACTCTCAACAATGTATATCGGGACAGGTGTCCCTTCAATACCAATGTCAGCAGAATTCAGTTTCTTGGATTTATCTTTCTTGTTGAATGATTTGACTGCATCAATGACTTTGGACTTTGTGATGGTGGATGAGAATTCAGCAAAAATGGTGATACTACCATTTTTGGATTTGGTGCGATAGGCATCACGAATATCATATTGACGCACTTCCACATTCAGAACCTTGCATGTTTCTTCTACAAACTTAGCAATTTCACGTTTTGTTTCGTGTTTATTGCTAGGAATATTTCTTATCTCTATAGTAGAGTTCCGCTTACCCCTCTGCAAGTCTTCAACTTGCTTTTCCAAAGCCTTCATGTATTCATTATTGTCGTCATCTTTATGCTCAAGGGCATCAACCTTATCCTTGAGAACATCATGACGACACGAAAGAGATTCAACAGCTTTTTCAATTTCAATGTTCGATTTTTGTACTTTGTCAATACATACTTTCAGATCGGACACCTCTGAAGTAAGTTTGCTTATTGAATTCATGCAGCTTTCCTGATTAGCCTTTATGACGTTCAGAACAGACATCATTTCATCCCGTAATTGGTCAAAACGATCATTAGACTCTTCGACTTCTAAACGTCTCTTTACGCGACGTCTAGTTGTTTGCACTACTTTGTCATCAGAAGCGTCAGAAGTAACAGCTACTTCAGGATCGGACAAACATTTTTGCTTGGACGGATTGGCTGGTGGTGAACGTATTACTTTAGGCATGACTCAAAAGTATAAGGTTCGTCAAAATGTATAAAAAACTTGAGGTTCTCACTTTCAGTATTCTTTCTTACTCGCTCTGTCCTTGTCTTGAGTGGCACACAGAAACTACTACGCAGCTATGAGCTCCTGGTACTCGCTCAAATTAAAATTTAGCTATTATTAGCGTAAGAATTTAAATGTAAGCAAAATAATATTAAAACACGTCTACTCGTGAGCAGTGTCGTGAGGGAAGAGGATATCTATAGAGTTTACACCACTGGTATCGAAATTGAACATCTTTATACCTCAACTTATTCATATAAAATTAATCTGAAACATCTTCCTTTTGAAATCAGCTCAGAAGTTCATATTTCTTTTAAGTATCTCACGTAATAAGTTGGATTTAAGATTCAATGAACTAAAATTCATAAAAAGTAATGACTAACTTTCGAATTTGTAGTTAATAAAGACGAAGTAGATAAAGGTTACGTAGGTATTTAGATGGTACAAGTATTTTCATTCTTGTTAAGTAAATTTTGTAGAATTAATTGAAGTTAATCTCATAATTAAGAAGAGCACAGCTTAAAAATGTTATGCACACAAAATGTAGTAGAACACATGAAAATATCAGTCTAGAGCATATAAAAAATTCAAAGATAAAAGCTGAAAGGAAACGGATTATCTTAAATACAACAATATGACACACATAATGGTGTAGTGAAATTAAGTCTCGAAGATAATCTGAAAGAGAGCGGGTTAGATACCTACTTCAATAAATTTAAGGTTCCTAAATCCATAATGACACGCAACAACAAACAGGTAAACGCTTCTTTATCATCATCAGTATCTCGTAGAAGTATTTCAAGTCGTAATGACTTCATAATGACTCTAGCAAGTACAACATCTTCAGCCTGCAGAAGTCCACTGCTGTACGGAGCCTTCACTATTAAAATGCCACAACGAACAGTATTGAGCCGATATAATAAAAAAGGTAAGTATCTACAGATAAGTGAAGTTAAATCTCAAAGACATAAGCTGAAAGAGAACGGGTTAAACTTACAAGTCGCAATGACACATTCATTAATAAAATAGATAGTCAGGTGAAATTCAGTCTCGAAGGCCGCTGAAGAAGTCTATAATCTAGGGAACCTAGAACCTAGAATTTTGAAAGTAAACTCTCATCCTTTCTCAGATAATCACTAGTAGACAGATGTATGTAACCCTTTTGAAATTATCTATTGAAATCTGTAAATAAATCATCATCCATTAATCAGTATTCACTGAATTGAAGTCTTCCCATAGTAGATATAGATGTAGGTATCTACTATTATTTAAGTAGTTCCAACAATAAAATTCTATCTGAGATTTTACTAGATCTTATAGATTCTGTCAAGTCCTAAACACAAGTTACACTAAATAAATCAAACACACTGGTAAAATAAAATACATAAACACTTACCAATGATGCACCAACTATATCCAAATCACTGAAATCCAAAATTAGGGCACTCACGTCACAGCACTTTTTATCGGAACTAGGGTTCTGTACCCATCCGCGACTCTAGCTTCACTTTGTTGCCCGTAACCGCCCGCGGTTCAATAAAAACTCAGTAGCCCGTAGCCGCCCGCGACTCAGTCATAACTTCGACTTCCGCTCCTGCCCGCGATTCCATAATAACTCCCGCTCCCCCAGAGCCCTGCTTTATTTATATCCATTTCCGAGATGCATTCCCACATCATCTGAACCTCCCCTCCCCCCAACTTTTACAGCAAACCTACATCAATTCGCACGAAATTTCTTCAGTGTAAATTTTTGTCACAGCTTGCCCATCTAACAACACAGCTCGCCACGACGTAAAACACGCAATGGCTTGGGTGTACAAACTCTTGGTACACTCTGTGTTATCACAGCCATGCCACCGGCAATGGCACGTGTGTACCGACTCTTGGCACTTGCTGTGATATCACAGCCATGCCACCGGCAATGGCACGTGTGTACCGACTCTTGGCACTCGCTGAGATATCACAGCCGTGCCACTTCACACACAAGCCAAACTCAATTCCATTCACTAGAATACTTTCGGTTTTTAGTTCAAACTGTTTAACTCATTATTTTGAATGATTTTTTTTCCCCTTTTCTTTTTTAAAATAAATTTATATACATATTTTTTTTAACATTTTTCTAAATTTTAAATATTATTATTTATTTATTTTTTTAATTATTATTTTTTTTTTTTATGCCACGGAAAAAGTAACTAAAAATCAACCATGAATATTTGTTGAGATTTTACTGCTTATGCCCAATTATTGTGAAATCTTTATTTTGTGTACTTAATTTTTCTGCCGTAAAAGCCAATAATTGTGCAAAATATACTGCTATCTCAAAGTAGTTTTTGTATGTTTACGTCGAAATAATTTATGATTTTTAGTGAAACTAAATTTGAAGTGACGCAACTTGAATGATTATTTTACCTACATTTTTTTTATTTTATTATTTGAGAAACTCAAACAATAAAACTGACCGACTGACTGATTGACGGTTTGCGCATCTTGCATCATCAACTTATATTTGACTTTTCTCAACTTTATGAAATAATTTGTAGAAGTACCAGAAACATTTTCTGCAAAACCTTTAATCTTTGTCATGAACGAATATAATTTTCAAGCTTGAATCTGATTGCCAGGTAATTGAATCCCTTTCAGCATTGTGATTCGTTACAACACGCTTTGTAAACGCACCTTTTTTTTCGTGTTCTGCTTTTGGTGGCCAGTTTGATTTTTGAACAAACCTCTTTACAATGCCATATGGACATTTTTTTTACTTAGTTTTCCTCGAGTCTCCATACGAATTTGACGTTCCAAATTCAAATCACCTTATTCCCTAGGGAGTTTCATACAACTTTATATCCCTAGAGAAAAATATAGGTAGAATTTTTTGCTAGCCAAAACCCAATAAAATCAAATAAGATAAGATAACAATTTAAAAACATAGAAAAAGATACTTATGTTATCTTAATTTTTCTCCGTAATCTTTAACGAAAAACAAGCATATTCGCTTCAAAATAAAAAACTATTGTAATTAAGTATATATTATATTTAACATAACCATAACACACAACAGTCACATACGTAGTCATGATCCCACACTAGGATACCCTGTGTCGTGGGTATCAGTAACTACACTTACCATGGTACCATAACACCCAGACCCGCAACAATTTTTTTCAGATCAAACAACCATTTATCCCGCAGCAGGAATCGAACCCGCAACCTCTCGCATCTCAGCCGGCTACTCGCCCGCCGCGCCACGGAGGTCGTCATGACCATTTGACGTGTTGGTACATGCGTGTTAGTCGACGCATGGTATGTCGGTGCACGTGCTTTCATTCGGCGCGTGGTGTGCCGCGCGCTTGGCCCCGCACGCGCCTGATGTGTTGGTGCACGCCGCGCACGTGCTCGCGAAGTGACGCGCTGTGTAGGAACGCTTTGGAGCAGATGACACACGCGTCATAATTGTTTTTTATATCACAGTATTCATAGAATAGGTATGGAAGCTGCTGCCCATCCCCTGATGTAATCCCTTAGTCAGCTATTACGACATCCAAGGGAGGAGATGGAGGGCTCTATTCTAAAACCGGACATAAAACAACCACTTGTTACTTAAAACAAGTGAATTTAGGGGTAAAAAGCTTTGAAGGGTTTCAAGCATCTCGCTTGGCTCACCATTATTGAACAAGCGAAGCGAGTTCTCATAGTCAATATGCGTGATTCGGCATTTATTGAATAGAATAGAATAATCTTTATTGCAAAAAACAAAACATGTACATAGGCGAACTTAATGCTAGGAAGCATTCTCTACCAGCTAACCTTTGTGTAGTAAGGATAAAGGTGATGTCCACTTTTTGTATGGAGGTTGGTTTTTATTCCGAATAAAATCTAACCAACCCCCCAATACGGTACTGATTTGGAACATACGAAAATAATAAACGTAAAACTGAAAAATCATATTTTTAGAGCCCCCCGTTTTTTTAAATGTTCTTTAGTGGTAACATCCCACAAAAAAACAGTTGGCAAAATAAGAAATGCAAAGCTAAAAAAAAATATTTTGACACAACTCTGCTAATGTCTTTGTCAGTAAATGGTGTGTGCAGCGGTGCATGTGCAAATTGTGCAATATTGTTCTAAGTTGCTGTCAATTTTGATCGGTCAGTTTGATTGATTGATTGTTTTTTTAATGATAGAGCATATTGACTTTTTTTGTGGTAACCAAACCGCCATCATTCTACCAAAGGTCTAAATATCCACCAAAATAAAAAAAATCTCGTAAACGGCGGGGTCTAAAAACTTATGATTTTAATTAGAAAAGACAAGTTTAGGGATCTCTACCCAAATATGTAAATTTATCCCGATCTGATTTAATGATTATTAAAAAACCACTATTGGTCTTAGGTTTTCGTCACGTAGTCAATATCCTCTAGAAAAATTTCACTATTTTTCGAGCTTTATTCAAATATGGGCGCTGGGCGTCACGCAGCAAGCGCCATACTAATAAAGCAAAAGTGAGCCAACATTTTTTTAACATTCTTTTTGCAAAAAAACATTTTCACACCAACTGCTCGACATATAATTTTTTTTTATTCCGCTAATCCTCTAACTATAAGGCTGCGTTTCCACCAAAGATGTGCGATGCGAGGTAGATGAGCGGTGCGAGGATGTGTAGCGGGCTCTTTTCAGATTGACTGCTAGTAGATTCTCGCTCGCGTCCATCCTTTGCACACATCCCTCGCGCACATCTCTAGCAACACTTCCCTCCCAACACATTCCTCGGTATATATATATATATAAGAAATAATGTTTCCTACATCTCGTGTGATCACTAGATTTAAGTTGGGTCGAAACACTAGTAAGGGAAAGTACCCATACCTATTACGTGACCCGTTAAGGGAAAAATACCACGCTTGGTCACAGGGGGCGTACGTTTTATACGTATATATATACGCTAAGTGAGGCTCGATAAATTAATTATAAATTGGTTCTAAAAAACACATCCCTCGCTACGCATCATCTCAGGAGAAAACGCAGCCTTATATTATAAAAAATAGGTAAGTATGTACATTCCTTCCTATCCACTCTTGTTCCCTTAAAATTTAGATAATCCTACTCCTAGTTACCTATTTCTTTATTATTACGAATATTACAAACGCGAAAGTTTCTGAGTATGGATGGATGGATGGATGTTTGCTACTCATTCAAGTAAACACTACGGAATGGATTTTAATGAAACTTTACAATTACCTATATAGCTTATACATCGGAATAACACATAGGCTACAATTTATAAAGATATTGTGTGAATTGACCATAATATGACGATAAGTGTCAAGTAAGTAGGAAAAAAATCATGGAAGCATTCTTCCATGGCAAAAATCATGGAAGAATCTTCCATGGAAAAAATCTACCATCTGCGAGCTATTCTGGCGTGCGCTGCCAAAAGAGCTAGAGTTACACATATGTAATGTATGATGGGAATGTTCATCTTACAAAAAAGTTAAAAATATTTAACTTTTTTGTTAAAAAAAAAAAAAAGAAAAAGAAAAGAGGCGTAGAAAAGAACTACCTACCTACTTGTCTACGCCAAGCTAATATAAGCTACTCGAAATACTAATCCTGCGCAGACGGAGTCGCGGGCAACAGCTAGTTTTTACATAAATAAATTCTCTAAGGTTGATACTTTTATCCCTTCTTAATTTCCGCATTTTCAAATAATTTTTTTATAAAAAATTTCAAAATAAAAATGGCAAATACCTCCGAGGCAAATACAAAAGCAGTGAAACGCCAAAAAAAACCACAGACAGACAGTGTACTTTGTATCTTTGGAGCAAGGAACAAAATGGAGCGGCAGTAACTTTTATTTTGTATGAAAATTGCCCACCATTAGCGTGCATTCAACCATTCATTCAATACTCTGTGATCTTTGATTGCCTTCATTCAAACTATTCAAAGTTTTGTTTACTTTTTGTGTTTTCGTAAAGTTTCACTATTTTATTAGCAAATACCTATATTTTTTACTACACAAGTTGTATTTCACAATGCCTGAGTGTAATATTGTGCATTGTGGAACGAGGCAAAGTCAGTATCGGCCTGGACTGACTTTACACAAGTGCTTCAACAGTTTACAATGAAATTGTAGTTTTGCTTCATTATTTTGTTCTAAATGTATGTTTCGTTAGTTTGTATCGGATCGGAGCACAGATAAAATTGCATTTTCATAACGTTATGTCGTTTTGTAGGGCAGAGACTAGGGATAGGGTTGGGCATAGCATGAGACACCCTATTGTTTCGGACTCAGATTAAGGACCTTATTCTGAGGTTTCAGAGGTACGTAGTACTCTCCTTAGTCTGTGTTCGGCGGAGTTTCCTTGCTCCACTCCAAGGTTCGGAGGCCTGTCGCAACTAAAAGAAAAAAAAATATTGTATGAAACGGGGCTATAATGGCGACCATTTTTATCTCACTTACTTCCTCTATCTTTCTCGTTCTTTGAATACCTGTCACGACACTTTTTTTTAGTAAATTTAATCTGTCTGTTTCTCTGAAATAAAATTTAAATTGCAAAATATCGTAGGTGGATGCTCTCGTTGCTTAAGTGTGTTGCTTGATTCTGAAAATTAATTAATTTCAGTGAATATGGCGTACAGAAAATGTGAAGTATGCTGCTTAAAATCAAGTCGAAAAAACGGCACAAAACGTTTTTTTATGGCCAGGTTTCTTCTAGATGAAGTTCGGTAAGAACCTACCTATATGTTATTAGATATATTATCAGTCCTATACCTACTTCTTTTTGGGCTAAAATATCATAGATTCCTAAAAATATCATAATCCCAAGTAATAGTAATTTTGACTCCGAATAATAGTGTGGTGTAACGATATCTACATTTATAAATATCGATAATCGATGCTTTTATTTTTTAGGTGTAACAAAATTGGTGCAATTACTAAATCTTTCATCATCAATCCAAAGAAGTCTGCAAAGAACTGCTGGACATAGGCCTCCCCCATAGAATGCCACGATGAAACACTAGACACTGATTGTAGGACATGTACATTTAAGATGTTTATAACCTAAATGTTATGGGTGAGCCTTAGGTTGTCTGGAAGACGCTTTTTAGCACCATGACTGCCTAGTAAATGCTGAAAATAAATGTTATGTTTTACTATACGGCGTTTTTATTGTACTCAAATCCAATAAAATGGACCATTTGCCACTGGTTTTGTTCTAAAACAAAACTGGTGAAAATAAAAATCAAAAAATATTAATTCCAACTGTAGGTAAGGTCATTCATCAATATCGATAGTTTTAAATACTGGCTGCACATCACTATTCCATTCTTGTATGTTGGTAGAACTGATTATTTTGTCAGTCGTTCGTCATGGTGGCTTTTTGCGTTAGCCCTGTTTTGATGACAGTAATTTATTTTAAGTCCCGTCTCTTCTTACGTATAGTCTATTGCATCCTCTTTGGTTCGGTCGGAGGGGAACAAAACAAAAACAATTTGTCATTCCGTCCGCATTGAGCGCATACAAACCTATACAAACACATTCCGCAAATACCAACCCAATAATTTTACTTGACTCTTGCGTAGGTAATCCGCTCAAGAATGTCTACTTCTTTGTGCCGATTGTGTCTCGCTGGTGATGTGAGAATGCACGGCATTGAAGACAATCAACTACTAGAAATATACGAGAAACTAGCAAGTGCAAAGGTTTGAATTTTCTTTTTGCTAAGATTACCTAAATGTTCATTTTCAATGTTCCAACATTAGAGCTAATGGTCCATTTGTTTCAGCTCGATACAGAAATTGGAATGCCTAGCACAGCATGCTACATTTGTTACTCGCAACTGCAGAGATGCCGTAGATTTTCGCAAATGGCTCAGAGATCAGATGGTATCCTTAGACATGCATTACACGAAGGCATCGAGGTAGGTTACATATTATTGTATGTATACCTTTACAGATCCGGTGTGGAGGTCATGAATTTGTCACAGGTGGAGTGATGAATTGGGAATTATTAATGCTTGTTATTATTGATACAAGCTCGTACCTAACTAAGGTTATAGAGGTAAATTTATTGTTTTGGATAATAATTGTCTCATAATAGGTACATGTCTGACCTAAGAAAAGACCCCTCCATCTCGGACGTTATAAAAGCTGAGTAAGGAATTACATCGGAGATGGGCGGCATCATCCGTCTGAGAACTCAACACAAATACTGTGATCACCAATCCGCCTGCCAAGGGTGGTGATTACCAGCAGTGGACACCCAAAAGCTGTTGATGATGATTCATTTAATGGTGCTTATGTTGTCCCTATAGTAATAGCATTAGTGTCACTTGGTATCTAGGTATTTCGTTTTTTTTGGCATAATGTCAATTTAGAACAACCTAGGAAAAAACTAGGTTTACTAGGTTAACAATCAAATAAAATCAAGAGAATTTTATTCATTGATATCACGAGGATCATTTTGAATCAACTTATATATTAACTAATATGAATAAATAATGAAATCCTGTGTTTTATTAGTTTAACCACAACCGCCAGGGAATTATAAATAATAACCAGTTAAAGTGAATATTTCCTTGGTATTAATGAAATTGTCAATTTGATGCGGTTATTGTATCAATGGTTCTACGTATTATGAAGTATTTGGCCACATTAAATGTTAGTGCTGCGTTCATATCCGTATAGGTGTTAGGGGCACATGGGACTCACCAACAAGTGTGGCATTGACTTTTTGGAATCACCATGGTCACATTGTGTTGGTTAGGGGTCTGCAGCATCCAACCTGGGTGCAAAGCTGAAGAACCCGAGGATATTATCACATGCTGGAGGATTCTTTTTCTTTCACATTGTGCATCTTGTGACAGCAGGCTGGTTGTTGTTCACTTATTAGTTTGAAATATCACTAAGCTCTGAATTATAAAATAATCAAACGACTTTCGGGGATTTTAATTTTTTGACCTTTGGATTTTGACCGCATTGGCTCTACCCAGTAACTCAAGCAGATACAATTTAATGCTGCTCAAAGGACCTACCATTGCTGACCTGCATACCGATTATGTGACTTTGACGGTGTACTATTGCGGTAAATCTGAAACTTGCAACGTAAACACTCGTCGCGGCGCTCGGTAGAATGTGTCAGCTTGCAGTTTTGTCTCAACGTCGCCTGGCGCTGTTGATTCACCGTGTGACGTCACGCGCCCCACTGCTGCCGCCGTCGCTCGTCCCGCTCCGCCGGTCGCTGAATGAATCGGGCCATCAGCAACTCTTTCTTGAGCTGCGGGTAAGGGCCTCTAACTGGTACTATTCACCGTAGCTTCTTCGCTTTCGTAACCTAACACTTTCAGGTCACGGGATATTGCCCAGATGCCTTCCTGGGTTCAGATGATACATCTGTGTCTTTTGTGTTGGACTCATCATAACATAAATCCCAGAAGTGTCAATACGTAGACTGATCCCACACTATAGGATTCCGTGTATCGCAGGTATCAGGAACTACGAGTATCATGGTACCACACCACCCAGACCCGGAACAAATATTTGCAGATTATACAAACATTTGTCCTGCAGCGGGATTCAAAGCCGCAACGTCTCGCATCTCAGCCGGCACACGCCCGCCCCGCCACAGAGGTCGTCATGATGGCGTCAATCCAACTTCGTTTCTAAGGGTAGTCGGGTGCGCCCAGTTTTTCTCGGAGAATGAGACGCCACGGTATTCAGACACAGTGTACTCCGTGTATAGTGGAGCAATGGCATTGAGGTGGATGTGGCGGCTATTGTCGGCACAGTCATATAAACGACGTGGATGTAAGTCTTATAAACCCCAATATTTGTCCTCAACAGCAGTCTCGAGGAAAGCGTAGCTCGTGTGGCGTGCGTTTTGACCAACGCGTGGTCCAGCTGAGAATTAATACTAAGTGATCCATCAAAATTGATGCCCAGATAGCGTATAGAGGTCTCCCACTTGACCTCTTGATCACCCAACCTGACCGCCGCTGTCGAGACTTCCCGTTTCACATTCCTCGCCGCAAAAACGTGATTATGCCGTCGTCGCTCGCGTCTCAAACCAGAGCGGCAACAATCGAAGGCCAGCTGCACATTTTAAGAAATTTACTTCTGCGGGTATCATCGTTTTTCATTTGTTTCTGTTATGTTAATTGTTCCAAATAAAGATTATCTTATCTTCATGTATGCTAGTTTTAAGGTAGCTACCAAGCTAGGTAAGGTAGGTAGTATTACCATAGGCCTTTGTCTGGGTATTTTTTATTTTTCATTGTGGCCTGTTAAAATAAATCATTATTATTGTTATATTAGAAACAACTAGCATTTGCTTGCGGCTCCGTGCGCGTGGTACCTACTTCCATTATATATTTTATAAATAATAGCATGTTAGGTTTATGTATCTGTAGAAATAGTAAAAATAGTAAAATCGTAAACACAAGATTAGGGCTACTTAACATAATAACTGGACATATTAAACTTTGTTTTCATTTCTTGTATGGCTGTTTATACGCGCATCACGTAAAAACTACTGAACCTCAGAATAAAGACTAACATAGAACTCGTCATATTACCTACATAGCGTACATGGCCATCTGTCAAATGTGTAACCTTTGGAGCCTTTTTTGCTTTTTAAAGATATAGTATCATGCGAATAAGCTAATAATACATTGCCTTTCATACAGTATTGGAATAAACGTTTGAATTACCTTAATAAGAGTATACAATTCATTTTAAGATTTTCGTAGATAGTGTTGTGAAAAATGAAATCGATAAGTCGGTCGAATATCTGGTCGTAATGTTTTTTTCCCCTATGTGCTCTCCGCTACTGCAACCTAACTGTTCGCACAATGTCCTTTATAATAATGTTGTTGTATACAAATAGTATTTTATGAAACTGTTGCATAATAAGGGTTCTTATAACACGAGTTTGAGTTTGAGTGTGAGTGTTTTAAGACCAAATTATGTGCAGTTTCATACCTTTTTATCCATATATATATATTATCTAATCTCATGAAATAGGTAATATTATATTTTAAAGTTTTGGTAACATTTGTTGTAATACCTCCTAGATTTCGCCGGTAAGAGGTTCATTTCTTCGTTGCAGCTTCGAGAATGTCCGGTCGTGTAAAATTTTCTTCAGTATCGCTACTGGCGTTTTCAGTCATTTTTTAAAACAAAAACTAATTTGACAATGAAATTTGCGTAAAATTACAGCTTATATTTGCATTTATTTGTAAACGTTTATAGCGCCAAAATCCATACGTGCGAGCGTGTTGCGCCGCGTCCACAGATTATGTATAGAAAAACTGAATTGCAACCTCCTTGGTCCAAGTGAAGTTGTATCGTAATGGAAAAAAGGTTATATTATGATACAGATGTCCATGGAAGAGCTGTATCTTAATGTAATTTGTTAAATTTATTTCGATGGCATGTGCATAAAGACTGTCATTTTAGTTTTGTTTTTAGTTTTTTCATCTTTATATTTCAGTATGAGAGTAGATAAATTTCATATTGTAATAAATGTAATTTACAAATAACATTGTACCAAATTAGCGATAGGTAGGTACACGAGATTGCACTGGATACCTAGTTACTGGGTTTTGTCTCTCCTGATTTCGGGATATTTTCAATAAAAGATGTTTTTGCGTTAGTAACATGAGGCTTGTAATCCATTAGAATTAGTACAAAGATCGTGGGGCAAGGGAAAGGTACAATATCTTATTCGGCCAATAGCAGCACGTTTAAAACTATCACGTCATGTGCGTCCACGGTCATTGGCTGTACGTAAGTAATCGAAAACAGTCTGCTTGTACAGATTGCTGTAATCGCGAATAAACATTAATATAATTTATTTCATCTTCCAGTTCATGCTTGGTTCTAGACTAAAATACTGTACAAGTCTCGGCCGAAATAGCAATTAACGGCCTCATTTACTAAAAATCACTTTGGAAGGGCTCGGCATTGCCTTGTACTTCCAATATTACTCGGCTGTCAATTGCTTTATTTCAGGCCTGGACAGTAATGTTCAATTTTTATGAAATATGTAAATATAACACTGCGTGTAAGCTTATTAGATGTTTTAGTAACAAAAATGTACCTTAACAATTAAATTTAATGTTTTTACAACTTGTTTTTATTAGTTCCTAATCGTAATTTTTTGTACGTAGGTATACTTGCGCATTCTTCAAAGAATAAAAACATCAAGTTTTATTCACAAAAAGACAATAATACACTCGAGAGCAATGAATCCGGGTCACTTAAAGAATCCTAAAAATCTCGGAAACTAAAAATGCTAGGTTAATGCAATAAATTGTATTTAATAGACAATGTAATACTCCTTAAATGAAGGTATTAAAACTTCTTAGTTATTGTAAAGTTATATCATAAAAAAATCAAATTTGAAAAAGGGCCACTTTCGAAGATGGAACTACGAAATTACAGCATTTGGTTTTGCTTTTGTTTGTAATCTGTCATTTATCATTGTTTGATTTCTGTTTTTTTGTTGTTTTTTTTCTGCGTAAACGCAGTAATGGAAGCACGAGGAGGCAATACGAAGTATTAAAATTCAAGAAAATCGTAATAAAGTTCAAAAATTTCATGTTTCCTATTTTTGTTTTAAGGAGAGATCAGCAGTTTTTTTCTTTATGTAATTTTGTGTTAATAAAATGTATGGTGACTCATATTTTTTTTACCTTCATTTAAGGAGTATTACATTGTCTATTAAATACAATTTATTGCATTAATCTATCATTTTTAGTTTCCGAGATTTTTAACATTCTTTAAGTGACCCGGATTCATTGCTCTCGAGTGTATTTATAACATAGGTGTGATATTGAATCGACAGTCACTCTTTAATCGATGTCGATAGACATCATATTCCAATCCCTAGTAGAATGAAAATGTATACAACCTTGTTATTTGCCGTCCTGTAAAAAGTATATCTCTCTTGTTCTGGCAATAACTATTGTGCCGTAAGAGTAAAGAGCGGTGCCATATTTAATTAGTTTATACTAAGTTTCACTATTTCTTTGTTAGTCTTTATTCTGAGTACTGAACGGATTTTAATGGAATGTTCACAGATCTATTTATATAAGTCCAGAATATCATTTAGGCTAATTTCTAAATTTTGGGGAGAAAGATAAACGGAAGTCTAATTATTTATGAGGTTTTTTATTTACAGAATAATAGTTTTAGGGTTTGTAGGGGTTGTATGTGTTTGTAGGGGGTTTTAGGTTGTAGTGGTTGTAGGAGTATGTAAGGGTTTGTAAGGCTTTTTAGGGGTTTTAGTGTTTTGTAGGGGGTTTTAGGGGTTATAGAGTTGGTAGGGGTTTGTTAGTGTTGGTAGGGTTTTATAGGGGTTGTAGGGGTTCAGCTGTGGCCACATTATCTCCTTCCAAGACGACGCAGTCGCGGGCTACAGTAAGTTATAATACTGTAAAGTTTCATCAAAATCCGTTCTGTGGTTTTTGTGTCAAAGAGTAACAAACATCCATCTATCCATCCTTACAAATTATCGCATTCATTTTAATAGCAGAATATACCTAGTAGGATAACAATATTAGCCAATTTTTGTTAAAATTGTTTAATCTCGTACTTGTTTTTGGTTTCAGGTGACGCACACAACATTCAAAATTCGTAATATGGCAGCGACTCCTACGCAATGCATGTCCATAAATGATAACTCAAACAGCGGAACTACTAAAGTGACCGTTAAGGAAGAAAAAGTAGTTGTGAAAGAAGAAAGAACAGCAGAAAACGATGCAATGATGGAAACAGAGGAGAGTCCAGTTGTAGATGATTTTGAAATAAGTGATAGTCTAAATATTATGGAACAGTCAATCAAAAGTGGCAGTGACATTAACAACACGGATTGGGATTTCTATTGTGATTTGTGCAACAAAAGCTTTACCAGAAAGAATTCCCTGGTGAAACATTTGACAACTCACAGAAGTCAAAAGCCATACGCCTGCAACAGATGTGACAAGGCATTCACTCATAAGATGTCTTTGGTATCCCACATGCTCATTCACACTGGTGAAAAGCCTTACGCCTGCAACAGATGTGACAAGGTATTCGCTCATAAAAGCCAGTTGACAAGTCACATGCTTATTCACACTGGTGAAAAGCCTTACGCCTGCAACAGTTGTAGTAAGGCATTCAGTTGTAAAGGTAATTTGATTCGTCACATGTTCATTCACACTGGTGAAAAGCCTTACGCCTGCAACAAATGTGACAAGGTATTCGCTCTTAAAAGTCGGTTGAAAAGTCACATGCTCATTCACACTGGTGAAAAGCCTTACGCCTGCAACAGATGTGACAAGGCATTCAATCATAAGATTTCTTTGATATCCCACATGCTCATTCACACTGGTGAAAAGCCTTACGCCTGCAACAGATGTGACAAGGTATTCGCTCGTAAAAGCCGGTTGACAAGTCACATGCTTATTCACACTGGTGAAAAGCCTTACGCCTGCAACAGTTGTAGTAAGGCATTCAGAAGTAAAGGTCATTTGATTCGTCACATGTTCATTCACACTGGTGAAAAGCCATACGCCTGCAACAGATGTGACAAGGCATTTACTCGTAAAAGTAATTTAATTCATCACATGTTCAGTCACACTGGGGAAAAGCCATACGCCTGCAACAGATGTGACAAGGCATTTACTCGTAAAAATAATTTAAAAAGTCACATGTTCATTCACTCTGGTGAAAAGCCTTACGCCTGCAACAGATGTGACAAGGCATTCTCTTGTAAAAGCCGGTTGACAAGTCACATGCTCATTCACACTGGTGAAAAGCCTTACGCCTGCAACAGATGTAGTAAGGCATTCACTCATAAAAGTCATTTGAATTGTCACATGCTCATTCACACTGGTGAAAAGCCTTACGCCTGCAATAGATGTGACAAGGCATTCACTTCTAAAAGTCATTTGAAAAGTCACATGCTCATTCACACTGGTGAAAAGCCTTACGCCTGCAACAGATGTGACAAGGCATTCAATCATAAGATTTCTTTGATATCCCACATGCTCATTCACACTGGTCAAAAGCCTTACGCCTGCAACAGATGTGACAAGGCATTCAATCATAAGATTTCTTTGATATCCCACATGCTCATTCACACTGGTGAAAAGCCTTACACCTGCAACAGATGTGACAAGGTATTCGCTCATAAAAGTCGGTTGAAAAGTCACATGCTCATTCACACTGGTGAAAACCCTCAGTAATCAAGTAATCATCACAGTAAAGTTATAAATCAATGTAGGTAGTCAATGTTATCAAAAACCTCTGTGTTCGTTGAGCCGGGTCTGCTGCGCGGTTTTTTGGTGTTTTACAAACAATAACATGTTTTGAACATATTTCATAAGTAACCACTAGACCAATTAACTTATTGGTCAATTAACGCAATGTTATACAGATGATGTATTTCTATTGCCGCTACAACAACAAATAATAAAAAAAAGAATAAAATATTTTTCTCATACAACAAACGTGATTTTTTTGCCTTTTTTATAGATAATGGTACGGAACCCATTGTGCGCGAGTCCGACTCGCACATGGTCGATTTTTTAAACCTATTTTAGTTAAAATAGCTGTTGTTTCGTTCTCTTGAGTTAAACGACATACGTCAAAACAAGACAAAAGCTGTTTTAGCTATCAAAGGTGATGATACTTCTTCATAGTCATCAATTTGGATTTACTAAGTGTAAGGATGGTTAGTCTAAGGTTAGGAGAGGGCGTTATCTTCGCGCAAGCAACACCTAGCTCTGTTGAAAAAATACTTTAAAAATATAAATAGCCATATAATCATAGTGTAAAACATTATTAAGTGCAAATAAAAGTCTAATAAATAAGTGAGATTGTTATCTCAAGCCATATCTGCGAATAAACACTAGTAACAAGTGATTTTGTGACTGCGAAACATTGGTGAACATTGTTTAAAACTGTGAATACAAATAACTTTCACTAGTGGCGAAACCGCTGCATTATATTATTTTATAGACATTTCTACGTGTATTGTGTTGTGATAACATGTGATATGACTGAATCAAGTGATAAATAATAGTGCACTAAATTGTTATTGTGATAATTACTTTTCTGAGACGGTACGTGCAAAAATATTTAGACGGTACTTGAAAAATCTTTTTGCTCATCACTAATTAACATTCACGGAACACAAACCACAAGTCGTAACCGTATCTTAATTTCGTCAGAGCTCACTGAGGAACTGATGGTGTAGTGGTATAGCACGTCGAGTCCAGACTAGATTGAGTCACCGTCGATGGTTCGTGCCTGGGCTACAGATTGGAACTTTTTGCTCTCAAAGTCTTTTCTATCATAATAATATATTTCTGAATCATCGATCGAAGTATCTTTCAGCGCCATCTATTATGATCCACCAGAACTTTCTAGCCAGTTACTAGTTCGACGCGCACTACGATATGTCACAACATTTTGAACGCTTCTTAATACGCTAGACAACTCGATCGCCGCTAAGCCAAGAAGTACTTACCTGTTCTCATAGAGGGCGCAAAGCGTACTACAACAATTATGGAAGAAATAAAAAATATGTTAATTAGCATGCAGCAAGATATCAAGCAGCAAAAACAAGACATGCTCGAGATGAAAGAAGACATTAAAGACACAATAATCAACAGCCTCAACGAGAAGTTCAATAACCTAGAACTGAAAAATGAGTTTTTGGAGGAAAAAATACAAGAACAAGCCAATAAAATTAACAACCTAGAAAGACAGTGTAGACGCAGAAATTTGATCTTTTTTGGCGTAGAAGAGATTGAAAAGTCGTACGATGATCTGGAAAAAATGGTTATAAATATAATAAATACATACATAAAAGTTTCATGCGACACTTACAACATAGAAGCTGTTAGAAGGGTGGGGAAAAAGGGTGAAAAAGTTCGACCGATAGCAATAACATTCAACACTTTAGGTTTCAAATTAAAAATACAAAAAAACAAACATAACCTTCAAAATACCTCCTATTACTTAAAAGAAGACTACCCTATCGAAGTCTTAATTAAGCGTAAAGAGCTACAAGTTCAACTGCAGACAGAAAAAGATGCAGGAAACACCGCTTTTATAAAATACGACAAAATTATTATACTGAGCAACAAGAATCCCCCACAGAAACAGTCAAACAAAAGAAACCTATCAGAGTCCCCAGAGACGCCCCACCCTGTCAACCAAAATGTTCAACAGACTAGTAAACAAACACACAAGAAAAATAAAGGGGACATGAAGAACTATATAATAAAAAAGCCCAAACTAATTCTCGCTCAGGCGGAATCAACTCAACGCCAATCGAAGTCATCAGACCACAACACAGCATAGCAATCAAAATCGGACACTCTCCCAACCCATAATCTCCCAATACGGCCGGTCACCGCGGGAGAGTTCGACCAAAACCCCCCAAGAAAAACTATCAAAACGAAAAATACCGCCTATATTTGCACCCTCAACGTAAGATCATTATCTTCTGATCAAAAATATATTGAGCTCAAAGCTGCACTAGAAGATATTAAGCATGATATAATAGGTTTGAGTGAAGTTCGCCGCCTAGGAGAAAAGACAATCGAAGACGACGAATACATCTTCTATTACATTGGCCAAACAAAAGGACTATATGGAGTAGGTTTTCTAGTAAGGAAGAAACACAAAGATAACATAATAAAATTTACGGGAATATCTGAAAGAGTGTGCGTACTGGAAATTAAAATGGAAAACCTGTGTTTTGCAGTAATTCAAGCGCACGCCCCCACTGAAAACTCATCACAGGAAGAAATAGATAATTTTTACGAGGACTTAGCGAAAGCTCACGATACCACATCTACTGAGTACGTATTTTCTATAGGCGATTTTAATGCTCAAATTGGAATTCCAAAAAAGTACGAACGTTCCGCTACAGGAGAGTATGGTTACGGCATCAGAAGCGCTCGAGGCACGAGACTTATTCAATATGCGCAAGAGTACAACCTTAAAATTATAAATACAATGTTCAAACTAAAACCAAAAAACCGCTGGACATGGATCTCTCCAGATAAAAACACAAGAAATGAAATTGATTATATCATGACCACGAAGCACCAAATGATCTCTAAATATGAAGTACTACAATCTTTCTCTTTTGGATCGGACCACAGACTACTAAGAGCAACAATACACCTAAATTTAACAAAGAAAAGTAGACGCAATTTCTCTAATACATCCACTAAGCTAAAAACTCTAGCGGAGCAAGAAACATACCTTACAAACCTGTACAGCTTTATACCAGAACTTATAAAGAATCAAAACAACTATAACGTGGAGGAGTACTACCAACAAATCATGCATTACATGAAGATAAGTCTAAAAAACATTAAAGGAACACATAAGAACAAAATCCTATCCGAGAAAGCGCTAGAACTCATGAAAGAAAGAAGCGAGCTACAAAATAAGCCTAAATTAAGCGTGGCTGACAAAGAAAAACTAAAAACGTTGTATAAACTTACCAATAAACAAATAAAAAGGTGCTACGTTACCTACAGAACAACAACTATACAAAGACACCTCAATAATACTAGATCTGCCAAAAAAGCTTATAAAGAGCTAAATCAAGCAAAAACATGGGTTCCTTTTCTCAAGTCTGGCAAAAACAAATGCAATTCTCGCACAGAAATCATAAATGCCGCTACTGACTTCTACGCTAACCTATACAGACAATCAGACACACAAAATCAAAACATGGTTTCCTATAGCTACACAGATACCTCTCCAGCACACCAGTTTACAGAAAATGAATTATTGAAAAAAATAATGAGACTTAAGTCAGAAAAAAGCCCAGGACCGGATGGAATCACCAATGAATGTATCAAGGTTGCGAAGACTCTACTATTGACACCAATCACTATCCTATGGAATAAAATACTTGATGAAAAAGCTGTGCCACATCAATGGATGACATCGGAAATTATATTACTATACAAAAAAGGCGACCCAGCTGATATAGGCAACTACCGTCCTATAAGCCTAATGCCTTGTTTTTATAAACTTTTTGCGTGATAGAAAAATATTCAGAATTCAATAAACCCCTGTATTTGGCTTTCATCGACTACAAAAAAGCTTTTGATTCAATTTCACACGAGAGCATCTGGGAATCGCTGAAAGCACTAAACACAAATGAAAATTATATCAATATCCTAAAAAATATTTACTCTAACAGCACAAGTAGAGTTAAACTGGACAGAGTAGGCGAAGTAATCAGCATAAAGAGAGGTGTCCGACAAGGAGACCCGATCTCACCAAAATTATTCATAGCCGTTTTACAGCACGTAATGGGAGAGCTGCCATGGTCCAATCAAGGCATTATTATAAATGGGAAATTTTTAAGTCATCTTAGATTTGCCGATGACATAATTTTATTTTCGGAAGCCCCTCACCAATTAAACAAAATGATAAATGAATTAAACCAGGCTAGTATAAAAACTGGTTTGGAAATGAATCTGGAAAAAACTAAAATTATGTCTAACCGCAGTGCAACGCCCATCTCAATAAATAACGCTCCCCTCGAGTTTGTCAACCATTACATATACTTAGGAAAACAAATCTCCTTTAGTAAGGATAGAAACAAGGATGAACTTAACCGAAGAGTGGCGCTTACCTGGAACAAGTTCTGGCACCATAAAGAAATACTAAAATCGCAACTTCCGCTACCGTCCAAGAAAATAGTCATGGATACAGGACTTCTACCGTGCCTCACTTATGGTTGCCAAACTTGGACCTTCGATCTCAAAACCAAGAACAAAATTCAGACTACCCAGAGAAGAATGGAAAGAAGTTGCCTAGGTATAAAACTGAAGGATAAGGTAAAGAACGTTAACATTCGAAAGAAGACAAAAGTATGCGATGCCTTAACCTTTGCAATGAAGGCTAAATGGAGGTGGGCGGGCCACGTGGCCCGTTACAAGGACGATAGATGGACTCTACGGTCAATAAAGTGGTCTGGGCTAAAAGGCACCAGATCAAGAGGTCGACCAAGGGCCAGATGGGCAGACGAAATAGTAGCGTGCGCGGGTGGAAGTTGGCTCGACAGAGTTAAAGACAGAGAATTATGGCATTCCTTGGGGGAGGCTTTTACCCGAACGGGGTCCATACATTGAATGAATAGGTAATGGATAATGAAAACAAATAAAATTAAACTAATTACAAAATAGAATTTATAATTGGATTTCAAATTTATTTAAGTGTAATAAAATGTAATTGAATCATAGATTAATAAGTTACCAATTGTTATCGTTTAATGTGTACATTGTATGGAATTAAGTAAAGCTTTATAAATAAATAAATAAATAAAGGATGGATTTTTTTTATGCTTCTTCTGGTAGACGTGATGCCCCAGGCAATTGCTTAATTTGATTAAGGGTTAATCCGTCACTGGTCCGAAGCGATTTATTTTCTGTGGTGCACGCGTACTAAGCTATTATCTAACTAGTTGTTGCTATTAGTCATGATGATCTCGTAGCACGATGCCTACTATCGCCATTTGTTGACTATTAAATAGTTACATGTAATCTGTAGCACAATGCCAACGTTTTGAAACTACCATACATTAGATCGCATAATGCCTCTATTTGCTAGATGCGACCAAATTGATAACTATGTTCCATAATCAATATTTGAATTGCAAGTGGCCTACAAAATGTACAGTCAACACAAAATTTTACTGTCGGTGTTAAACTTTAGGAAAAAGATATTTATTTAGGAGCACACTGCACAGCTACATTCAAAATATTTTACAACTATAAAATAAAAACGCTTTTTTATTTTCATTACTTTCTTTTTTATTTCTTTTTCATTATTTTGTTTAAATGTGAATAATATTGAGTATGAATGCTAACCTCCATTGTTAATTGAAATAATTTATAAATTCATCCCAATCCCATCCCTGGACATTTGAAAAAACCTCGAATTGTATGTTGAGGAAACCTTCTGGTATGAAATTAGCAGGTAAATGTGCTAGTGGTACGAAGTAAGCTACAGTTTTCTTATAAGATGTGTGATGAATGTTGTTCTACTGCTCTGATGGTCTCGCGAAATGAGAAAAATCAGAGCTGTAGAAGTACCTAAGTCAAATTTTGATAAAGAACATCTATGTTGAAAAGGCCACTAGAGGTTTTCTGAAACGTGCCCGTACCAGGAAACAGCAAGAGGGATGCCATTTTGAAAATTTATTGCGATAGTTTTATTAACGTACCTAGGTACCAGATTGCTTAGAAATTGTATGAGAAAACATTTTATTAAATTTGACTAACTTCTACTGTTCTACTGCTCAGATTTTTTTCTTCCGATACAATGAAACAATTTTTACAAGAAACTGAGTCGAAACGCATTAAAAAAAATTGATCGAAACAACTCATTTTTATGGAGAACTTGACCAAAAAAATAACCAAGTATGCCAAAATCGTTTTCATACTAAATGATGATTCCAAAGACAGTATTCCCGTATCTCTTATGGATTCGGATATCCCCATACTGTCACATTTCAAAAAAACACCCTGTATATTAATACCGTAACCTAAACCTTGATTTTTAATCTTATGATATTTTTTGTGAACAAAGAAACCAGATCAAATAATAGTAGATTATGCACTAAGGGAATAAAGCAGTGTCTTTTGTCGCGCATATTGAATCCTGAGCGTAACGAGGGAGTTATATAGAGTCCTGAGTGAAGCGAGGGGTTCAAGCTGCCCAAGACGAAGACAAGCTGTATTCCAGAGAGTAAAGTATTTCAATAATACACAAGCTGCGGATCGAATCTGACTGATTTATTCACAAGTACCCACAAATACCCAACACCTCCTTATCTAAATGAGAAGCTAAACATAATTAACTATTCTAGGTAAGTAATTAAACTAAACAATTATTAACTTAATCGCAATTTACATATAGAATGTAAAATAGGATTACTTATAATAAGGATGCCTATTGTGACGAGGACGTAAGTAATGGGCGTCTTTAACGACGGCATGTGACGAACAAGCCATCTCAAACGCGTCACCCTGTTCGTCCCCCGGCTTGACGTCGGCGCGCTCGCGCGGCGAGGACGCGGCTGCGCCCGCGACGACGGGCTCGTTGCTTGTCACAAAAGGCAACTCTTTACACAAGTTAGAGTTTACATTTGCTTTTTCTGCAATCCTAACAGGATTATCATTGGTAGTACAAGATAGTGAGAATCTTTTTCTATTTACTTGAGGTACAATCATTTGGTCGATGTGTCGTTTCACGGTATTATTGGCTGCAGATACATTAATCGAAAACGAAGAAGGTCCCACCTGTTCCTTGACCTGCCCTTCCACCCATTTACTTTTATTCTTACTATATTCGCGAAAATAAACAGGATCACCTGATTGTACATCCCGCTGCGTGCCACCTGCGCGCTCGATTTGCACCGCCTGGTGCGCGCGCACCCGCTCTGCCGCGCTCGGCCGCAGCGCGTCGAGCCGACCGCGCAGCCTACGCCCGATCAGCGCTACCGCCGGCGCAACGTTAGTCGTGGCCTGTTCACAGTTCCTATACTGGAAAAGCATCTTGCTAATGGCTTGAGCCACGTCAACTCCTTCTGTATATGCTTTTTTAATACAGTTTTTCACTGTTCGAACTGCGTTTTCGGCCGCTCCGTTGCCCTTAGGCCGATAAGGACTGATAGGAGTATATATTATATTATTTTTAACAAAATAATCCCTCAGTTCGTGGGATGAGAACGGTGGGCCGTTGTCTGTCACCATCTGTAACGGCAGACCGAAACGCGCAAATATTTCCCTAAATTTTTCAATTACGAACTTGGCGGCAGTGCTATTCATTTGGAACACCTCAATCCACTTACTGTGCGCATCGACAACCACGAGATAATGTTTCCCTTTATACTCCGCAAAATCGGCGTGCAACCGTTGCCAGGGACGCGACGGAAACTCCCAAGGCGTAAGTGGCGCGTGCGGTGGCGCGTCGCGCTGCTGCAGACAGGCGCCGCAGGCGCGGCACAGTGCCTCGATATCCGCGTCTAGTCCCGGCCAATATACATAGTTACGTGCAATGCTTTTCATTTTAACGACACCTAAATGACCTTCATGCAGCTCGCGCAAAATGTACTGTCTGTACTTGGGCGGGACTACGATGCGATAATTAAATACGATGCAGCCCTGTTCCACGAGAAGATTATCTTTCCTATTAAAATAAGCCCTCTCTTGATCTACATCTGTATGATCCGGCCATCCAAAAACTATATTTTTATAAATAACGCGCAATATCGGGTCGACTTTTGTCGCATCAGCGATATTTTTGTGACTGATAGGAAATTCGTTCTCTATAAACATTAAGTAAGAAACGGTATCATCTAGCGTTGGTGAAATACTGCTGCCGACCGCACTCGTCTCCCTAGCTAACGGTAATCTCGATAAGCAATCAGCTGCTGCGTTTTGTGCCGAGCTAACCCACTCCACTGAAAAATCATATGCTGCAAGCCGCGCCGCGTACCGCTGCAAGCGGCTAGCCGCCGTCTGAGGAATACCTACATTTTCACCGAATATGTACGACAGCGGCTTGTGATCGGTACGAATTATGAAACGCCGTCCAAATAAATACTGGTGATTTTTCACGACCCCGAAAAATATAGCTAAAGCTTCTTTATCTAATTGGCTATACGATTTCTCTGCATCATTAAGAGTGCGAGAAACACAACAGATTGGCCTTTCTGAACCGTTAGGATACCTATGTGCCAGCACGGCGCCGAGACCGTACGCGCTGCTGTCCACGCTGAGGACCAGTGGCAGCATCGGATCGTAGTGAGCTAGGCATTGCTCACTGCACATTAATTTTTAATATTATTGAATGCCTGCTCGCATTCAGGACTCCACTTCCAATTAACTTTACCTTTCAATAATCTATAAAGGGGACTTTAACATGACCTACGTAGCACACAGCGGGCTTGAAAAACTCGCATTTCTCTAATTTTACTCTCAGACCGACAGCTTGTAAACGCCTTAGAACTTCATGGACATTTTTAATATTGTCCTCCTTAGACACACCTCCAATGCAGGCGTCATCAAAATATACAGCGGTCATAGGAACACCTCTTAGGACCTCCTCCATTAGTTTTTGGAACTTTTCCGGAATACTACAGACACCATAGGGTGTGCGAATATACTCAAAAGTACCTACGTGCGTACTAATAGTAGTGCACGGCCTAGACTCCGGGGACAAAATAATCTGTTCATATGCATGAGCCAAATCTATTTTTGAAAATACTTGTGCCCCCCTTAACGTGGCGTAAAGCTCTTCAATTCGCGGCAACGGATAAGGCTCTCGTCTAATTTTTGGATTAATTGTAACCTTATAGTCACCGCAAATTCGAATGCTTCCGCATTTTTTTACAACCGGCACAATGGGGGTACCGTATTCCGAATGCTCAACCTTAACTATAGTGCCTTCTTTAACCAACCGGTCTAATTCTTGTTCTACGGGTCCTCTCAACGCTAACGGTAAATTGCGTGCTTTGTGAAAAATGGGTTCCTGATCTATTAATTTCAAAGAAAACAATTTCGTACATGTTCCTAAGGGTTGGAGTGTCGATAACGGTACGCAAAAAAAAAAAATTTTTTTAGTTTAGTTTAGGGTGCAGGGTGGCAAGGGGAGTAATTTTTGTCAAGGTCACTATTTTGTCAGGTCAACCCCCATCAAGATAAAAATTAAAAACTTTTGTCAATTTTAATCTTTAAAAAATTCTGGAGTGGCGAGGGGGGGTTTAAGATAAAAATGGTCTATTAAAACGTTGTTCCCCTTCACCCCTTCTATTTAATGCAATGATAAAAAAGGGTGGTTACGAGAATATTGTTAGTTGAAAAAAATATTCTAAGTGTTTGCGTCCCGTCAAGTATACATGCTAGGAAAATGGGACTTAGGTTTATTTTTTAATAGACAATGTTAACATGACCCCCCTTTTTTATTGCGGAAATAAATAGAAGGGGTGGAGGAGAATAACGTTTTCATAGACCATTTTTATCTTAAAACCTTCCCCCCCCCCCTCTCCACAGGTTTTTTATAAAATTAATATTCAATTATCGTTAAAAAAAAAAAAAAAATGAGGGTGGAAGGTGACAAGGGGAGTAATTTTTGTCAAGGTCACAATTGTGTCAGGTCAACTTGAGTGTCTCTTCACCCATTCGACCTTCGCTACATTACGAAGGGGGAGCTGGCGAGCCAATAAAAATTATAAAAGCAATTGAATAAAATGTATAATTGAATCATAGATACGCTAGTAATATATATGTCTATGAATAAAATACTAGTTTTTTAATTTCTTATTATTTCTATATAATATGTATTAAGTAGATTAAGTTAACATATTAGACAAAATCAATTATGCTACTCAGGACACTCCGACATGAGTATGTTAGGTTCGAAATGAGAGGCAGAACCGACACGGAGCACCCCGACTCCACGGGGAGGTCCTGAGTGGAGTAAGCCCGCGAGGCCGAGCAGAGCGAAGGGGGGAGGTGGCGAGCGAAGCGAGCCGGCGACCTCCGTAGTGTAGCGAAGGTCGAGTGGGTGAAGCGACACTCAGGGGCGACTGCGCGAGAGTACTGGCGAGAGCCCATACCGAAGTACGACACTTCCAATTTTAACATTTCATAGGTTTTCAGGTTTAGGTTAAGGTTAAGGTTTTTTTTTATGAACAACCGGAAACCCTTCCTTTGACATAACTACTCGGTTAACAGTAGGTTAAGGTTTTTTTTTATAAACAACCGGAAATCCTACCTTTGACATAACTACTCGGTTAACAGTAGGTTAAGGTTTTTTTTTTATAAACAACCGGAAACCCTTCCTTGGACAGAATTACTCGGATAACAGTAGGTTAAGGTTTTTTTTTATGAACAACCGGTAACCCTTCCTTTGAAAGAACTACCCGGTTAAATGTAGGTTTAGGTGTTTTTTTATGAACAACCTTACCTAACCTTTTTTTTTTTTTTTTTTTTTTTTCGTGAGGAAATGCATTTACGCATCCCCGCCCACCCGAGGGAAGCGGGCAGGGTATGTCGGACTCGCCTAAGAACCGCCCTACCGACTAAAACCTCACGGTGTTCCTTCTCCGCCGCTTGTGGCGTACCTTACCTTACCTAACCTAACCTTAACCAAACCTAACCTTAACCTAACCTAACCTTAACCTAACCTTTTTTTTTTTTTTTTTTTTTTTTTAACGTGAGGAAATGCTTTTACGCATCCCCGTCCGCTGGGGGGGCGGACAGGGTATGTCGGACTCGCCTAAAGACGGCCCTACCGACTAAAACCTCACGGTGTTCCTACAGAACGCGTTGAATGCCAGACTGCGGGTACGCTTGCGCATTCTTCCGCGGTCACGGCAGCGTTGGCCACTTTTATTAGGGCCCCAAACTCCTGGTTGTGTTTTTTCACCATTGAGAAGCACGGAAACACTGCATGCGCCACCTCGAGGTCAAGTTTGATGACGATGGTCACCCCCGTGACCATCGCCTAGACCTTTGTTATGGGGGTCGATGGAGAGCGTCAAAAGTTCTCCTTCGACGCCCGGCTCTTTTTCTACGGATGGGGAGGTCAGATGTTATTTCCCTCTCCCTTTCCGCATTTTCTTTTTGTGTTAATACGACTTCACAGAAGGCAACCACTGCATTCCACGACCTCTCTGAATCCAGCATAGCTTTTACAAGCTCCGGAAGCGAGAGATCGAAACCGACTTCCGCAGTGAGGTCCCGGCGTTGCACATCCCAAGCTGGACACTCTTCTAATGTGTGTTGCACACTGTCAACAACACCGTTACAATGGTGACATCTTTCTGACGGTTCCCTCCCGGCTATACGACACAAGTACTTTCCGAAGCAACCATGCCCCGATAGTACTTGTGTCAACCGGAAGGTGAGTGAACCATGTTCCCTATCTAGCCAGTCTTCTAGGACCAGGCGGAGAGCCTCCACGGTTCTGGCACCAGCCCTAGGCATTTCCAGTCTTTCCTTCCACCTATCGCGTAGAACCTGCCGAGCGTGGAACCGCCACATTGCAACCTCTCTTGGCAGTGGATTTTCTCCTCTGAGCCTTAGCTCTATTTTCCACTCATACATAGCCGAATAAATCTCCGCCTCTAAATCCCAGGGTGGGGAACCTGCCAATAAACATCCTGCCTCATACGAAATGGTGCGATAGCCACGTACGACCCCAATAGCCATAACTCTTTGGGGTTTTCTTAAAAGGGCAATATTTTTCCCTGACAGTGACTCCGCCCAGACTGGTGCCCCATAAAGGGCCATCGACCTAACTACTCCCAAGTAAAGGCGGCGGCTTCCAGCTTTGGGTCCACCTAAGTTTGGCAGCAACCGCTTTAATGCCGACGCTGCACTCATAAGCCGGGGCACCATGCGGCTAAAGTGCTCGCGGAAATTCCACCTGCTGTCCAGAAAGAGCCCAAGATATTTCATACATGACCCAATCGCGACACTGGTCTCCCCAATCACGATTCGACAACCTTGCGGCGGTGCCTGCCGAGGCCCGTGAAAGAAGATTGCCTCTGTTTTACTGAGAGCAACCTGAAGTCCCAGCATCCTTATTCTGTTGACAACTAATGTCACTGATCTAGTTGTTTGACAGACTGCCTCCTCATACGATTTCCCCCGAGTGGTGACTAGCGTGTCGTCCGCATAGCAAGTCACGATAGTACTCATGGGAAGAAAACCTCTCAACACCCAGTCGTAACCGATGTTCCACAGAAGGGGCCCAAGAACGGAGCCCTGTGGAACACCGCACGACATTGCCCAGTGTTGGAGATGTCCATCTTGCCCAGTGTAAGAAACAAACCTTTCCGAGAGGTAAGCCCCAATAATCCGGCTTAGGTATGGAGGCACATTATGGTATTTCAGTGCTTCCATAATGCAGGCCCAGGGTATGGTGTTAAAGGCATTTTTAATGTCTAAGGACACTGCCACCAACACCCCACCCTGAGCTGTTGTCTCGTCTGAGTATGCCTTAACCCGCTTTATGGCATCAATTGTCGAGCGTCCCCCTCGGAATCCAAACTGATTGTCAGATAAATCCGGGCCCACTCTGCCTAGATGAGTGATTAGGCGAGCTGCGATTATACGCTCAAAAATTTTATCCGCCTCATCTAGCATCACTAACGGGCGGTAGGCGGAAGGAGAGTCCGCGGGGCGCCCATCCTTCCGTAGAAGGACTAATCTTCCCGTCTTCCATGTCATGGGGAACCGACCCGACTCCAAACAAGCATCCAAAAGTCTGCGGAATCGGTCCCCTAGCTTCTTTAATGCCAAGACCCAGGCTCGGCCGGGAATCCCATCAGGTCCAGGTGCTTTGTTTTTGGCCTGTAGTTTTAAAATTGCTATGCGTAGCTCTCCTTGTGATACCTGAGGCACCTCAATCTCTGTTTCTTGTTCTGCAGTTGGTGTGGTAGTCATATCTGGAGGTGTGTGCTCCTCTCTATATGGGAACAATGTCGAGACCACATCCTCAAGCAGCCCAGGTGCTAGGCTCTCTGTAAGTGGGGGTGCCCAAGGTCTAATTTTGTCCCTTACCATCTTATATGGGCGGCCCCAAGGATCCTGGTTAAGAGTCTCAAGTAGTTCTGCCCGAGCCTGCAACTTAGCATTGCTGATGGACAGCTGTAACGCCCTTACTCTTACTCTGTAAGCCTCGTAAAGCTGTGCGTCAACCTCTTCCTCCCGACGTCGTCGTCTACGGTACCTGGTGTACTGGCGCCTTGCTGCCACGCACCTGATACGAAGATCAGAAATCTCATGAGACCACCAATACACCTGGCGTTTTGGAGGACTCTGTTTGGCTCGGGACATACTTGCATCACAAATATCAGACATTGCTTCCCGGAACCATTTAGTTTCCTCTTCGATTTCTACTGATCCTTCTGAGGGGGATTGCCAAGCCTGAACAATCGAGGCCTCCTCCAACGCTTCTTTATCCATGGATCTCAGCACCCATCTTGGGGATGATGGTGGTCTGTTAAGACGTCGGTCACCTGAAAAGCCTGACTGAGAGGTAATAGGGTTGGTGGAGACGTCGAATCGAATATATAAGTGATCTGATAAAGTCTCCACCCCCTCCATGATCTTCCATCCTCGCACAAGGCGTGTGACAGCTGGGGAAGCAAATGTAACATCTACAATAGACTCCCCGTTCCATCTCACACATGTGTTGACTGACCCTTGATTTAGCACTAAGAGGCCACTGATCATTGCCCACTCTTCTAGAGTTTCACCACGCACGTCAGTTATGGGAGAACCCCAGGCCGTAGATTTGGCATTGAGGTCTCCCACAACGAGAACTGGACGGGGTAGCGTTTGTCCTATGAGTGCCCCTAGTCTACCCAAAAACGACTCAAACTCAGCGAGGGTCTTGTTAGGTGAAAAATATACACCGATGAGAGCAATCCCTCTCCACTGGACTGCCACATATCCTTTGCCTCTCGCTAATGTAGAAAGGGGTGGAGACCCAACAGAGCTTGATGAAATGATGGTCACCACGCCATCAACGTCACTAATCCAGTTATCCCGGGGTGGGATGAAATATGGCTCGCAAACCACCGCAATTTCAATCAACCACTCCGCCATGCTTTGCAGGATTAAATCCTGCGCAGCAGCGCAGTGGTTAATATTCGCCTGAAGAAAGCGATGAGCCATAACTAATTAGATGTTATCATTTCCTCCCCCCCCTGTAGAGATGAGGGACAGCTAATTGCTATCGGAGATTTATCAGCTGTTGCCGCCACTTTCATCCCCTTTTTAGGTTTAGGCGGGGAGCATGACTTGCTCCCCAACCTATGGTTCGCCGGTTTATTTGCAGCTGTGCAGAGTGAGCACTTAGGAACAGCTGCGGAGCATTTAGCCGCTTTATGGCCAGTTCGGCCGCAACGATAGCACTCATTGCTGCGATCAACTTCTGCAGTGCACTGAGCTCTAACGTGTCCGTTGTGTAGGCATCGGTAACACCTCATAGGCCTAGGCTGCAGCAATGTCACCCGGGCTGCGACCCAACCGATCAACAAGCGGCCAGTCTCCTCAAGTGTTTTTGCAGCAGTCACTGGACATCTTATCCAGATGGAGTATGATCCCTGAAAGTCTTGTTGGATCTCTCCAGCCTTGATTGACTCAACAGAACAGCCCCCTCTTTGTGCCACTGCATTGCAAATTTCTGCAGCAGAAACAGAGTCATCCAGGCCAGAAATCCTTATCTCAGAACACTTAACTGGTCTGGACACCTTTGTAACCTCCATGTCAAGAGCTTCCCTGAGTTTTTGGGCAAGGGAATCTGCTTTTTCACCACTCGATACACCCGGAATTTCTAAAATACGCCCACCAGTGGCCGCCTTCCGAAATCTGAGGCCAGTGATCCCGCAACTGGCTAAGTCAATTTTTTCCCTCGCTTCTCCTAACACCTTTGCATAAGTAATGCCCCTCTTTTCAGCTTCGGGCTGCAGAGTTATCACCACCGCTGCTGACCGAGGGGCACGCAACTTCACTGGGACCATCTGGTTTCCGGTCCTAGAAGTCAACCCTTGTGCTTGAGCTGTGACTTTGGGTTTTTTCTTCGTCTTGCCTCGCCTTTTTACCGTGGACCAGCCGCCTTTCTCAAGGATTAAGGATGACGTTGACGATCCAGGTCCAGTCTTGGTCGCTGTTGTGAAAGGGCAAGAAGTAGATTGCACCGGAAGAGAAGTTGTAGTGAACACCTTTTGCTTCTTGTTGCCTTTCCTGTCATTGGGGGTAGGTGACTTCCTCAAAGATAAATCTACCCCTACCTGTGATTTGGGGAGAGTTAATGCTGCAGCAGCATTTCTCCGATCCGCCGCAAGTGATGGACGAAGGCGCTTTTCGGGAAGGAGGCGCTCTTCCAGTCCCTCTAGTCGTGAATTGACCATGCTGCCAACTTGCAGCATTATAGTGCGTGTCAAATCTTCCAAGCCCCCTTCTTGTGTGAACCCGACTTCAGACACTTCCATTCTCTGAAGTGACTGTGTCTGGGGAGGAATAGGGGCTTTTGAAACACTAGCCATATCCTTACGGAGCTCTGCCATCTCCTTGCGGAGCTCTGCAATTTCACCCTGAAGACGGGTGTTGTCCGCTTGTAGTTTTGCGGTCTCTTCTGATGTTGTTCTACTGTGTAAAGCCTCTACCGCTGCCTTAATGGAGGCCCCTGCCTCTTTTAAATGGCGCACGTAGGTTCCTTTAAGGTTTCCAGACTTAGTCGCCACTTTCAAAATGATGGCGATATCTTCAATAACCCTCTGATTCAGGGCGTTTGCCGTACGGCTATCACCCCCGTCCAAGTGCTCAAGCCTAAGCGCAGCCCTGTTTTCGCATGCTTTGCTCGTAAGCACTTCCAGTTCATCTTCAGTCTCTTGCCGTTTTTGCGCAAGGAACTCCTTCCTACGATTACCAGAATCGCTCAAGATGCTCGAAAACGACGATTTCTTAGACGTCTTAAGCTTTCCCTTCTCTTCATCACTAGACAGATGAACAACTTCATTTTTACGTTTCCTCTTTCCACTAGACTTCCACAAACGGCCACCAGCCTCCAAGGAGCGTGCCGATGGCATTGACTGTACACTCATGTCTGAATCAGACAAAAGCGAGCCAGCAAGTCTCTCCTCATCCACCGCTGCTGAAGCAGCCGTCTTCTGCGCCAAAGCGCCAGAAGACCCCCCAACATCATGGCATTTGTCGCCCCCCCCAGAATACGAGGGGCTGAGTGTCTGAGCACTACGGGATTCTCCGACCTCGGAGAGGTAAGTACCCGTCTGGGGTAGTTTGTTTTTACAAGCTGCCATTTCATATTTTTTGGGTTCCTTTTTGGAGGGGTGAGGTCCCCTTGTTTGTTTGGCGCCCTAGCGGCCGGGTTCCCCCCGACCATATTGCGTGTGTAAGCCCGGACCCGCACCGCCATGTTCAATCCACAGCCGCTATGTGCGTCCAAGCGGGCGCACACTACAGCTGTGCACAGGACACTGCAGCTCAAATCCGGACTTACACACGCAATACTCCCCTCGGCGGGCGCCGGAACCATATCTTGGGATTTGGTCACCAGCCTGGTCCGAAAACGAACCCCTCACAATGGCGGCTTCCTGGGCCTGCCCTCCTACCTGGCGGAGTAGGAGCTCCTTACCTCCGCCAAGCTCCATCCACTGCGCCCTCTGCTAAATCAGAGGGACGCGCGGAGGAGCTTCCAAACTTAACCTAGAACCAACACGGCCCAAAAGGACTGTGAAGGCGCCTGGTGGTTCTTGTTACGTCTATTTCAGAAGGAAATAGACCAATAACAGGCAGCAACCACGTGAAGGATAACCACCAGACTTGCCTTGAGGATCAACGACTGTTGCGCTCCTCTCAAGACCATTCGCCTCCTCACCCACTCCCTGAGCGAGCAAGGAAGGCCCGTATTTATCCAAAACCGGAGCTAGGCTAAACCAACTATTAATGGATAAACACAGACCCGCCCAACCTTAACCTAACCTAACTTTTTTTTTTTTTTTTTTTTTTTTTTGTCTTCAGAGGGGAAATTCATTTACGAATAAACCGGTCCGGGGGGACCGGAATTATGTGGGACTCGCCGCCCTGAAAAGGGCAGAATACCCACTAAAACCCCTCCGGTGTCCCTCTCTCGCCATGCTTGCCAGACCACGGGAACGAAATCCTTCCGCAATCCGACTGGCGATGTTAATGCCTCTCATACTGGGCGGCTATAGCCGCCATCTCAATCAATCATTCATCATCTTCCCCTCCCCCTGGAAGGGCTGCAAGCTGCACAGACACGGCGTGGTGACCGCGGCTGCGCAGTGCGCCCTTCCCTGGGCGGCAGCGCAACTCTTGCACATTCACCGCCCCATTCCTCCACCCATCACCTTTAATTCTCACTCACACCTCATGGCTTCATGGCCCTTGGCCCCATGGCCCACATCCGCCGCCGTTCAGGAACACTTGTACGACGTCGGATCCCTGGAATAGGGGAACTCTTCGAGACGTGAGGTCCGCCCCTAGGGACCTCGCGCTCGAAGATCACACAAACCATATGGCTTCATGGCCCACATTCATCAATTCACTCACTCAATTCACGCACCTCATGCATCCATCCCCTAACCGTCAAATCACACTTACGGGACTCGACGGTTTTCCCCCGATTGGCGTCCAGCACCCGTCCTGTGCCGCCGGCGCTCTCGCCTCTCAAAGCGCGCATCGGGGTCACGCTCACGCCATCTCTCTGCCTCCTCCTTGGCATTCATCACCACCTCTGCAAACATGGACACGGCATCCCACGCACTCTCACTGTCTACCATGGAGCGCACAATGGTCGGCAGCAACAGATCCGCGCCAACCACCGTGACCAGCTCTGCCCTCTCTGCTGCCCAAGCCGAGCACTCTGCCAGCGTGTGGTGCGCTGTATCCTCAGGGCACTCACAGTGGTGGCACTCTGGCGTGGGCTCCACCCCCACCACCCTCCACAAATACCTCCCGAAGCAGCCGTGGCCCGAAAGGATCTGTGTAAGGTGGAAGGAGAGGACCCCGTGCCTCCTCGTCACCCAGCGCTCCAGGACCGGCCGCACCGCCTCAATGGTGTTGTGACCAGCGGAGGGCTCCTCAAGCGCCCTCATCCACCGCACCAGAAGACGCCTGCGTGCGCTCCTACGCCATCGCAACATCCCTTCCCTTGGAAGCGGCTCGCCCGTTGCCCGGTGCTCAGCAACTCGGTCATAAACCGCAGTGAGCACGCGAGCGTCCAACTCCCAAGGTAGGCAGGCAGCGAGCACACATGCCGCCTCGAAGGAGACGGTGCGGTAACCACGCACCACCCTGAGGCAAATAGCCCTCTGCGGCCGATGTAGGAGAGCCTTGTTGACCCGTCCCAGAGCATCCTCCCACACGGGTGCTCCATAAAGTGCCATTGACCGTACCACCTGCACATAAAGACGTCGACAGGCCGCATTCGGCCCGCCAACGTTCGGCAATAGGCGACTCAGGGCACCGCATGTTGCCATGAGGCGCGGGGCGAGCCGACGGAAATGCTCGCGGAATGATAGACGGGGATCAAGGATGATGCCGAGATAGCGCATAGCTTTCCCGACATCGATCCACACCCCACCCACCATCACGCGAGATCCGACCGGCGGCCCCCTCCGCGGACCATGAAAGCACAGGGCCTCGCACTTCGGTAGAGCTACCTCCAGACCAAGTCGCCGTATGCGCTCCAGCACACACTGAACGCCCTCCGTCACACGCGCAGCTGCATCATCAAAATCGATGCCACGAGCCGTGACCAGCGTGTCATCTGCGTAGCACGTTACGCTCACACCGTCCGGTAGCGTGCCCCGCAACACCCAATCGTACCCGATGTTCCACAGAGTTGGTCCGAGGGCCGAGCCCTGCGGAACACCACGCGTCATCGGTTTAGCCTCCCAGGCCACCCGCGTCGGGTACCGGACCTCCCTCTCAGAGAGGTAGGCTCCGATGATCCGGCGCAGGTACCCCGGGAAGCCATGGTACCTGAGTGCCTCCTCAATACAGCTCCATGGGAGGGTGTTAAAGGCATTCGCTATGTCTATGGAAACTGCCAATAACACCTGCCGACTCGCAATCACCTCCACCGCCATCCCCTTCACCCTGCGGATCGCATCGATGGTGGAGCGGGCGCGCCGGAACCCAAACTGTGCATCAGAGAGGTCCGGTCCCACTCCCTCCATGTGTCGTACAAGACGGGCGACCAGGACACGCTCGAAGAGCTTGCCCGCCTCATCCAACAGCACAAGCGGCCGGTAGGCAGAAGGAGAGTCCTCCGGCCGGCCATCCTTCTTCAACAGGACCAGTTTCCCCACCTTCCATTGGCGAGGAAACTGACCCTGCACCAGGCACGCGTTAAGCAGTGCCCTGAACCTCTCCTCGAGAGGGTCAAGGGCGATGATCACCGCGCGCCCCGAAACTCCATCTAGACCTGGGGCTTTTGTGCGGCCACGCAGCCGAAGCAGCGCCACCCCCAACTCCACCGACGTCACTTCCGGTACCTCACCGTCATCATTCGCCTCGTCAGCTCCCATTTCATCCGGCCGCTCCATCGACGGGGGGGCTAAGGCATCCGCAGGTGGGAACAAAACTGAGACCACCCGGTCCACCATCTCTGGCTGCAAACTCCGGGTGAGCGGCGGCGCCCACGGCCGAAGCTTATCCCTCACCATCCGGTACGGGCGACCCCACGGATCCGCGTCGAGCGTGCTGAGGAACTCCTTAAAACTGGCATCCTTGGCCGCCGCTATGGCGGAAGACAAAGCCTCAATGCAGTTCCTATACGCCGCATATAGGCGGTCCTCCTCCTCCAGATCGCGATGGCTGCGGCGACGGCTGCGGGTATATGCACGCCTCGCACGAACGGCATCAACCCGCAGTGCCGCAATCTCCGCCGACCACCAATATATGTGACGCCAGGGAGCATGTGGTCCAAGGCGAGGCATCGCTGCATCGCAGGCGCGCGCTAGTGCGCCGCGGATCCACTCAGCCTCCTCCTGAACGTTCACCTCTCCGACACCATCGGCGGGCCCCAACGCCCAGGCCTCAACCTCCGCAGCCTCCAGCAGTAGCTCACGGTCCAGCTTCCTAAGGGCCCAGCGAGGTGGGTCACCCGGTAGGGGACACCATGGATTGACTGTGGCTGTGGAAAGAGCCGAGATATCGAACCGTACATACCGGTGATCCGACAGCGTTTCCACTCCTTCCAAAACCTCCCAATCAGAGATGCGGCGCGCAAGGGCTGACGTTGCAAACGTGACATCCACGATCGAACCTCCCGTCCGCCGCACGCACGTATGGACACCCCCATGGTTTAGCACGGAGAACCCACCTGCAACAACCCAGTTTTCCGCTTCCCTACCGCGCGCATTCGCCACGGGTGAACCCCACATAGCCGACTTGGCATTGAGGTCCCCGGCGATCAGCACATGGTGGGAGCGACGACCAGCTACCAACGTCTCCAGCTCACGCAGGTACTGCTCAAAGCGAGCGAGCGAAGCGTTCGGGGAGAAGTAAACGGCGACGATGAGCGTCTCGTCCACCTCCCCAGCGACCCACCCACTCCCTTTCGACACCCGCTCCAGCGGAATTGCCCCGGCAGTCGTCCGGGTGACTATGGCGACAGAGCCATCATCATCACCAACCCAGCCTCCATACAACGGTACCCGGTAGGGCTCCGCAACAATCGCCACATGAATCTGCCACTGCGCTAGGGTCTGGACCAGCAGGTCCTGGGCCCGAGCGCAGTGGTTAAGGTTCGCCTGCAGGAACCTGGACGCCATCTAAGATATGGTTTCCATGTTGACCACCTCAGTCCCCGCCCCTGCACCGGAGGGCGTCGGGTGCATGGGCTGAGTCAAGACCCTAGGGCCACCGCTCACCCCTGGCACTCCTCGTCTGGTCGGTGCAGCACACGCCTTGGTGCCAAACCGATGTTCCGCAGGCCTGCCCGCCGCCACGCAAAGGGTGCAGCGTGGCATGGCGTGGCAGGCACCGGCCTTATGGCCGGGCTCACCGCAGCGATAGCATTGGTCGCTGCGGTCCTCTTCGGACGGACATAGTGCACGTGTGTGGCCAGGCTCCAGGCATTTAAAGCACCGGAGTGGCCGCGCCTCGAGCAACTCCACCCGAGCTGAGCCCCATCCGACGGCTAGACGACCCGCCACAAGGATCGCCCTAGCAGCGAGCACCGGGCATCGAACCCAGGCCGCACACGAGCCGTACCGACCAGGGCGCACTTCGCCGCAAGTGACCGCAGCCACCTCACATGCGCCCGCACGTGCTACCGCTGCAGCGACCTCTGACGCAGTGACCGAGTCATCGAACCCGGACACCCGCAGCTCCGCAGTCTTAACTGGTCTCGATACCCTCACCATGTCCGTGGCGAGCTCCTCCATCAGTCGACGAGCCAGCGCGTCTGCCTTGGTACTAGCCACGGCACCGCCACCCGCCACCTCCAGCATGCGCGCCCCGGTAGCCGAGCGCTTGAAATTCACACGCGATATTTCCAGGGAGCCCAGGTTTACCTTTGCTCGCGCCTCAGCAATCACCTGTGCGTACGTCACACCCCTCTCCACCGCTGCGGGCTGCAAGGTGAGGACCACAGCAGCAGAGCGCGGTGGGCGCAACTTGCGCGCGGCTAGCTGGCCAGGCGGCAGCGCTGGCGGCAGACTCCGGGTCGATCGGCGTGGCCCCTCCACAGTCCACCCCTTAGCAGGCGTGGAGGACGAGGCGTGCCCCACAAGCTCTGCATCGGGCACACGGCGCCCCGCCATCGTCTTTCTCTTACCTCCACGGCGCCTACGGCGCCGAGCGGGAGTCACTTCATTCTCAGCTAGCACCGCAGTTGCTGCAGGCCGAAGTTCAAGTGCAGGGGAGGACTCGACGTCCACCACCTCAACCTCCATGTCTGAGTCTGAGGCCTCCACAACCACCGGTACGGGCACCACAGCAGGCGCGGCACGCACCGGGGCCACAGCTAGCCCAGAAGCTCTGGCGGGCGCAAACACTCGCAGTACACTACCAGGACACTAGAAGGGGCGCCCGCACAGGCCCGGGAGGGTCGTGCAACATGCTCCGGAGGGCCATCAGATTGCGTAGCGCGCACCGTACTGGCACGGCCAGGAGGCGCGACACGCACCAAAGCGCCAGCAGAGGGCGCCACGCGAGTCATCGCGGGGCGCCCAGCCGCAGCCGCATAAGTGACGCGCCTGTCGGCAGCAAGTGACGGCCGCAATCGCGTCTCTGGCAAGAGCCTACTCTCAAGGGACTCAAGCCGGGCGTTCACCATGGTCCCCACCTGTAACATAATCGCTCGGTTGCGTCCCTCTTCGTCCACCGGCACCGCGTCAGCGGCGACAGATACGGTGCGGCGCATGTTTTTGATCTCCTCCCTGAGGATCTCCATGTCACGCCGCATCTCAACCAAATCGGCGCGGAGCCGGCCATTCTCCTCCACCAGTAGGCGGGACTCTTCCGTGACCGTGCGACTGCCAAGCTCAGCGATTGCATCCGAGATGGACGCAGTCGCCACCTTGAATTCGCCTAGCAGCTCACCCCTAATGCTTTTGGATTTGCGGCCTACATCCGCAATATATTCAACCGCCTTGCACGCCTTGCTTACAAGGTCAGCCGTTGTGGCCGACCCAAGTACGTCCCCCACCAACGCCGGCGACGCCGCACGTCGATATGAGACCGTCTGGTTTGCCACCTCCCGCTCGGTGAGCTCCGCGCGTTTCACCTCTTTTATCTCACCTGCCGTCATGCGACCGCGACTTGCACCGCGGCGGGCCGTGATGCTGCGCGTCGTCACACGCGCCACCTTGTCAACAAATGGGCCAACGTCCAAGTCCGAGTCCCACGACCCGTCCGACCCGTCCTCTTCTTCAAGACGCCTCTTCGAAAGTGACCGCGCCTGCCACAAGCTGCCGCTCGTCGACGCAACGATGGCAGCTGGCAAACAACCGCGAGCAGCAGTCGCGGGTGCCGCTTGCGCCACACCAGCCGCAGGCCGCACCACGGCCCCAGGCGCCGCACTGGCCGCGGCCCGCGCTGCGGGCGCTGCCACCATCCGCGCACTCGCGCCAGCCCTGGGTGCCGCACCGGCCGCAGCCCGCATTGCGGGTGCCGCCATCATCCGCACACTCGCGCCTGCCTTGGGCGCCGCGCCAGCTAAGGGCCTCACCGCGGGTGCCGCCGCCGTCCTTGCGCCAGCCCTGGGCACCGCGCCGATAGCGGGCCGCAATGCAGGCGCCGCTGCCGTCCGCCCACTCGCGCCAGCTCCGGGCGCCGCGCCAGCCACGGGCCGCACCGCAGGCACAGCAGCCGTCCGCGCACCCACGTCCTTTCCAGGCGCCGCAACAGCCGCAGCTCGCACCGTAGGCATCACTTCCGTCGCGTCCAACGCGACCGCGCCAGCGTCGGTCCACTCAGACTCGGACTCAGACGGCGCCCTTGTCTCAGCCGTATCCATAACGACACGCAAACACACACTTTGTATACGAGTTTGAGGTTGTAACCTCAAACTCGTACACAAAGACAAAAGTAAAAACAACAAAAGAAAAGGCTGGGATCACTCACCCAGACACTCCCCTAGCCCTAAAAAGGGCAGTTTGTCCGCAATTCAGCACACACAAACCCTTTTCTGCCACGCAAACAAGCAAAAATTTAAAACACAACCGCTCGCTACGCGACCACAGACAGCTGTCAACCTAACCTAACCTAACCTTAACCTAACCTAACCTTAACCTAACCTAACCTTAACCTAACCTAACCTTAACCTAACCTAACCAGTAACAGTCCAATATCGACAAATACAACATAAGGCTCCGCGGAAAAAATTAATAATAAATTGATTTTACGAGCCTCGCGCAAACAAGTGTTTTCTACGGTTTTCTAAGTGTCCAACTCACCAGGATTATCGTTTGCAGCAGTCCACCTCATAGGGTTCAGGTGCAGGAGACCCTGAACTTTGGATCCTTATACCGGCAAGGGGGTTAGTGCAATCTCTTATTTTTATAACATCATTCTCAAGAATATCAAAAGGCCTATCCAGAGACATTGGAATTTTGGAAATCCGTCGATGAACCACGGAGTTATAAGGCACCGAATAGAGAGCATTTAACCTCCAAAACCGCGTGGCCGCCACACGTGTAACCCCAAATCGACACGAGGTGTGACGTTCGAGCACCACTAAGCACCGGCGTGAAGACTTCGAAGCCGGCTCCGGGACTTCGCCCCTTGTTGAAGATCAGCGTGAAGGATCCTCATCAGGCCACCAGCTCTTCAAGTAGACCTCAAGGTAACTCCTAAACCCTTATACCTGGGATACCCGTGTCTGGACTCATCTGGACGGGCAGACCAGGACCTTCCTCTTCCCACATACCTCACCCTACTAAATTTTTAGCCCTCCTCCCCCTTCCCCTCAGAACTTCCTCACCCCCCCGCGGCCTATCTCCTTAACTAGAGGAGGTAGATCCAAGTGATTGGTGTCCCTGACATCGGGATAAGGAGCAGTGCAACTTGGCTCCAAAGGTTTTTCATTCCCCTCTACTCCTTTACCCCTCGGGATTACCTCACCCCCCCGCGGTCCATCTCCTTAACCAGAGGAGGCAGACCCTTGGTGTTTGGTATCCCTGACATCGGGATAAGGAGCAGTACAACTTGGCTCCAAGGGATTTCCTTTCCCCCCTACCACACAACCCCCCCCCCACAAAACCCCTCCTTTAAAAACCCCCCTAAGCCCTGCAATCCCCCTAAACTCACCTGAAGCCCCTCCCAAGCCCCTCCAAGCTCTCCTTTCAACCCCCAAACACCCCCAACCCTTCCAACCCCCTTCCCAAGAACCCCCCTTCAAACCCCCCACATCCCCCAAACCTCCCCCAACCTCCCCAAGAACCCCCTCCCTCCCCCCCGACCCCCCTCCAAAAAACCCCTCACGCCCTCTTCTAGGGGTCTATCTCTTCTCCTTAACCAGAAGAGATAGACCCCTAGTGTGTGGTATCTCTGAAATCGGGATAAGGAGCACTACAACTTGGCCCCAATAGAATCCTCAAATTGTTACTTCCATTTCCTTTTCTCCTCTCTTTACCTTGAGGTTCTCTTCTGGAAGACATTCAGCACTGCAGAACAACACTCACCACGCAGGGCCCACGTCACCCCAAGGCCCTGGCGCGTTTCACCATAGACGTTACTCAATAAACGCAGAACACCAGCAATTAAGGAACACTAGGTTAGTTAATTAAGTATAGCATAATTTAGAATAAGAAATTTCTTTTGTTTATTTTTTACACTAATTTTTCATCTAGAGATATCTTTATCAAATATAAAAATGTCTTCTTCTTCTGCGACCACATCCGCCCCGAAGGTAAAGGTTGCCCTTCCAGTCACCGCCACCTCACACAAACACCGATCGTTGCGCCAGAGAGTACTCAAAAAAGAAACGGTCGCAAAATCCGTAAAATCAGAGAAGCTGGCAAAACCATCAGGGAGAGTAACCGCGGTCAAAAAGGCGTCGTCGGAGGGTACCGCTCATGCAACATCCCCTGTGGTTCCACCAACAAGGAAACGCTCCAAGGAGCCCGAAACTCCTCAGGAGCTCGAAACTCTTCAGGAGCCGAGCGATAAGTCTGCTCTATCCTCCACAGTTCTGGAACCACAGTCAGCCTCGGATTCGGTCAAGGAGAAGGTTATAAATTGGGAGCAATGTGGCATATCTCCACCAAAACAGATTATGTCAGATGATGAGTCAGTCACGTCATTCATCGACCTAGCCACCCCTATTGCACATAAAGTTCGGCGTAGCATGCTAGTCGAACACTCTGGCAGACGGATAGGGGTCGAAATGGACATGGCCACTAAGCTTGCTAATGATGTGATGTTGAGGGGAAAGGACGCGTTAGAAGCTGCGGGAAACATGAAAAGGGAGTGCAAAGTCATCGCACTCGAAGGCCTGCAGACCCTTTACGAGATTGTCCTTTCCCTCTCTGACTCGAGATCCAGACACATAACAAATCTGGAAAAAGAAAGGACGAGACATGCGATTGAGCTCGTTCGGATGGAGAGGGCGCATAATAAACAAATTGTAGAAATAACAAATAAACTTACACTTGAGATGTCTCTGGTCAGAAGTGATGTCGAGACCTCACTTAAAGAGACGAGAGCGATTCGCGACTGGCAAGGTTTTGAGACTCAAGAACCCCATAGGTTAATTAGAGAAACAGCAGAGGAAATCCGGGATCTAGATAAGCGGCTCAGGCTTCTTGGAGAGACCATAACCAACGAGGATAGGAGTAAAGAAATCGAACTCCTCAGAAGGGACGACTCCAGCTTAAAAATTGGAGTAAGCACCCTACAAAACCAGTTGGATGAGCTCCGAAGAAGCCTTCAAAAAGAACAAGATAAGACGCAGCAGATCCTGGAAATAAATACAGTAACTCTGGATCACCTGCAATCAATTCCACCCCAAAATACTGAAACGGGAGATACGAAGGAAATCCTAGAGATTCGCGAAATTCTTACAGCGATGTCTAAGATCCCAAAAGCGCCCGAAACCGTCCCACAACCGGTCCTCATTAACATGGAGGACCAGATGCAGCCAATTACTGAGAGGCTTGAGGCGGTTTCATCTGAGCTTCGAACGTTGCGGCAAGAAAAGATGAGGATTCTACCACCGGCCCTAAGCTTGGAAGCTGAGCTTACAAATGCGGAGGCGAGAAGCGGCACAAAGGCAACTTACGCCAAGATTGCTGCAAAGCCGCCACCGCACAGGCCAAACCATACCCTCATCATCACATCTACGAATCCTGTAAACACAAGTGATAATGTGATTGACCGCATCGTAGAGGCCTTAGACACAAGAACGAGTGGCGCTAGGATTGATAAGGTTCGGAAAGCCAAGAACAGTAAAGTGGTCCTCAGCTGTAGCTCAAAAGAAGACCTTCTTCTAGTCCAAAACCGAGTCAGGATGGACAAAGGTCTCAAGGCAGAGGTGGCTAAGGCAGGGAATCCCCTACTTATTGTGAGGGATGTGCTCTCTCACCACAAGGATTCTTATCTTGTGGAGACATTGTTGGCACAAAACAATCGTCTCCTGCAGGATGTGGATCTGAAGGAGTGTACCATAAAGGTTAGGTACAGAAAGAGAGCACGAAATACCCACGAGTGTCATCTGGTGCTAGAAGTCTCCCCTCCCATACATAAACGCTTCATAGAGGCAGAGAAAGTTCACATAGGTATCCAGCGGAGACCTGTGTTTGATCATTCTCCTCTGGTGCAGTGCACCAAATGCCTTGGTTTCGGCCATACAAAAGCAGTATGCCAGGAAAAGGACAATCTCTGCAGCCACTGCGGAAGGTCCCACACCTGGGAGATATGCAAGGGGAGGCTAGAGGGTAATCCCCCAAAATGTAGGAACTGCGCTGCCAAGCATGGAACAGGCACAAACCTGGAACACAACGCTTTCAGCGATGAATGTCCAGAGAGGCAAAAATGGGATGCCATAGCGCGGTCCCGTGTTTCCTACTGCTAAGGGCACCTCACAGCATCAAAGCTCGTTCCCCCCAATGTCAGGCGGAACAGGTTTGCGGTTCATCCAAGCAAACCTGCAACGCTCAAAATTGGCTACTACGGAACTACTTCAGGTTGCAAGGGATAAGGGTATCGCCATCGCCCTAGTACAAGAACCCTATGTTGGAAAAAATGGCGTCCTGAAACAACATCCAGGGACGCAGGTGATCCAATGTACACTTAACAGGCAAACACCGGTCAAGGCAGCCATAATAGTTTTTGGAAACCAGCTGGAGGTCATTCATGATCCTCAGCTGGTGACAGAAACTGAGGCGGCAGTGATGGTGATCGGAGGAGGCCTAAAGTTAGGAGTAGTTTCCGTTTACTTTGATGGGGAACAAGATATAGCACCTTACCTTGAGAGAACGAAGAGATCCTGCGAAAAGCTCTCAACGCAAAACCTCATAGTGGCAGGAGATGTAAACGCCTGGAGCCACTGGTGGGGTAGCAGTCTGGAGAATGATAGAGGAGCAGCCTACAATGCGTTCTTGAATGAGATGGGTTTTCAGATTCTCAATTTCGGGGATTCACCAACATTTGAGGTCTTTAGAGACGGGAGAGCCTGTACAAGCATAGTGGACGTGTCCGCTTGCAGTGTATCTTTACTTGGCAGGATAGAAAGGTGGAAAGTAGACAGTAGTCTCTTAACTTCAGACCACAATGCTATCACTTTCACTCTACGTCTAAGAAAAGCCCTGGAACCATTACGGCCTATTACCACACGCAAATATAACACTAAAAAAGCGAAGTGGCCGGAATTCAGGGCTCTACTAAGGACCTCTTTTGCGGAGAGAGACATCACCATTGCCTCCGTAAACGAGTTGGAATCCAAAAGGAACCTCGAAGGTAAGATCACAGCTTATACTGAAGCCATCCACGAAGCCTGTGAGCTAACTATGCAAACAGTGGGCACAAAAAAAAGGGGAACCAAAGCCCCCGTGGTGGTCTCAGTCGCTGGAGGATCTTAAAAGAGAGGTTCTGCGGAAAAAAAGGAGAATCAGAAATGCAGCCCCAATGCGCTTGAAGTTCGTCATAGAGGAATATCAAAAAGCCAAATTGGAGTACGCAGCAAAGGCTGAAAAAGCTCAAACGGAAAATTGGAAGGAGTTCTGCACGACGCAGGAGAAAGAAAGTATGTGGGATAAGATTTACCGAGTGATTAGGAAGACCTCAGGAAGGCAAGAAGATATGCTCCTGAGAAGCCCAGAAGGAAACACTCTATCCCCACATAAGTCAGCAGAACTCCTAGCCAAAACTTTCTATCCGGACGATTCGGAGCACACTGACCAGCAGTGCCACACCGAACTCCGGGAACTAACAAAGGAGAACCCATGGGAGGATCTTTCGGAAGATGACCCACACTTTACGTCAGCTGAATTGGAAATAGTGCTCCAAGCACAAAATCCCAAAAAAGCCCCCGGACCAGACGGGCTCACAGCTGACATCTGTGTCGCAGCAATCCGCAGTGATAGGGAGGTATTTATGGCTATAGTCAACAAATGCCTATCATTAAAATACTTCCCAGCACAGTGGAAGACGACACATGTGGTCATTATCCGGAAACCCGGAAAGTCGGACTACACTCATCCGAAATCCTACCGTCCCATAGGGCTCCTATCAGTTCTCGGAAAAATCGTCGAGAAGCTTTTGATTGGCCGGCTCCAATGGCACATAATTCCATCCTTAAATAAAAACCAATACGGCTTTATGCCACAGCGAGGAACCGAGGACGCCCTCTATGACTTGGTAGAGCACTTAAGAAAAGGAGTAAACAATAAAAACATAGTACTCCTGATCTCTCTAGACATAGAGGGGGCCTTCGATAACGCATGGTGGCCCGCCTTAAAAAACCAACTAGCGAAAAAGAGATGTCCAAAAAATCTTTACGAGATGGTGTGCTCATATCTCAGCGACCGGAAGGTCAAGGTCAACTATGCCAGAGCAGCATACGAGAAGGAAACTACGAAAGGTTGTGTCCAGGGATCAGTCCGAGGACCAACCTTTTGGAACGTTATCCTAGACTCGTTGTTGCAAAAACTGGAAGCTGAGGGAGTACACTGTCAAGCTTTTGCGGACGATGTGGTCCTCGTATTCACAGAAATCTCTATAAACAATTTGGAACGTCTAGTTAACAACACGCTAGAAACAATAGCTGACTGGGGTACTCAGAATAAACTTAACTTTGCACCGCACAAGACCAACGCGATGCTGCTTACAAAGAAGTTAAAGTTTGAGATTCCTCAGTTAGTTATGTCTGGCACTAGACTGAACCTGGTTAAAGAGATAAAACTGTTGGGCATTGTCATTGACAGTAAACTCACTTTTAATTCGCACGTGTCTGCACAATGTAAAAAAGTCACAGACATTTATAAACAACTTGCGTGCGCTGCAAAAGTGACGTGGGGCCTGAACAGTGAGATTATTAGGACCATATACATCGCAGTGGTTGAGCCAATTATGACGTACGCTTCAAGCGCATGGTCTCAAGCGGCAGACCTCCAAATGAATCATAACCAGCTCAACGCTATCCAGAGAGGTTTTGCACAGAAAGTGTGCAGATCATATCGCACCGTCTCGCTGACGTCCGCACTCGTGCTGTCAGGTTTGCTGCCATTGGACCTGAGAATCCAAGAAGCAGCAAATCTTTTCAAATCTAAGAAAGGCATCTCCCAACACTATCTTCCCCCGGGTAAGAGGCTCGAACTCAGGGTGGGATATCTGGAGCAACCTCATCCATCCACATTAACATCCATAGAGTACGGGCTACTAGAAAGCGCACCTCACAGTATCACCGGACCACAAATCTACACAGATGGTAGCAAGATAGAAGGTCAAGTGGGGGCTGCGCTTACCTGGTGGGAAGAAGGCGTCGAGTCCAAGTTTGCCACCTTTAAGCTTCACCCTTCTTGCACAGTCTTCCAGTCGGAACTATATGCACTCAGCAGGGCTATTCAGATGGTAAGTTTATGCAAGGATCCCGTGGTTAGCATTTTGAGTGACTCAAGATCTTCACTCGATCTTCTGCGGAATCCCAAACTGAGCCATCCCCTGGTGAGAAGTATAAGAGAAGACGTCGATAGGATTGTGAGAGAGGGAAGAGGTGTTCAGATGTTTTGGTTGCGGGCGCATGTAGGCACAGCTGGCAACGAAAGAGCCGATGAGCTCGCAAAAACGGCTGCACTCAGCAACATCACCCAAGACTACGACAGAGTTCCCCTGTCTTACGTCAGAAAGAAAATTCGGGAGGAATCGGTCCGCAAATGGCAAGATCGATACGTAACCTCCAGCACCGGCGCAGTTACTAAGAAGTTCCTTCCATCCGTCGATAGAGCATACCGGATGATGCGGACTACACAACTGTCGCCCACTCAAGTGCAAGTACTGACGGGACATGGAGGCATTGCTGAATACCTACACAGGTTCAAACTTAAAGACAGTTCTGGATGCGAGTGTGATGAAGATGTGAGTGAGTCAGTGTGGCACATATTACTCCACTGTCCCCGTTTCTTGGCGGTACGAATAGATCTTGAAACTCGGATTGATAGAAATTTGGTTGAGTCGGAACTTCAGAACATACTTGAAGATCCGAAATGCAGACCGCATTTCTTGGCCTATGCCGAAAAGGTCTTCCAACTCGCAGCTAGGAGAAACAGCACGCTTCCACCACCCCAGCGAGAGCTAACACATTCCCAAGACCCAAGTACACGCAACATTGCAATCCCTCAGCTAGCACCCTCTCCGAATAGCATGGGCATCTCCCAGCTTTTGGCTTGTGGAGAGAAAGGCAATGCTGGAATCAGAATTCGAGGTGTGGCTCTTTTTATGGATGACAACAACGAAAGGCTGGGCTTGAGTTTCTGCTTCTGCCCAACCGGGAAAACAAAGCGAGTAGCGATATCTCCCGGTCTGGCATCTCTGGTTAATGGGAGCACATCCAAAACGACAATGCGCTTTAAAACCTACAGCGCACTACCTGTGATAGAAGTGGAAAACCATCAATGTCGGTTGGTGCGATCAAAGAACAAAACGATCGCATTACTTGAATTGGGTGGTTTAACACCATTCGCACGGGTGAGTTCGGTGCTCACTACAATCGGAGATCGGGCGGCAGAAGGGATATCCACCAACCCCCGCATAATAAGCGTAGACGCGATGGTGATCGAGTATGAGAAAGGGGAAGTCGTAGACCGGCTGGGTTGTATAAAAGCCTCAGAACATCATGAGGTTGTTGTGTACGAGGACAGGGGTGAAAACCTTAGCTTCCTAAGAGTACACAATTGGAATACAGCCACAGACAGCTGGGGACATCCCATACCAACGTCGATCAGTGGATCCGAACGCGTCCAGCAAAATGCAGCTGCTAAGAATGAGGCGGAGAAACTCAAGCAAACCGGAAAACCTCCAAAGGATAGCACAAGGTTGGCAGAGTTTCTGGACGCTTTTAGTGCAGCAGCAAAGAGTCTGATCGGGAAACCTTCAGAAACAGCAAAAGGGAAAGCGAAAGCTAAAAAACAACTCATCCCAATATCGCTGAAGGTGACCCGTACGCGAGCGGACATGGGGCAGGTGAGTCCGCCAAGTCTCAGACCGGTATTGTGCCCGTCAGACCACGTAGCAAATGCCTTCCTCGAGTTCCTTGCTCTAACTAAGGCATCAAAAGAGGTGAACCTTCAAACCTGCAAAAAGATCTTGCAGACCTTTGAGCAAGGAAATGAAAGCCTCCTAAAGGTGAGACTCGAGGAGGCGGAGGCTGCCATATACGACAATGACAAATCCCAAGTAATAAAGGGTACAATGTCAGGTAGTTATATGGCGGCTTACAATGCAACAAGTGGTTTTGTGGCACAAAAGGAGGGTGAGACGGGGCAGACTGAAAAACCAAGTTTCGCGACTCTAGAAAGTGACCCAATAGTGGTTGTAGCCCAGTGTACCAAAATTATGCTAGATGACCGGATCCTCGAAAAGGGTAAAACCATATCGGGGTCAGGAGGCAGATTGGAATAACTGGGCGATACCAAATATTCGCTGGATCAACGGAGTTCCAGGATGCGGCAAAACAACCTGGGTGGTAAAGCACTTCAACGTGGACAAGGACACCATCATCACCTCGACGACAGAGGCAGCAAACGACCTCAAAGAGAAGCTAGCGCAGCGCATTGGAAACTTGGCTAAAACCAAGGTGCGCACTATGGCTTCAGTTCTAGTGAATGGTTTCAGGGAGAAATGCTTTCGTCTTACGATAGACGAGGCTCTCATGAACCATTTCGGAGCTATTGTCATGGCTTCTCGTTTGTCTAACGCTGGTGAAGTTGTCCTCATTGGAGATGTGAACCAACTGCCTTATATCGACAGGAACAACCTCTTCGAGATAAGGTACAATCGCCCAAACCTGGTAGCTAACATCAGCCAGGAGTTGTTGTGTACGCATCGGAACCCAATGGATGTCGCGTACGCCCTACGAGAAGTCTACTCTGGCATATACTCGTCCAAGCCCATAGTTAAATCCTTGAAGCTGAAAAGTTACACAGGTGCGCGAATTTCCAAGGACCCTCCCAACACACTCTTCCTTGTTCACACCCAGGAGGAGAAGGAAACCCTCATCAACCAGGGTTACGGAGAGGGTGCAGGATCGCGTACGCTTACCATACACGAAGCTCAGGGTTTATCTTATGAATCTGTTGTTGTCATCAATACTAGGCGCAAGATGAAGTTGCATGAGAGCGTTCCACACGCAGTAGTAGCTATATCGCGGCACACAAACTGCTGCACCTACTACGCCGACGACACCAAGGACGCTATAGGATACTTCGCCGAGCGAGCAATGGCAGCGCCAGCTAAGACCATCGTTGAGTACAATCTAAAAATGGCAATAAAAGATCGCAACGCTGTGGTGTGGGAGGCTCTGGCTGGAATGCCAGAGGAAGGGGGTGGGAGTCAGTAACATATGTTATTTTTGTATTAAAAGTCATTGTTGAAATTAAGGTTTAAATGTTTGAAACCTAGTCTTTAAATTCAACTACTGTAAGAATGTAACCCATAGTTTAAGCAATAAAGATCCTTAGTAATATATAGCTCATAAGCAACTATGTAAAATATCAAATAATTGTAAAACCCAATGTAACCTTATCCCTAAGTTTCCTTAGTTTATTGAGTAAGTTAAAATGGAAAGAAATTATATGTACAAGAAAAAGAGTAAATAAATAAAAACCTAGTTAAATAAGAGCACGGACAAGAAGGTCTGTGGTGAACGCATAGTGACGTTTCGAGACGTCAAAAAAAAAAAAAAAAAAAACCTAACCTAACCTAACCTAACCTAACCTTTTTTTTTTTTTTTTTTGCTGTCGAGGGGGAAATCTTCAACAAGATACCCTATCACATTGAGGGTATGATAGGGTTATGTGAGGTTGACGGGACTCCGACGACTCACTAAAACCCCCCCGGTGGCCATCCTCTGCGCATGTCAATGAGCTCCGGGATCTCCTACGGAACGCACCGGTGCACATCTCGCGCTGCACCCCACAGGGGTCCATCCCGTGGTTGGCCCAAAAAGACCAACCACACACACACTCCCTCCACATGCGGCAGCACATGGTCCACACCATGCTGCCACCATCCACGGGCTCGTAGGAGGGTGGCCGGGGCCCTCACCCCAACCACCACGCGAGCCCAGCGACATCCATCTCTTACACCACAAAATCACGAGAAAACTCGCAACTTTGTGGCGAAAGAGAGAGATGTCACCTCCTTCCCGGCCTTTCTCTACCCTTCAAGCATAGTTCAGAGTGCTCGCAACTGACTACGCCCGGAAGGTAGAGAAAGCAACCACCTCTTCGCCGTTTATTCCCGCATTTGCTTCTGATTCCTGACAAAAACAAATGCGAGAGCAAACAGCCCTTCCCTGCCGTCTCATCATCCAGGCATAGCAGGGAGCCGCCCTGCCTGGGTGATGAGAGGACAGCGCCTCCCCGTTGCCAGTGGCGCCACACTCGAGATTCGAGTGTACCGCCAGTTGCAAACAGGGGCACTCCACCTTGCCCATCGGGCATCTCACACCGGCCCTCGCACTGTGCCCTCTGCTTATCAGAGGGACACGTGGAGAGCCCCTTCCCACCCAAAAACTGGGGGAAACACCATCCCAAGCAGGATCAGCCTCGCTCGATTCCGCTCCGGAAAACAACCTATATAAAAAATAAACAAAATATATATTTTTTATAGAGGTTGTTTTCCTCTCTCCGCCCCTAAAAGGGGCAGGCAAGCACCAGGAAGCCATTGCTGGCAACCCAGCACCCACCTGTCAGGGCAGGACGACTAGGTCGCCTACCCCCTCCACGTCCATAATTTTTTACAGAGGTTGTTTTCCTCTACGCCCCTGAAAAGGGGCAGGCGGTGCCGGGCTGCAGTGAACTGCAACACCCAACACCCACCTGTCAGGGCAGGACCACTAGGTCGCCTACCCCCTCCACGTCCATAATTTTTTACAGAGGTTTTTTTCCTCTACGCCCCTGAAAAGGGGCAGGCGGTGCCGGGCTGCAACACCCAACACCCACCTGTCAGGGCAGGACCACTAGATCGCCTACCCCCTCCACGTCCCTTATTTTTTACTGAGGTTTTTTTCCTCCCACTGCCGCCATTCACTTCATCCATTGCGCCCCCAGCTCCGATAAGGGGTCGCGCAGGAAAGGAATGCGGCCCGTCCCGGGTCCTCTTGGCTTCACCGTGTGCCCTAATCACGGTTACTAAGCCCCCCCGCCACGACAAGGCGGGAACCCTCGGGGGGGAACCTAACCTAACCTAACCTAACCTAACCTTTTTTTTTTTTTTTTTTTTTTTTTTACGATGGGAAAATGCTTTATGCATGTCCCTTAACTCGGGGAGAGCTAAGGGGGTCTGTCGGGCTCGCCGATGGTGCAATGGCATACCGACTAAAAACCCATCGCTAATCCCTCACTCACCGTAGTGCTAATGCGTCGTCAAACCACTCGTCATCAGACGATTCGTTCGACGGCGCACCAGCACTTGACAGGGTCACGGGGTCCCGGTTGGATTCAACCGCGGCCCTGTCAGTGATGGCCCGCCATTGGCGGACCCCTCGTTCCCCCCCCTGGGGGGGAGAGGAATGTCCGGGATTAAAAAGGACATTCCCCGTCGTAGGAGGCCTGTGCAATGCCACGCTGGGGCTCCCCGCTCCCGAACCTGGCTGGCCTCCATCGAGCGGAAGATGGCGGTGAAATTCCCGCCGCCTTCTTCCGGTCCTCCGCCGGCGGAGCGGGTCAGCTTGAGGATCCTCCTCCCTGACGCGCTCCGCGGCCTCCTTCTGCGACATGACGTCTTCGCAGAAGGAGATCATAGCTTCCCAGGATCTGTCACTGTCAAGCATGGATTTAACCACGCTCGGCAGCGAGAGATCCTGCCCGACGACTGCTACCAGCAATTGTCGCTGCGACTCCCAGGCACTGCACAACTCAAGGGTGTGCTGCGCCGTATCTTCAAAACCACCGCAGTGTTGGCATACTGGGTTTACTTCTCGTTTTGCGACTTTGTGCAGATATCGTCCAAAACATCCGTGTCCGGACAACATCTGCACCAGTCTGTAAGTTAGGACGCCATGCTTGCGATGCACCCACTCATCCAGCACCGGAAGTACAGCGTCAACAGTCCACCGGCCGAACTGAGAGGACTCCAGTTCCTCGGCCCAATTCCGTAGAGCAACTTCGTGGGCCTGTCTTCTGACAAGGCGCACTTCTTGTGGCGCCAGGCGGTCTCCCTGCGCCTGCCATTCCTGTTTATGCTGGTACATCTCCGCAATCACCTTGGCTTCCTGATCCCACGGAGGGGACCCCGCAATTGCGCACGCGGCACCATGCGATATTGTGCGGTACCCTCGGATTGCTCTGATCGCCATGATCCTTTGTGGCTTCCGCAGAAGGGCTTTGTTCTTGGCATTCAGAGCGTCAACCCATACTGGTGATCCATACAAGACGATTGATTTGATTACCCCCGCATACAAGTTGCGACAGGGCGCGCCTGGTCCACCAATGTTGGGCAGCAATCGAGCAAGAGACCCTGCAGCCCCTTGTACCTTGGGGCTCAGAAGCCGGAAGTGCTCGGTGAAGCTCCAGGCACTATCCAGAGTGAGCCCCAAATATTTCATATGGGTCCCTACCTGAACCTGCATGCCGTCTACCCGGACGTAGGCACCAGCTGGAAGCCTACCTCCTCTCCCATGAAAGGAGATTGCCTCAGTTTTGTTGAGGGCTACTTTAAGTCCAAGTAAACGAATGCGACTGACTAGTAGGGATGAACCAACTGTGGCCAGATGTGCTACCTCTTCATAGCTGTTTCCCCGTGCAATAAACAATGTATCATCTGCATAGCAGATTACATGTGTCTGGGGAAGCAGCGCACCACGAAGCACCCAGTTGTAGCCGATGTTCCACAACAGAGGGCCCATCACTGACCCCTGTGGAACACCGGACATCATGCGCCTGGCACAAATTCGGCCTGTGTCGTCACTGTAAAGCACGTCTCGCTCTCTTAGGTAATGGCCTACAAACTTTCGGAGATACAGAGGCACTCCATGATATCGGAGTGCCTCTTCAATGGACTCATAGGGGAGGCTATTAAACGCATTAGCAATATCAAGTGAAACCGCCAACACGCGTTCCCCTCGTGCAACAGCCTCTTGGGAGATATGCTTTAGGCGCAGCAATGCGTCAATTGTGGAGCGTCCAAATCTGAAACCGAACTGCTCCTCCGCCAGATCAGGACCCTCGGAAGAAAGATGTTCGTGAATGCGGCCTACTACTACACGTTCAAGCATTTTACCAACTTCATCAAGCAAAATTATGGGCCTGTAGCCAGAAGGAGACTCAGGAGGGCGTCCCTCTTTTCGGAGGAGGCATAAACGTCCATCCTTCCACACTTTAGGGAATTGACCTGTCTCTAGACATGAATCAAACAACTCCAGGAGTCGACTACCCAAGTGCTTCAAAGCAAGAGCTAATACCCGACCAGGCACGCCGTCCGGCCCTGGGGCCGTTCTTTTAGCCCTGAGGTGAAGCACTGCACTACCAAATTCCCCTTCCGTAATCGGGGGAATCTCCTCCAAAGAGCGTACTGGAGTTCGATCAGGAGGGGCCATATGAGGAGGGTCATGTGGTGAGCAGGCTGGAAACAGCCCCGTGACAATATCAGCAAGTAGTTGGGGCTGAAACGACTCGGTAGGTGGCGCTTGATTACCCAGTTTCTTCCGAACTGTGCGGTAAGGGCGCCCCCATGGATCCCTGTTGAGGTCTTCTATAAACTCCTGCCAGGCTTGAGACTTGGCCTTGAATATAGCCACTTGCAACGCCTTTTTAGCTTGGTAATATTCTTCATATAGGTGACTCTCCTCATCAGCGGTGTGAATCCGCCTTCTGCGACACCGTGTATATGCGCGACGAGTACACATGCAGGCAGACCGGAGAGAAGCAATCACATCTGACCACCAGTAAACCTGTTTCCTTTCCAGCAACTTCCTCGCTCTAGGCATGGCAGCGTCACAAACCGCTGATAGAGCCATACGGAACTGTTCTGCCCTCGCATCAATCCCAAGGTGCGAAGCTGGACCAGGGCACCAGCTCTGCACTATGGAAGCTTCCTCTACTTGCATTTTATCCAGGCGTCCAAGGTACCAACGCGGGAAAGAAGCTAAGTGGCCAATCGAGGGCCGCAACCCTCCGTTAGAGGAGATCTCAAACCTTATATAGAGGTGATCTGATAAGGTCACCTCGTCCTCCATTACTCTCCAGTTTTGCACACGTGCCTAACCTAACCTAACCTAACCTAACCTAACCTAACCTTAACCTAACAAGCGGAATAGCGGTGGAAAGGATAAGGAAGGCAAAAGATCGCAAAATAATCGTAGGGTGCAGGACAAATGAGGAACGACAGAGAGTTAAGGAAAGGCTTAAAGGAGACATGGAACTGAACGTTGAAGAAATGAGAAACAAGGACCCCCTGGTGATCCTCAAAGATGTACTCAAGTACAATACAGACCAAGACGTCGTCGACTCTTTGAGGAACCTGAACAAGGGACTCCTAACCTAACCTAACCTAACCTAACCTAACCTTAACCTAACCTTAACCTAACCTAACCTTAACCTAACCTTAACCTAACCTAACCTTAACCTAACCTAACCTAACCTAACCTTAACCTAACAAGCGGAATAGCGGTGGAAAGGATAAGGAAGGCAAAAGATCGCAAAATAATCGTAGGGTGCAGGACAAATGAGGAACGACAGAGAGTTAAGGAAAGGCTTAAAGGAGACATGGAACTGAACGTTGAAGAAATGAGAAACAAGGACCCCCTGGTGATCCTCAAAGATGTACTCAAGTACAATACAGACCAAGACGTCGTCGACTCTTTGAGGAACCTGAACAAGGGAGTCCTGAGAGACCTAAGCGACCAAAAACTTGAGATAGCGTTCAAAAAGCCTACAAGGAACCCTCACACGCATCATATTGTCATGAGGGTGTCCCCCAGAATTTGGCAGAACTTGGTTGATGCGGGATCCGTCCAAATTGATCTCCAACGAGTGAGAGTCACAGACCAATCGCCACTCGTACAGTGCTCCCTCTGCTTGGGGTATGGTCATGGAAGACGGTTCTGCAAAGAGACTGTGGAGAAATGCTGCCATTGTGGGGGACCCCACATGAAGACACAGTGTGCAAATTGGCTCGCGGATGTCCCGCCGTCATGCACAAATTGCACCCACGCAAAACTGGACAAGGTCGACCATAACGCTTTTAGTGGAGAATGTCCAATCCGGCGGAAGTGGGAAGCACTGGCTCGGGCCACGGTAGCGTACTGCTAAAGTGGTCCCGGGCGTAAATGTTACACAAATAGGCGCAAAGACATACTTCGTCGCACAAGCAAATTTGCAAAGAAAGGCACTGGCAACATACGAAATTATGCTTGAGGCAGACAAAATGAAGATGGCCTTTGCACTCCTCCAGGAGCCATACATCGGGAACGCTGGTAGAGTTAGGAACTATGGGACCGCCAGGATCTTCCAGAACACAAATCAAGGGGATGAAGTTGTTAAAGCGGCAGTCGTCGTCTTTGACGACGATATAGACGCCATCCTCTGTTCGGAGTTCACTACAAACAACATCGTTGCAGTAAAGCTTCGAACAAGTGCCTGGGAGATCGTGGTGGTCTCCTTTTACTTCGAGCCAACGGAACATTTATTGAGCCATATCTTGAAGAACTAAAGAAGATCAGGGCGCATGTTGGCACGGGTAAACTCCTAATAGGAGGAGACGCCAATGCGAAAAACTCCTGGTGGGGAAGCCTTAAAGTAGACAGTCGCGGAATTGATATGGCGGGAACCATCGAGGAAATGGATCTCCAGATACTAAATCAAGGTAACACTCCTACTTTTGACACAATAAGAGGAAATAAGACGTACACCAGTTTTATCGACATAACTGCCTGCGCGACGGAATTGCTAGACCGGATCGAAGACTGGAAGGTTAATGTAGGTTTGACGAGCTCTGACCACAATGTCTTGACTTTCAATATAAAATTGACGAAGGGGACGTGTATCACAGTTAATAGAACCACAAGAATTTTTAATAGTAAAAAAGCAAATTGGAACCATTTTCGTGAGAAACTGGCCCATTTGCTCGAAGTAGACCAACTAAACAAAACAGAAATAGAAAGAATAACAGAAAAATCAGAATTAGAACAAACAGTACAACGTTACACAGAAGCAGTATTAGAATCATGCAACAATAGCATCCCAAAAATCAAGAAGAATAGTAAACTTACCTTGCCATGGTGGTCGGAGAAACTCGTCGAACTGAAGAAGACTATCTCCACGATGAGAAGACGAATCCGCTGCGCAGCTCCAGTCCGCAGGCAGAAGGTGATCGATGATTACCTGAGAACAAAAGAGGAGTATGAGTATGAAGCCAGGAAAGCCCAAATCCAAAGCTGGAAAGAATTTTGTGGGAAACAGGACAAGGAAGGAGTGTGGGAGGGAATTTACAGAGTTATAGGTAGGACAGTAAAGCGACAGGAGGACCTGCCTTTAAAAACTGATGGGAAGGTATTGGACAGCATGGGCTCGGTGAAGTTGTTGGCGGACGTTTTCTACCCGGAAGACCTGGAAAGGGACGACAGCACAATCCATAGTCAAATTAGGGATAAAGCTGAAGAAGTAAACGTTTGGGTTCATGATGAATGCCATGACCCACCGTTTACTAGCGAAGAGCTTAAATTCGCAGTAAAGCGTTGCAACCCCAAAAAGGCTCCGGGTGCAGATGGCCTGACGGCTGATATATGCAGCAAGGTGATAAGCCATGACCCGGAACTGTTCCTAGCACTGAGCAACAAGTGCCTTGCACTCGGCCATTTTCCCATCATTTGGAAGGAGGCAACGGTGGTAGTCCTACGGAAGCCAGGGAAGGATGACTACGCAAATCCAAAGTCGTACAGGCCCATAGGACTGCTACCAGTCCTGGGTAAAATCTTTGAGAGGATGGTGATAGGAAGGTTGAAATGGCATCTGCTTCCCAAAATGAGCACCCGGCAATATGGGTTCATGCCCCAAAGAAGCACTGAGGACTCCCTCTATGACCTGATGAAACACATTAAAAGTAAGTTAAACCAGAAGAAACTGATAACAATAATATCATTGGACATAGAGGGAGCCTTCGATAGCGCGTGGTGGCCGGCAATCAGGGTGAGGCTAGCGGAGGAAGGTTGCCCAGTAAACCTGAGACGGGTAATGGACAGCTACCTAGAAGAAAGAACAGTTAGAGTGCGATACGCCGGACAGGAGTACCCAAAACACACAAACAAGGGCTGTGTCCAGGGTTCCATCGGAGGGCCAATACTTTGGAATCTCCTTTTGGACCCTCTCCTCAAAGGTCTCGAACAAAGGAGTGACTACGCTCAGGCGTTCGCGGACGACGTGGTGCTGATATTCGATGGCGACACGGCACTGGAGGTGCAGAGACAGGCCAATGCCGCTCTCGCCTATGTCCAGGAGTGGGGGGTCGTAAATAAACTAAAATTTGCTCCGCAAAAAACCAGTGCGATGATAATTACACGCAAATTAAAGTACGACACACCACTCCTGAGCATGGGCGGGACCGACATTGGCATGTCAGACGAGATCAAACTCCTGGGGCTCACAATTGATAAAAAACTAACATTCAACAAACACACGGCCAATGTATGTAGAAAGGCGTTGAATATCTTTAAACAGTTGTCGAGAGCCGCCAGGTGCAGCTGGGGTCTTCACCCGGAGGTGATCCGCATCATTTATACAGCCACGGTTGAACCGGTCATCTTGTACGCGGCCAGTGTCTGGGAGCCGGCTACGAAAAAACAGAAAGTTCGTAAACAACTTAACGCGGTGCAAAGAGTTTTCGCCCAAAAACTTACCAAAGCATACCGAACTGTCCCCCTCAACTCGGCTTTGTTACTGTCGGGGATGCTCCCGCTGGATCTTAGAATCCAGGAGGCAGCGGCCCTGTACAGGGCAAAGCGCGGAGTCCCCCAGCCTTTTTTGGGAGACAGAGAGGTCGAGGAAATGGTGGCGTATAGGCTGACCCCACACCCGGCACAGCATATGAGCTGGGAGTTCATATGCTTGGTAGACCATCAAGATGTTGAACAACACAACAATCAGGCAGTCCGCATTTTTACAGATGGCAGCAGGATTGAGGAGAAGGTCGGCGCAGCGCTATCCCTTTGGAATGGCGAAGCGGAGACAAAGACCCTCAAACTTAAGCTGCCATCTTACTGCACGGTCTACCAAGCGGAACTCTATGCCATATGTAGAGCCACGCGGGAGATCTTGAAACGCCCCGAATCAAGTTTTGGCATCTATAGCGACTCGAGGTCAGCTCTAGAAACCGTGTCAAACAACGGTTCCATTCATCCCCTTGCAATTGAAATCCGTAAAAATATGGAGTCTATTTTACTCCAAAGCAAAGAAATCTCTTTGTTTTGGATCAAAGCTCACGCAGGGATGAATGGAAACGAAAGGGCTGACGAGTTGGCTAAGGAAGCAGCACTTAGGTTGAAAACAAAACCCGATTACGACAAGTGTCCGGTTTCATACATGAAGCGACAAATCCGTAAGGAGTCGCTTGATGTATGGAATCGGAGATACAAATCCGAAAACCAAGCCGCGGTGACAAAACTGTTTTTCCCTGACGCAGTAGAAGCTCATAAAACTGTTAGGAAACTAAAACTGACAAGTGTACTTACGCAAATTATGACGGGACACGGGGGGTTTTCGGAATATTTAACACGTTTTAAATGTAAAGAAAACTCATCGTGCATATGTGACCCTGACAAGGACGAAACCGTGGCACACATCCTTTATGAATGTCCAGTGTTTGGTTTAGCGAGATACGAAGCAGAAAATGTAATAGATTGTGTTATAAGTGCAGAAAATACATGCAAAATTATGTCAAATAAAAGTATAAGAACCGAATTTATAAACTTTTGTACTAAAATAGCGATAATTGTAATAAAAAGAAATAAATAGTTAGATAACATCATTATGAGTAATATATATTTAAAAATATATATTATATGCATATCAAATAAACATAGCACTCTAAATATAGATTTGTACATTAAGAATATGTAAGGTTAGAATTGTAAGGACAAATAATAAATGTAAGTAAGATATTAGAGTAAACCTATATTAAGCACTGTAGTAATAAAATGTTAACTAATAAGGAAGTAAATAAATTGTTTTAGAATAGGAAAACGCACCCTCATATACACTGCAAGCCGATATTCCTTAGAAAATAAGACAAATTGTAAAATAGATGTAAGAAACTTGTAATCCCATTTGGGAATGAATTAAATAAAACAAAACCCTGTTGTTCTTATTAAAAAAATGAAAATAAAGACTCTGACAACATCAGAGGCATGATAGAATTCTACATAGTGCCATTTAGAGATGGTGGTACGGGTAGGGAAAAAAAAAAAAAAAAAAAACCTTAACCTAACCTAACCTAACCTTAACCTAACCTAACCTTAACCTAACCTAACCTAACCTTAACCTAACCTAACCTAACCTTAACCTATGGTCTTTGACGGGAACACTGCACTGGATATCCAGAGACAGGCAAATGCCGCTCTCGCCTATGTTCGGGAGTGGGGCATCAAAAATAAGTTAAAGTTTGTGCCGCAGAAAACAAGTGCGATGATAGTGACCAGAAAACTTAAATATGATGCGCCACTCCTGAAGATGGGTGGGATCGACATTGCCATGTCAAAGGAAATGAAGATATTGGGGCTTACGATTGACGACAAGCTGACTTTTAATCAGCACACGTCAATCGTCTGTAGGAAAGCCGTCAATATCTTCAAGCAACTATCCAGAGCAGCCAAGGTAAGCTGGGGTCTGCACCCAGAAGTAGTCAGAACCATATACACTGCAGTTGTTGAACCAACTGTAATGTATGCAGCAAGCGTCTGGGCCCCAGCAACCAAAAAGCTGGGCATTCGAAAAGTGCTCAACTCGGTCCAGCGTGGGTTTGCTCAGAAACTATGCCGATCATACAGAACTGTTTCTCTGAACTCAGCACTGGCACTGGCTGGAATACTACCACTCGACCTCAGAGTACAAGAGGCAGCCGCCTTGTACGAGGCAAGGAGGGGGGTAGTCCAGCCCATGCTAGGAGACAGAGAAATGGAGAAGATGTCGGCATTCTTTGTGAAACCTCATCCAGCGGAGTATATGAGCCTGCAATTCGTGCGCCTGGAAGACCAGCAGCAGGTGGACATCCATAGCGATTACGCAGTCCGGATGTTCACAGACGGTAGTAGGATTGAGGATAAGGTTGGGGCTGCATTATCCATATGGACCAATCAGACCGAGACTAAATCCATCAAACTGAAGCTCTTGTCACACTGCACAGTCTACCAGGCGGAATTGCTAGCCATATACAAAGCTACTGAGGAGATATTATAGATGTCGGAAGCCCGTTTTGGTATCTACAGTGACTCACAGTCATCACTCCAAACCGTTACGAACAACAGTTCCACTCACCCTCTTGCCGTAAAAGTTCGTAAGAACTTGAAGGCAAGTGGGGAACAGAACAAGCAAGTTGATTTGTTTTGGATCAAAGCACATGCTGGACTTGAAGGCAATGAGCGAGCCGATACGCTGGCAAAGGACGCTGCCCTGAAAATCAAGACTGCACCAATATATGACGTATGCCCTGTTTCATTCGTCAAGAGACAGATCCGCAGAGGTACTCTTGACGAATGGAACAGGAGATACATTACAAGCGATAATGCGGCCGTGACAAAAATTTTCTTCCCTGACGTTATCAAGGCTCATAAAATTATTAAAAAGTTAAAACCCTCTGGTGTACTCACGCAAATAATGACAGGGCACGGTGGATTCTCAGAATACCTGATTCGGTTCAGGTGTAAGGAGAGTCCATCGTGTATCTGCGAAAGTAGTAAAATGGAAACAGTGGAGCACATTTTATTTGAGTGCCCAGTTTTTGGCAAACGGAGATATGAGACTGAGCAAAGATTGGACATAGAACTAAAGGTAGCAAATGTTAAAGATTATATCAGTAATAAATATATAAGAAATGATTTTGTTGAATACTGTAAAGAAATAGCTAATATAGTAATAAATAGGAATAAAGATGTATAATTTTGCTGAACACTTATATTGTTGAATATAAAGGACTCAGCAATAATAATCAACCTTCGTAAAAATAAGCATAAAATAGATTTAGATTATAATAAAATGTATGTAATAAATAAACTAAGATATAATAAGATCTATATATAGATACATAAGATAAAATAAGATATAACATTTGAAGATTGTAAAAGAAGTATGAATAAGATAGTTTTAGATGATTACCATATTAAATAAAAACCCTGTTGTTGCATCCCAACCGAACTTAGGCAAATAAGGACTCTGGCGATCGGTCAGAGAGACACTACGTAGCGCCATTTCGAGATGGCAAAAAAAAAAAAAAAAAAAACCTTAACCTAACCTAAGTCAAAGGTCAAATGTCAAGGTCAAAGGTCACGCGAGGTCACTACAAGGTCAAAGGTCAACGTCCAAAGTCACTCAAGGTCAAAGGTCACCGGTTCCGCGTGGTTGCCCCCACCCTAATACTCCCACATTCCCCCCGGTCCCGAATGTATGTTTTGGCGTTTATTTTTTTTTTTTGCGTACCGTTATCGACACAGCGACCTTCCTAAGCCCTCAGCAAATACATCCGGATATTTTTCCTGTAATCTAGAAACTAACCCATTAGTTTTATTACACGGTATGTCACAACCAATGTTATTCATCTGAATTTCTATATTTTTAAGCTTTAGATGGCGCAACCAAGAACGGCCAAGAAGGGGAGGCCCGCCTTCAGGAATCACATATAACGGTAGTTCGTGCGCCTCCCGCTTCTCCCCCGCGCTTGAATAGCAGACAGACGTGTTTATAAAACCAATCGGCAGAATTTTACCCCCCCCCAGACGGGGGAACAGAAGTATACCCCTTAAATCTTAGGTTACACTTAGACAAATGGCAGCTCCTAAAATATTTCTGATAATCGCGCTCGTTGATAGCAGAAATTTTACTACCCGTATCTACCTCAAAGTCTATAGATATATTGTTGACGAGAATAGGAACTACATACGGTTTATCGTCCTCTCCGTCCACCACAATGTTGAAAAAATCACTGTACTCGCTTTCGGAATCCATCTCAATGTAGAACTGATTCCGACGCTGTGATTTACCTATCGACGGATCCCCAGCACCAACACCGCTCGAACGCGCACTATTACACATGGCCTTGAGATGGCCCCTGACCCCGCACTCATCACAATTGTAACGCCTATAGCGACATTTATCCGGCGGATGCTGGCGGCCACATCGCCAGCATTTTGAGTTGGCCCCGCGCGCCTGGTGCGCCGCGTACGCTGATGAGCCCCCTCCGCCAATCCGGTGCACGGGAGGCTCGGGCGCGCCGGCGAGCGCGCTGGCGGCGCCCTGCGCGCCCGCCGAACAGCTCGTCTCCGCGTGCCTCTCTGCAGCCTCCAATGCCAGAGCCAGCTCCACCGCTCGCTTGTAATTCAAATCCTTCTCCGCGAACAGACGGCTACGCATCTCGTCACCGGCAAGGCCTGACACAAACTGATCTCTGAGATTCTCCTCAAGTTTCTCTGCAAAGTTACAGGTACTTGCGAGATGCTTCAGGCTTTGTAGGTACAGGCTGAGCTCTTCGCCGGCCTTTTGACGACGCAAACGAAAAACATGCCGTTCCGCAATATCAGATCGCCTGGGTTCTAGATGTTGTTCGACGATGGTGACTAATTCGGTGAACTTCTTGGTCTCCGGTTTGTCCGGGGCACACAAATCGCACATCAAATCGTAGGTTGGTTCACCGAACACTGTGATCAACGTGGCCACGTGCAATGAATCTTTAATTTCGTTTAAAACGATGAACTGTTTCACTCTGTTTACGTATTGCGTCCATTTTCGCGAAGACAAATCAAAACAATCGATTTTACCGTACGGCATCGCGTATTAATAGATAAAAACTATTAAATCGTCGCCAGTAAAGTATTTCAATAATACACAAGCTGCGGATCGAATCTGACTGATTTATTCACAAGTACCCACAAATACCCAACACAGAGGAGCATACTCTACTTTTCACACCTTCTGCGAGACAATAAAAAGCCAGGGCTTGTTTTGATTTTTGCGGTACTCAGTAGATTATCAATAATCTCTAACTAAAGCGTCTGTTTATTGAAATTTACTGAAAATATTTGATTAAAAATTTAATGTGAAACAACATTCTTTTGTTTCACATGCTTTGTAAACGCACCTTTTTTTTTTCGAGTTCTGCTTTTGGTGGCCAGTTTGATTTTTGAACAAACCTCTTTACAATGCCATATGGACATTTTTTTTACTTAGTTTTCCACGAGTCTCCATACGAATTTGACGTTCCAAATTCAAATCACTTTATTCCCTAGGAAGTTTCATACAACTTTATATCCCTAGAGAAAAATATAGGTAGAATTTTTTGCTAGCCAAAACCCAATAAAATCAAATAAGATAAGATAACAATTTAAAAACATAGAAAAAGATACTTATGTTATCTTAATTTTTCTCCGTAATCTTTAACGAAAAACAAGCATATTCGCTTCAAAATAAAAAAACTATTGTAATTAAGTATATATTATATTTAACATAACCATAACACACAACAGTCACATACGTAGTCATGATCCCACACTAGGACACCCTGTGTACACTTACCATGGTACCATAACACCCAGACCCGCAACAATTTTTTTCAGATCAAACAACCATTTATCCCGCAGCAGGAATCGAACCCGCAACCTCTCGCATCTCAGCCGGCTACTCGCCCGCCGCGCCACGGAGGTCGTCATGACCATTTGACGTGTTGATACATGTGTTAGTCGACGCATGGTATGTCGGTGCACGTGCTTTCATTCGGCGCGTGGTGTGCCGCGCGCTTGGCCCCGCACGTGCCTGATGTGTTGGTGCACGCCGCGCACGTGCTCGCGAAGTGACGCGCTGTGTAGGAACGCTTTGGAGCAGATGACACACGCGTCATAATTGTTTTTTATATCACAGTATTCATAGAATAGGTATGGAAGCTGCTGCCCATCCCCTGATGTAATCCCTTAGTCAGCTATTACGACATCCACGGGAGGAGATGGAGGGCTCTCTTCTAAAACCGGACATAAAACAACCACTTGTTACTTAGAACAAGTGAATTTGGGGGTAAAAAGCTTTGAAGTGCAAGCAAGCATCTCGCTTGGCTCACCATTATTGAACAAGCGAAGCGAGTTCTCATAGTCAATATGGGTGATTCGGCATTTATTGAATAGAATAGAATAATCTTTATTGCAAAAAACAAAACATGTACATAGGCGAACTTAATGCTAGGAAGCATTCTCTACCAGCTAACCTTTGTGTAGTGCGGATAAAGGTGATGTCCACTTTTTGTATGGAGGTTGGTTTTTAATCCGAATAAAATCTAACCAACCCCCCAATACGGTACTGATATGGAACATACGAAAATAATAAACGTAAAACTGAAAAATCATATTTTTAGAGCCCCCCGTTTTTTTAAATGTTCTTCTTTAGTGGTAACATCCCACAAAAAAACAGTTGGCAAAACAAGCAATGCAAAGCTAAAAAAAATATTTTGACACAACTCTGCTAATGTATTTGTCAGTAAATGGTGTGTGCAGCGGTGCATGGGCAAATTGTGCAATTTTGTTCTAAGTTGCTGTCAATTTTGATCGGTCAGTTTGATTGATTGATTGTTTTTTTAATGATAGAGCATATTGACTTTTTTTGTGGTAACCAAACCGCCATCATTCTACCAAAGGTCTAAATATCCAACAAAATAAAAAAAAAATCTCGTAAACGGCGGGGTTTAAAATGTATGATTTTAATTAGAAAAGACAAATTTAAGGAACCCAAATACCCAAATATCTAAAATTTATCCCGATCTGATTTAATGATTATTAAAAAACCACTATTGGTCTTAGGTTTTCGTCACGTAGTCAATATCCTCTAGACAAATCTCACGTTTTTTCGAGCTTTATTCAAATATGGGCGCTGGGCGTCACGCAGCAAGCGCCATACTAATAAAGCAAAAGTGAGCCAACATTTTTTTAACATTCTTTTTGCAAAAAAACATTTTCACACCACCTGCTCGACATATCAATTTTTTTTATTCCGCTAATCCTCTAACTATAAGGCTGCGTTTCCACCAAAGATGTGCGATGCGAGGTAGATGAGCGGTGCGAGGATGCGTAGCGAGGATCTGGAACAGTGCGTAGATGAGCGGTGCGAGGCTGTGTAGCGGGCTCTTTTCAGATTGACTGCTAGTAGATTCTTGCTCGCGTCCATCCTTTGCACACATCCCTCGCGCACATCTCTAGCAACACATCCCTCCCAACACATTCCTCGGTATATATATATATATAGATATATAAGAAATACAGTTTCCTACATCTCGTGTGATCGCTAGATTTAAGTTGCGTCGAAACACTAGTAAGGGAAAGTACCCATACCTACTATGTGACCCGTTAAGGGAAAAATACCACGCTTGGTCACAGGGGCGTACGTTTTTTTTTTTGTTTTTTTTTTTATATATATATATATATAAAAACCTCGCTCGCTATAACCGTTTCCACCACAGATGCGCTAAGTGAGGCTAGATAAATTAATTATAAATTGGTTCTAAAAAACACATCCCTCGCTACGCATCATCTCTGGAGGAAACGCAGCCTTATATTATAAAAAAAATAGGTAAGTATGTACATTCCTTCCTATCCACTCTTGTTCCCTTAAAATTTAGATAATCCTACTCCTAGTTACCTATTACTTTATTATTACGAATATTATAAACGCGAAAGTTTCTGAGTATGGATGGATGTTTGCTACTCATTCACGTAAACACTACGGAATGGATTTTAATGAAACTTTACAATTACCTATATAGCTTATACATCGGAATAACACATAGGCTACAATTTATAAAGATATTGTGTGAATTGACCATAATTGACGATAAGTGTCAAGTAAGTAGGAAAAAAATCATGGAAGCATTCTTCCATGGAAAAAATCATGGAAGAATCTTCCATGGAAAAAATCTACCATCTGCGAGCTATTCTGGCGTGCGCTGCCAAAAGAGCTAGAGTTACACATATGTAATGTATGATGGGAATGTTCATCTTACAAAAAAGTTAAATATTAGGTACCTAGGTAGTTCTTTTCTACGCCAAGCTAATATAAGCTACTCGAAATACTAATCCTGCGCAGACGGAGTCGCGGGCAACAGCTAGTTTTTACATAAATAAATTCTCTAAGGTTGATACTTTTATCCCTTCTTAATTTCCGCATTTTCAACTAAATTTTTTATAAAAAAATAAAAATAAAAATGGCAAATACAAAAGCAGTGAAACGCCAAAAAAAACCACAGACAGACAGTGTACTTTGTACTACTTTGTATCGGATCGGAGCACAGATAAAATAGCATTTTCATAACGTTATGTCGTTTTGTAGGGCAGAGACTAGGGTTAGGGTTGGGCATAGCATGAGACACCCTATTGTTTCGGACTCAGAATAAGGACCTTATTCTGAGGTTTCAGAGGTACGTAGTACTCTCCTTAGTCTGTGTTCGGCGGAGTTTCCTTGCTTCACTCCAAGGTTCGGAGGCCTGTCGCAACACAAAGAAAAAAAAAAGATTGTATGAAACGGGGCTAAATATTAATGGCGACCATTTTTATCTCACTTACTTCCTCTATCTTTCTCGTTCTTTGAATACCTGTCACGACACATTTTTTTAGTAAATTTAATCTGTCTGTTTCTCTGAAATAAAATTTAAATTGCAAAATATCGTAGGTGGATGCTCTCGTGCCTTAAGTGTGTTGCTTGATTCTGAAAATTAATTAATTTCAGTGAATATGGCGTACAGAAAATGTGAAGTATGCTGCTTAAAATCAAGTCGAAAAAACGGCACAAAACGTTTTTTTATGGCCAGGTTTCCTCTAGATGAAGTTTGGTAAGTACCTACCTATATGTTATTAGATATATCATCAGTCCAATACCTACTTCTTTTTGGGCCAAAATATCATAGATTCCTAAAATTATCATAATCCCAAGCAATAGTAATTTTGACTCCGAATAATATTGTGGTGTAACGATATCTATATTTATAAATATCGATAATCGATGCTTTTATTTTTTAAGTGTAACAAAATTGGTGCAATTACTAAATCTTTCATCATCAATCCAAAGAAGTCTGCAAAGAACTGCTGGACATAGGCCTCCCCCATAGAATGCCACGATGAAACACTAGACACTGATTGTAGGACATGTACATTTAAGATGTTTATAACCTAAATGTTATGGGTGAGCCTTAGGTTGTCTGGAAGACGGTTTTTAGCACCAAGATTGCCTAGTAAATGCTGAAAATAAATGTTATGTTTTACTATAAGGCGTTTTTATTGTACACAAATCCAATAAAATGGACCATTTGCCACTGGTTTTGTTCTAAAACAAAACTGGTGAAAATAAAAATAAAAAAATATTAATTCCAACTGTAATTGAGAGAAATAAAGGAAACTATGCCTATATTAACTATGACAAACTGGTAGTTAAGGAAGACAAGCCGAATGAGAAAAGGAAAAGATCACCATCTCGTAGTCCCCAACAAGGAACATCATTCTCGAAGTTCAACCCGAAGCCTGCGAGCAAAGTCAGCAGGGCAAGTGCCTTCGACTTAATGAGACCGCGGTCTAACTCCCTCTCAATCTCTTCCGCGACCAAGAAATAGCAACCAACAACCGGTGACCGCAACATTACAGTAAAGAACAACGAATACAGCACAAATTTTAAGTTTTTAATCCCCAAGCCGGCTGGTCACCCTGGGGAGCTCGACCAAAACCCTCTAGCTGAGTGGAATAAATACAAAAATAACAACAATCCAAAACTCGGATGTAAGGCAAAAATTAATAATGCCCAAAACCCGTTACAATCCAACAACAACTTCAACAATAAGATCAAAGATATTACACATTTAAAAATATGTACATACAACGTGAGATCATTGTCATCAACTGAGAGATACCTAGAATTAACATACGCTCTAGAAAACATTGACTGCGACATAATAGGCTTGTCGGAAGTACGGAGAATGGGATGTAATATCGAAGAATATCAAGACTATATACTATGCTACATAGGACAAACAAAAGGTTTACATGGAGTAGGCTTCTTGATTAAGAAAGCACTAAAAGATAAAATAATTAACTTCACCGGAATCTCAGAAAGAGTAGCCCTACTCCAGCTAGAATTTGCAGAGCTTAGTTTCTCAATAATCCAGACATATGCACCCACAGAGCGTACAAACGACGATGACATCCTAAAATTTTATAACGACATCAAGAAAGCACACACACTAGCAAACGACACTGTGCTAATAATTGGTGACTTTAATGCAAAAATTGGGCATCCCAAACCTGAAGAAAATCTTATAATGGGCAAATATGGTTATGGTGAGCGGAATGAAAGAGGCGAACAACTGATAGACTTTGCCTTAGAATACAAATTATCAATAATGAATACCTTCTTTAAGAAAAGAGCCAGCCGAAAGTGGACCTGGAAATCTCCTGATCATACTATTATGAACGAAATCGACTTTATAATGACAAGTAACCCAAAGTTAATAAACAACGTAGAAGTTCTGAGCAACGTTAAATTTCCATCCGATCATAGAATGGTACGAGCAACATGTCTAATAAGACACCCTAGGAATAGCAGAAAGAACTTTAATACCAAGCGAAAAACTCCAATAACTGAAGAGGAAGTAAAAGGTTACCATGACCAGCTTAAATCACGAGTGGGCGAAGGCACAGGGGAGGGTATGGATGTGCAAGAACACTACAATTCAATAGAAGAGGCCATAATAGTCAGCTTATCGACAAGCAAAGAGACGAATTTGTATAAAAGATTAAAAGTAATCAGTGAAAATACAGAACAACTAATAAAAAGACGCACTGAATTAATAAAAACAAGGGACAAAGACAAAAACATGAGAAAAGAGCTAAGTAAACTATTTAAAGAAACAAATAAAGCAATCAAAAAAGACTATAGCAAACACAGACACGCCGTAATATCAAGAAACCTTAAAAATTTTAGAAGCACAAAGAGAGCTTTCAAAGAGCTAAACCTACATAAAACATGGGTTCAAAAACTTGAAAATAAAACAACAGAAACAAAAACGAGGAAAGATATAATTGACTTTGCAACAAATTTTTACCAAGAACTATATAAGAGAAGACAGGATGACGACAGCTCTCAACAACAAGACCCCGAAGCTATACATAAAACACTTGATCCAATAGATGAAATAGAAGTTTTTGATCATATAAAACATCTAAAAACTGAAAAAAGCCCTGGTCCTGATGGACTAAGCAACGAAGCTATCAAGCTAGGTGCACCTATCCTACTAAAACCACTTACACGTTTGTTCAATATGGTACTGGATACGGAAACTGTACCGAAACAATGGTGTACTTCAGATATTATACTGCTTTATAAAAAAGGAAACCCACTGGATATCGGTAATTATCGACCAATCAGTTTACTGACAAGTATGTACAAACTCTTCGCATCAATCCTACTTAAAAGAATAACACCGAAAATTGACGAGTCACAACCAATAGAGCAAGCAGGCTTCCGCTCCGGCTTCAGCACTACTGACCACATACATGCCTTAGAACAGGTCATAAGTAAATACAAAGAATTTAATAGGCCTCTGTATGTAGCCTTTATAGACTACAGCAAAGCCTTTGACAGCATAAGTCATAACTCGATCTGGAACGCATTACAACTATTCGATATTGACCAAAAGTACATAAATGTCATCAAAAACATTTACGCTAACAGTACAAGCAGGGTAAAACTTGAAACCAGAGGCGGGGAGATCACAATTGAAAGAGGAGTTAGACAGGGAGACCCTTTGTCACCTAAACTGTTTATCGCTGTACTCGAAACTATATTTATGAAGCTAAAATGGGAACAAGAAGGTATAGAAATGAACGGTCGATATTTAAGTCACTTTCAGTTTGCCGACGACATCGTGGTATTAGCAAACAAAGTAGAAGAACTAGAGAAATTGATATCCTCACTCGATCGAGAAAGCTCTAAAGTAGGACTAGAAATGAATGCAAACAAAACTAAGATTATGACCAACAGTATTGTAAAACCTATTCATATAAAAGGAAACGACATAGAATATGTCAAAAACTACATCTACTTAGGCAAACACGTATCATTCAACAAAATAAGTAATCAAGAAGAAATAGAACGAAGAGCAAATATAACATGGAGGAAGTATTGGTCACTAAAAGAAATAATGAAAGGTGATTACAGTTTAAGCATGAAGAAAGTTGTGATTGATACTTGTCTCTTACCTTGCTTGTTGTATGGCTGCCAAACATGGGTCTTTACAAACAAAGTAAAACATAAAATTAGATCTACTCAGAGAGCAATGGAAAGGAGCATACTAAAGATCAGGAAAATACACAAAGTACGAAGCGATATCATAAGACAAAAGACAAAGTTAACAGATGCACTCACACAAGCCCTAAAACTAAAGTGGCAATGAGCCGGTCACATCTCACGCCTGACGGATAAAAGATGGGCTATACAGACCACACAATGGAAGGGACCAGCTGGAAAAAGAAATGTTGGCAGACCGTACCGACGGTGGGCCGATGACATAATACAAATGGCTGGGAAAGACTGGATGAGCGTAGGAAAGGACAGAGTTAAGTGGAAGAAGCTAGAGGAGGCCTTTACCCAAGAAGGGGTCCGTATCTCCGAACCTGAAGTAAACTAACCATACTAACAACTATGTATAAGTTAAAACTACTAACATTACTATCAACTTTAAATTTTGTAATAGTGTAGAGATATGGAAATATTAAAAGGCTTTATTATTATTATTATTATTATATTATTATTAATTCCAACTGTAGGTAAGGTCATTCATCAATATCGATAGTTTTAAATACTGGCTGCACATCACTATTCCATTCTTGTATGTTGGTGGAACTGATTATTTTGTCAGTCGTTCATGTTGGCTTCTTGCGTTAGCCCTGTTTTGATGACAGTAATTTATTTTATTTTAAGTCCCGTCTCTTCTTACGTATAGTCTATTGCATCCTCTTTGGTTCTATCGGAGGGGAACAAAACAAAAAAAATTTGTCTTTCCGTCCGCACTGAGCGCATACAAACCTATACAAACACATTCCGCAAATACTAATACGAGTTTAATAAATGAAAATAAACCAATTTTGGAAACAAGTGATAGCATCCAATACTAAACCTGGCAAAAACAATAATTTTACTTAACTCTTGCGTAATGCGTAGGTAATCCGCTCAAGAATGTCTACTTCTTTGTGCCGATTGTGTCTCGCTGGTGATGTGAGAATGCACGGCATTGAAGACAATCAACTACTAGAAATATACGAGAAACTAGCAAGTGCAAAGGTTTGAATTTTCTTTTTGCTAAGATTACCTAAATGTTCATTTTCAATGTTCCAACATTAGAGCTAATGGTCCATTTGTTTCAGCTCGATACAGAAATTGGAATGCCTAGCACAGCATGCTACATTTGTTACTCGCAACTGCAGAGATGCCGTAGATTTTCGCAAATGGCTCAGAGATCAGATGGAATCCTTAGACATGCATTACACGAAGGCATCGAGGTAGGTTACATATTATTGTATGTATAGGTAGTACCTTTACAGATCCGGTGTGGAGGTCATGAATTTGTCACGGGTGGAGTGATGAATTAAGAATTATTAATGCTTGTTATTATTTATACAAGCTCGTACCTAACTAAGGTTATAGAGGTAAATTTATTGTTTTGGATAATAATTGTCTCATAATAGGTACATGTCTGACCTAAGAAAAGACCCCTCCATCTCGGACGTTATAAAAGCTGAGTAAGGAATTACATCGGAGATGGGCGGCATCATCCGTCTGAGAACTCAACACAAATACTGTGATCACCAATCCGCCTGCCAAGGGTGGTGATTATCGCAATTCCCCCCAAAGTATGTAATGGGGAGGCTTCATCCAGCAGTGGACACCCAAAAGCTGTTGATGATGATTCATTTAATGGTGCTTATGTTGTCCCTATAGTAATAGCATTAGTGTCACTTGGTATCTAGGTATTTCGTTTTTTTTGCATAATGTCAATTTAGAACAACCTAGGAAAAAACTAGGTTTACTAGGTTAACAATCAAATAAAATCAAGAGAATTTTATTCATTGATATCACGAGGATCATTTTGAATCAACTTATATATTAACTAATATGAATAAATAATGAAATCCTGTGTTTTATTAGTTTAACCACAACCGCCAGGGAATTATAAATAATAACCAGTTAAAGTGAATATTTCCTTGGTTTTAATGAAATTGTCAATTTGATGCGGTTATTGTATCAATGGTTCTACGTATTATGAAGTATTTGGCCACATTAAATGTTAGTGCTGCGTTCATATCCGTATAGGTGTTAGGGGCACATGGGACTCACCAACAAGTGTGGCATTGACTTTTTGGAATCACCATGGTCACATTGTGTTGGTTAGGGGTCTGCAGCATCCAACCTGGGTGCAAAGCTGAAGAACCCGAGGATATTATCACATGCTGGAGGATTCTTTTTCTTTCACATTGTGCATCTTGTGACAGCAGGCTGGTTGTTGTTCACTTATTAGTTTGAAATATCACTAAGCTCTGAATTATAAAATAATCAAACGACTTTCGGGGATTTTAATTTTTTGACCTTTGGATTTTGACCGCATTGGCTCTACCCAGTAACTCAAGCAGATACAATTTAATGCTGCTCAAAGGACCTACCATTGCTGACCTGCATACCGATTATGTGACTTTGACGGTGTACTATTGCGGTAAATCTGAAACTTGCAACGTAAACACTCGTCGCGGCGCTCGGTAGAATGTGTCAGCTTGCAGTTTTGTCTCAACGTCGCCTGGCGCTGTTGATTCACTGTGTGACGTCACGCGCCCCGCTGCTGCCGCCGTCGGTCGTCCCGCTCCGCTGGTCGTTCAATGAATCGGGCCATCAGCAACTCTTTCTTGAGCTGCGGGCAAGGGCCTCTAACTGGTGCTATTCACCGTAGCTTCTTCGCTTTCGTAAGCTAACACTTTCAGGTCACGGGATATTGCCCAGATGCCTTCCTGGGTTCAGATGATACATCTGTGTCTTTTGTGTTGGACTCATCATAACATAAATCCCAGAAGTGTCAATACGTAGACTGATCCCACACTATAGGATTCCGTGTATCGCAGGTATCAGGAACTACGAGTATCATGGTACCACACCACCCAGACCCGGAACAAATATTTGCAGATTATACAAACATTTGTCCTGCAGCGGGATTCAAAGCCGCAACGTCTCGCATCTCAGCCGGCACACGCCCGCCCCGCCACAGAGGTCGTCATGATGGCGTCAATCCAACTTCGTTTCTAAGGGTAGTCGGGTGCGCCCAGTTTTTCTCGGAGAATGAGACGCCACGGTATTCAGACACAGTGTACTCCGTGTATAGTGGAGCAATGGCATTGAGGTGGATGTGGCGGCTATTGTCGGCACGGTCATATAAACGACGTGGATGTAAGTCTTATAAACCCCAATATTTGTCCTCAACAGCAGTCTCGAGGAAAGCGTAGCTCGTGTGGCGTGCGTTTTGACCAACGCGTGGTCCAGCTGAGAATTAATACTAAGTGATCCATCAAAATTGATGCCCAGATGGCGTATAGAGGTCTCCCACTTGACCTCTTGATCACCCAACCTGAGCGCCGCTGTCGAGAGTTCCCGTTTCACATTCCTCCCTGCAAAAACGTGATTATGCCGTCGTCGCTCGCGTCTCAAACCAGAGCGGCAACAATCGAAGGCCAGCTGCACATTTTAAGAAATTTACTTCTGCGGGTATCATCGTTTTTCATTTGTTTCTGTTATGTTAATTGTTCCAAATAAAGATTATCTTATCTTAATGTATGCTAGTTTTAAGGTAGCTATTATATTACCATAGGCCTTTGTCTGGGTATTTTTTATTTTTCATTGTGGCCTGTTAAAATAAATCATTATTATTGTTATATTAGAAACAACTAGCATTTGCTTGCGGCTCCGTGCGCGTGGTACCTACTTCCATTATATATTTTATAAATAATAGCATGTTAGGTTTATGTATCTGTAGAAATAGTAAAAATAGTAAAATCGTAAACACAAGATTAGGGCTACTTAACATAATAACTGGACATATTAAACCTTGTTTTCATTTCTTGTATGGCTGTTTATACGCGCATCACGTAAAAACTACTGAACCTCAGAATAAAGACTAACATAGAACTCGTCATATTACCTACATAGCGTACATGGCCATCTGTCAAATGTGTAACCTTTGGAGCCTTTTTTGCTTTTTAAAGATATAGTATCATGCGAATAAGCTAATAATACATTGCCTTTCATACAGTATTGGAATAAACGTTTAAATTACCTTAATAAGAGTATACAATTCATTTTAAGATTTTCGTAGATAGTGTTGTGAAAAATGAAATCGATAAGTCGGTCGAATATCTAGTCGTAATGTTTTTTTCCCCTATGTGCTCTCCGCTACTGCAACCTAACTGTTCGCACAATGTCCTTTATAATAATGTTGTTGTATACAAATAGTATTTTATGAAACTGTTGCATAATAAGGGTTCTTATAACACGAGTTTGAGTTTGAGTGTGAGTGTTTTAAGACCAAATTATGTGCAGTTTCATACCTTTTTATCCATATATATATATTATCTAATCTCAATACATTGCCTTTCATACAGTATTGGAATAAACGTTTGAATTACCTTAATAAGAGTATACAATTCATTTTAAGATTTTCGTAGATAGTGTTGTGAAAAATGAAATCGATAAGTCGGTCGAATATCTAGTCGTAATGTTTTTTTCCCCTATGTGCTCTCCGCTACTGCAACCTAACTGTTCGCACAATGTCCTTTATAATAATGTTGTTGTATACAAATAGTATTTTATGAAACTGTTGCATAATAAGGGTTCTTATAACACGAGTTTGAGTTTGAGTGTGAGTGTTTTAAGACCAAATTATGTGCAGTTTCATACCTTTTTATCCATATATATATATTATCTAATCTCATGAAATAGATAATATTATATTTTAAAGTTTTGGTAACATTTGTTGTAATACCTCCTAGATTTCGCCGGTAAGAGGTTCATTTGTTCGTTGCAGCTTCGAGAATGTCCGGTCGTGTAAAATTTTCTTCAGTATCGCTACTGGCGTTTTCAGTCATTTTTTAAAACAAAAACTAATTTGACAATGAAATTTGCGTAAAATTACAGCTTATATTTGCATTTATTTGTAAACGTTTATAGCGCCAAAATCCATACGTGCGAGCGTGTTGCGCCGCGTCCACAGATTATGTATAGAAAAACTGAATTGCAACCTCCTTGGTCCAAGTGAAGTTGTATCGTAATGGAAAAAAGGTTATATTATGATACAGATGTCCATGGAAGAGCTGTATCTTAATGTAATTTGTTAAATTTATTTCGATGGCATGTGCATAAAGACTGTCATTTTAGTTTTGTTTTTAGTTTTTTCATCTTTATATTTCAGTATGAGAGTAGATAAAGTTCATATTGTAATAAATGTAATTTACAAATAACATTGTACCAAATTAGCGATAGGTAGGTACACGAGATTGCACTGGATACCTAGTTACTGGGTTTTGTCTCTCCTGATTTCGGGATATTTTCAATAAAAGATGTTTTTGCGTTAGTAACATGAGGCTTGTAATCCATTAGAATTAGTACAAAGATTGTGGGGCAAGGGAAAGGTACAATATCTTATTCGGCCAATAGCAGCACGTTTAAAACTATCACGTCATGTGCGTCCACGGTCATTGGCTGTACGTAAGTAATCGAAAACAGTCTGCTTCTACAGATTGCTGTAATCGCGAATAAACATTAATATAATTTATTTCATCTTCCAGTTCATGCTTGGTTCTAGACTAAAATACTGTACAAGTCTCGGCCGAAATAGCAATTAACGGCCTCATTTACTAAAAATCACTTCGGAAGGGCTCGGCATTGCCTTGTACTTCCAATATTACTCGGCTGTCAATTGCTTTATTTCAGGCCTGGACAGTAATGTTCAATTTTTATGAAATATGTAAATATAACACTGCGTGTTAGCTTATTAGATGTTTTAGTAATAAAAATGTACCTTAACAATTAAATTTAATGTTTTTACAACTTGTTTTTATGAGTTCCTAATCGTAATTTTTTGTACGTAGGTATACTTGCGCATTCTTCAGAGAATAAAAACATCAAGTTTTATTCACAAAATACAAAAAGACAATAATATTTATAACATAGGTGTGATATTGAATCGACAGTCACTCTTTAATCGATGTCGATAGACATCATATTCCAATCCCTAGTAGAATGAAAATGTGTACAACCTTGTTATTTGCCGTCCTGTGAAAAGTATATCTCTCTTGTTCTGGCAATAACTATTGTGCCGTAAGAGTAAAGAGCGGTGCCATATTTAATTAGTTTATACTAAGTTTCACTATTTCTTTGTTAGTCTTTATTCTGAGTACTGAACGGATTTTAATGGAATGTTCACAGATCTATTTATATAAGTCCAGAATATCATTTAGGCTAATTTCTAAATTTTGGGGAGAAAGATAAACGGAAGTCTAATTATTTTTGAGGTTTTTTATTTACAGAATAATAGTTTTAGGGTTTATAGGGGTTGTATGTGTTTGTAGGGGGTTTTAGGTTGTAGTGGTTGTAGGAGTATGTAAGGGTTTGTAAGGCTTTTTAGGGGTTTTAGTGTTTTGTAGGGGGTTTTAGGGGTTATAGAGTTGGTAGGGGTTTGTTAGTGTTGGTAGGGTTTTATAGGGGTTGTAGGGGTTCAGCTGTGGCCACATTATCTCCTTCCAAGACGACGAAGTCGCGGGCTACAGTAAGTTATAATACTGTAAAGTTTCATCAAAATCCGTTCTGTGGTTTTTGTGTCAAAGAGTAACAAACATCCATCTATCCATCCTTACAAATTATCGCATTCATTTTAATAGCAGAATATACCTAGTAGGATAACAATATTAGCCAATTTTTGTTAAAATTGTTTAATCTCGTACTTGTTTTTGGTTTCAGGTGACACACACAACATTCAAAATTCATAATATGGCAGCGACTCCTACGCAATGCATGTCCATAAATGATAACTCAAACAGCGGACCTACTAAAGTGACCGTTAAGGAAGAAAAAGTAGTTTTGAAAGAAGAAAGAACAGCAGAAAACGATGCAATGATGGAAACAGAGGAGAGTGCAGTTGTAGATGATTTTGAAATAAGTGATAGTCTAAATATTATGGAACAGTCAATCAAAAGTGGCAGTGACATTAACAACACGGATTTGTATTTCTATTGTGATTTGTGCAACAAAAGCTTTACCAGAAAGAATTCCCTGGTGAGACATTTGACAACTCACAGAAGTCAAAAGCCATACGCCTGCAACAGATGTGACAAGGTATACGCTCGTAAATGCCAGTTGACAAGTCACATGCTTATTCACACTGGTGAAAAGCCTTACCCCTGCAACAGATGTGACAAGGTATTCGCTCGTAAAAGCCAGTTGACAAGTCACATGCTTATTCACACTGGTGAAAAGCCTTACGCCTGCAACAGTTGTAGTAAGGCATTCAGAAGTAAAGGTAATTTGATTCGTCACATGTTCATTCACACTGGTGAAAAGCCATACGCCTGCAACAGATGTGACAAGGCATTTACTCGTAAAAGTCATTTAATTCATCACATGTTCAGTCACACTGGGGAAAAGCCATACGCCTGCAACAGATGTGACAAGGCATTCGCTCTTAAAAGTCCTTTGAATCGTCACATGCTCATTCACACTGGTGAAAAGCCTTACGCCTGCAACAGATGTGACAAGGCATTTGCTCAGAAAAGTAATTTAAAAAGTCACATGTTCATTCACTCTGGTGAAAAGCCTTACGTCTGCAACAGATGTGACAAGGTATTCTCTTGTAAAAGCCGGTTGACAAGTCACATGCTCATTCACACTGGTGAAAAGCCTTACGCCTGCGACAGATATACACTCGAGAGCAATGAATCCGGGTCACTTAAAGAATCCTAAAAATCTCGGAAACTAAAAATGCTAGGTTAATGCAATAAATTGTATTTAATAGACAATGTAATACTCCTTAAATGAAGGTATTAAAACTTCTTAGTTATTGTAAAGTTATATCATAAAAAAATCAAATTTGAAAAAGGGCCACTTTCGAAGATGGAACTACGAAATTACAGCATTTGGTTTTGCTTTTGTTTGTAATCTGTCATTTATCATTGTTTGATTTCTGTTTTTTGTTGTTTTTTTTCTGCGTAAACGCAGTAATGGAAGCACGAGGAGGCAATACGAAGTATTAAAATTCAAGAAAATCGTAATAAAGTTCAAAAATTTCATGTTTCCTATTTTTGTTTTAAGGAGAGATCAGCAGTTTTTTTCTTTATGTAATTTTGTGTTAATAAAATGTATGGTGACTCATATTTTTTTTACCTTCATTTAAGGAGTATTACATTGTCTATTAAATACAATTTATTGCATTAATCTATCATTTTTAGTTTCCGAGATTTTTAACATTCTTTAAGTGACCCGGATTCATTGCTCTCGAGTGTATTATAAACGTTACGGTGTCTATCCCTTCTATCCATTGATGTATCCAACCTTGTTCGTTTTGGGCATGGTTGGATACAACAAGCTGGAAACTAGACGGGACCTTGCGCTCGCTTTATATGTTGTTAGGGTGCTCCGGGTTAACATCAATAACCCGGGCATATTGGATGGGGTGTGTTTGTGCGTACCCAACGAATACGTGCACCGGCGCAGACGGCCGCGTCTGTTTGAGGTGCCTCGCGGCCGGACCAACTTACCTTACTAGGTAAAGCACCTCTGACGCGCACCATGCACACGCTCAACCTAGTAGCGGATAACATAGATGTTTTCCATGTTTCCCTGAGCGAATTCGTTAAGGCCACTTTGTTATGTTAGGTTAGAGTTACTTAGGTTTTTATGATACTATATTAATGGACTACGCTATTGTATTAGGTTTACCCTGTGAAAATAGTTGTAAGTTGACATAAATAAATAAATAGATGTAGTATGGCATTCACTCATAAAAGTCATTTGAATTGTCACATGCTCATTCACACTGTTGAAAAACCTCAGTAATCAAGTAATCATCACAGTAAAGTTATAAATCAATGTAGGTAGTCAATGTTATCAAAAACCTCTGTGTTCGTTAAGCCGGGTCTGCTGCGCGGTTATTTGGTGTTTTACAAACAATAACATGTTTTGAACATATTTCATAAGTAACCACTAGACCAACTAACTTATTGGTCAATTAACGCAATGTTATACAGATGATGTATTTATATTGCCGCTACAACAACAAATAATAAAAAAAAGAATAAAATATTTTTCTCATACAACAAACGTGATTTTTTTGGCATTTTTATAGATAATGGTACGGAACCCATTGTGCGTGAGTCCGACTCGCACATGGTCGATTTTTTAAACCTATTTTAGTTAAAATAGCTGTTGTTTCGTTCTCTTAAGTTAAACGACATACGTCAAAACAAGACAAAAGCTGTTTTAGCTATCACAGGTGATACTTCTTCATAGTCATCAATTTGGATTTACTAAGTGTAAGGATGGATTTTTTTGTGCTTCTTCTGGTGCCCCCCCAGACGTGATGCCCTAGGCAATTGCTTAATTTGATTAAGGGTTAATCCGTCACTGGTCAGAGGCGATGTATTTTCTGTGGTGCACGCGTACTAAGCTATTATCTAACTAGTTGTGGCTATTAGTCATGATGATCTCGTAGCACGATGCCTACTATCGCCATTTGTTGACTATTAAATAGTTACATGTAATCTGTAGCACAAAGCCAACGTTTTGAAACTACCATACATTAGATCGCGTAATGCCTCTATTTGCTAGATGTGACCAAATTGATAACTATGTTCCATCCTATCCTCCTACTAATATTGTAAACGCGAAACTTTGTGAGTATGGATGTTTGTTACTCTTTCACGTAAAAACTACTCAATGGATTTGAGTAAAATTTGGAATGGAGATACTTTACGCCCTGGATTAACACATAGGCTACTTTTCATCATCATCATCATCATAAATTTTCATCATTATTCACGCGGGTGAAACCGCGGGGCGCAACTAATAATCAATATTTTAATCGCAGCATGCCTACTATGATTATCGCCAGTGTTTTTAATTGCAAGTGGCCTACAAAATGTACAGTCAACACAAAATGTTACCGTCGGTGTTAAACTTTAGGAAAAAGATATTTATTTAGGAGCACACTACACAGCTACATTCAAAATATTTTACAAATATAAAATAAAAACGCTTTCATTTTCATTACTTTCTTTTTATTTCTTTTTTATTATTTTGTTTAAATGTGAATAATATTGAGTATGAATGCTAACCTCAATTGTTTATTGAAATAATTTATAAATTCATCCCAATCCCATCCCTGGACATTTGAAAAAACCTTGAATTGTATGTTGAGGAAACCTTCTGGTATGAAATTAGCAGGTAAATGTGCTAGTGCTACGAAGAAAGCTACAGTTTTCTTATAAGATGTGTGATGAATGTTGTTCTACTGCTCTGATGGTCTCGCGAAATGAGAAAAATCAGAGCTGTAGAAGTACCTAAGTCGAATTTTAATAAAGAACATCTTTGTTTATAAGGCTACTAGAGGTTTTCTGAAACGTGCCCGTACCAGGAAACAGCAAGAGGGATCCCATTTTGAAAATTTATTGCGATAGCTTTATTAACGTAGGTACCAGATTGCTTACAAATTGTATGAGAAAACATTTTATTAAATTTGACTAACTTCTACTGTTCTACTGCTCAGATTTTTTTCTTCCGATACAATGAAACACTCCTTACAAGAAACTGAGTCGAAACGCATTAAAAAAAATTGATCAAAAGAACTAATTTTTATGGAGAACTTGGCCAAAAAAATAACTGTGCCAAAATAGTTTTCATACAAAATGATGATTCCAAAGACAGTTTTCCCGTATCTCTTATGGATTCGGATATCCCCATTTTAAAAAAACACCCTGTATATTAATACCGTAACCTAAACCTTGATTTTAATCTTATGATATTTTTTGTGAACAAAGGTACCAGAGCAAAAAATAGTATGTTATGCACTGAGGGAATAAAGCAGTGTCTTATGTCGCGGGGTTCAAGCTGCCCAAGACGAAGACAAGCTGTATTCCAGAGGAGCATACTCTACTTTTCACACCTTCTGCGAGACAATAAAAAGCCAGGGCTTGTTTTGATTTTTGCGGTACTCAGTAGATTATCAATAATCTCTAACTAAAGCGTCTGTTTTGATAAACAGAAGACAGTAGAATCTCTATCGTTTGTAATTTTTTATCAACATGAATATTGAAATTTACTGAAAATATTTGATAAAAAATTTAATGTGAAACAACAGATTCTTTTGTTTCACACGCTTTGTAAACGCACCTTTTTTTTCGTGTTCTGCTTTTGGTGGCCAGTTTGATTTTTGAACAAACCTCTTTACAATGCCATATGGACATTTTTTTTTACTTAGTTTTCCTCGAGTCTCCATACGAATTTGACGTTCCAAATTCAAATCACCTTATTCCCTAGGGAGTTTCATACAACTTTATATCCCTAGAGAGACAATGCTATACTTTACGTTGAGGTTGCATGATTTGTAATTGGACATTGTCGAGCGTGTGAAAAATACATTTAGGTAGTAGGTTAGTAATTTTGGCCGAAAAATATAGGTAGAATTTTTTGCTAGCCAAAACCCAATAAAATCAAATAAGATAAGATAACAATAAAAAACATAGAAAAAGATACTTATGTTATCTTAATTTTTCTCCGTAATCTTTAACGAAAAACAAGCATATTCGCTTCAAAATAAAAAACAATTGTAATTTAGTATTTATTATGTTTAACATAACCATAACACACAACAGTCACATACAAAGTCATGATCCCACACTAGGACACCCTGTGTCGTGGGTATCAGTAACTACACTTACCATGGTACCATAACACCCAGACTAGCAACAATTTTTTTCAGAACAAACAACCATTTATCCCGCAGCAGGAATCGAACCCGCAACCTCTCGCATCTCAGCCGGCACACGCCCGCCGCGCCACAGAGGTCGTCATGACCATTTGACGTGTTGGTACATGTGTTAGTCGACGCATGGTATGTCGGTGCACGTGCTTTCATTCGGCGCGTGGTGTGCCGCGCGCTTGGCCCCAAACGTGCCTGATGTGTTGGTGCACGCCGCGCACGTGCTCGCGAAGTGACGCGCTGTGTAGGAACGCTTTGGAGCAGATGACACACGCGTCATAATTGTTTTTTATATTACCCGCATATTCATAATCATTTTTAAACCTTAGGATTTTCTCAATTTTGCCAATGTCAAGTAGGATAGATAATTATCAAACAATGTCCCGTCGTTATGTCCTTAAAGGTTAAACGATTCGCTAGTGGCGCGAAATTCAAATTTTATTGTGTTTTAAAATAACACTATACAAAACATTCATTGACATTCGTAGCTAAACTAATGATATTTATGTGATACTTTCAATTAAAATATGTGTGTTAGGCCTCCTGATTGAATGTTTTGTATAGTATTATTTTGGTTCATTGACATTCGTAGCTAAACTAATGATATTTATATGATACTTTCAATTAAAATATGTGTGTTAGGCCTCCTGATTCCCGCAAAACCAGTGTACGCTATCTAAAGAAGTGTTGATAAGCTGTAATGTGCAAAAAACACAATAAAATTTGAATTTCGCTCCACTAGCGAAACGTTTCACCTTAATATTTGTATCCCAGACATGGGAAATGTGAGCCACCTTATACTAAACATAAGAACTTTGTACGTACCTACCACATTTATGCAAATAAAGATTAATTATTATTATTATTGTTATTGCAAATTTCCATTTTAGCAGTCGAGGGGCAGAGTGACATCATGCCACGCGGCTTTATTGCCATAATCACCACGCTTGGATATGGCGGATTGGTGATCACAGTATTCATAGAATAGGTATGGAAGCTGCTGCCCAGCCCCTGATGTAATCCCTTGGTCAGCTATTACGACATCCACGGGAGGAGATGAGGGGCTCTATTCTAAAACCGGACATAAAACAACCACTTGTTACTTAAAACAAGTGAATTTGGGGGTAAAAAGCTTTGAAGGGTTTCAAGCATCTCGCTTGGCTCACCATTATTGAACAAGCGAAGCGAGTTCTCATAGTCAATATGGGTGAATTGGCATTTATTGAATAGAATAGAATAATCTTTATTGCAAAAAACAAAACATGTACATAGGCGAACTTAATGCTAGGAAGCATTCTCTACCAGCTAACCTTTGTGTAGTGCGGATAAAGGTGATGTCCACTTATTGTATGGAGGTTTGTTTTTATTCCGAATAAAATCTAACCAACCCCCCAATACGGTACTGATTTAAAACATACGAAAATAATAAACGTAAAACTGAAAAATCATATTTTTAGAACCCCCCGTTTTTTTAAATGTTCTTCTTTAGTGGTAACATCCCACAAAAAAACAGTTGGGGTGCGTTCAGTGGGTACACTCTGGGTGTTTGTTGTCGCCTGAGTGTATGGTTGTTCCGTTCAGAGGCTCGGTTAAAACTCTTCCTTGCTCCAAGGTTAAAACACTCGATTAGCGTCACGTGACTTTAACCGAACACCCAACTCGATGAATTCTGACGTCTGTCAAAGTCAAATCATGATTTTGTCGCCGGAGTGTATGGTGGTTCCGTTTAGAGCAGAGGTTCCCAAAGTGGTCCAGGTGGACCCCCAGGGGTCCATAGGAGACCACACGGGGGTCTACGTAGACGTGAAAAGAAAACAGGGGTTCACAAGTTGTAAGTGGGGGTCCACGAAAAAATTTCTGGTTTTCACAATAAAGAACAAAAATTGCGAAAAAAAATTTGATAGCGTTTCCCTAGTCATATCTTGTTGAAAGAAGTTTTAGTGCCGTTACCAACCTGTTAACAAAAAAAAGGAGCAGATTGAACATCACAGAACGGGGAGGTTTGAGATTACTTCTTACAAAACTGAAGCCAAATATTGATAATTTGCTGTCAATGCATCAAGTACATCCGTCTCATTAAAAGTATGACTAATTTTTATTGTTGATTTACATTTCAGAGTTCATTGTTGATTTTTTGACAATTGTTGATTGTTTGTAATAATAAATTTTTATATTTTTGTATAACCACAAGTATTATTTTAATAAATAGGACACAAGAAAATGTGCTACTTTTTTTTCTTCTTAACACCCCCAATTAGGGTGATATTTTTTAGGAGTTTTGGGAATACAGTAGAAATGTAGTAGCAGGGGGTCTACCGAAAATAGTAAAACTTTGAAAGTGGTCCACGAAAAAAAAAGTTTGGGAACCTCTGGTTTAGAGGCTCAGTTAGGGCGTTCGGTTAGCACCACCTGACCCTAACCGAACAACCACCAAAAACGATGGTTGTAAAACACTACGAGTCTGACGCTTGGAGCAAGGTAAACATAAGGACATTAGTGCCATTGTTGTGTAAAATATCATTATTTCATAGTAATTCATGTATTTCTTACAAGATTGTTTACACCTAGGGATCGGTCGGGCAAATAGCCGACCCAGTCCGACCCAAAAATCGAGCACGCCTTATTTATCATAACCGCCCTGTGGTCTGACGCTTGTCTGACGCAAGGTCTGACTGACGTCTATCAAAATCAAATCTAGGTATGACGTCTATCAATCAAAATTGAATCATTTTCATCAACGATCTCTAATACTCACATAGATATCGGGTCGGCGCAATAAAAACGTCTCGGTGAATTTAAGCTCACTTGAAAAGTGAGTTTGTATTTGATTTAGTTCGCTTCAAACAAAGCCAATGTAAACACGTGTCACAATGCCGCAATGTATATTTAAAAGTTGCAAAAATAATCCCCGAAAAAACAATTTAACGGCCGGAGTGTCTTACTTTCGTTAAGTACATGTAGAATAAGTTGTATTTTAAGCTTTAAACTAACAAAAAGTATGAAATTTTGATCAAAATTACCGATTTTAAACCACCGCCACAAATGTTTGGCCAACGTTGACGCAAAATTGTCTGTAACAGAACAGTAGATGCATGGAGTAGATTTGTATTGTAATAATTTGTTTTTACCAGAACTTTAAAAAATTTTAATACTACTTTTGTGTCTGTTTGTTGAACTCTCATCAGATACTTGGCTTTCCTTTTTTTTATTTTAGCTTTCCGAGCAATCCATTTACGCTACTGTTATTTAACCAAATCTTTGGTTAACAACCCCTTTACATCTATACCAACTGATAATGAGTCCTCTCGCTTTGTTAAAATTTATGAACCAGAATCACTTATAGAACACATTATCGTAAAAAAACAGTACTTTTTCAAATTCTTTTATCATATTATAGGTATATTTCCCAAATATCAAATAAATGCCCAACCTACGGCAGGCGCCTGTACGCCCGCCCTCAAGCACTTTACGGTTTTTGTTGGAAAACTTTGATGGTCGATATCTTTTTTTATTATGAAACGAGACAAACGTAACAGAACATATATTTTTTATATTTGAGCTTTTTATAACTAGGGCTTCATTATCAGCCTGTAGGTACGCAGAATGGAAAATTTTTAATGTTGAGCTGTTTTAAACATTTTGGGTTTTGATCAAATTATTGCACTAAACTGTACTTGTATTATAAAGATTGTAAACATGAATATAAAGATGTGGAATTTAGTGATATTTTTATTTGTGACATCCAGCGATAGACATCTTGGCCAAAAGCATAAACATACACATAAATATACACACAACAGAACGTTAATAAAATAACAAGTTTATATACTATCAATATCAAACATACATGCCCAAAACATAAATAATTTTAACTTAACTTTAACGTGCATATTATAAATTATTTAAGTGATCAACGCGACTCCATACCTTCTGTAGTTAAATTTGAAGAAGCAAACAGAAGCGAAACCATGGAAACGGATGGATGTAGCTCGCAAGGTAATAACGGGAAAAAGAACTTTATTTGTAGCTCTTTAAGGTTGATTTCACACTAGTTGTTTAACCTATGTCTTTTGATTTGACAAGTGACAGGAGTAATATAATTGCTTTGCTCGTTTTTTGTGACGAATGATCGTAAGTGTAAGATAATATTTTGAAGATTTGCTACTTTTTTGCTAGGTGTCATGGTTGTAATTAGGTTGAACTTAGAACTGTTTTAAAACTTTCATCTTTGTTCGTTAGTAAACAAATGTAGCTGTATAAGTATGTATCCATGCGGACAGTTTTTAGCTTTCATTTTGTACGTGACCCTGGATCTATTGTGAATTATAAGATCGTTGATTTTCATCCATAATATTTATGTATTGAGAACTAAATGAGAATCAAATCGTGTTATTTGGAACCATAACTAAGTTTGGAACGTATAGTTCGTTCTAATCTCGGTCGGTCGGTGATAATAACATAACTAATATCTATCACTAAAATTGTAAACACTCTAAGGCATGCCGGCATTTTAGTAATCGATTCTTAGTACAATTTTTGTAATAAACTCATTTGTATTTTTAGTTTATTACAACCCACGCGCTCTGACACCATCGTAGTGCAGGAATTCCTGGCCTTAGTTCCAGAAACTAGACGTTATGGACCGGTTTCCTTGGAAATATTCGGAGCAAATTGTCGCCGAGTTGAAAAATGAAGTCCAAGAATTGAGCTATACCAAAACCAGAGTACCAACGATATCACTACAGTCAGCGCAAAATGTAAATGCGCGGCGTCACCCGATGCCATACCTCACCGGTCAGCATTGATACGGTAGCGACTCATGACACCGATTCGCAGGTAAATTACTGCCCAGCCACGATGACCTCGGCTCCCAGGATGTCAACACCACAGCCTGTGACTTCTCCTGCTCCACGTTATCGCCAGCAGAAGAGTTACGCGCAAGTGTCCTGCCAGCTTCAGCTGCCTCACTCGGTGCCTTGCGTTGAGGCCCTTCAGGGGAACGTGGCAACTAAACTCATTCTAAGAAAGCAAAGTGTCAACGCGGACAACTTCACCCGCGTCACACCCTTGTGGAGAAAAGACGTCAGCCAATATCAACGTGGCACCAGCAAAATACCGACAGAGTCGACAACACAACATGCAGAGCTGACTGTCAAGATTTACCTCTTCCGAATAAGCGATTAGAAAGGAATCACAATAACTGTATGTTATAGAAGATGCACGTTTAGAGACTTCTCAGAATCCCTGCCACTACCTCTAATTTTTAGTTACTTCAAAATGGGTACCTACTTGTTAAATTATTGTCAGATTTATGGTTTGTTCTAAATTGTAATAACTACAGAATAAATAAAATAATAATTGAACTATCAAAATAGTATTTATTAGTAACCCAACTGTGCATAGTCAGAAACCTTCCCAGGTGTGCACTAAAGGGGTAGCTTTGCTACACTCGCTCTTTCCTCCTTCAATTCACATTTCATTTCATTTCATTTATTCATGTCCTTTGACATATTACATGTGCTTGGACAAGTCAAATTAACAAAGTATTTACCTACGATTTTTTACAGCTTTGTAGGTATACCATAAATAGAAAAACATCTTATAATAACTAATTCAAAAATACAATACAAGCGATAAGTTATCTGCAAAAGCATCGTCAACTGTATAGTAAATAATATAAACCATTAAAACATTTAAGTTAGTCACATTTTCATAAACAATGTTTTATCAGCAAAAGCTTCGTCCAACTTATAATAACTTTTGCTAATTAGATGTCCTTTTATAAATAATTTAAATGAGTAATCTGACATTTTTTGTACATTGTCCGGTATTTTATTATACAATTTGATTGAAGTACAGTGATAACTTTTGTTTACCTTGGCTAACCTGATTTTGGGTAAGACGAGACGATTTCTATGTCTAGTGTTATAATTATGTACATCTGTATTCCTAGTCATCTTATTTATATTTTCTCTTACATGAAGAACATTCTGTAATATAAATTCCCCAGTCATAGTCATAATGCCTAATTCCCTAAATTTATCCCGACAAGAATCAATATAGCCCATTCCTAAAATATAACGAATTGCTCGTTTTTGCAGTAAAAACACTCAGCTGGCATCTACGGCAGTCCCCCAGAACAAAATGCCATAAATCATTAGCGAGTGAAAATATGCATAATAGACGTCACGAGCAGCTTTTATCCCTCCTAGCTCCTTGATTTTTTTCACGGCATAGGTGGCTGAACACAACTTTTTGAGCAAAATGTTAAGATGAATTGCCCATGTTAATTTAGTGTCTAGCCAAACACCCAAGAATTTTACGCTATTCGTTGATGACACCTTTAGACTACCAAACACATCTTCCATACATTTAGGAGAGGCACTGTGTCTAGTGCTTAGAGAAAATTGTATAATATTAGTCTTGTCTACATTTAAAAGCATGTTGTTTGCTGAGAACCAGACTTTGATATTATTAATCGATTCTAGTATTTTCCTACTCACATTATGGATTGATTTATCTTTAATGATTAGACTTGTATCATCAGCAAACAAGATTACATCTACGTTCTTAAGTACAACGGACACGTCATTAATATAAACCAAGAAAAGCAAAGGCCCTAAAATTGACCCTTGAGGAACACCTATATTAATTGTACATTCTTTCGATCGACATCCATTTATTTCAGTGATTTGTCTTCTTCTTTTGAGATACGATCTAATAACTTCCAGCTCATTTCCACCCAAACCATAGTGTTGCAATTTCCCAATCAAAATGTCATGGGACACGCAGTCAAAGGCTTTGGATAAATCACAAAAAACACCGTATGTTTTTTGTGAATTCTCCAAGCCCGAATACACATCTTCCATAAGTTTCAGAATAGCGTGCTTTGTCGACTTTGCTTTCTGAAACCCAAACTGCCTTTTACACAGTGTTCCCATCTTTATTAAAAAACTTACAAGCTCCTCAGCTAAATATTTTTCAAAAATTTTACTTAAGGTTGGAAGTACTGATACTGGCCTATAATTGTTACATCTAGAAGTGTCACCATTTTTATGCAAGGGCACTACTTTGGCAATTTTCATTTCATCTGGGAAAAAACCCCTACTAATGCAGTTGTTTATAATCTGCATCATTGGTGCTGCAACCTCTAATTCTAATTTTTTTACCAACCATGGTGTAATAAACCAGTAGTCGTTTGACTTTTTTGGTTTTAATTGCCTGATAATTTTAATAACCCGTGCTAATGTAATTGGGTTTAAGGTAAATGTGCTGCACTGCTTTGGTATATATTCATTTAAATATTGCATTGAATCGTTCATTGAACTTGTCAAATGTTTTGTTAAATCTACAGATACATTAACAAAATAGTCATTAAAATAATTACAAATGTCATTCTTATTAGTAATCATATCATTGCCACTATCTAAAATTTTATCACATGTCATATCACAGTTAGATTGTTTTCCTGTTTCAGTTTTAATAATCTGCCAGACACACTTGATCTTATTTTGAGAAGACTCTATTTTATCCCTGTAATATATTTGTTTCGCACTCATACAAACACGTTTAAAAATTTTACTGTACTTAGCTACAAAGTCTTTAAGGAGAGTGTTATTACCCTCACTTGATATTGCATAAAGGTTAAATAGTTTCCTTCTCGAAATAATAATGCATTTTGTTGCCCATTGATTAAATTTATTTGGACATCCTATTTGTGACCTAGAGATAGGAATGTTCTCATCTAATTTCTTCAAAAAACACTTAAAGTATGTCTCATAGTCACAATATAGTTCTGGTTTGTGTAAGGCTTCTAATAACCTCTTTTTCAAACACTGCAACTTAGCATCAGTAACTTTTCTTAATGACCTCTTAGGTGCCGTACTATATTCTACATTCAATTCTACTTCTACCATTTGCGCAAGGTGATCTGACTTAATACCTTGGAGAACCTGAACTTTATTAACTTTGGAGTCTGTGAAGATGTTATCAATACAGGACTTACTGAAATTAGAAACTCTAGTATATTCATATACTTGCTGCTTAGTAAAAAACTTTCAAGTATATCAGTCAAAATATTTTTTGATTCATGCTCCAAAGAAAAATGTATATTAAAATCTCCACATAAGATTATGGTTTTGTTACTAAATTTAGTAATTGTATCTAGGCATCGTTCTAAATTAACCAGAAAAACATTGATATCTGCACTAGGAGACCTGTACACAACTAATATGAAAGCATCATCAATTTCAATGCAACTTACTTCAAATACTTTTTCTATAGACATTTTATTGACGTCTTCTCGTCTTTTACATTTTATATTAGTTTTAGCCAAAATGAGACAGCCTCCACGAATATATTTTGTTCTACAGAAAAATGATGTTACCTTGTAGCCCTCTATGTTAAATATATTTATATTACTATTGTTTAGCCATGTTTCAGTAATACACATGATATCGATGCGTTTATGTGCCAGAAATAAACTCAAAGTATTTTCTTTTTTAGGGACACCCTCGACATTTTGATGGCATATATTTATTTTCATCCCATCTATTCGAAAAGGACGACTTGGTTCGCCTTTAAGTGCACCCAAAGGTGGTGTTTTCTGTATGAAGCTTCTATAAGTGCGCCGCAATTATCTTTGCCGCGCACTTTTTAAATTTGGAATATATCGAACTCAAATAAGTGCGCCGCTTTTGAATTTGGAACATCTTGAAAAGAATCAAACACAAATAAGTGCGCCGCAATTATCTTTTCCGCGCCCTTTTTAAATTTGGATCATCTTAGTGTTCAGCGCCAAAGAAGGCGAACGCAAATATTGTTTAAATAAATACTGGCTGGTACGACGGCCCATAGTCGCGCCACCGGCTGAATAAAAAAAAACAAATTAGAAACGACGGCCCGCGATTTCGTCATTTTTAACCGACTTTACAAAAAGGAGGAGGTTCTAAATTCGGTTGTATTTTTTTTAAATGTTACCTCATATCTCCGGCGTTTATGTACCGATTTGGAAAATTCTTTTTTTATTTGAATAGATATACTTCCAGATTGGTCCCATTTTTTTTAGAATCCTGTTCTGATGATGGAATCCACGAGGAATTGAGGGAACTCTTCAAATATTGTAGGCATACATATGGCGATTTTGATATTTTCAGCAACAAACCAAGCATTTGCATTTAGAAAGTATCATAATCCTTTCACCACTATGGTTCTTTCATAATTTTTTTTTCATCCAAATATTTAGTCGAATACAACGGCGGAAGTCTTTTTTTTAAATGATAAGTTATTCACGGATTGTTAGAAATTCATGGTTTTGTTTTGAAATAAAATATGAGGCGCCTTTTATTTTCTCATAGTGGGTGATGAAAAGTAGAGTGTAACACTCGGGCGCAAAATATATTTTTGGCTCGGGCGACGTACTTTGAATCCCTCGCTACGTTCGGGATTCAAAAAAGCGCCCTCGCCGTAAAAATATTATTTTGCTCCCTTATGATACAATCTACTATTTACGTCGTCTGCATTGAACTCCATGAGAAAATTTTGGGGTGGGGTATCCTTATTGTCATTTATGCAGGACGATGCGTCATCTTCATACAAAACTTTCAAGTTGCTCTTGTTAACTTCATGCACACAAGCTGCAGCAATGCAGTTTGCTGTAGAGTCTTTTGCTTTCGCAGAATATATCAGCGACTGATCCTCTTCGTTCAGATCAACGACATTTATATTTTTGTGCATAGATGCCATTCTAAATAACTTGCTATTTAGCTTCCAAATTTTATCATTCGAATAAGAGTGTCGTTCAAATCTGATCGTTGTAATTATTAATTTCTGGCCAGCTTTCTTCATTACACATGCTAATTGGTATATTTTGGATAAATATCCACTGTGATTTTCTTTAACGGTTTTGTAATTACCAATCATTATAATCACCACATCATTATTTGGGTTTAAAGCAACGTCTTCGTCAATTATATCATTGTAATTCTTCCCTGTTTCACAAATATTCATGAGTTTAAAAGGGTTAGGCAAAAATTTATATATTTTGCTGGCCATGTCCCTCCCATAACTGTCAGAAAACATGGTCACATATTTTCCATATATCTTTCTATGCCCGGTTTCGTCCGGATTGCCGTCTGGTTTTGTGAATTTTAAGGGAAACTCTATGATACTCTCATCGCTTATCTGCTCCTGCTCATTTTCATCTGTCCTCACTTTATTAAATTTATCTTCAATTATTTTTTTCAAATCTTTCAGCCGACTTTCAAGAAATGCAACTTTATCGAGTGTAACTTCTTGATTTCTTAACTCTTCTTCATACTTGTAGATCATATTTAGAAATGTCTCACTTTCTTCTTTTAGGGCCATGATAGTCTTTTCCCTTTGTTTTAACTCATCTTTTATCAATTGGTTTGTCTTAGTTAGTCTGTATATTATTTGACTATTTTTAATGCGTCTTTTTTCCACGGTTCTCTTCTTTCGATTACTAGTCTTCATAATTTTGACTCCTTTTTTAAGGATTGCAGGGTAAAGTGACCTAACCAGTAACTCACTGTATTTCATTTGGAGTGCCAGAAGTTCAGTATTTTTTAATTCATTGTATTCTAATTGTAATTTCTGAAATTCATTATTTTTTAGGTCAAGATTTTTTTGAAGTCCACTTAAAATGTCAAAATTTTCGTAGTATCTCGTCACAGAACTCACACTCGCACTGGACAAAGAAACATTCATTTTTATCCATGCCTAATCATCACCAGTGATCATAAATTGATGCAATATAGAATAGCTAGAAAGGTACATACATAGTATCTACTGATTTTAGAACTATTGATGGCCAATATCTAGTGATTTCATACTATACATACCCCTATAACAACAAATAATAAAAAAAAGCATAAAATCATTATTTAAGGAGGCTCCCTTACAACGAAGGTGTTTTTTTTGCCGTTTTTATAAATAATGGTACGGAACCCTTCGTGCGCGAGTCCGACTCGCACTTGGCCGGTTATTTAATATGCATGCATTGTGTAATATACAACAGCACTATACAAAAAAAGGATTCAAGATTCAATCGTTTATTTGTAAGAATACACATAGTTTTACACGTTTAGGTCTTAAATTTATGTTAGTCGATGCATTCAGCCTGCATGTAGGCATACAAATATAAAATATAAAAATGACAAATTAATTAAGAATTTACATTTCAAAAAAATCCCTAGGCCTTCAAGATATTAAGTCGGCCCTGGACATATCCAAATGTGTGAATCAGCAATATCACAATATTTCTTCTGAGTCACATTTTTATTAATGCCACTGTTAATTAAAATTCTTCTATCATTGATTGAACTAGGTTGACTAACAAAAATATCTTAAACAATAAATCTGTAACACACAAGGCTTGCAGTATTACGGCTCTGGAAAATCTTTTGGGGCGTTAATTGGTATATATATAAGTACCATCAATAGCAACAATTATGCCACATAGATTGGCTCATCTATTGAATTTGTCACTGTTTATTAAGCATCTTTCTTGAGTCGGCCAAGTTATAAAACTTTTGCTTAAGCTTTTTATAATTATTATTATAGTTATTACACTGTGTAAGGAACTTTTACTCATGTTGAACCGCTCACCAACAGACCTGAAAGAGATTAGCAGATAAGCATTAGTTTCTAGAAAAACCAGTATAGGCCTAGTGTCAAGATGTTAAGCCTTGTAGGTCTCAGGTTTGAGTTTGACTGGCTTGCCCGAATTAGTATTTGTTAGTTACTCGGATATAAAAAAACAATAGTTTAGTATTTACTTAACTCTGGCTCGGCCGCTGGCATGTTTGAGAATTTTAAGTTACGCTAGTGGTGGTTAACTTTGCTGCTATCTCATCATCAGCAGGTAAATTTTTACTACTGGACTAGGCCTCTCCCATATAGGTAATGTAATGGAGGGGAATTACCATAATCACCACGCTTGGTAGGCAGATTGGTATTATACTCGTGTGGCCCTGCTGCCCATCCCCTGGTATAATCTTTTAGACGGCTTTTACGATGTCCACTGGAGGAGACCGAGTTGTCTTAATCTTAGGCCGGACTCCGGAGACACCACAGTTACCCAAATAGGTAGTCTGTTCAGCGAGAGACCCGTCGTGGGATTGGAGGGCGCTGCTGTGCTTAATTACCTTTTTTGTTAACAAGGCAATACAATAGCGCGTCTGTTATTGATCTCTTCATAACTGTGTGTGCGCGTGCGGCTGTGAGGTGGCATAGAAATCGGGTTGTGATTTGATTGATGTACGTCGTCATCTTGTTCATTGGCTATGTGCCTGTGATTTTAGTAAGTGACACAGTAAAAGTATAATTTGGAAACGTATTTTCCCGAGTTTCCTTCCTTCGTGTTTGTTGTTTGTTAGTTTACATTACAAAGAAAAGATTGCTAAGTAAGATACCAATTCAAAACAAAACGAACGGAACACCGACCGAAAAAATGTTAAAAGTTGACTGACCTGACAGTAACATACGTACAAACAAGGACAGCAGCCAGGGCTGCCAACTCCTAAAAAAGTTTTCACTAAACTAGAGGGTAAAAACTACTTCATTAATTTTTGAAACCCCAAAAAAGCTTTTCTTATTACAAAAATTGTATTTTAACACCTACCTCGTCAAGCATTTCGGCTGAATTACTCTTAATCTTTTTTGTTTCAATATTGTCTGCGTTCCTTGATAATTATTGTTGAACGAGCGAATCAAGTTTTTTGACTGTGTGAATTGGCATTTGTACCTATGTGTTAGCTGAGGCTGAAGAGGAACTTTCGAATCGTTTATCTGCCCTCTTATTCCTTATCTTGTAAACCACCACGTTTGACAAGTAAAATTACCATCAATTGTTTAAAATTATCACTAAGAATTGACAATTGATGGTTTTACTGGTCAAACGTTAATCCCTGAGTGACTTTCAAGATAACGAATAAGGGGCTGACCTTTAAAAATTTGGTAGGTTTAAGATTAAATCAAAAAAAATAAAAATTATATTGTAATACTAGTCCTCCTGACATACAGGTAGCCCTAGTTTAGGAGTCAGAGCTTCATTTTGAAATGTACATTGGTTTAATGAATAAATGCTTATTATTATTATTATAGTATTAGAAGGTACATTATAAGATATATCAGTGAGAGGGTCCAAGAGGTAGTCAAGAAATAAAAGCGAGCGAAGCGAGCCACGAAAATAAAGAGTATCATTGAATTTCCATCCATGATGAAAACACAGACTTCTGTGTTTGATGCGACGGTACTGCAGTGTGGCTCACACGCACGTCTGTGTTTTGATTTGAATAACCGTATATACACGCAAATCACGGAAAACGGTCCGCAGTCAAAATGGAGAAACTAAGCATAGATATATTTTCACAAACGCACCTCGTGATAATCGTGGAATTGCTTCTTATTTGATATGCAAAATTAATGGGCACAGAAAATATTCCTACGAATCTGAATAAATTGACCATTCCCAGAAATCCTCCGATTTGATACAAACCATGCTCTCCCCGTCACCTTTCATTCCCCGAATATTGGGTAATGTTGCTTACATCAACATTGTCAATGACATTGACGTTTCATGCACCAACGCTCCAAGTCGTTCATGAATTGATGATTTGAAATGGCGGAGATTAGAGCCTGATGCAGTACCCACGCTTTTCTTACCGCTAAGTCAACAATCCAGTCAATTTTGGGCTTAAATATCATAGATTCCTACAAATATCATAATCCCAAGTAATAGTAATTTTGACTCCGAATAATAGTGTGGTGTAACGATATTTACATTTATAAATATCGATAATCGATGCTTTTATTTTTTAGTTGTAACAAAATTGGTGCAATTACTAAATCTTTCATCATCAATCCAAAGAAGTCTGCAAAGAACTGCTGGACATAGGCCCCCCATAGAATGCCACGATGAAACACTAGACACTGATTGTAGGACATGTACATTGAAGATGTTTATAACCTAAATGTTATGGGTGAGCCTTAGGTTGTCTGGAAGACGCTTTTTAGCACCAAGACTGCCTAGTAAATGCTGAAAATAAATGTTATGTTTTACTATAAGGCGTTTTTATTGTACACAAATCCAATAAAATGGACCATTTGCCACTGGTTTTGTTCTAAAACAAAAGTGGTGAAAATAAAAAAAAATAAAAATATTAATTCCAACTGGTCATTCATCAATATCGATAGTTTTAAATACTGGCTGCACATCATTATTCCATTCTTGTATGTTGGTAGAACTGATTATTTTGTCAGGTCAGTCGTTCGTCATGTTGTCTTTTTGCGTTAGCCCTGTTTTCATGACAGTAATTTATTTTATTTTAAGTCCCGCTCTTCTTACGTATAGTATATTGCATCCTCTTTGGTTCGGTCGGAGTCGGAGGACTCGGAGGGGAACAAAACAAAAACAATTTGTCATTCCGCACTGAGCGCATACAAACCTATACAAACACATTCCGCAAATACTAATACGAGTTAATAAATGAAAATAAACCAATTTTGGAAACAAGTGATAGCATCCAATACTAAACCCGGCAAAAACTGATAATTTTACTTGACTCTTGCGTAGGTAATCCGCTCAAGAATGTCTACTTCTTTGTGCCGATTGTGTCTCGTTGGTGATGTGAGAATGCACGGCATTGAAGACAACCAACTACTAGAAATATACGAAAAACTAGCAAGTGCAAAGGTTTGAATTTGCTTTTTGCTAAGATTAAATGTGCATTTTCAATGTTTAACCAATATTACAGCTAATGGTCCATTTGTTTCAGCTCGATACAGAAATTGGAATGCCTAGCACAGCATGCTACATTTGTTACTCGCAACTGCAGAGATGCCGTAGATTTTCGCGAATGGCTCAGAGATCAGATGGAATCCTTAGACATGTATTACACGAAGGCATCGAGGTAGGTTACATATTGTGTGTATAGTTTTAACCTTTACAGATCCGAGGGCCTAGCTAAACGGCATTTGCTTCGAAGCGATTTCATTTCTACAGTCTTAATTAAATACAACGACCACGTGATATATCTATAGCTAACGTCAATCCCATACATTTTGAACTTTTCTACTGGCGTCATCACTATTAGAATGTTGCTTTGTCTAAGGCCTCTGGCTCTGGTGCGGTGGTCATAAATTTGTCACGGGCGGAGTAATGAATTAGGAATTATTAATACCTACTAACCTTATATTATTAAAACAAGCTACTACCTAAGGTTTGAGAGATCAATTTATTAGTTACATTAACCCGTTTCGGATAATAATAATCTCATAATACATGTCCGGCCTAAGAAAATACCCCTCCATCTCGTCCCGTGGATATTGTTAAAGCTGAGTAAGGGATTACATCGGAGATGGGCAGCAGCATCCGTCAGAACTCAACACAAATACCGTGATCACCAATCCGCCTGCCAAGGGTGGTGATTATCGCAATTCCCCCCAAAGTACATAATGGGGGAGGCTTCATCCAGCAGTGGGCACCCAAAGGCTGTTGATGATGATACATTTAAAGGTGCTTTTGTTGGCCCTATAGTAATAGCATTAGTGTCACTTGGTACCTAGGTATTTTGTTTTTTTTTGGCATAATGTCAATTTAGAACAACCTAGGAAAAAACTAGGTTAGGTTACTTGTTAGGTTTCTAACAATCAAATCAAATCAAAAGAATTTTATTCATTGAAATCACGAGGATTATTTTGAATCAACGTATTTATTAACTAAAATTAACTAGTGGTTCGCCCCGAACTGAGATCTCGCGATGACACCTTTATCAGCCCGACTAATTTAAGAGGGGAAGAAAGGGTTTAGTATTTAACGCCTATGTAAGTATGTTTGTATGGATGATCCATCAGAAATCTAAAACTACCGAGTCAATTTCTCAAACATGAAAGAGATTTGTGAAGCAAAAAAAAAAGTTTTTTTTATTATTAAATAAAAAAATATATAATAATAATTTTGCTTGATAGCAGTGATATCTAGTTGTAGTTTTGCTATCTAATTTTTAAAGATTTACGTTTTCTACGCTAAAAATGGATATTACAAAGAAAAAATCCTCAATGTTCGACTTCTCCCGGTAGAACAAAATATACTTAAATAATAAATTTCAGCATTACCAGAGAACTTGAAGTATCATAGAGATATTTTTTGCATATTTTACTTTATTTACCCTTTTAACCGATTTCTAAAAATATTTACTGAGAAAAAAAATTTACCTCTAGGTAATTTCCTACACATCATCAAAATAGCCTTTGAATAGGACTAAGCAACAGGGCGTAAATACTACATACCTGTTAGTATTTACAGTACTTGACGAATTAATTGATAACGTCCTTTTGACGAAAACCATAGAACTCCAGCGTCATTCAAATTCCTAGAAATGGGAGGTCAACAATGGATGTTATATTGGTTTCTGTTTTATGGAGTACAAGTTTCTAAATTCTTCAGTTTCAGACTTTTCCCTGTAGTTGTGACACAAAAGCCACAAGCATACCAAATTTCAGCATTGTGGGGTTGCTGGAAGTACCCTAGAATTTTTGATTCTTTCTTTTTTAATTTTCCCTAATATCTCGAAAACTACTAAGGCTTGTACTTATTAAAAACAGTTTTGAAATGTCCAACCAAAGAGCTTCCATTAGACACCCCACTTGATCTGACTGTCTCACTTTTTTTTTTTTTACCCCCTCTTGGACCCCCATATCTCAGCAACCCCCTGACCGATATAGCTCATAACCTTACCTACAAATTGTACCAATACTATCTACCCCCATACCAAATTTAATGAAGATCGGATTAACGGTTTGGAAGTTTTCATCGGACAAACATACATACATACATACAAATGCCGATTCTTCCAACTTGACTCAGAGAACTCGCTTCGCTCGTTCAATAAAAAAATAAATCCTGTGTTTTATTAGTTTAACCATAACCGCCAGGGAATTATAAATAATACCAGTTAAAGTGAATATTTCCTTGGTATTAATGAAATTGACAATTAGATGCGGTTATTGTATCAATGATTCTACGTTTTATGAAGTATTTGGCCACATTAAATGTTAGTGCTGCGTTCATATCCGTATAGGTGTTAGGGGCACATGGGACTCACCAACAAGTGTGGCATTGACTTTTTGGAATCACCAAGGTCACATTGTGTTCGTTAGGGGTCTGCAGCATCCAACCTGGGTGCGGAGCTGAAGGCACCGAGGATATTATCACGTGGTGGAGGATTCTTTTCCTTTCACAGTGAGTATTTTGTGAAAGCAGGGTGGTTGTTGTACATTTATTTGTTTGAAATATCGCCAAGCTCTGAATTTTAAATCCACCCACCCTCAAAATGATCCAACCTTTGGATTTAGACCGCATTGACTGTACCCAGTAACTCGAGCAGATCAAAGAAAATTTGATGCTGCTCAAAGGACCTACCATTGCTGACCTGCATACCGATTATGTGACTTTGACGGTGTACTATTGCGGTAAATCTGAAACTTGCAACGTAAACACTCGTCGCGGCGCTCGGTAGAATGTGTCAGCTTGCAGTTTTGTCTCAACGTCGCCTGGCGCTGTTGTTTCACCGTGTGACGTCACGCGCCCCGCTGCTGCCGCCGTCGCTCGTCCCGCTCCGCTGGTCGTTCAATGAATCGGGCCATCAGCAACTCTTTCTTGAGCTGCGGGCAAGGGCCTCTAACTGGTGCTATTCACCGTAGCTTCTTCGCTCTCGTAAGCTAAGACTTACAGGTCACGTGATATTGCCCAGATGTCTTCCTGGCTTCAGATGATACATCTGTGTCTTTTGTGTTGTACTCGTAACATAAATCCCAAAAGTCACATACGTAGTCCTGATCCCACACTAGGATTCCGTGTATCGCGTGTTAGCTTTTCTGAAATGTTTAATTACTTAAAGTTCTTTTTTGTACCTAAATAATGACTATTTTAATAATTCAGTTCAATTAGTCAGCTAGTTTTTATTCGTTGTTAGCACGTTCCCAAGTAAACAGAGTTATTCGTTATCAATAGCCGTTATTGCCATCTAGTTTCGGCTTCTTGAGCTTTGTATAAAACGTGTTCACTTGGGATCGCGCACTCAGTTGCCATCAAGCTTTCAATGTGAAAACACCTAGTGTGCTAGTGACAATGTAATAAAGTGAAAGTGATTATCAACAGTGTTGTCGTATTTTTCTACGCTCTCCTTCAGTTCAGAAGTGGGGTAAAGATCTCCACTCCCACTCAAAAATCGATCACCACGTGAAATAAATGTCGATGGTGTCGATCCCGATCTTGCCATCAAGAAAGAGCCCGTGAGGACGGTGCTCACGCGGTAGGCATTTGTGAGGTCGTTGTTCGCGTTGCTTGTCGGGAAGGCAAACTTCGCGACGGAAACCCGGTATCGTATACACATGTCGAGATAACCTCATTTTGATGTGATTTATTGTTTTGTGTTAAATTCGCGTGCTGCAATTGTGTGTTCTGTTTCAGCCACGTGAAATAAATGTCGATGGTGTCGATCCCAATCTTGCCATCAAGAGCCCGTGAGGACGGTGCTCACGCGGCAGGCACTTGTGAGGTCGATGTTCGCGTTGCTTGTCGCGAAGGAAACCCAGAAGAAAATAAGCGTTGGCGAGTCTTGGCGAGACTTCGTTCGCCTCAATAGCCGGATTTTTGCTGTGCTCGCTGATTAGCGCGTTCTATTGTATGCGCTGTGCTGTGCGCGCAGTTCACGCGCTATGCTGTTTGCGTTTTGCTTGGCAGCGGCAAGTGGTGGTATTTGATGGTCAAGCGTCACCTGGGCCCCGATTCTACTAAATAAATTGTGTTTGAATTTTTAATGAATTATCTCAAAATGGTCACTTTTGACACTTTTGCTATACGAAAAGTGGCAAAAATATCAATTTTGTGATAATTCATTAACAATTCATACACAATTTGTTTAGTAGAATTGGGGCCCTGGGCGGATGCTGAGTGCTGTCGGAGCACCACTATGAATATGATGAGTATGTACTAAATCTAAGCACGAGCGACGAGCCCATGCCACGCGAACGAATCGGGCCCGTGTGTAGGCCATTGAGCGGCGAGTAGCTGGCTGAGATACGAGAGGTTGCGGGTTCGACTCCCGCTGCGGGACATGTGTTTTCATGATCCGCAAATATTTGTTCCGGGTATGAAAATGAAAATGTTTATTTACAGCAAAAACAATAAAAGTAAAACTTATAAATGTAATTTTATAGGTGTTGTGATACCATGGTACTCAAAGTTCCTGATATTCACGACACAGGGAATCCTAGTGTGGGATCAGGACTGTACGTGACTGTTGGTTATTATGTTCCAGGTTATAATTTTTTGTTAATTGAATTACTGGAAACATGAAGGGGTTTCAGTAATTCAGTAAGTATAAGTAACGATAACTAATACAGTATAAAGTATTACAGGCATGAAGGTTCTACAATACTGAAACTTGTTTATAACTGCTGAAGACATAAAGGGGATTCAATATTAAGTTTATTTATAAATTATATTTGAACTGAAAACATGAAGGGGTTTCAGTTGCAGAATATAATGAATATTGAATACATGAAGGGGCTTCAATCTAGCAAAGTCAGCACTTTTAACATACTTGGTTATTCATTACTTATAAGTAAGTTTTATCAACTGTACCGTGTTTTGTGTTTGATACATTTATTTTCTCATAATCCTAACTAATGTAATGTTTTAATTTCCATTAATATTCATAGGTACTTTGTGAACATAGTGTGAAAACTCGAAGGGAAGTCATATTTACTGTGCTAGAGCGAAATTTGACATTGTGTGTTGTTGTTAAAATTTTATTTAAATGATTCCTGTGAATATTCGCCATGTTTTAAAAATGCTCTGCATCGAGTACTTTATAGAATCACTATAAGCAAATTAGTACTTATTACAGTTTTGGCAAATATCGCCTATCCTCCATTCTACGACATATTAGAGTTCCTCATGAATATTTTATCAACGTCACCCGTTAAATCTCGTGGGCGAGTTAACAAAACTAATAAAACATTTTCGTGTTTTTCCTTTTGTCAACATTTTTTGAATTGCTTTGTAGGTAAATAGATATTTAGGTAAGTACAGCTACATATTCGATATTTTACAAAGAGTACAAGAGAGTGAAAACATTGTTGAGTAAAAATAATGTTTTTAATTCTTTTGTTTAATATTATTGACAGTTCATTTAGTGTCACATGCGCTATATTTAATTGAATAGCCCAGCTTTGTATACCTTTAAGTAATTCATGAATATTTTCATACTCTGTGCTGCACGCGCTCTCCTGTGCGCGCTCTGCGCGCTGACTATATGCTGCCCTGGCGTGTGTTGGCGTGTACTGCACGCGCTCTCCTGTTCGCGCTCTGCGCGCTGACTACATGCTGCCCTGGCGTGTGCTCGCGTGTGCTGCACGCGCTCTCCTGTGCGTGATCTGCGCGCTGACCATACGCTGCTCTGGCGTGTGCTGCACGCGCTCTCCTGTGCTCGCTCTGCGCGCTGACCACATGCTGCCCTGGCGTGTGCTGGCGTGTGCTGCACGCGCTCTCCTGTGCGCGCTCTGCGCGCTGACCACATGCTGCCCTGGCGTGTGCTGGCGTGTGCTGCACGCGTTCTCCTGTGCGCTCTGCTGTGTGCGTCAGATGAGTATGATACCTTCACGAGACCTCAAGATTTACAGGAAAGGTTTGTCAGGAAAGGCCGACTGTTAGCTTTTCTGAAATGTTTAATTACTTAAAGTTCTTTTTTGTACTTAAATAATGACTATTTTAATAATTCAGTTCAATTAGTCAGCTTGTTTTTATTCGTTGTTAGCACGTTCCCAAGTAAACAGCGTTATTCGTTATCAATAGCCGTTATTGCCATCTAGTTTCGGCTTCTTGAGCTTTGTATAAAACGTGTTCACTTGGGATCGCGCACTCAGTTGCCATCAAGCTTTCAATGTGAAAACACCTAGTGTGCTAGTGACAATGTAATAAAGTGAAAGTGATTATTAACAGTGTTGTCGTATTTTTCTACGCTCTCCTTCAAGCGGGTATCAGGAACTACGAGTACCATGGTACTACAACATCCAGACCCGGAACAAATGTTTGCAGATTATACAAACATTTGAACCCTGCAGCGGGATTCGAAGCCGCAACCTCTCGCATCTCAGCCGGCACACGCCCGCCGCGCTACAGAGGTCGTCATGATGGCGTCAATCCAACTTCGTATCTAAGGGTAGTCGGGTGCGCCCAGTTTTTCTCGGAGAATGAGACGCCACGGTATTCAGACACAGTGTACTCCGTGTGTAGTGGAGCAATGGCATTGAGGTGGATGTGGCGGCTATTGTCGGCACGGTCATATAAACGACGTGCTGAAAGCACCACGAAATGTTTTTTAAGTCTACGTACATTATTTATTCTAATGAAATAAATGATTCTGATTCTATTTATATAAGTCCAGAATAACATTTAGGCTACATTTTAAATTTTGGGGAGAAGAATAAATGGAAGTGTAAATTATTTATGAGGTTTTTTATTTACAAAATAATAGTATGTGGTTGTAGAGGATTTTAGGTTGTAGTGGTTGTAGGAGTGTGTAAGGGTTTGTAAGGCTTTTTAGGGGTTTTACGTGTTTGTAGGGGGTTTTAGGGGTTGTAGGGGTTATAGAGTTGGTAGGGGTTTGTTAGTGTTGGTAGGGTTTTATAGGGGTTGTAGGGGTTCAGCTGTGGCCACATTATCTCCTTCCAAGACGACGAAGTCGCGGGCTACTGTAAGCTATAATACTGTAATGTAAAGTTTCATCAAAATCCCTTTTGTGGTTTTTGTGTCAAAGAGTAACAAACATCCATCTATCCATCCTTACAAATTATCGCATTCATTTTAATAGCAGAATATACCTAGTAGGATAACAATATTAGCCAATTTTTGTTAAAATTGTTTAATCTCGTACTTGTTTTTGGTTTCAGGTGACGCACACAACATTCAAAATTCGTAATATGGCAGCGACTCCTACGCAATGCATGTCCATAAATGATAACTCAAACAGCGGAACTACTAAAGTGACCGTTAAGGAAGAAAAAGTAGTTGTGAAAGAAGAAAGAACAGCAGAAAACGATGCAATGATGGAAACAGAGGAGAGTCCAGTTGTAGATGATTTTGAAATAAGTGATAGTCTAAATATTATGGAACAGTCAATCAAAAGTGGCAGTGACATTAACAACACGGATTTGTATGTCTATTGTGATTTGTGCAACAAAAGCTTTACCAGGAAGAATTCCCTGGTGAAACATTTGACGACTCACAGTAGTCAAAAGCCTTACGCCTGCAACAGATGTGTCAAGGCATTCACTCGGAAAAGTCATTTGATTTGTCACATGCTCATTCACACTGGCGAAAAGCCTTACGCCTGCAACAGATATAGTAAGGTATTCGCTCATAAAAGTCATTTGATTTGTCACATGCTCATTCACACTGGCGAAAAGCCTTACGCTTGCAACAGATGTGACAAGGTATTCTCTTGTAAAAGCCGGTTGACAAGTCACATGCTCATTCACACTGGTGAAAAGCCTTACGCCTGCATCAGATGTGTCAAGGTATTCACTAGTAAAAGTCATTTGATTCGTCACATGCTCATTCACACTGGTGAAAAGCCTTACGCCTGCAACAGATGTAGTAAGACGTTCTCTTTTAAAAGTAATTTGATTCGTCACATGCTCATTCATACTGGTGAAAAGCCTTACGCCTGCAACAGATGTAGTAAGGCGTTCGCTCTTAAAAGTCGATTGAAAAGTCACATGCTCATTCACACTGGTGAAAAGCCTTACGCCTGCAACAGATGTAGTAAGGCGTTCTCTTTTAAAAGTGAGTTGAAAAGTCACATGCTCATTCACACTGGTGAAAAGCCTTACGCCTGCAACAGATGTAGTAAGGCATTCACTTTGAAATGTAATTTGACACGACATCTGTATATTCACACTGGTGAAAAGCCTTACGCCTGCAACAGATGTAGTAAGGCGTTCTCTTTTAAAAGTGAATTGAAAAGTCACATGCTCATTCACACTGGTGAAAAGCCTTACGCCTGCAACAGATGTAGTAAGGCGTTCTCTATTAAAAGTCAGTTGAAAAGACACATGCTCATTCACACTGGTGAAAAGCCTCACGCCTGCAACAGATGTGACAAGGTATTCGCTCTTAAAAGTCGGTTGAAAAGTCACATGCTCATTCACACTGGTGAAAAGCCTTACGCCTGCAACAGATGTGACAAGGCATTCACTCGTAAAGATTATTTGAAAAGTCACATGCTCATTCACACTGGTGAAAAGCCTTACGCCTGCAACAGATGTAGTAAGGCGTTCTCTTTTAAAAGTCAGTTGAAAAGTCACATGCTCATTCACACTGGTGAAAAGCCTTACGCCTGCAACAGATGTAGTAAGGCGTTCTCTATTAAAAGTCAGTTGAAAAGACACATGCTCATTCACACTGGTGAAAAGCCTCACGCCTGCAACAGATGTGACAAGGTATTCGCTCTTAAAAGTCGGTTGAAAAGTCACATGCTCATTCACACTGGTGAAAAGCCTTACGCCTGCAACAGATGTGACAAGGCATTCACTCGTAAAGATCATTTGAAAAGTCACATGCTCATTCACACTGGTGAAAAGCCTTACGCCTGCAACAGATGTAGTAAGGCGTTCTCTTTTAAAAGTCAGTTGAAAAGTCACATGCTCATTCACACTGGTGAAAAGCCTTACGCCTGCAACAGATGTGACAAGGCATTCAATCATAAGGTTTCTTTGATATCCCACATGCTCATTCACACTGGTGAAAAGCCTTACGCCTGCAACAGATGTGACAAGGCATTTGCTGATAAAAGTCGGTTGAAAAGACACATGCTCATTCACACTGGTGAAAAACCGCAGTAATCATCAATGTTACAAATCAATGTAGGTCAATCAAATGTATTTTCTGTGGTGCACGCTTACTAAGTTATTATCTAACTACTTGTGGCTAGTCATGATGATTTCGTAGCACGATGCCTACAATCGCCAATCGTTGACTATTAAATAGTTACCTACATGTAATCTGTAGCTCAATGCCAACATTTTGTAACTACCATACATTCGTTCGCATAATGCCTCTATTTGCTTGATGCGACCAAATTGACAATTATGTTCCATAATCAATATTTTAATCGCAGCATGCCTACTATGATTATCGTCAGTGATTTTAATTGCAAGTGGCCTACAAAATGTAGTTAACACAAAATTTTACTGTCGGTGTTAAACTTTCGGAAAAAGATATTTATTTAGGAGCACACTGCACAGCTACATTCAAAATACAATAAGTTGTTTTGTACACTTGCCATACTTTAAGAGCGCGTGACATAATGTATACGTAATCATCTAAAAATAAAATAAAAATCCTACAGATAACTATTAACCGATTTTTATATGAAAACAATCTTAGGTCACACCAGAATAAGCCCCTAGTATGATTGGAGAGTAGACCCAAGCGTGCGGCGGTGGTAGCGGCGCGTGCGGATAGCGCAGGTTATTGACCCCTGTTATCACTATCCAATAGTCTTATTACGTTACCCCTAGGTTCTGCTCGAAATGTCCACCTTTTTTCGATGCACTAAAGGGTACGGGCGCCTCGAGCATCGTTTTAGCTTTCGCAGGACAAATACGTTTGATTTGTCAAAAGCTGAAACAATCCTTTGTCTTTGTTGTTCGACACTCATCACTTCGTCCGCGTACACCAAACGTTTTACGTCACCCCATAAATAAAAATCACAGGGAGTTAAGTCTGAAGAGCGTGGTGGCCATGGTACTGGCCCACCACGCCCTATCCATTGAGTACCGAACACTTCACTTTGGTAATCACTTAAATAATCGCATTTCCACTAACTCAACATTAGAGTAGGTTCCTGACATTTTGATGATGGCAATAAAACCGCGACGCGTGACCTAATTCCGCGGTCATTCGGGGGTAACTTTGGACGAGTTATCACAATGGACAGAGTATTTGGGTTCAAAGAATGTCCGTTTTTTGTCAGTGTGCAGTTGTGCGTGAGTGACTAGAGAAGTGACTTCATTGACTAACCTATCGATGAATACTAGCGAAATGAATGAAAAAGGCGTTATAAAATATCAACTCTTTAATTTGTTACATGTATGTATTATCAAACACAGGCAGAATTTTTTGCTAGCCAAAACCCAATAAAATCAAATAAGATAAGATAAAAATAAAAAACATAGAAAAAGATACTTATGTTATGTTTCGGCGCGGTAGCTAAGCTATATAGCCACACGCGACTCCACTCGCGGGAATAAGGATTTTAGATAGAAGAGAAAGACCAACCTTTGTCTTCTAGAAAGCACTGCACTAAACAAGCTACGATCACCTCGATATGTCCAGGTAGTCCAGTCCTGGGTTCGTTCTCTTTGTCTTGATATAGGCCGTCCTCGTAGGTGACCAAAGCCTGCTAGCTCTTCTTCACGGCTGTGACACCAAGTGTGTTCGGTCTTCTCTTCTTGAGGAGTTCGTAGCGGCCTTCGATAGCTGCCAGTTTCGTGCAACAGCAGTAGACGCGGCGCGGGCGCGGCGCGGCAGAAAGCTTACCGCGTGGTCGTAGCTTTAGTATTCGTGTCGAGATAGAAGTAGCGGATCACGATATAAAGAAGGTATTTGAGTAGTTAATAATGCGGTTTTCCAAATTGTGGAAACGCGGAGCGCGAACGTCTTCAATCAATGAGGGTTGATCGCCGACTGCCTGGCGATGCGTAGATGCCAGTGCAGGCGTTCGATGCATTCAAGAAAATGTCAAAACAATTGTGGGTAGAAAAATAAAGAAGTGCCAATCCTATAGTGGCGCGAACATTGCCCCCGACCTAAAAACCATTGGTTTTTAAAAACAAGTAGCGGAAATAATGATGCGATAACAAATATGCTGGAGAATACGCGGTAGAATATGCGGGAGGATACGCGGTAGAATATGCGGTAGAATATGCGGGAGAATACGCGGTAGAATATGCGGGAGAATATGCGGTGGAGTAGTCGGATAATAAGGAGATATTTATTGTGAAGGTAGAACACAAAGACGCACTACAGATCGCTTGTATATACCTGTAGTCGTCTTAACGGAGACAACTCTGCAGACGTTGTCCTTTCCCGGGTAGAGGTTGACAACAACCCCAAGGGGCCACGAAAGTGGGGGCAGATTGTCTGTTATGATAAGAACTACGGAACCTAGCGTTATAGGATTTGAGGGAATGTTCCACTTTCCTCTGGATTGGAGCAAGTGCAAGTATTCTTGTTTCCAGCGTTTTGCGAACGATTGAACCATTTGGTCCAACAAAGCGTAGCGTTTCAGCAAATGTGGCGGTTCATCGTTCACCTTACAAGCGGGTAAGTGGTTAAGCGGAGTAGACATTAAAAAGTGTGCGGGTGTCAAAGCAGTGAATTCGGAAGGATCCTCGCTCAATAAGGTTAGCGGACGCGAATTTATTACACTCTCTATTTGAGTAAGAACTATTAGCATTTCTTCGTAAGTTAGTAGCTGTGAACCAATTACCCGATGAAGATGCGTCTTAAATGCTTTAACATATATCTCGTAATTACCACCAAAATGTGGGCTTCTAGGTGGGTTAAGTTTCCAATCTATTCCATTCACAGATAGCTCGCAAGAGAATGACTTGTTAAACTCATCGCAGTTCAATAACCTATACACGTCTGATAAAGCATTTTTAGCTCCAATGAAGTTCCTTCCGTTATCGGAATACATAACAGATACCGCACCTCGTCGTGACAAAAAACGTTTAAAAGCGGACAGAAAACAGTTTGTGCTAAGATCCGTAGCTAGCTCAACGTGAACCGCGCGTACCACCATACAAACAAATATACAAAGATAAGCTTTGATTGAGCGGACTCCGCGTTTTCTGAATGGAATAATAGAAATAGGACCAGCGTAATCCACTGCGGTGTGAGTGAATGCCTTTGCCTCATTCACTCTGCAGGCAGGCAAATCACCCATTATCGGGAAAGTTGGTTTCGGTTTAGCCTTAAAGCAACAGTTACATTTATGAATAACGGAACGGACAATATTACGGCAAGAGAGAATCCAATATCTCTGTCTAAGGATAGACATCAAGGCAACCGGACCAGTATGGCAATATTGACGGTGATTATGTAGAATTAGCAGTTCCACTATGTGGTCTTTACGAGGCAACAGTATAGGGTGCTGTTGATCGTAGTTCAAGTCCGCGTTCCGTAGTCTACCACCCACTCTCAAAAGCCCATCAGCATCTATGAACGGCATCAGCTTTTGAATCGCACGGGAACAGGGGTGATTTGAACTAAGATTCTTCAACTCGTCAGCAAAGTAAGACAGTTGCAAAGCCTTTAGAACTTGTATTTCAGCGAATCTAAGGTTATCGGCGGTAAAATTGTTAGCATGCGGCAGTTTTTTAATGAAACGATACACATATACCACTGTGCGAAGCAATATCAACCAAGTTGAAACGCGGGACGATAAATCAAGAAGCGGCTTATATATTATATCTTCTTTCTCAATGACTGCAGGAAGTGAAACAATTTTCTTAGCTTCTGGTAACTCAAGATCTGACTTTGCGGGTTCCGCAGCCGTAATTGGCCATTTCTCGATATTCTGACACAACCAAGCCGGTCCGGAAAACCATGAAGGGTGAACCCGTAGCTGCGAGGGGGTCAGTCCTCGTGAAAGACAATCGCTTGGATTTTGCGTGCCAGGGACGTGGTAAAACTTACGAGCGGGGATTGCGGTAATCGTCTTAGTTATGCGCGTCGCGACAAACGTTTTGAATCTATGTGGTGATGCTGTAAGCCACTGTAAAGCAACCATTGAGTCGGTGAAGCAAAAGACATCATCAATGATATGACGCCTTTCAAAAGTGTCGATAACGCGACGTACTAATTTTGACATGAGCAAGCATGCACTAAGCTCCAATTGTGCTATTGAAATTGTTTTAAGGGGAGCAACCTTGGATTTAGCACAGATAAGGCGAGTGACTGGTAGTGAATCGTCGTCGTGTTGCGTCCTAATATAAACAACTGCCCCATATGCTTTCTCGCTGGCATCAGCGAAAGCCACAATTATGACCCTTGAGTTTTCATAAACTCCCAGATGGCGCCCAAAGCGCAGTTCTTGGATACATGGCAGTTCGCGGGTATAGTTTAGCCAAATATTGACAATATCCAATGGCGGTTGCTCATCCCAGTCCAAACGTGTCAGGTGGAGTTTTTGCAAAATTAGTTTTGCATACAAAACTACGGGGGCTATGAGTCCGAGAACGTCGTATTGCCGGGCAATCAATGACAGCATGTTACGTTTAGTAACAGGACGATTTTCCACGCTAACTGAAAACATGAAGTCGTCGCAAACGGGAGACCACTGTAACCCCAAGACTTTTAACTTTGTCTCAGGGTCTTCGAATTGTATATTAGCGGTATGACGATCAGAGACTGGTAGAGACTCAGTGATTTCAGGCGAGTTACTTGCCCATTTTACGAGGTCGAAGCCCCCGGCCTTAAGCAACTCGCGAAGATCATCCCTAAGTTGCAAGCTTCCCGCTACAGTGGGCATAGAGAAGCATACATCATCCATATACGTATTCCGCTTAATTACGGAAGAAGCGAGCGGAAAGCGGATGCTCTCATCTTCGCAGAGCTGGCGAAGCACTCTGATTGCTAAAAAAGGACTGCTCCGCAATCCGAAGCAGACAACATTAAATCGATAGGTATCGAGCGGTAAAGAAGGGTCGAAGCGATATAAAAATTTTTGGAATTTGCGGTCGCTCTCATTTGTCATAATTCTTAAATACATTTGTTTAATATCGGAAGTAAAAGCTGTTTTATATAAGCGGAAGTCTAACAATATCAAAAATAGTTCATTTTGCAAGTTTTCCCCTGCATGCAAAATGTCATTAAGGGCCAATCCTAAATCCGTTTTTGAGCTTGCGTCCATCACCATGCGCCATTTCGTGGTAGTTTTGTCTAACCTGGCTACTGCGTGATGCGGTATATAATAACCGGAAAAATGATCATCGTTTTCAAGAAGCGATATATAACCCATTTGTAAATATTCTCGAATGATAGCATCATATTCCACCCGTAACACATCCGAAGAAGAAAGCTTGCGCTCTAAATACATGAAGCGTTTTTTCGCGGCAAAATAAGAATTGCCAAGAGCGGTGGGATCGCGAGAAAAAGGTAACGCTACAGAATATCGACCCGAACGGTCCCGTGACATGTCCTTCCTGAAAAGCTCCTCAGCTTCGCGGGCGGCTGAGCTTAAAACAGGTACGCATTCTACCTCTTCGACTTGCCAGAACTTTTGTAATATCTTATCTAGACATGGTTCCTCCATTAAGGAGCTCAGCGGTTGTGCAACAACGGATGTGGGACCAGCACAAGCAAGCGAGAAAGGTCCAGTTGCTGCAGCAGCGGTGGTTTGATCAGAAGCAATGGGAGCGTTTCCAATTACAATAAAACCAAAAATGGTTTCGAGAGCGGTGGGTGTACCAGGCGGGCCAGCGGCACGGCCTGATAATAAAATTTGAGAGAAAAGCGGTGCCCCAATAAGAATATCAATTTCCGATGGCGAGAAGAAACTATCATCTGCTAGCTGTAAGCGGTTTAAATATGACAGCAGGGATAGGTCTATTTTAGCGGTGGGCATGTTATCGGTAATTCGTTTGATCACGTAAGCGTCTAGTGAAATAAAATTATTATTTAATCTAGAATTTAAAACCAACGATGTCACCCCCTTAACTGGATTAGGAGCCGAGCCAATGCCCTTAACAAACATGTTACTCACTTTTATAAATGTCGAGTTTAATTTTTTGCAACATTTTGAAGTAATAAAGTTACTTTGTGAGCCTGAGTCTATTAAAGCCCGCACTACATGTCTATGACCATTCAAGTCAGTCGCGTAAACTTGCACCGTCCCTAATAAACAAGTGCTATTCGAAGACGAAATCGTTCGCATATTGCAAAGCGATACATTTTGTTGCATCGTACGAGCGCAAGGCTCCGTCTGCCGATTGACAGGGTCGGATTCAGACGAAGCATACGGTGGGGCGGCGGCGTGGAGTGCGGCAGCGGGGCGCGTAGGGGCGCGGTACTGCGGCGCGGGGGCACGTTGTTCTATGTTAGCATGAGAGCGGGGCGAGTCATTATGCGAAAGTGTATTTTTACGACACAACATTGAGTGATGTTTACATGCACAGTAACGGCAGGTATACTTCGAGTTACAGGCGGCATTACTATGGGTAACGCTTAAGCAGTTGGAACAACCACCTTGCTCCTTAATAAAGTTGAACCTCTCGTCTATTGGACAATCACAAAATTCCGGGCATTTGAACAAAGTGTAATGATCGTTTTGTTTACAAAGCGGGCACGCGGGACCAGTGGCGGCAAAGGAATGTGTAGACCTACTATTATCATTAGTACTACGATTATAAGGAGTCGCAGTACGATCTAGGATTTTACTCTGCCCGCGAATATATTTAACTAAATCATCGTAGGTAGGCATAGACGTGTCGCGGTGATGCATTTCAAATGAGCGTGCGGTGCTGGAATCTATTTTTTTTAAAGCAACATGTAAAAGCATGAAATCAGATAAATTATCAAGATTGAGTGATTTTAAACTTGACGCGGCGGTACAGAATTTATCGAGAAATGAAGTTAAGTTCTTGGAAGTTGCATTATTTGATAACTTATAGCATCACACTTCGAGCATCTGATCTAGATAAGCCGCGGCTAGGTTGCGTTTGTCTTCATACATGTCGATAAGCGTGCTCCATATAGTACGGTAATTATCAGCGTTTGGCACTATTCCCGAGCATGCAGAAAGCGCACGGCCTGACAGCTTGTTTATCAAATATTGCACGCGTTCATGATCAGACAGCTCACAATTCTCGTGAATAGTTCGCCTGAACGACTCATAAAAAATTGGCCATTTTATTGGTTCACCACAAAATTCCATCAACTCGAGCTTAGGTAATTTTACAGACTTGCGTTGTGGTAAAACTTCAGAAACCGTCAATTTTCCTAACTGACCAGTCACGTCAAGTTTATCAAATGCAAACTTACATTGGCAATACATCTCATCGAATGCACCTATACATTGATAGTTTACCCTAAAAGCAGGATTCAGCGTCAGTTCTAAGATATTGAGCTTATCTACGAGATCATTAAATTCCAAGCGTAAGCGTTCCAACGAAGTCATGCCACACAGAAATAAATCTTTACTAATTTCATCAGTGGCAGCTCTTAATGAATGATTGTACATCTCCTGCAAACGTGAAAACATAACATCACGTCTACCAATTAATGTGAGACGTGTTATTTCGTCAGGGCCTAGCGCATCGAGTTTGTCATCATCAGGCATTCCCCTGGCCTTCCGTTGCGTTGCCATATTTATTTATTTATTTTAATAAACTAGGCAATTAAGAAAATAAATGAATTAGTCCCTGTAACACAAGACGCCAGGAAAGTCAACAAGTTACTTTATCTACGCGCGATTATCTGCGCCTGCGCTTACAACGGTGGGGTAGGTATGACGGAACCAAATGCAAGCCACAACTGCCAAATACCTATGCAAGTAAGTTCCCAATTGATAATCGTTCGCAAAAACAAAGGAACAAACTACTAGCAGAATGAAAAAAATTAATATATCTAGGTAGGTTGGTAGGTATATTTTGCGGAGGATCTGTGTGCCTATAAAATTAATCGGTTCAGTTATTATACAACGAACGGACTTTGTAAGTGAAATACAAATGGCCGAGTAATGTAGAAATGACGCTACACTTTTGAGGACGAAAATAATTAATTAACGAAAATAATTAATTATTTTAACGGGTTTCACAGCATTGGGTATGCAATAAGGGAAGCTATGAACATAAAATAGTTCTGTAAGTAACCGGTAAATACCCAAGAGATAGGGATCCAGGCTCGTAGGACCAAATAATGTTTCGGCGCGGTAGCTAAGCTATATAGCCACACGCGACTCCACTCGTGGGAATAAGGATTTTAGATAGAAGAGAAATACCAACCTTTGTCTGCTAGAAAGCACTGCACTAAACAAGCTACGATCACCTCGATATGTCCAGGTAGTCCAGTCCTGGGTTCGTTCTCTTTGTCTTGATATAGGCCGTCCTCGTAGGTGACCAAAGCCTGCTAGCTCTTCTTCACGGCTGTGACACCAAGTGTGTTCGGTCTTCTCTTCTTGAGGAGTTCGTAGCGGCCTTCGATAGCTGCCAGTTTCGTGCAACAGCAGTAGACGCGGCGCGGGCGCGGCGCGGCAGAAAGCTTACCGCGTGGTCGTAGCTTTAGTATTCGTGTCGAGATAGAAGTAGCGGATCACGATATAAAGAAGGTATTTGAGTAGTTAATAATGCGGTTTTCCAAATTGTGGAAACGCGGAGCGCGAACGTCTTCAATCAATGAGGGTTGATCGCCGACTGCCTGGCGATGCGTAGATGCCAGTGCAGGCGTTCGATGCATTCAAGAAAATGTCAAAACAATTGTGGGTAGAAAAATAAAGAAGTGCCAATCCTATAGTGGCGCGAACATGTTATCTTAATTTTTCTCCGTAATCTTTAACGAAAAACAAGCATATTCGCTTCAAAATAAAAAAACAATTGTAATTAAGTATGTACTTAACGTATATATTATATTTAACATAACCCTAACACACAACAGTAACATACGTAGTCATGATCCCACACTAGGACACCCTGTGTCGTGGGTTATCAGTAACTACACTTACCATGGTACCATAACACCCAGACCAGCAACATTTTTTTTCAGATTAAACAACCATTTATCCCGCGGCAGGAATCGAACCCGCAACCTCTCGCATCTCAGCCGGCTACTCGCCCGCCGCGCCACGGAGGTCGTCATAACCATTTGACGTGTTGGTATATGTGTTAGTCGACGCATGGTATGTCGGTGCACGTGCTTTCATTCGGCGCGTGGTGTGCCGCGCGCTTGGCCCCGCACGCGCCTGATGTGTTGGTGCACGCCGCGCACGTGCTCGCGAAGTGACGCGCTGTGTAGGAACGCTTTGGAGCAGATGACACACGCGTACCGCCGGATACCGATGTGTGACTGAAAAAAAATAATCATAGAAAAGAATCATTTATTGGCACAGTCGTAACACATTAACAAGATTATTATTAAATAATAAGAACTAAATTAAGTGCTACGTACTACGACTTGTCAATTCCAAAAAATAGGTACATACATTCTTTTCATTAAGCATAAATAAAAGTATCACATAAAATTTATAATAAGTCATAAAAAAAATAATATAAAAATTCCCATTAAACTATTAATTACCGCCTATTAGCATAGTCAAGGTTGAATTTTGTAATAATTGAATTTAGTTCTGTAGTCTGAGGGAGGGCGCTTGGAGTTAGGATACAGTATATCTCGTCCGACTTCCAACGAACCTTTAAACTAATTTTGTGTATACTGGTGGTGATATGGGAGTAGTACTGTGTTATTTGGTCACTGGTAGTCAGTTGGGATATAGAAATCCCAAGTCACCACCAGTGGCAAGTTCATGGTGGTCAGATGGTCCGGAGGGGAAAAATCAGGCAACAAACACGGCTTGGCTTACAAAAATGGTCCGTCTTACAACCAGGTGAGAAGCACCTATGTGGTGCCTCGGAGCAACGAGTTGCTGATACATAGTAAACGAGAACTTAAAAACCTTAGGAAGGTAGCCAAAAGTAAATAAACATCAGCAAAAACAAGTACGTAAGACAGCAAACGCTACGCTTGTTATACTTATAAATAACATTCTAATAGAAACATGTAACCCTTTGTTCTCATATTATTACATTCGCAAAATATTATATTCTCGAATTATTATATTATCAAAATATTACACAAAGAACAATCACAGTGAAAAATGTTTTTAATTTGAGGGAAACAATAATAAATATTTGACATCATCACATAGGTTATTCATCACATATATTTGTCTCGGATGGGAATCAAACCTACAACCCCTTTTTTTAAGGTTTACCTACCTTCTGTATAATAAATCTAACTAATGATTTTATATCCGATTAGCCTACAGCCAAACATTTATAAGTTATTCGCCTCATGTCTTGATGAACGTCTTATATCTTACACTGAAACATACCAACCACCAGAGCAAGCCGGTTTTAGGAAGAACTTCTCGACCACAGACCACATCCACACACTGGACTTGATTATCGAGAAATATGAAGAACGAAAAAAGCCACTCTACCTTGCTTTCATCGATTATGCCAAAGCCTTCGATTCAATATCTCATTACAGCATGTGGAAAGCTTTACACGACTGCAATATACCAATTGAAACAATAGAACTTATAAAAGACATATACAGTAAAAGTGTCAGTCGTGTAAAAATGGAGACAAAAGGCTCTGAAATAAACATTTGTAGAGGCGCCAGACAAGGGGACCCACTCTCACCGAGAATATTTGTTACCGTCCTCGAAAACGTTATGAAGAACCTAAACTGGGAAAGAAAAGGTATCAGCATTAAAGGTGAATTCTTAAGTAACCTCAGGTTTGCTGATGACATAGTACTTTTTTCAGAAACATCAACACAATTAGGAAAAATGATCAATGAACTAGACACTGTGAGTCGTGAAATCGGCTTGGAACTCAACACTACAAAAACAAAGGTCATGACTAATAGCCAAAAAATACCTATAAATGTTAACAATATCTCGTTAGATTACGTTCAAGAATATATATACTTGGGTCAACAGATATCTTTTAATAAGACCAGACACATTGACGAAATAAGCAGGCGGAAAACCCTAACATGGAATAAATTCTGGAGCAATAAAGAGATTTTTAAATCAAAACTCCCAGTAAAGCTAAAGAAAAAAGTTCTGGACTCTTGTATACTACCATGTCTGTCATATGCCTGCCAAACCTGGATATACAATAGCCACACCAAAAACAAAATACAAGTATGTCAAAGGGCAATGGAACGGAGTATCCTAAATCTGAAGAGAATGGACAAAAAAAGGAATACAGACATAAGAAAAACTACAAATGTTATTGATGCTTTGGAACACTGTAAGAAGCTAAAATGGAAATGGGCGGGTCACGTCGCGCGCATGAATGATGACAAATGGATAAAGAAAATAGCAACATGGACGGGACCATGTAATAAAAGGAAAAGGGGAAGACCAAAAGAGAGATGGCTGGATGAGATAAACAAAGTTGCTGGCACGGACTGGTTTAATAAGGCGAAAGATAGAGATGCTTGGAACAAAATGGAGGAGGCCTTTACTCGTTGAGAGGTCCTTAATATTAAGCATAAAATAAAATCATTAATTATTTAAAATATTATTATGATTAAGAATGCATGAATTCATTGAGTTTATTTAATTTAATTAATGCATGAATTTATTTGAACCTAATTTATTACATTAGATATTATATAAATTGTTCAAGTCTTATTAAGGTAATAAAAAGGCTATATTATTATTATTATGTGCATTTATATTGAAGTTTTAATAGATAAACTCTTTGCTAGTAGTTCCTGTCAGATTACAATGAAAACCCTATGTTTGTACTAGTGTCACTTTTTATTTATCAATTGTTTTTGATGTATAATGTGACATTGTGAAAAATATTTATTGGGAATAAATTTTGCATTCTGATAAATAAATATTAAAATAAAAATGTCTGAAGATAGCTAAAAAGTGCTTTCCACTGCCCTAATAAAAAAAGATCTTTAAAATACATTGAAAATGATACAAAAATTAATTGCATTATCACAGACTGTTTATCCAACAAAATTCAATCAATAGAATGCTTAACCATGTTAGCGGCGTTGAATAAGCTCCCATAAATTTTCCATGATGTATATACTTTGCAATTTTTATTGTTGAGCGGCAGTACCAATGGTCGTGCTTGGAAACAGATGCCACTTGTGAAAACTTGTATGCACTTGATCACTCGGGATTTGTTTAGTTTCAGTTATTTTATTAATGATAAATGCAAATAATTTTGCAATACTGTATGATACTGCAATTAATTTTTATTTTAATATTGTATTACGTTCGAAAGTGTTTCCATGATGCCTAGGTATTGGAATAAAGAGATTTTGATTTAAGTAAATTCATTTTTATTTTTCACTGTGTTTGATTGTACTTCTAATATTTTGATAATATAATAATTCGAGAATATAATACACTCGAGAGCAATGAATCCGGGTCACTTAAAGAATCCTAAAAATCTCGGAAACTAAAAATGCTAGGTTAATGCAATAAATTGTATTTAATAGACAATGTAATACTCCTTAAATGAAGGTATTAAAACTTCTTAGTTATTGTAAAGTTATATCATAAAAAAATCAAATTTGAAAAAGGGCCACTTTCGAAGATGGAACTACGAAATTACAGCATTTGGTTTTGCTTTTGTTTGTAATCTGTCATTTATCATTGTTTGATTTCTGTTTTTTTGTTGTTTTTTTTCTGCGTAAACGCAGTAATGGAAGCACGAGGAGGCAATACGAAGTATTAAAATTCAAGAAAATCGTAATAAAGTTCAAAAATTTCATGTTTCCTATTTTTGTTTTAAGGAGAGATCAGCAGTTTTTTTCTTTATGTAATTTTGTGTTAATAAAATGTATTGTGACTCATATTTTTTTTACCTTCATTTAAGGAGTATTACATTGTCTATTAAATACAATTTATTGCATTAATCTATCATTTTTAGTTTCCGAGATTTTTAACATTCTTTAAGTGACCCGGATTCATTGCTCTCGAGTGTATTTTGCGAATATAATATTTTGCGAATGTAATAATATGAGAACAAAGGCATGTAAAAAGGTAAGTACAGATATTGCAAATTTCCATTTTAGCCACGACATATTACATTTAGACATCAGGCCACGCGGCTTTATCATTAATATAGTCAAGTGTGTAATACGCTTTCTTAATTAAATTTATCTTTATGTAGGATTTAAATCTTCGAATAGGAAGTTTAAATGCACCTTCTGGAAGTTTATTATAGAACCGTACAGAATTCCCCATAAAAGACCCACTTACTTTTCTTTAATCGAAATTTTGGTATATTTAGTTTGTGTTTATTAAAGTTTCAAGCACCTCGCCATTATTGAACAAGCGAAGCGAGTTCTCATAGTCAATATGGGTGAATTGGCATTTATTGAATATAATAGAATAGATTATTCTTTATTGCAAAAAAACAAAACATGTAGGTACATAGGCGAAACTAAATGCTAGGAAGCATTCTCTACCAGCTAACCTTTGTGTAGTGCGGATAGAAAGGTGATGTCCACTTTTTGTATGGAGGTAGGTTTTTATTCCGAATAAAATCTAACCAGCCCAATACGGTACTGATTTGGAACATACGAAAATAATAAACGTAAAACTGAAAAATCATATTTTTAGAGTCCCCCCGTTTTTTTAAATGTTTTTCTTTAGTAGTAACATCCTACAAAAAAACAGTTGGCAAAACAAGAAATGCAAAGCAAAGAAAAAACATTTTGACACAACTCTGCTAATGTCTATGTCAGTAAATGGTGTGTGCAGCGGTGCATGTGCAAATTGTGCAATTTTGTTCTAAGTTGCTGTCAATTTTGATCGGTCAGTTTGATTGATTGATTGTATTTTAATGATAGAGCATATTGACTTTTTTTGTGGTAACCAAACCGCAATCATTCTTCCAAAGGTCTAAATATACAGCAAAATAAAAATTAAAAGGGGTGGCGGGGGGTTGGGTGTCTTAGGTTTTCGTCACGTAGTCAATATCCTCTACAAAAATCTCACGCTTTTTCGAGCTATATACAAATATGGGCGCTTTTTAAAGTTATTAGCACGCATTCTGGGCGTCACGCGGCAAGCGCCATACTAATAAAGCAAACGTGAGCCAACATTTTTAATCATTTAAGACCATATTTCTGAACTACTACGTGAAAACTCGAGAGGGAGGGGGGGCCTTAGCAAATACCACGTAATATAATAGTGGTTAAAAAATTGAAAAAAATGGGTCACGTAGAATGGGTGCGTTCCCTAAGTTTAGCGTCTCTTCAGCAACCGCTCGTACGTACGACTCACCCTCATGTGTGCGCACAGGTTGGCTGCGCTGCGGAAGCGTGCACCGCACGTTCCGCAAGCGCGGCTTGGCGGCGCGTGATGTTCAGCGTGCCGCGCGCGCGCAGCAGACGAGCTGAATGTCTTGGGGCAGCGAGTGCACGTGTACGGCTTCAGCCCCAAGTGAGAGTTCATGTGGTCTTTCAGTGCGGTGATGTTCTGAAACGTGAAGTGGCAATGCTGATAATTTATCTTATTGGTATCACAATGTTTTGCGTCAAAGATCCGATCGACACTTGAGGCCCAATGGGAAGTTTTCTGACAACTGAATGAAAATCCATGTTCTAAGTCCATGCATAGATGGCGCAGTCCAGATATGGTTGTCTAAATTTTGTCGGTCAGTCACCAACTGTCAGTGTCACTGACTGCACTCGCTCATGCTGCTCGTTCAAGTGTTCATTGGTGAAGTAAAGTATCTAGAGTATCTACGTAGTTTTTTTTTTATGCTACTTGACAAGCAGACAAGCTTACGGCCCACCAGATGGAAAGCAGTTACCGTAGCCTATGAACGCCTGTAACACCAGAGGCATCACACGCGCGCTGCCGACCCTGAGGCATAGATGAAAAGTCTCATGTGCCTGTAATTTCACCGGCACCCGTACCCTTCAAACTGAAACACAGCAATGCGAGCACTACTGCTGTGCGGCAGAAATAGGTACGATGGTAGTACTTCCCCGGACGAACTCTTTCACAAGAAGTTCTACTACTAACAGTACTGTTGAAATTCTGATATATTTGTTAGTGTTACTTTATTGTTATAATTTTATTTGTTGTTGTTATTGTTGAAGCCAGACCAAGTAGACGGTCTATAGTAGACTTGAAAAACGAGCTTCGGAATCGCAACGCGAAACTTGGAGGAAAAAAAGAGAAAACAAAGAGAATTTTTTCTCTGTGGTGCTTTTGCAAAATCTTCAGAAGATACAACCATTGCGAGTCACTGCCATCTACCGGAATTTTAAGAACTGTTTTTTCTTTTTAATTGCCTCCCTAAAAACTTCCCATTCTCGTAGTTATTTTAAAACTACACTGAAAGTTGACCAAATCGAAACTAAATTGTGAATTAACAGAAAGTTGTATTCTGCTCCCTCATAACAACATTTATTTATTTAATTTATTTTTACAAATGATTTTGGTATTACGTTTGGGTATTTTATTCTCCGCTGGCCCCAACTTAACATTGGGATAAAATGAGGGCTTTTCACCTTCGTTAAAAAAAAGTGGGTATTATTTTGAATCGTGCGGCACGAATTAGGGGGTGAGGAGGGGGGAGGGGAAAGGGGGTGGAAGTACCTCCACTGAAGGGGTATGTGCGGAAACTTATAGTTTTCGAGAAAAAAATAAAGAAAATTTTGAGGTTAAGTATGAAATTTTAATATTGGAAGTGTCGGACTTCGGTATGGGCTCTCGTCAGTACTCTCGCGTGGGAGATCCTGAGTGGAGTAAGCCCGCGAGGCCGAGCAGAGCGAAGGGGGGAGGTGGCGAGCGAAGCAAGCCGGCGACCTCCGTAGTGTAGCGAAGGTCAAGTGGGTGAAGCGACACTCAGGGGCGACTGTAGGGAGCTACTGGCTCCGCGTTTTTATATACACTCTAAGGGCGTGACGCACAAGACCACGTGGAGTCGGGGTGCTCCGTGTCGGTTCTGCCTCTCATTTCGAACCTAACCTACTCATGTCGGAGTGTCCTGAGTAGCATAATTGATTTTGTCTAATTTGTCAACTTAACCTACTTAATACATATTATATAGAAATAATAAGAAATTAAAAAACTAGTATTTTATTTTTATTTTATTATACATTTTATTCAATTGCTTTTATAATTTTTATTCGCTCGCCGCCTTCGTAGTGTAGCGAAGGTCGTCGAATGGGTGAAGAGACACTCAGGGGCGACTTCACAAGAGCACTGGCGAGAGCACATACCGAAGTCCGACACTTCCAATTTTAAAATTTCACACTTAACCTCAAAATTTTCTTTATTTTTTTTCTCGAAAACTAAGTTTCCGCACATCCCCATTCAGGGGAGGTACTCCCCAACTCCCCCCACCCCACCACCTAATTCGTGCCGCACGATATAAAAGCCAACCCGGTGATTCCTCTCGCAGGTGGCGCGAAATTCAAATTTTATTGCGTTTTTGCTCATTACAGCTCATCAACACTTCTTGAGATAGTAAAAACTGATTTTGCGAAAACTAGGAGACCTAACAACACACATGTTTAAGTTTATAGTTTCACATATAGATCATTACTTCAGCTACGAATACTCTTCAATGATTTTTACAGTGTTTTTTTGGTTTAAAGATATGCGTAGCTTAACTAATGACATTTATGAGATACTATCAATTAAAACATGTGTGTTAGGTCACCTAGTTTTCGCAAAATCTGTTTTCTCTATCTCAAGAAGTGTTGATTAGCTGTGATTTACAAAAAACACAATAAAATTTGAATTTCGCGCCACATGCGAGAGGAATCACCTTAAGCAGTGCCATCTAGTTGTAGTTTTGCCACCTAATTTTTAAAGATTCACGTTTTCTAGGCTAAAAATGGATATTACAAAGAAAAAAATCCTCAATGTTCGACTTCTCCTCGTAGAACAAAATATACCTAATCAATAAATTTCAGCATTACCAGTTAACTTGAAGTATTTTCGAGATATTTTTTGCATATTTTACTTACTTTACCCTTCTAACCAATTTCTACAAACATTTACTGAGAAAAAAAATTAACCTCTAGGTAATTTCCTACTCATCATCGAAATAGCCTTGGAATAGGACTAAGCAACAGGGCGTAAATACTTCATACTTCTAGTATTTAAAGTACTTGATGAATTAATTGATAACGTCCTTTTAACGTAAAACATAGAACTCTAATGTCATTCAAATTCCTAGGAATGGGGGGTCAACAATGGATGTTATATCGGTTTATTGTTTTTTAAGGTTCAAGTTTCTAATTTTTTCAATTTCAGACTTTTCCCTGTAGTTGTGACGTAAAAGCTACAAGCATACCAAATTTCAACATTGTGGGATTGTTGGAAGTACCCTAGAATTTTAGATTTTTACGTTTTAGATTTTCTCTAATATCTCAGAAACTACAAAGCCTAAATACTAATTAAGAACAGTTTTGAAATCTACCCAAATCACTTTCATTAGACACCCCACTTTATGCTACTTTCTGACTTTTATTTTTTTTACCCCCTCTTGGACCCCAATATCTCATCAACCCCCCAACCGATACAGCTCATAACCTTACCTACAAATTGTACCAATACTATCTACCCCTATACTAAATTTCATTAAGATCGAATAAACGGTTGGGAAGTTTTCATCGGACAAACATACATACATACAAACGCCGATTCTACCAAGTTGACTAGAAGAACTCGCTTCGCTCGTTCAATCAATATGTGTTCTTCGCGAGAGTTTAAAAAATACTGCGTTGTTAATGACCTTTATCTTTATTTTTACACTTGACAGCTAGGCACAGAGCAGCGCCATCTATTTTCAACGCTGAAAGCATGTTATGAAAGTGAAAACCCCTCATTAGCGTCTTACCTTTTTACGACCTTTTGACGACCTCTGTGGCGCGGCGGGCGAAGGTTTGCCTGCGACGCAGTAGGTTGCGGGTTCGATTCCCGCCTCGGAACAAATGTTTGTACGATTTGCAGATATTTGTTCAGGGTGTTCTGGGTATTTTTCTAAGTATAATAAAAAAATATCTATCTAGGTAATGTTATTGTGTATTAAGCATATCAGTTATCTAATACCATCATAACACAAGCTCTGCTTAGCTTGGGGCTAGATAATGTTGTGTGAAATGTCCAGTATTATTTATTTATTTATTATTTACCATGCAGTGATCACTGCCGGCTTTGACCCTGTTGATCACAGAGATATCATTGAATATTTGCTTGAATCGTCTTGCGTGCATCTTCTGCTGCCGCGCTAGATGAGTGTCGCACATACTCACACAGAATCGTTTTCCGCACTGGTCGCACATGTGCTTCTTTGCCTCGCGCACTTCATCGAGGTAGGACACTTGCGGGTGTTCCGCCTCGTAGTGCCACCACCGCCATACCCTCCCCTTGCCTTCCGCCCCGCACTAAAATAGCCCAAAAAGTTATGTTCAGAGACCGAAGGCCGCAAGCAAATTCAATTTGAAGCGAGTGTCAAAATCGGCTAACCCTGTTTGGTACCGGGGCCGCTCCCCCTGCATGCGCGATGGGTGTACGAGCCGTTCGGAATTTGTATCTAATTAAATCATGTTCCGTTATACCAAAAATTATGAATAAACTTCGTTTTTTCATATCTTGTTATTATTCTGTGACTTGATAATATATGCTATATTCCTAAACACAGAATACTAAGAAGTACGTTGTTTTTAATACGAAACAAATAAGATGAAAACATGTCGTAAAAATATACAAAATGGAATTAACTTAAATTTCGTTTTAGGTAAGTATTTTGAAACAAAAACTATCTAGGAACCTAGATAAATACTATCCGAATCCGAATAATAGCATAATATGGTGGAGATATGCTCGAATTACAAATGATTTTGGTATTACGTTTGCATGGGCAGTTCATTCTTCCCCGACCCCTTAACAAGCAATTGACACGGACGTGTGGTCTCGTGTAACACGAATTTTTGTATGGAAAACGAGGTTCCCAAAGTGTACGCTAGAGGCGCTCATGAGTGTCGCCCATACAAAAATCGTGTGACGCTATATCATACCTTTTTTTTATATATATACTTCTTGGCATGTAAACATGCATACGGCTTACCTGATGGAAAGCAGTTACCGTAGCCTATGGACGCCTGCAACACCAGAGGCATCACACGCGCGCTGCCGACCCCGATACATAAAGATGAAAAGTCTCATGTGCCTGTAATTTCACCGGCACCCGTACCCTTCATACCGAAACACAGCAATGTGGGTACTGCTTGGCGACAGAAATAGGTACGGTGGTAGTACTTCCCCGGACGAACTCTTTCACAAGAAGTTTTACTACTAACAAAACCTACCTACGTACTACCTACGTCCGGGTAAATTTTTCCGTCGTTTCTACATACAAGTCAATAGTTAGTTAGAGCTAGGAACTCAAAGTAAATGTCTAACCTCTTTGTCTCACGACATTGCAAATAATGTTCAATCCTACGATAACACCTAGGGCATATTACCCTTTTGACGACCTCTGTGGCGCGGCGGGCGAAGGTTCGCCTGCGACGCAGGAGGTTGCGGGTTCGATTCCCGCCTCGGAACAAATATTTGTTCCGATCTGCAGATATTTGTTCAGGGTGTTCTGGGTATTTTTCTATGTATAATAAAAAAATATCTGTCTATATAATGTATTGTATTAAGTAAATCAGTTATCTAGTACCCATAACACAAACTCTGCTTAGCTTGGGATAATGTTTTGTGAAATGTCCATGATTATTTATTTATTTATTTATTTATTACCCATTATTATTACTGTAATGTTGTGGTTATTAAGACTGTGCTAAACAATAAACATTTTCCCTCTGCAGCAGAAGGACAGATAAGCAAAAAAAAATGAAGTATGTAAAATTTTGAATTAATTAATAATGTATGTATGATTTGTTATTTATTTTTTGTGTTTATGATGTGTACTAATATAATATTGTGCAAGTGTTGTGAATATATATATATATATGAGTGGTGTGTAAATAAATAAATATTTCATATTTATATAATTATACATAGATAATGTATGACATAATGTAACATATTACCCTGCAGTCACATATGTTGTCCTGAGCCAGCACTGGGATTCCCTGTGTTGAGTGTTTTCAGGAACTATGCGAGTGGGTACTATGGTGTCAGAGCATCAGGCCCGGAACGGGTTTTTTGTTTCATATAAATTTTTGTCTTGCAGCGGAATTCGAACCCGCAATCTCTCGCATCTCGGCGGGCTACTTGTCTGGTGTGCCTCTGAAGTCGTCTAAATGTTATACATACATACCTATACTAAATGTCTACTTGATAACTGTCGGTTTGTTCTATTAATTATAATGTAAATCCGTTATTGGCTGTCGGTTTGGAACATTGGTTTAATATCTTATTTCTAAGAGCTGTGGATTTTGTTGTGAAATAAATAAATAAATAAATAAGCAAAATCCCAGATTAGCAGAAGGACAGATTTGCATAAGGCAGATAATGTAGTCGTCGTCAAAAAAGATACCTCTGAACCTTATTATCAATTTGTTACCTCTTTGCTTCATATATCTAAATGGCCACTTTTAACTAAAAATAGTAAAAATAGTCATAAATAGTCTATAGTCAAGAAAATATAGATATAAATAGATAATAATACATAAATATATCAAGTTATCAAAAGTTTATTCAATGCCAAAACAGCAATAGAATAATTGATACGTTTTGCCAAAGTTACAAAGATGAATTAATTCGTCTGAAAGTACTTTCAAATAAAATTTGACGAATTGTAACTATTACATTTTATTTTTGTTTTCTGTGTTCTGTACTTCTGCCTTTATGGCAAATCTCTCCTGCTAATCTGGGATTTTGCTTATCCGTCCTTATGCTGCAGAGAGAACATTTTTTTTTATTGCTTGCAAGGAACTTAGACCGAGCCTCCTGACCTGTTGCCTCATAATCTATTCTGTTCTGCGCTTTGCGGCAGTGAAAAACATACCATTTTACATTTGATCATATCATTGGTGCGTTTCCTCGCAGGATGATACTGTCTCTTGTGCGACTTCAGTTGAGCAGCGTTGTCGAACGACAGGCCACAGGAAGAGCATGCGATCCTGTAAGTTATAAAAATTATACAAGAGAATACAGGGTGCCCTGACTCATCCTCTTCTTATCTCTCTTCTTTATTTTCTTGTACCAAAAAGAGAATAATGCAGCATGGTCCAAAAAGAGACGTTAATTTTTTTTTAATATTCCTCTCTTACCTTATTGTATTCGAAAATACCCCATGTATGTTCCGCGATTTTCTGTAGTTTAGAAGTTATGATTTAATGAATTGATTCAAGCGTGACTTTGCGGAAATCCATTCTACAATATAAAATATAGACGAACAAATATATAATAACAATTCCGCTCCTCTCCAACGAAAACTCTGAAAGAATTCGACACGTGTTTCGCCTCTCAACGAAGCATCCTCAGGAAACAGTAGGCTCACTGCGTGCTAGAACAACAAAGACACACAACTGCAAAAACTCCGCAGCCATGTTGCCTCGCCGAACGCCGAACAGAAACTTCTCTCTGTTGCTTCTTTCTGTTCGGCGTTCGGTGAGGCAACATGGCTGCGGAGTTTTTGCAGTTGTGTGTCTTTGTTGATGTCGAATAGGGAATTACACTTCGATGTTACATCCTCTAGATTTAATAGAACCATGTAGTCCGCTTTTCACGTAGTGCATCGTCACAATGTTTATAGCATATTTAAAAAACTCACTCAGGTAGGTAGGTAGGTACTTGTTCTCCTGACTGTACGTACCAGCCGTGCGCGTCATTCGTTTTTCGTGTGCCGCATCGTCAACATCAACTTTCATAAATATTGTTATATTTTGCGCTGAATTGAAGTGAAAAACAGTTATGGGGAAAAGAAAACATAAGGATCACAAAAGTGATAGTATTCGTCGGAAGATTCGACGTTCGGAAAGGAAATTGGAACGAAAGAAAGGTAAGTCAAACGAGATAACTACCCGCACTTCGTCAGTTGTGAATTAGCCTAATGTATTATTTTTTTGAACGATGAACTTTCGATTAGTACCGTCTTAGCGTGATAATACCAGATATTATCCTGATGGTTACATGGCATAATTTATTCCTTAATGTGGTGATACAAGATGTTACCCCGGAATAATTTTACATACCCTACTTTCTTAGTGTGATGGTACGCGATGCCATCCAGAAAGTAATTTTATTTCTTTTTCTACAATGGAGTACCTCGTTATTCCAAACCAATTCGCAGTCGTAGATCCGAAACTTCGTCACCCAGTTCGGAGTTTGTCCGATACATTAGTGACGAAGAAAGTCTACCCGAATTTATGGGGGATGAACACACGGAGCAAAGCCTGGCATCGGTAGCGAATGTGATAACACCATCTACATCCTCGACTTCCATTGCAGCTCCATATTATATCAGCTCAATCCCAGCCCCGAACTTAACGTCGGTTCCAGACCTAGCTCCAGTTCCCACTCCACAAATGTCGTTCCAGAAGAAATCTTGGTAATGCTAGGAGAAGCCAAGAATTTTGAGAAGAAGCTTGTTGAGGATATCCCAAAACAAATCTCTGAACGTTGGGGGAAAATACTACTGAATGGGCTTGTCCAATAACAAAAGGAAGCCCTCAGACGAAAAATGCTAATCCCTAAAAACTTTCTCCTAATCCGGGTTCCTAAACTCAATCCTTAGATGAGCGCCGCCGTCTTAACCGAACCGGCGAAAAATCGCGATACAAGATTAGAGTTATCGCAAAACCAGTTGAGATCGGGAAAAGCGGGTTTAGTTAACCTCACCAAAGACTTGATACAGTCTGACATGCCTAAACTTGAGGTGATAAAGAACTATCAGAGGTGGCTTGCTAAATCTTGCTAGATCTGCTTTATGAGTGTGATAATTTTAATAGGAGACAATTACCTACTGCTAATTACCTTTTGCTGGACAAAAGTATTTGGAAGATGTCGCATGGATAAACTTTTCTGTTTGGAAACAAACATGGCGAAACTTATCAAACACTCGAAAGATATAGAGAAGTCCACCCAGCAAAAACAAAAAAAAAAAAAAAAAAAAAAAAAAAAAGAACCTATCGCCCTGCTGAAAAGGTTTTAACAAAAACCTCCGATCTCGGGAAACTTGCGATTCCCTCCTCGTCAGCAGAGCAACTCGAAACCAGCAGCAGCCCCGAGCCGTTACTACGAGCCGCAGCCTTCGATACCCGCGAGGAGGAATTTGAGCTAGGCGCGCCCGCGCCACTACAAGCCGCCGGCCGCCGAACAAGTCCTGCGACCAGCGACGGCACCTCATGCTGGTAGGATAAAAATATTTTGCAACAACTGGTTATTGATCATAAATGATCCAGTTATTTCATCCTACGTAAAGGGCTATCAAATCCCATTCATTAATTTGGTTCAACAAAATATTGAGCCTGTAAACCCACCATTTCATAAAGACGAAATGAATATTTTTGTGTCGAACCTTATAAATCTATATAGGAGCAATATTACCATGCCTTGAGCAGCCAGGTCAGTTCATATCCACCGTACTCCTAACTCCCAAAAGTAACGGAGGTTTCCGATTTATACTCAATGTCAAGAGCTCAAATAAATTTATAATGACACTCCATTTTTTTAAAATGGAGGATATTCGTACAGCTTCAAATTTAGTAAATAACGGAGCTTATATGGCAACTATTGACCTCAAAGAGGCTTATTTCCTAGTATCCATTCACCAATCATATAAAAATTACCTAAGATTCAGATTAGATCAACTTTATGAATTTAATTGCCTACCCTATGGAATTTGTCCCGCTCCATACGTATTTACTAAATTATTGAAACCTCTTTTAACTTTTTAAGAGGTCAAGGTCATACAATACTGGCTCATCTTGATAATCTATTGTGTACCGTTTCAAGTTCAAAGTCATGTGAAAATACAGTAAATGATGTAGTGACAAACCTACAACATTTAGGTTTCGTAATAAATCATCAAAAAAGCAATATGATTCCTAACCAGACATGTAGGTACATTTTTAGGTTTCGAAATGAATACCTGTTCCATGTTATTACAATTACCAACAAAAATAACCAATTACCATTCATGATCTCGCTCAATTTATTGGTACGCTAACTGCTTCGTGCCCAGCTGTAGTATATGGTTGGGTATATACTAAACATTTCGAACGCGAAAAGTACTTAGCACTGCAACAATCAAACAAAAACTACAATAATTGTCGAACCCACCTTAAAAAACACCAGCAAGAAGACTTTGCTTGGTGGTCTAATATTGCTTAGAAAGATGAAAATAGATTACAACAAAACTAATTATACTTTATAAACTTATAGTGACTCATCACTGACCGGTTAGGGTGCCGTATGCGGTGAGGATGTGACTAGAGGTCACTGGTCTGCCACCGAAATGAAAACACACATAAATACACATAAATTACTTATCTCGAACTTCTCGCTGTCTTTATAGGTCTAAAATCATTCTGCCAGAATTATCACAACACTAATGTATTACCTAACTTAGAATCAATAACAACACTGCCATCTCATACATAAATAGAATGGGTGGAACACAATTCCCACATAATGCCATGGAAATATGGCAGTGGTGAGAAGCTAGAAATATCTTTATATCTATATATATCCTTCATACCCACGATCACGTGAAAACACCGACGCATCGGGCATACCAATATCGATACCGAATGGAACTTAAATTAGGCTAGTTTCCAAAACATGGTTCAGAAATGTTATGGCCCAAATATCGAGTTATTTGTATCTAATAGACTGAATAATAAATGTAATTGCTATGTGTCTTGGAAACAAGACCCTGGTGCTTTTGAAATAGATGCATTACAAATAGGTGTAATAAGTATTTTTTTCTACGATTCCCTCCTTTTGAGCTTATTTTAAAATGTCTATGAAAGATAATTGAAGATAAAGCTCGTGGTTTTTTTAAATGTTCCCTACTGGCCCGGTCAACCTTTGCTCCCGTTATTTAAATCGTTACTTACCTCAGAAATTGTATATTTAAGACCATATACAAATCTGATGTCACCTTCCACAGAACGCCACCCGCTATGGCGCGGCCTTGCCCTGGCGTGCGCCATATTGTTATTTAGCAAGCGTACCTAAGACAAGATATTCCTAACGATACAGTCAAGATAATCCTTAACTCGTTATCAAAAAGCATATTAAACCAGTATAATGTAGCAGTAAGACAGTGATACTTTTTGTTTTTTGTCAAGTTAATTGTTTATACTGTTGTAACTCGTCGAATGGAGAAATTCTAAGATTTTTTGACGGAACAATTCAAAAAAGTTATGTAACTTTAAATTCATTTCGGTCTACCCTATGTCTAATCATTGGTAAAGATACCTGCAACAGTGATTCTATAAGTAGATTTTTCAAAGGTGTTTAAAATGAAACCTTTTTTTTTTCCAAAATATCTCTCAACATGGGATCCCAACATTGCCCTGGAATAGGTACCTATCAAAAATACCTAATGAATCCACAACTCTTGATTACATGTTATCTTCAGGACAACGTCTGCAGACGTTATCAGTAATTGATCAGTAGTATTTTTAAGTGTTAGAATCAGATTACAATGCCAATAAATGATTAACTTATTATAAAAACATCTATGCTAAATCGATGTAACCCAAAACTAATACTTAATTCCTTGTTTAGCACAAAATGAATCGACTTGACTTTGTATATTGAAAGAACTAGCCAATTTAGAAACCTTCCAAATACAAGTAAATTAATTGTTACTATGAAAAAACCTATCCACAATGCAACTTCTCAAATGATTAGTCGACGGATCAAACAAATTTTGCATGAAAGCGGTGTGGACGTGTCTGTATTCACAGCGCACAGCACATGCCATTCGTCCACCTCCACCGCCAGCAGGTCTGGAGTGTCCATTGCTAAGTTCTATAACCAACCTTTGCTTAACACCGAAGACACATCTTTTGCTGAGGCAATATTGTCATGACGTGACCAAGTGTTACGTACACTGAACAATGAATAGATAAAAGTACAAATTTAACTGTCGTACTTGCATACTTAGTAACTTATATGATTATATACCTATTCGATTATCTTATTTAATTACTATTTTGCTAATATATTGTTTTTTAAATACTTTCATTCTGCAACAGAGGCTAAACATCTACATGGTTCTATTAAATCTAGAGGATGTAACATCGAAGTGTAATTTATGGTTAAAAGAACTTACCTTAAGTGAATTTCTACCAAAATTACACGAGATGTTACATCCGAATAGATTTAAACTCCCGCCCACCCGATACAGCACACAATTATTATTTATTGTGCTAGGATTATACCCAATACTTAGTTGCAGAATGCAGACAACTTACTCTGAAAAGAATGACGCGCACGGCTGGTACGTACAGTCAGGAGAACAAGTACCTACCTACCTACCTGAGTGAGTTTTTTAAATAAGCTATAAACATTGTGACGATGCACTACGTGAAAAGCGGACTACATGGTTCTATTAAATCTATTCGGATGTAACATCTCGTGTAATTTTGGTAGAAATTCACTTAAGGTAAGTTCTTTTAACCATAAATAGTGAACTAAATTTTTTATTATTATTTAGTAACCTTATAAATTGCTGAAGTTTTTCACATTTAAAAAGTTTTAACTTCTAAACTACGAAAAATCGAGGGACATACATGGGTCATACGTCACTTTTTGCCACCCTGTATTATTCTCTTTCTGGTACAATAAAATAAATAACTATCTCTCTTTTGCAAGATAAATATATTAATATATGACGACCTCTGTGGCGCGGCGGGCAAAGGTTCGCCTGCGACGCAGGAGGTTTGGGGTTCGATTCCCGCCTCGGAACTGAGTATTTTCTATGTATAATAAAAATATCTATCTATGTAATATATTGTATTAAGTATATAAAGTGTCGTCATTAGTAGTTTAGCTACAAAATCTTGATACTTGAAGTGTGTTTTTTTCTAAATTGTAATTCTTAAATATCTGAGTTTGGTTGGACCAACAAGTATACTCAAATAAACAACTATTAACTAAAGGACTAAGGGATTACGCGAGGGGATGGACAGCAGCATCCACCTGAGTGCTTAACACCATACTGCGATCACCAATCCGCCTGCCGAAGCGTGGTGATTATGGAAAATCCCCTCATTATGGGGAAGTCTCATCCAGCAGTGGATGATTAAAGGCTAAAAAAGAGAAAGATTTTTGTTCTGCTTTTTCGAAATGAGACGTCGTCCATTTTTATTTTATTTCAATTTCTAGTGTTTTTTTCAGTTACGATATAACCGAAAAAACCACTAGAACACTTAAAGAGCACGTGGTAGTGAATTTAAATACAAGTGTATTACGTGTCTTTTCAAACGGGTGGAAGAAGTCCACGAACATTCTAGTGGAACTGCCATCGCTTTACTAGAACGTGACTTGACTGAGACTTTGACGACTTGACTTAACTTTATCAAAATAATTACTAGACATTGGCAAAATTGAGGAAAGTTTTCCTCACAGGCCATTTAATAAATGAATAAGAAGAAGAATGAAGAGAGAGAAGGGAGTTAAAAACTCACATGTCCTTCGCCGCGTCTTCGTGTTTGTCTGTGTTCAGTACGTGCACGTTGTACACCTGCCGGGTCGCGAACGTGAGACCGCACGGCTCGCAGCGAGAGGTGCCGTCAACGTCCACTTTGGAATGGCTCTGCACATACATAACATAATATATATAACTAAAACAATAATAATATGTATATAAGATAGGTAATGTACTGTTTTAAGTATATCAGTTACCTAGTCTAGTACCCATAACACATACAAGCTCTGCTTAGCTTGGGGCTAGATAATGTTGTGTGAAATGTCCAGCATTTATTATTATTTCAGTCATTTATTTTCAAACACAGGCTTAACCTGGACCTTTATGAGGCATTACTGGGGCCGTATTAGCCAGCAGTAAGAGGCCCTTAAAAACATTATTGTTATATTGGATGGAAGACAGATGATTAAACTATTGTGGAAATGGATGAAAGTTGGTGCTATTGTAAGGAGAACATGCTAATTGAATGTTTATTGGGCTATTATAATACGAGAAATGGCACCTGCCAATTCTAAATTATTGAAAACGATTTAGGCAGGTGGTGACTTGCCGTTTACTAAATGTGCCGCCAATGAAGGCAGCGTAAGGGGCAACGTTGGCGTGGACGGCTAAAGGGTGTTGAGAGGTGTGCTGCAGTTTCACTAAGCGCTACTCCCGACTTTATGCCTTTAACACTTCCACCCTTGGAGCATAGGTTTCGCTCTTGCGCCTCCACCCTCGGCCAGCCGGCTAAGGCAAGCCGAGGGTCAGGGGTCTCTGTTGACCCCAGAGAGAAATGGGGCTCCGCGTTGTCGCCACTCACTGAACGCTCGCCACAAGCGTGCCCTACGGTATTGTTATTATTATTGTTATTCAGAGCGTTCGGTTAGCGTCAAGTGACCCTAACCGAGACGAAGGTCCTTGCGCACGTGACGCACAGTGAGCGTGCGTCACGAGCAGTGAAAAACATTGTAGCAGTGAAAGTAGGCAACACTGTAAGAGAAGTCAATGGCGAGCAGAGCGAGCCGCGAAAATTAGTGACTTTTAGAAGCGAGAGAAGCAAACATTGCAATAGAAGTTACTATCAGGCAGGTTTCGGCTCTGTGAGTGCACCCCCTTGAGGTTTGCGCCCCCGGCTGCTACCCTCGTGGCCAACCCCTAGCTACAACGCTGCTCGGGCGTGGGTAAAAACATTTTTAACAGACTTCAAAAACAGGAGGAGGTTCTTAATTCGACCAGTATGTTTTTTTTTGTTTGCCTTGATCCCACACTAGGATTCCCTGTGTCGTGGGTATCAGGAACTACGAGTATGATGGTACCATAACACCCGGACCCGGAACACATATTTGCTGATCATACACCCTGCCCCGTAACACAGATAAAATCTAGCACAGTTGTTTCCTATATTACAAAAGCGTACCCTAGTTTTTATAATTTAGGAAACACTTCTGTTAACATTATTTAATGTTCGTAATTTAATATCTATGTAATCGGTTGCAGACTCGTGGTCACACCAGGTTGTCACATTGGTGTGACTAACAGGAATTTATTTTACTCGTGGTCACACCAGATTGTCACATTGGTGTGACAAACAGGAATTTATTTTACTCGTGGTCACACCAGATCGTCACATTGGTGTGACAAACAGGAATTTATTTTACTCGTGGTCACACCAGATTGTCACATTGGTGTGACAAACAGGAATTTATTTTACTCGTGGTCACACCAGATCGTCACATTGGTGTGACTGACAGGAATTTATTTTACTCGTGGTCACACCAGATTGTCACATTGGTGTGACTAACAGGAATTTATTTTACTCGTGGTCACACCAGATTGTTACATTGGTGTGACAAACAGGAATTTGTTTTACTCGTGGTCACACTAAATTGCAAAGGATAAGCAACATTTTGCTGCCTGTTAAATTACAAAGATACTTGTAAATTTGTAATAAGTTATCTTTATCTTTATACAAATATTTGTCCCGCAGCGGGAATCGAACCCGCAACCTCTTGCATCTCAGCCGGCTACTCGCTCGCCACGCCACAGAGATCGTCAACAGTCATCATCAGTCTGTAGGAGTCCACTGCTGGACACAGGCCTCCCCCTCCAAGGAGTGAACCCCCCTACGCACCCCTAGTTACCTGGTGCACTCTGACCCGATGTATGAGCAGTCCTTGCTCCGAGACGAAGGTCCTTGCGCACGTGACGCAAACGTGAGTAGACACATGCGCGGTACGCCTGTGAGTGAAGTACGTCGAAATATGTCTGCAAGTAAATGACCAAATTAAAATTAAATTTTAATTAAATTATTTATTTAAATATTATTTAATGGTTTTTAACAGCACAATAATAATAAAATGTATATTCTTACATACTTGAAAACTCGGTTACAGTGGCATTTGAAGAGTTTTCCTTTATGTTTATGGAAATGCGCTTCCATAGCGTTACTGAAAAGAAACAAAATATTTATATTATTTTTAATTACTTAAGTTCGTTCAATCTCAGTGGATCCATTGTCTAACGGATTGTTTCCTGTGTTAACGGATCTAGCGAGAATAATACTTCTCAGTAGATGCACACTGTCAAAAATTGGATCTACAGAGAAAAAATATATCACTAGATCCACTATGGATCTGGACAATGGATCCACTGAGATTGAAGGCTTAAGTTATGTCAAGTTTTGATGACATTGTGATCGGTACCGTGAGCTGATTAAAATTAGCCCAAACACTGCCAGGGCTACTGTTTATGGATTATAAAATTTAAGATTATTTTGACATTATTTCTGTATACTTTAATATTTCAATTTCAATTATTTCGCACGTACTTAAGATTTGACATTGTATTTTCTTTTATTTATTAGATTTAATTAGAGACATATAATATATTTACTATGGCTCAAGACCGTTCGTCGTGGCATTCTAAGGGGGATGCTTATGTCCAGCAGTGGACTTCATAGGTTGATGATGATGATGATTAGAGACATTAAGATTAATTTTGGCATGCATTGATGAGGCAGAATGTAATGGACCATTTTTATTCATGACTTTATTGAACAATTATTGTACCTACGTTAACAACATAACATAACACCCAACAGTCACATACGTAGCCCTAATCACACACTATACCCTGATTTTTAATCTTAGTCATTTTTTGTAAACTCACTGTGCGTATAAGTGTCACGTATGTGTATCATATATGTATACACACACACACACATATAATATATATACAGCGTGTAAAAAGACAGCTCCCGAATACTGAAGGTACCGGTAAAGCTACCTATATCGTAGCTATATAAAATAGCTTTCACCTGAGAAGTGATTCATATCGGAGAAAAACTTTTTTTTCGTTTCGTATCGTATTTGTCAGCCAGCAATGAACGCATTTATTCCGGCCGCACGAGTTCAACGCTCCCGGTCAGCTGATTGACGAGGAGCGCGAGTATTTGCTTTTGTGGTTTTCATTGCTTTTTTTGACGTTTTTTATTTATTAACGTGTTTTTAATGATGGAAATTAGGTTTTTGTGTTCCTTTAACGATATTTTATGGATATTTATAAAGAAAACGCGAAAAAAGCGGACCAAAAGTAAGCATTTTTTTTCGTGTTTTTTCAGCTTAAATATTTTCAGAATCATGGTCTGAATGCACTGTTTCAGTTTTCGGGACTAGTCTTTTTACTCCCGGTATATATATATATATACAGGGTGTTTTTTTTAAATGGGACAGTATGGGGATATCCGAATCCATAAGAGATACGGGAAAACTGTCTTTAGAACCATTTGCTCATTTTGTATGAAAATTATTTTGGCATAGTTATTTTTTTGGTCAAGCGTGAGTCCTCCATAAAAATGAGTAGTTTTGATCAAAAATTTGTTTTATGCGTATCGACTCAGTTTCATGTAAGGATTGTTTCATTGTATCGGAAGAAAAAAATCTGAGCAGCAGAAGTTAGTCAAAATTAATAAAATGTTTTCTCATACAAATTGTAAGTAATCTGGTACCTACGTTAATAAAACTATCGCAATAAATTTTCAAAATGGCCTCCCTCTTGCTGTTTCCAGGTACGGGCACGATTCAGAACATCTCTAGTGGCATTAGACAAAGATTTAGTGAGCGATACAGGCTAGCCCTAGTGCGGGATCCATAGCGTTTTCGAATTGTATTTAATCTGAGGCCCAATTCACTAACTAAATAACTTTTCATTTAAAAAACCGACTTCCGCCATTGTATTCGACTAAATATTTGGATGAAAAAAAATGATGAAAGAATCATAGTGGTGAAAGGATTATGATACTTTTTGTATGCAAATGCTTGGTTTGTTGCTGAAAATATCAAAATCGCCATATGTATGCCTACAATATTTGAGGAGTTCCCTCAATTCCTCATGGATTCCATCATCAGAACTGGATTCTGAAAAAATGGGACCAATCTGGAAGTATATCTATTCAAATAAAAAAAGAATTTTCCAAATCGCTTCATAAACGCCGGAGATATGCGGTAACAAACATACAAAAAAAAAAAATACAACCGAATTGAGAACCTCCTCCTTTTTTGGTAAGTCAGTTAAAAATATAAACTAACGGGGGTGTGTATGTGTATGAGTAGATTTGTGTGTGATGTATGTAGTGTGAGTGTGTATGTGATGATGAGTGAGTGAGGTTATACATCCTACTAATATTATAAACGCGAAAGTTTGTGAGTATGGATGTTTGTTACTCTTTCACGTAAAAACTACTGAATGGATTTGAGTGAAATTTAAAATGGCGATACTGTACGCCCTGGATTAACACATAGGCTACTTTTCATCATTATCATCATCATCAATTTTCATCATTATTCACGCGGGTGAAACCGCGGGGCGCAACTAGTATTAAATAGAAATAACAGTTTTAGTTACATATTGCAATGTGTTTCAGATGCATGGAAATTTGGAAATCGTTGAATAAACGGAAATTTAACTACGTTTAGTCTTTCGATGAATTTCATAAATTGCACGCCTTAGGCTGCGTTTCCATTGACGCGGAGCTGTGCGGAGATGAGCGGAGAATAGCGGTGAAAAGTGGTAAGTGTTTCCACTGAAGCAAAATTGCACTTTGGAATTGCGCAATTTTGAGCTCAGTTTGTCTCCATCTTTCAGAAAGAGCATATGTCATGTTGTCTAGCTACCCTCCGCAACGCACCGCCCCGCTGTTCTCCGCTCCGCATCACCTCGCTTATTTTATATGAATATCCGTTCAGCTCTGCTCCGCCCCGCTCGTGCTGTTTCCATTGAAGCGGAGCAGAGATTTCGAGCATAGTGATTGGTCAATTCATGCACCGCTAAGCACCGCTCCGCCCAACTCCGCGTCAATGGAAACGCAGCCTTAGGCCCAATTCTCTAATTTTAAAAACATTCCAATCACAATATAATCTCGTGTTAGTCGCACTGCCACGTAGTAACTATAACTTAAGGCTGCAGCACACCGCCTGCGTACGCGTACACGTCGTCGTACCTTGACGTTGTAATGTATGGAACTCTATGGCCAGGGCCACAGTGCGGGCCTAGCGCGGTTGCGACGGCGGGCGCGAAATATCAAACGTATGCAACCGCCCCGTTTGCGTCCATAGTGTTGTGGCTAAGGCGGGCGCCTAGCGCGACTGTCATGAGCGATTAGCGCGCGTAGTTTTCAAACGTTCCTATCCGCACGTTATGGCCAAACTAATGCGCAAACGTCTCAATGCGCGGGTGGCGGGGATATCAAACCAGTTCGGTCTTATCCGCGTCTAATAGCTCGCGCGTCACTGTGGCCACCCGCACGCTCCCGCCGTCGCGCCCGCAAAGGCCCCCGTCCCCGCGCATTCACTATGGTCGCGCACTAAGAGACATGGAACACCGCTTGCGTGACGTGCACGACAACGCAGAAACGCGTGCAGTTACGGATTGCAGCCGGGTACGCAACAGACCGGTTGCGTTGCGTGTGCAGCACGTATGCGTAACTCGGTGCGTCAGGGGTCTACGCGCGTCTCGACGGCGTAACGACGCGCGTGTCTGCGCCGCGCCGTAGAAACGTTACGCGCTGCATACGCATCCGGTGGGCGAAGTACGTGACAGTGCGACTGACAAGAGATTATATTGTGATTGGAATGTTTTAAAAATCAGAGAATTGTGCCTCAGATGATGTTTTTTTTTACACACCTGTAGTAAGTGACGAGGGGGCAAATCTTGCACGCGAACCTGCCGCGATGGGATGCCGCCTTGTGGCACAGCACCGACTTGCGAGCCGCGAACGTCATGCCGCAAATATCGCATTCGAACTCGGCGTACGGCTGCAAAAAAAAAACATTTTAATGGTTCCGTACCCACAAGTAGGTCACAGCAACAACATGTTACCCTCGGATGCAGTGGCGGTCCGGGGGGGTCGTAGGGGCATGACCCCCCTAAAATTGCGTTGATAACCTACATAAACATATCCAATTTACGGAAAAATTTAATTGTAGCTACTATTTGGTCCAGAACGTTGCAAAAATAGATGACGAATAAAATTTACGAATCCGTAATAAGGCCGTGGGGCTACTCTTGAAAACAGTTCCAATCGCAATCCAGCTCCAATCTCAACCCAGTTTGAACGCTTGTTTAGCACTCTTGAACCAAATCGAATTTTCGAGATAGCGCTGCCGACCCTGAGACATAAATATGAAAAGTCTCATGTGCCTGTAATTTCACCGGCAACCGTACGAAACACAGCAATGCGAGCACTACTGCTTGGCGGTAGAAATAGGTACGGTAATAGGTAGTGCTACCCCGGACGAACTCTTTCACAAGAAGTTCTACTACTAACAAAACATACATAGTATGTATACCAGGCGTAACAAGACTACTCCCGAAAACTGAAACAGTGCATACAGACCATGATTCTGAAAATATTTAAGCTGAAAAAACACGAAAAAAACATGCGTCACTTTTGGTCCGCTTTATTCGTGTTCTCTTTATAAATCCATTCCATCCATTAAATATCGTTAAAGGAACACAAAAACCTATTTTCCATCATTAAAAACACGTTAATAAATAAAATAGTAAAAAAAAAACATGAGAAATATTGGCCCTACGGGTCGATCAGCTGACCGGGAGCATTGAAGTCGCGCGGCCGGAATAAATGCGTACATTGCTGGCTGAGAAATACGATAGGAAACGAAAAAAAAGGTTTTCTCCGGTATGAGTCACCTCTCAGGCGTAAGCTATTTTATATAGCTATAATATAGGTAGCTTTACCGGTACCTTCAGTATTCGGGAGCTGACTTTTTACACCCCGTATACAGTTAGGATAGACATGTACGTCTATTGGTTATTTAAAATTAAATTATGATGGTGATGTCCAGTAATACTCACGTCGTGCCATCTCATGTGGAACTGCAGTAACTTATCGCACTTGTACACGGTGTAGCACAGCTCGCATCGGTACTTAGCCGACACGTAGGGCTCCGAGGTGCGACGCTGTAAAAACTCACGGCGCGCGTCTGAAGCAAATAAGGGAAGTTGAGGGCACTTACGCCCTTGTACTATTATTTCATCAAACTCTATGAAATGTTGTACACATGATCAGCCTCCCTATTCCTTAACTGAAAGTCACTCGGTGACTAACGTTTGACAAGTAAAATTACCATCAATTGTCAATTATCATTAAAAACTGTCAATTGACGGTAATTTTACTTGTCAAACGTTAGTCATCGAGTGACATTCAGTTAGGGAATATGCAGGCTGTACAATACTAATTAGAAACGTGGTGCAACAGGTATTTTAAAATTGTTTTTTTTTATGATTTGTTAGCCATATAATTTTATAATAAACTAACGCACCACGGGTCTAGATATTAGTGTACTGATCATGTGTACAAAGTCTCATAGAATTTGAAGAAATAATAGCCAAATTAGAAGCATACTTTGTTCACGTGCAAAAGGACACGGCCGCCATTTTGATAAATATTAATAAAAATCTTTATTGGAACAGTAACATAATGGTACAGTACAAAAATGATAATATCTGCAGTAGTGTAAACTGTGTCGCAGATACCAACGCCCTCCTCCGTGTGAAGATAAAAGGAGTTCCAAATTTACAGTAAAATTTGAGAAAAAATAGTTACCTACTAAAAGATACATAAATTAAAACTAAACAACCACTGAGATTGATAATTAATTGATTCAAGCGTGACTTTGCGGAAATCCATTCTACAATACAAAATAGACAAACAAATATATAGTAACAATTCCGCTCCTCTCCAACAAAAACTCTGAAAGAATTCGACACGTGTTTCGCCTCTCAACGAAGCATCCTCAGGAAACAGTAGGCTCAGTAGGCAGGTACTGTTCGGCGTTCGAAGAGGCAACATGGCTGCGGAGTTTTTGCAGTAGTGTGTCTTTTTCGTTCTAGCACGCAGTGAGCCTACTGTTTCCTGTGGATGCTTCGCTGAGAGGCGAAACACGTGTCGAATTCTTTCAGAGTTTTTGTTGGAGAGGAGCGGAATTGTTACTATATATTTGTTTGTCTATTTTATATTGCACTGAGATTGAGACAAAAATTAAAAAGGTGCAGATGTGTGTGTGTTTGTGTGGGTGTGTGTGTGTGTGTTAATGAGCTGTTTAGAAATTTTTAGAAGGTTTTCTGTTTCTTCATAGGACAAAGATTGCAGCCATTCGTGACATTTAATCTTGCATTTGTAGACAGTCAGAGGATAAACGTATAGGTAATTGTTTGTTTATTCTGTTATACGGGGTGTAAAAAGACAGCTCCCGAATACTGAAGGTACCGGTAAAGCTACCTATATCATAGCTATATAAAGTTGCTTTCGCCTGAGAGGTGATTCATACCGGAGAAAGCCTTTTTTTTCGTTTCGTATCGAATTTGTCAGCCAGCAATGTACGCATTTATTCCGGCCGCGCGAGATCAACGCTCCCGGTCAGCTGATGGACCAGTAGGGCCAATATTTCTCATGTGCGTTTCATTGGTTTTTTTGACGTCTTTATTTATTAACGTGTTTTTAATGATGGAAAATAGGTTTTTGTGTTCCTTTAACGAAATTTTATGGATATTTATAAAGAAATCACGAAAAAAGCGCACCAAAAGTAAGCATTTTTTTTTCGTGTTTTTTCAGCTTAAATATTTTCAGAATCATGGTCTGAATGCACTGTTTCTGTTTTCGGGAGTAGTCTTTTTACGCCCTGTATAGAGTGGAGCTGATGTAATAGAAGTGGCTAGCTACCAGTGACCTTTTCTTAAGATAGGTCACTGTCCGTGACTTATCTTCAGTAGATGGTGGGTGGTATGAAACCCAAATAAAAGGCTGTCTGTCTAGTTTAATTTGTTTCTTCAAACACTCGAATGTTATCGCCATAATCATCTGTTAGACGTCTACTGATGGACGAGGCCTCCCCCATAGAATGCAATGGGGCAGTTCCCCCCATTGACGACTCTGTGGCGCGGCGGGCGAAGGTTCGCCTGCGACGCAGGAGGTTGCGGGTTCGATTCCCGCCTCTGAACAAAAATTTGTACTATCTGCAGATATTTTTTGTTCAGGGTGTTCTGGGTATTTTTCTACGTATAATAAAAAATATCTATCCATGTAATGTTATTGTATTAAGTATATCAGTTATGTAGTACCCGTAACACAAGCTCTGCTTAGCTAGGGGCTAGATAATGTTGTGTGAAATGTCCAGCATTTATTTATTGAGTTTTATGGGGCCTCGTCTAAATAAGATAACATAAGATACTGATGTGTGTGATGGTGTCTGTTACTGCCAGCTCTTATTAATCAACTAATCGGCCGCTAGTCTGGCACATGAGAGGAAAATATGAAAGTAGCATTTATGTCTTATCTGTCATGATTTAAATTACCATCGTCCGTGGTGAAGAGCTGAATATCGAACACTTCCTCATACTGAGAGTACTCGCTGAGACCCTTACGGGGGTATACTCGCTGTTCTGAAAACACATACTTTTGTTATGTGAGATGATTCTGACTAAACGGTCAGAGCCTTAACTGGACACTGACACCTTAACAAATACATGTTCAAGCTACACAAATATATCTTACTAATATTATAAACGCGAAAGTTTGTGAGTATGGATGTTTGTTACTCTTTCACGTAAAAACTACTTTTCATCAATGATGATGAAAAGTAAAAACAAAGTAAATGACATCATCATCATCAATTTTCATCATTATTCACGCGGGTGAAACCGCGGGGCGCAACTAGTTTAATATAATAATAATATAATATAACACCCAACAGTCACATACATAGCCCTGCCCCCCTATTCCCTAACTGAAAGTCACTAGGTGACTAATGTTTGACAAGTAAAATGACCATTGATTGACAATTCTTAATGATAATTTTGAACAATTGATGGTAATTCTGAGAGGCTATCGAGATTAGTCGACTGTCTAATTTCAACAGGGATAGAGGATGGGCTCTACCACAGGCTTGGAAATCCTGTCTTTATGGGACGTACGACAGTGAAGTGATTGAGCCTGATAGAGACACTGTTAGTGTAGCCTGTCTGGCCACTCCTGGCGCGCCCGATGGTTGCGACGGGAGTGGCAGCGACGATGATGGAGCACCGCAACCCGACCGGAATGACGTCACCGAAGAACGCGTGACGACGCGGACACAAGCATCCCCCCACCCCCGCGCTGGACGAGCCGAGAGGAGCGAGCTCAGAGACGCAGTGCCAGGAAGGACGCGGAGGGACCTGGCCATGAATGGGACCAATCTGGAAGTATGTCTATTCAAATAAAAAAAGAATTTTCCAAATCGGTTAATAAACGACGGAGATATGAGGTAACAAACATAAAAAAAATATACAACCGAATTGAGAACCTCCTCCTTTTTGTGAAGTCGGTTAAAAATGAAATGCGAAGACCTACGGATGATGGTGGGCATCATCACAGGACACTGTGATCTCAACCACCATCTACTGAAGACAGGGGCTACGGACAGTGGGCTATGTCGCGGCTGTCTTCAGAACGAGGAGACAGTGGAACATGTTATATTGTACTGCACAGCCACAAATGAAGCCAGGAAAAAAACCGGACTCCAGGAGCTGATATAGTCCTGTTTAACTTCATCCATTACTCATTCGGGAACACTGGAACAGTGCTATCAACCCAGAGTTCTTCTCCGTTGGCTCAGTCGGGATTGTCACGTCTCACTGCTCTCTTAACAAACATTTATTTACACTGGGTATCACGGACAGTCCCCTATGCAGGGGCTGCCTGGAGGCAGATGAGACGCCAGCGCATGTGCTCCTGGAGTGTAGTAGCGTGGCGTCTTAAGAACTTTCCTGGGGACACCGAGGACTCCCGGGCAGGCCTGCGCCGACATTAGTGAGCTGCTGGTCTTCCTGGAGCACATTGGGTGGCTGGATTAGCAGCCACCACTCGCCACGCAAAAAGGGCCCATTGGCGGCCTAGTTGCGGAAAAGAGTCTGCGCTACAAGTACAAGTACCTTCTCCGTTATATTAAGGAGTTGGGCTGGCTGGGCTGGGGTTAGCAGGAGGACAATGCACAATACACCCCAATGCGGGAAGTCAGAGCAGATCTTATCTCTTGTCCCCATTTTGTATTAGAATTAGAAGTCTGTGGATGGAGAGAGCTCACAACCATTAGTTGTGGCATCCTATGGAAGAGGCCTTTGTGACAGTGGACTGTTGATGATGACACAAAACCCAGAACATATCCCCATCTGTCTTCTCAGTAAAAAAAACTAACTCATTTTTTGAAAGTTGACGACCAGCTGAGACCCAAGAAGTGCGCGTTCAATCCGCGCTCAAGGACAAAATGTTTGCATGATCCGCAAATATTAGTTCAGTGTTTGAGTTTTGGTACCATGGTACACATAGTTCCTGATACACACAACACAGTAAACCCTAGTGTAGGATCAGGACTATCTATGAGACTGTAAGATGTTATGTTAATTTAATTAGTACCTTGTATTTCGATTGTTTCAGTTTTAGATACTTTCTTTAATTTGTTTTCCTTTGCATCAACACAATCTATTAAGATCTTATTATCAGCATCCAACTGAATTCGAATTCTTAATCCGGTGTCATTGAATATATCATTTTCCATTCCTTTTTTATCATTGACTGTCTCATTAACAACAACTGGCTGGGTATTGTCATTGAAAATATAATTCTCATCATTTTTTATTTCTATTTCATCTTTAACAAACTCATTATTAATTTCATAACGATTATTTAGAACATGATCAGCTCTACAGATGTTTACTTCAAATGTATCATCATTTATCATCTCATCTTTGATTTCAACTTTAATTTCTTCTTCACTATTTCCACTGTAACTAATTACATTATCAGTGACACTTTTAGTAGTGATTCCTTCATCACTATTTCCACTGTAACTAATTACATTATCAGTGACACTTTTACTTTTGATTTTTTCATCACTATTTCCACTGTAACTAATAACATTATCAGTGACACTATTAGTAGTGATTTCTTCATCACTATTTCCACTGTAACTAATTACATTATCAGTGACACTTTTACTTTTCATTTCTTCATCACTATTTTCACTGTAACTAATAACATTATCTGTGACACTATAAGTAGTGATTTCTTCATCACTATTTCCACTGTAACTAATTACATTAGTAGTGACACTTTTAGTTTTGATTTCTTCATCACTATAATTTACATTATCAGTGACACTTTTAGTAGTGATTTCTTCATCACTATTTCCACTGTAACTAACAACATTATCTGTGACACTATAACTAGTGATTTCTTCATCACTATAATTTACATTATCAGTGACACTTTTAGTAGTGATTTCTTCATCACTATTTCCACTGTAACTAACAACATTATTAGTGACACTATAAGTAGTGATTTCTTCGTCACTATAATTTACATTATCAGCGTCACTTTTAGTAATGATTTCTTCATCACTATTTCCACTGTAACTAACAACATTATCAGTGACACTATAAGTAGTGATTTCTTCGTCACTATAATTTACATTATCAGCGTCACTTTTAGTAATGATTTCTTCATCACTGTTTCCACTGTAACTAATTACATTATCTGTCACAGTATTAGTAGTGATTTCTTCATCACTATAATTTACATTATCAGTGACACTTTTAGTAGTGATTTCTTCATTACTGTTTCCACTATAACTAATTACATTATCAGTGACACTTTTAGTAGTTTTATTACTTCCTTTGAGATAATTCTTACATTTCGTTAATTTATTACGTTCACTAGTTTTTGTATCATCTATGAAATCATATAGTAGCTTGTGTAAGGAGTCAAAAGAGGGTTTATTCTAAAAAAAAAAGTATTAGTCAAACAATTAGTTATAACAATTAACATCATATTTAAGTCATAATCATATGTCCATGTTAGCTAAAAAATAGATACATGTATATCAATAATATGTACCCTATATGCAATCTAATAGACAAAGTGAAAAAAAAGTGTATGCCTGCTATTTATTGCTATTAATTGCACCTAACATCATTGCATATAAGAATAGACTTTGTATCTAAACAAAAATAACTGTCCTGGGACGGACAGTTCAAACAATATTTATTAATATTACCACGGATATTTATCGGTCCTTATTATTTTTTATATCCATGATAATATTAAGAAATATGTGGTCTGATCGCGAAAGCTTAAAAAATACTAGTCCAAACTATCTTAAAAGGGTTCCGTGTCGGACTACAGAACCCTAATAAGATTAATTTATGATATAAGTACGTTTGTTCCTGAGTTTTGTTCTTCTTCATTGAATTCCAACTGATTCCGTGTCGGACTACAGAACCCTAATGAGATTAATTTATAATATAAGTGGGTTTTTACCCGAGTTTTGTTCCTCTTCCATTCTTGCAATATTTTGTTGGATTTCAAACAATTATTTCTGAAATCTAAATTCTTTTTGAGAGCATCCTTGCATATGGAGCAGCACAGATGTTTTGAAAATCCACTCTGAAAATTACACGTGTGTCTCTTGATTATATTTTCAAATCTCATTTTGAATTTATGTAATTGGTATTTTTTTTTTACTATTGCCCGTAATTCGATTTTTTCTTGTATACAAATACTTAAGAAAATCCTAACAACCTACCGAGGGCCTATCTATACTATGGCATGTGATTAGAAGTTTTCTTGTGGTCTCAAGATATTTTCGTATGCAAAACTCTAAAATAGCTTAAAGGAAAAACCAAGTAACATACCGAGAGCCTGTTTATACTGTTTGGCCTGTGATTAGAAGCTTTCACTTCTGGTCACAATTTTAATATTGTGTACAAAACTTACATCATTTCGTAGATCTGAAACTTCTGAACTGAATCGCAATAAGAGCTCATGGTAACCCACCAGTGTTATCTATCATACACAAACAAACAAATAGTGTCCAGCAGGTATAGTAGTGAACTGTGAATAGTTCCCACAGTGCTCATTCATACCTTCCTTGATACCCAAGACACAGGGAATCCTAGTGCGGGATTGTGCATTGTAACTCTAGGGTGATAGGTTAAATGCTTTTTAGTTTTAGGGTAAAGTTAATAGCAAAATCTTACAGCATAATCACACATGTCTTGGAAATAGTCTAAAAGGTTTTCATTCAACTCTTGCAATCTTTTATCCGTGCTAAGGCATAGTCGACATATTTTTAAGGCCATACTTTCGATTACAATCTGATTATAATTGCAGTGTCTGTAACTTTGTGCAACTTTGAAAATACACACAGCAAGCACATTATTATTTTATTAGAACAAAACCAAAGAGGATAAAAAAGAAAGTACAGTAACAAATAATGTGTAAACACTTAGTACTCTATGGTAAAAACTGAAACAGTGTTGTGATCTCAGAATATGGTACGAATAAGAACTAGGTTGTGATCTTAGAGAATTTATGTAGGGAGATGGCATGCTCAACTTCTTGTACTAAATTATTTCTGCCACTTTTTGCGGGAGGCGAGGTAAACACGTACAGCACACATTTACTTACTCACGCACACTCATGCAGAAAGTTGAGGCGTGTCTATAAACGCACACGGAAATAAAAGCTGTCACACAAACATAAAACAAGCACACAAATAAATAATTTCTGTAATTACACTATTGTTTAGTTGCACACTAGCGCAAAAACTAGTGATGGGGTGTAAAAGACTGAATGTAATTAAGATTATTCATTGTCTATTGATCTTGTATGTTTATTATGTTTGAATGGGTGAATTGATTCATATTGATCAAAACTAATCGCGTAACAAACATACAAAAAAACATAGTCAGTTAAAATTGATTTTTAGGATTTAAGAGGTCACCGGGTCCTTTTGCACCCGAACGAAGTTTGCTTCTATTTTGGCTATTATTTCTTCAAACTCCATAGTGTGAAGAAATAATAGCCAAAATAGAGAAATTAGAAAATTTAGAACTACGAGTACCTGGTACCATAACACCCAGACCCAGAACAAATATTTGTAGATATTAGTGTACTGATCATGAATATTTCATGGGAAATATTCATGATCATGAATATTTCATGGGAAATATTCATGATCAGTACACTAATATCTAGACCTGCGGTGCGTTGGTTTCTTATAAAATTATGTGGTTTCCAAATCACACGCATCAGGCATGTATGATCTGCAAATATTTGTTCCGGGTCTGGGTGTTATGGTATCAGGTACTCGTAGTTCCTGATAGGTACCTACGATACAGGGAATCCTAGTGTGGGATCAAGACTACGTATGTGACTGTTGAGTGTAAAAAAAAACAATATTTTGGCTCCTGCTCGGAATGGATGTAAGGTTGGGTCCCGTGGTATTAAGGAGCTCCTCCTCATTGACATGGCCATCAGACAGAAGGTCAGGAGGAGCAAGGGAAACCTCTCGGCTGCTTGTATTGATTATAACAAGGTCTATGATTCGGTGCCTTATACATGGATTTAACAATTATTATAAACTGGGATTAAGACATTTTATATTGTATTTTTTAATGAAAATATAAGCTATTGGTTTCAAAATGGATCAATTTATTGTTAAGAAAATGTATTTTCGTGGATTTGCTTTCATACGAAACGAGATTCGAATATCCGAATACTTTTGCATACCTGCCTTATTTCATATTGTGATTGACGAAATAACCCTAAAACCGAAAAAAAAACGAAAATACAACCCTCTTAAATAACCTTACAACCCCTTTTAACCCCAAAAACTGCTATATAATCAATCCCATTTAACCTATATTTTAGGCTGGTATTGAACGATGTAGGTAGGTATTGATATTTTCTTTGGGATCAGCTTTTTTTTACAGCTTTGAGATCGTTTTTTCGGCCTGAAAACTCCCTATCCTGTTAATTTCATAATAATCGTTGCAGCCTCTTTCGTTCATTCATTCGTTCGTTGTTTTCACATCACTTGTCCCCGTACCAAGAAATTACGTATCGTTATTTCTGTCGTAAGCTTGCAGTAAGAAAATATATTTTACGGTGAAATTAATGGCTTAATTGTATTGTCAAATACTTAAATGTGATAAGAAACTCCATATTTTGTTAAATTTTATGTTTCCGACCGCCATTTACACGTAACCACAGCACAACCAACCATTTTTAGGAGCTCCGTATAGCGACAGGTATGAACGCAGAATGGCAAACGATCGTGGCTAAACTAGTTTTTATAAACTGACACGAACGACCGTTCATGTACTTCGGCAGAGGGGAAAGCGTATGCTTGCCATCTCCCTACTATAAATTCTCTAAGGTTGTGATAATTCGTCCAAGCAGTGATGTGCAAGGAATTTTTATACTAACCTCAGAAGTACCTAAATCCATGGTGATGCCACATGCAATGCATGCATGATGACAGAAATCTTACAGAAATAAACCAAATAACAGATAAATTACTTTGTCCATGGATAAATCAGAATGACTGACGGTGACGGCCAGTGTTGCCATATCCCAATATGGGAAGTTTTCAGGGAGGCAATAAAAACTAAAATATTAAGAAAACTAGAACGAAGACTGTGAGGTTGTGGGTGTATGAATGTGTGAATGCGTCGATGAGTGGATGTGTGTGGGCTCTCCTGCTACCACCAGTCTCTTAAGAGTCTGGGTATCACAGGAGTAGCCCATGTGTGAAAGTGGGAGTGTGTATGTGGGTGGGAGCGTGTTTTTATATTTATTCGTAAAAATTTCGTATTTCAGAAATGTAAACAGCCAAACTTCTTGTGATTTTAGTATAAAGACCAGCCGAAAAAGAGCTATAGCTGGGACACCGGCGCGGCGAGCGAAACGAGCTGTAAAAATTTCGTAGTGATTGACAAGTGTGAACAGCCAAAGTTTTTGTTTTTTGTGGCAAGACCAGCTGAAAAAGTACCTTACCGAAGCGAGCCGCGAAATTTTGAAACGGAAACAGAAATTTTGCTGGGAAATTTTGGGAATTACTCAGTATAAAATCACAATTTTTCCCTGACTTTCCAGATGGCCCATCGATTTCACTGACTTTCCCTGACCACCTTCAGCTTCTCTGACTTTCCCTAATTTTCAAGGAAGTGGACACCCTGGGGTGGTCTTAGTAACAGTAAAATAAGATGAGCAAATTAGAATTCATTGTAGTGAAGTAGGTACTTAACGAAATCACGATTCTTTATTCTTTTAATGCATGAAGATATTTTTATTATTTTATGTCTTAGCTTGGCTGGCACCGACTCCAAAAACAACTGATTATTTTTAAATACCTACTCATAATAATTATAAGTATCAATAATTTAGTAGATTGTCCTTTAATGCTTTTTGCTTTAAAGTAGGTAATCTACTTTTTAGTTTTAAGTTTGTAGTGTATAGGCACAGGCTTGAAGTCGGTTTATGTTCTTTTCCAAAAATTAATTTTATTCTTTCAAACTCAAATTATATCTCGAAAGAAATTGTCAAAACACTTTATAGCTAAAACAGATTTTTATGGCGTTGAATTTTTATGAATAATTATAAAAAAATTGTACCTACCTATTATCATGGATATATTATATAATACTATCAACTTCTGAATTTTATTTTGTGCACTTCATTGATATTGTTTTCCACATACACAAAGGTTAGCTGCAAGAGAATGCTATCTAGCATTAGGTTCGCCTATGTACATGAGGTACTTCTTAAGTTGTGCAATAAAGAATTTTCTATCTATCTATCTGTCAATGATTAAAGTCACTATAACTCTAGCGTAAGCTTATTTAATTTTAGCAGATGTTGTGGAATAAAAAAGATATAAGCCAACCATCGTGCCGTGGTGTGTCTGGCCTAAGAATAGACCCCTCGTTCTCCTCCCGTGGATGTAGTAAAAGCCTTACTAAAGGATTACACCAGGGGATTGGCAGCAGTATCCACAGGGCCGGATTTAAATTTGTGCCGCCCTGGGGCACGAAAATGCCGCCCTATGACTTAAATTTTATTTTAATAGTTTTGATATCTTATTTTTTAAGAATTAGAATAACTAATTGATTGCAGGAAATTTATTATGTATTATATAGCATTTATTATACATTATGTTTTATTTATATTAAATAATATACAAAAATTTTATGTGATACATAATACTTGAATTATATTTCTTGAAAGATAAAATGTTTATTTAAAAGAATTAGTTAATTATATATTGTATAGAATTTTTTTTCTCACTTTCCAAATTTTGCCGCCCTGGGCACCAGCCCCGACTGCCCCTAGTATAAATCCACCACTGAGGTGAGTATCCACCTGAATACTTAACACCAAACTGCGATCACCAATCCGCCTGCCAAGCGTGGTGATTATGGCAATACCCCAATGCAAAAATTTTTGGACTGTATGTTTAAGGATTTTTTAGCCCTATAAATCTGCATTCACAACTAAAAATGTTACGGATCCTCATTGTTTGTAAAAACTCCGTGTTTTTTTTAAATAGTATCATTTGCACTATGGTACGTCCAAAAAATAACAATAAATATATTTTTCCTAAAGTTTAACACCGACAGTACAATTTTGTGTTGACTGTACATTTTGTAGGCCACTTGCAATTAAAAACACTGACGATAATCATAATAGGCATGCGGCAATTAAAATATTGATTATGGAACATAGTTATCAATTTAATCGCATCTAGCAAATAGAGGCATTATGCGATCGAATGTATGGTAGTTTCAAAACGTTGGCATTGTGCTACAGATTACATGTAACTATTTAATAATCAAAAAATGGCGATAGTAAGCATCGTGCTACGAGATCATCATGACTAATAGTCACAACTATATAGTTAGATAAATAGTTTAGTACCTACGCGTGCACCACAGAAAATACATTTGACTATCTTGACAGCTAGAGTGGACTAAGCGCCATCTATCGAACCAATTACTACTTTTTTTTATCGAATATGAAAAGCCCTCATTGTGCGGAAACAAAATTTTGTTTGTCGAAAAAATTCATAACTTATCTTTTTATCCAGTTTCTACCGACCTAGCCCCACCAAGGAAAAATGGTTTTGGTGGAAGAACCCAGCAAAATCTGTTTTTCATGAATAATTAAAAAATGTCTGAGGCACAATTTTTAGGGTTCTCTTAAGGTGTGGGCCGAGAAAGTATTTAAAAAAAACGATAGTTTTGGCTTGAACATTAGACTTTATTATGAAATTCAAAAAAAATAGTAGAACATGAGTTGCCGTGACAAAGATCAAAAGCGAACTGCCCTACTTCCCATAAAATGGCAAGTGCGAGCGAGTATATTGAATGCTTGCGATGCACTTCTATTCTTATGCATTTCGTGGGAAATAATATTTTAACAGTTCCGTACCTCAAGGGTACCAAACCAACCAACGGAACCATTATTTTTAGGAATACTCAGGTGTCTGTCTGTCCCAGCCTATTTTCTCTGAATCTACTGTACCAAAGAAGCTGAAAGGTACATATACGAACGTAACGTACATGTATACAGTTAAGTGATCCGCGCGGATTCAAAAAGTGCTGTGGTGTGTCCGCCTATGAATTGACCCCTCCGTCTCTTTCCGTGGATATCGTAAAAGCCGACTAAGGGATTACACCAGGGCATGGGCAGCAACATCCACCTGAGGGGTTATTCCCGCTCGTCCCCACGTCTCGTCCCCACTGGGGACGAGCGGGAAGTTTTTTACTAAAACCTTCCCGCTCGTCCCCACTACCATTTGAATGGGGACGAGCGGGAAGTTTTTTTTCCGCTCGTCCCCAAATGCTTCAAGTTCACTTCACACTTATACCAAAAGTGAATATCTTAAGGTGATTCAGTATTTACTTATTTAGAAAGTTTTTTATGTGTAAGCACTTTTTTTTCCTTTTTAGATAGATAGATAGATTAGTTACTTTTTGCGTAGTTTTTTTGTTTTAAGTATTATTTACACTTATTTACAAGGTTTTTACACTGCTATATATTTTTTTTGAATTTTTCTGTTTTATGTAAATTAACACTTACAAGGGTACACTTAGGTACGTACCTACCCTGACTTTTGATATTCACCAATTATGAAAACAAATCGCTGATGATTAGGTTAGAAATGGCTCAGCTTGAAGTATTCCTATTTCACTCGCTCGCGCGGGCTCGGTAGCACTTCGTTTCGTACCGAGTCCAGCGGGTATCGTTTTTGGCGGGTATCGAGTCTGGCGGGTATCGTCGTACCGCGTTTCATTTCACGCACACCTACATTCCGATACTGGTAATACCTTAATACCTATGGGTACTAAGAATACATAGTTTCAGTCGAGACCAATACATAGTTTATGGTATTACCATATGGGATTGCTGGAAGTACCCTAGAATTTTGATTTTTACGTTTAAGATTTTCCCTAATATCTCAGAAACTACTAAGTCTAAATACTAATTAAGAACAGTTTTGAAATGTCCAGCCACAGCTCTTTCATTAGACATCCCACTTGATCCTTGATGAAAAAAAAAAAAAGTGAGACTTTTATTTTTTTGATAAAAAATAAATAAATAATTCCCCTCTTGGACCCCAATTTCTCACCAACCCCCCGACTGATATAGCTCATAACCTTACCTACAAATTGTACTAATACTATCTACCCCCATACTAAATTTCATAAAGATCGGATAAACGGTTGGGAAGTTTTCATCGGACAAACATACATACATACATACAAATGCCGATTCTTCAAAGTTGAAAATAAATAAAATAAGTAAAATAAATAAAATAAATAAAATAAATAAAATAAATAAAATAATATAGTAGGTACTCTACAACCACAGAAGTATAGCTTAAATCAAGGAATTCTGATTTCGGGGGTTATTTGAGGAGGGCAAACTAGAAAATTTCAAAAAAACTTGTGTCAAATGCATCTTGTGAAAACCTGAATGAAAATTCTAACACTTGGATCTTATTCAAATCAAGCTATCACCTTTGATAGCTAAAACAGCTTTTCTCTTGTTTTGACGTATGTCGCTTAACTTAAGAGACAACGAAACAACAGCTATTTAAAGTAAAATAGATTTAAAAAATCCATCAAGTGCGAGTCGGACTCGCGCACAGTTGGTTCCGTATCTATAAAAACGGCAAAAAAACACGTTTGTTGAACGAGTAAAATATTTTCTTTTTTTATTATTTGTTGTTGTAGCGGCAATAGAAATACATCATCTGTATAACATTGCGTTAATTGACCAATAAGTTAATTGGTCTAGTGGTTACTTTGTTAGCCTGCTTGTAGGAACCCTCTCCACGTGAGTCCGACTCGCACTTGACCGGTTTTTATTTTATTTTGGCCACGCACATCAGATTATGTACAAATTATTCGTGTTATTCATATCCTGAAAGGACACAAGATTTTGCCAAAGTAAAGCTGGGTCTGCTGCGCCAAATTTTCTAACAAAATATGTTCAAAACATGTTATTGTTTGTAAAACACCAAAACATCGCGCAGCAGACCCGACTCAACGCACACAGAGGTTTTTGATAACATTGACTACCTAGTTATGTTACCATCGTCCACTCATCGGGCCATCTTTAATGCAGAGTAAGCATTTCCTCTCTAGATTGTATTAGCGCCCACGCACGTATGCAGGTGCATAATTGCTGACGTTGCGTCTGGACCATGGTACGTTTAGGCTAGAGTTAAGGCAGTCGTTATTAAGTCACCACTTGTAAAACACTTTATAATTACAATCATTTAACTTCAATGATAAAATTTGTCTTTTTAAAAAGCTTTCCACGGTTTCCCCGTACAAGTCTGGCGCAGCCTCGTGGTTTTCCGCGATTTTCCCGAAACCTGCACTCGTGAAAACCCCAAAATCGGTCTCTCGAGAAGGTAGCGTTTCGTACGAAAACCGACTCTATGCGGAGCGGAAAAAAACGAACCAAATAAATACGACTCTATAACGGTGAACGCGTGTGAAAGGTGGTGAAATACGGCTCAGGAGGACATGGGATCGAGCAGCTTGTGAGTAAACTTTTTCACTTCCTGTTTTTATATTCCCGTGTCTTTTCCACATTTCCTCTCGAACATAAATCGTCGAGCTTATTAATTGCGTTTATCTGATTTTGTTTGCACGTAAATTGGCAAACTGATTTGCACATAAATTGGCAAATCCGTCATTCTCGTAATTAATTTGTGTAGTAATAAGTAGAATTAAGTGAAGTGCAACTTACTTAAATAGGCAGATTGATTTGCACATAAATAGGCAAATCCGTCATTCTCTTAATTAATTTGTGTAGCAATAAGTAGAAATAAGTGTGATATAAATAAATAAATTGATTTGCACATAAATTGGTAAATCAGTGTTAATTTTAAGTAAATTAAATTAAGAAAAATGAATTTCAAAGCCATTCCAAAAGAAACCTTGTCCATCATCCCTAAATATGATGGGGAAGAAAATTTATTAAATTTATTTATTTCAAAATGTGAATATGTGGTTAGTGGAAGTAAAATTCAAGGAAATGCAGCTCAAAATCTGTATTTATTCCACGCCGTGTCAAGTAAACTCACTGGTAGAGCTGCGACTCTACTTAGCGACCACCCTAATATTACGTCATATGAAGGGTTAAAAGACTTGCTTACGCAACATTTCGGTGACCCTCGATCAGAAGAGTGCATAGCGATTGAGCTTGAAACTTTAAAACTTAAACAAAGTGAAACGTACATTCAGTTTTGTCATCGAATTCAGAATATAAGAAGTTCTTTGTTCGCGAAAGTAAATAGGCTTACCGATGAAGGAATCAAGGCAGCGAAAATGATTATTTACAACAACACAGCTCTGAACGTGTTCTTGTATAATTTACCTGAGGCCATGATCCGAAATGTGCGGTTGAAAGGTTGTTCTAACCTGGAAAATGCCTTAAGCATTGTGACAGAAGAAGTGAACTTTAAGTTTCAGTATGATGCGAAAAATAAATTATTAAAACAAAATTCAGTGCAGCTTACAAATCAACAAAATTCACAAAACGCTTTGAGATCATTACCAGCGGCTCAAGGTTTTAAACCAGCGTTTAATTCGGTGCCGAATAATAATTTTAAATTTGGCATTCCACAAAATAATTTCAAATTCGGCATTCCACAAAATCAAGGTGGTTTCAGACCAAACTTTTATCAACCAAATAGATTCGCATCGCCCACGCAAGGTTTTCGATTTGGGGCACCCCAATATTTGCCTCAACGTAATTTCGGTCAGGCTCCCGCGCCACGCGCGCCTTTCCAACATGGTGCATATAAATTTGGTATCCCTCAAAAGTTCGGTATTCAGAACCAACCTCAGCCAAATCAGTATAAATCTGGCATGCCTCAACAACAGGTACAGGCACCTAGGCTACAGGATAGCGATGTTACGATGCGCACAGCGCCGCCGTTAAGGCAAAATATGATTACAAACGATCTGTATTATACAGAAAAACCATCCACTTGTCAAGAATACACCCCCGATTACAACAATGATCAGGAATACACCCCTGATTACAACTATGGTTACAACTACGGTTATAACGAAGGCGAAAACGAATGTCACTACATTCAAAATTATGACGGAGATAATTCCGCATATTCGGAAAATATCTGTTCGGAAACCGTACCGGAAAATTTTCAGGTACCGGCCTCGAAGGATGTAATGAGATAATAAATTTAAATTATTGCACCAGTATTTTAAAATTGCCTCACATTGAAATTCCAGAGATCAATTCAAAGTTTCTCATCGATACCGGAAGTAGTAGGTCATTTATAAGCCCCGCTAAAGCTACCGAATTTTTTAGCGAATTCAGATACTACGAGCCATTTACGGTTGTTAGCACTCATGCTCAGAGCACGCACAGTGAAGTAATACACATACCATTATTAAAGACCTTTAAAAGTACACTTCCTCATAAATTTTATATTTATGATGTTGATGGAAGGTATGACGGTTTGATAGGGTCTGACCTTCTTAAAAAATTAGGAGCAAGCATTGACATGAAAAACCAAGTGTTATTAACACACAACGCGGGAATTCCAATTATTTACAATCCGCCATATGAGATTTATGTAGGTCCAAGATCTGAGACGCGAGTAAGGATTCCCACGAATTTACAACATGGTGACGCGATATTAGATTTCATACAATTTCAGAAAGGCGTTCGAATGCCTACCGCGCTTGTTAGGTGTGAGAACTACTTTGCGGAAACAGTCATTCAAAATAGTACTGACGTGAAAGCTCTTATTACTTTCAAGGAACCATTTGAAGTAACGGTATACGAAAATGAGGAATGCGAGGTAAATTTTGTGAAAGATGATTGCATGATTGATGAGGTACTGAAAGAAAATTTAAAAAAATTACGATTAAATCATATGTATAAAGAGGAGCGTGATAGTGTTTACAATTTGTGCCATGAATATCGTGATATATTTTATTGTGATAAAATACCCTTGTCTTTCACAAATCAAGTGAAACATAACATCAGAACGACTCATGAAGACCCGATATACATTCGACCATATCGACACCCGCCTATCTTAAATCAAGAAATTGAAAAGCAAGTAAATAAACTTTTAGAAGATAACGTTATACAGGACTCACACTCACCTTGGAGTGCACCGGTCCACCTAGTACCAAAAAAATCTGACGCATCTGGAGAAAAGAAATTTAGGATGGTGATCGATTATCGGCGCCTAAATGAAATAACAGTTGTCGACAAATACCCATTGCCGAATATTACTGATCTCTATGATAAAATAGGTAAAGCCCAATATTTTAGTACAATCGATCTCGCTAGTGGGTACCATCAAATTGAAGTTAATGAGGCGGATCAATCAAAGACGGCGTTTACAACACAATCAGGTCATTATGAATTTAAAAGGATGCCGTTTGGCCTAAAAACGGCACCCGCAACGTTCCAAAGGGCCATGGATAACGTACTACGAGGTCTGCAAGGCATCCACTGCTTGGTATATCTTGATGACATAATAGTATTCTCATCCAGTCTACAAGAACACATAGATAAACTCCGTAAAATATTCGACCGACTAAAGAAAACTAATCTGAAAGTCACACTCGATAAATGCGAATTTCTAAGGAAAGAAGTCCTTTATCTAGGTCACACCATCACTAAAAATGGCCTAATGCCTAACAACGATAAGATAAAAGCAGTCTTAAACTTCCCTCTACCGCGAACAGCCACTGAAATCAAGAGTTTCCTAGGTTTAGTAGGTTATTACCGAAAATTCATAAAAGATTTTGCTAAATTAACGCAACCATTAACATCTTGTCTCAAAAAGAAAAATAAGATTGACTGTACTAAACAGGAATACATTGACGCATTCGAAAAATGTAAAGAGCTTTTGACCAACGCGCCGCTCTTACAATTTCCCGACTTTACAAAACCATTCGTCCTTACGACGGATGCATCCAACTTCGCAATCGGTGCTGTCCTTTCTCAGGGACCCATAGGTAGCGATAAGCCGATAGCTTATGCTAGTCGCACCTTAAACGATGCTGAAACACGATACAGCACCATCGAAAAGGAGCTTTTGGCTGTCGTCTGGGCTGCAAAGCATTTTCGACCTTATCTGTATGGTAAAAAATTCACAATATATACAGATCACCGGCCGTTAGCTTGGTTAGACTCGATTAAAGAACCTAATAGCAAACTCACGCGATGGAAACTTCGTTTGGCGGAATTTGACTACAAAACCGAGTATAAACAAGGAAAACAAAATTGTAACGCAGATGCTTTGTCACGAATTAGGATTAATGCTTTAGGAGAAAATGATGACGTTTCAATGAAGGTTAATGTAGACAAAAAGGAGCAAAAACTCCAGCGCCATGTCACTGACATAGCCAACGAAATTATGCGTTTGAGTAAAGATAAAAACGTTACTTCTCGCACTTCGACCCCGCGCGAACGAACACCATCTCCGATATTAATTTCATCCGGTTCGGAGAAAAGTAATCAATCTATAGCAGATAAAAGTCGACGGTCTCCCTATTCGAATCCATCCTTGGGTAGTACCACTGAATCTGCATCTGAAGGACGCGATGAGAGTATAGGCACCATACATTCGGCCCGCGATCTCGATACAGATGGTATGCTTATTTTACAAGAAGCTATAGATACCAAGCCAAATCAAATTCTCGTTCATTCCTGGAACAGAAATGAAATAACGGTTAAAGATTTGTCTAGGCATAATCAAAAAGTATTAGAGGTTCACTTACCTTTAAATAACCCGGATTTGATCAAGAGTTTTCTGAAAAGCTATATTAGACCCAAAATAAAATATTTCTTTTATTTTGAAGATGCATTACATCGCAAGCAGTTTTCAGAGGCTACTCTATTGCTTTTTCAGAAGGGAACAGTAAAGTTCTACGAGTGTACAAAGAGAGTAATTTATGTCGACAACGAACAAGAACAACGAGACGTTGTGCTTAAATATCATGTAGGTAAAAATAGTCACAGGGGAATTAAGGAAACGTTAACACATCTGAGACGGTACCTTTTATTGGAATAACATGGACCAAACGGTAGCCAGCATTATAAATGCATGTGAAACCTGTAAAAAAATGAAATACGATCGTAAACCTTTAAAACCTGAATTACAATTATCACAGACCCAAATTAAACCATTCCAGGAAATATTTATCGACACATTTTCAATTGAAGGAAAACATTATCTCACAATAGTTGATGCCTTCAGCAAATTAGGTCAAGCATTTGAAATCAACACCAAGTCCACCCCTGAAGCAGTAAGAGCTCTGATAAAGTATTTCTCTTTGTATGGAACGCCTAGTAGAATCAGCTCCGATCCCGGAACAGAGTTTAACAATACACTGATGAAGGAAATGTTATCATTTTATAAGATCGACCTTCACATCGGTACTCCTCATAATCCCAACTCTATGGGGATAGTCGAGAGATTCCATTCGACTATTGTAGAAATTTACCGAATAGCAAAGTATGAACAGAAAATTACAGACGCTGCATCTGTCATGACATATGCAGTAATGTCATATAATCACACAATCCACTCTACCACAGGCCTCACTCCATTTGAAGTTGTTTTCGGTCACACCGAATCCAATAATGCATTTTATGTAGATTTCAACAAACAGTTTACTGAACAATTGGTTAAAGAACATGTAAGAAGGACAAAAAATTTGTATGAATATTTAACTAACAAAATTATTGATAAAAAGAGAGCTGTTATAGAGAAACGTGGCGGAGAAAAAGAATTTGACATAGATATCGGTGATACGGTCTTTATAAAAGGCGTAAATACCAGACGTAGTAAGGATAAGCCGCGATATCAGAAAGCTCAAGTTACCGGAGCTATAGAAAGAAATATTGTACCAGTTACAACACATAATCGGAATACTAAAGTTCCCATTAAAGATATCAAGCGTCCTCCACAGGTTAATCCTTCTGGTGGTCCAAGTGATCCGAAGCCAGGCCCTTCATCTGCAGCTGATTGACAAGAATCCAGGACTGCTACCTGTAAAGGAAGGTCAAGCTGTCGTCAGTCATGATACATGGACTGTTATTAAGATTTTAGATTTAAGGCTTATTTACAATGAACTAGAATTAAATATAGATAAATACGTAAAACTAAAATACTAAGTTCAAAGCTGCTTTAACATCAAAACTTTTGATTCGGACTTCATTCAAGTAGAGTTACAAACTGATTATAACATGAATATAACTATAGAAAAGTATAAGCAAATGATTCCATCGGTAAGAGCTAAGCGTGGTTTAATAAATCCTCTCGGTTCATTGATCAAGACGATTACAGGTAATCTTGACAATGACGACGCTGTAATGTACGAAAAGTTAATTCATGAGGTTAAGACAAAACAAGATGCATTATCTAAGAAAATTACAATAGTTACCGAAATGGTGGGTACGTTTACAAAAATAGCCAACTCTACCAAAAACAATTTCATTCAAATTGAGGAAAGTATTCAAGACATTAACCGTAGCTTAAATGAATCAAAGTTATTTCAAACTAGTAATAAAATTATTCACATTTACAACATTTTTATACATAACTTTCAAACGCTCTACATAAGACTGAATGAGATTGAAACGGCTATTGCTTTTGGTAAAGTTAAATTGTTACACCAATCCATCGTAGACACAGATGAGTTTATAGTATTACTAAAGGAAATCGAGAAAACTGAAAAATTAGTGTATCCAGCAAATTGGAAAATATTGTAAGAATAGAGCAATGTACAGAAATGAAAGCCTACTTGAAACAAAATCAGATAAAATTTATTATGCATATTCCTTTGATTAGGAATGAAGTTTTTAACTATTTTAAATTGATTCCCTTACCTGTCCATAATAGAGTCACTGGCCTTGCTACCTTTATCCTGCCTAAATACCCATACGTCCTTGTGAAAGGGTTGAAAGCGAAGCCGCTCTCCCAGTCATGCCGCGAACTCGACGAAGCCCGTTTCCTGTGCTTTGAGAACGATGTTTCACCGCTTATCGAAGACAATTGCATTAACGAACTAATGAAGTTTTCCACAAATATCTCGAGTTGTCATCCAGTTCCTGTTACCATCGATGACGTAAAGGCTGATCTCATACAGCCGAATCGCTGGATAATTTACGCGAAAACCGAAACGCTACTTACCAAGTACTGCGAAAATGAAATTACACAAGAAACTATTAGCGGAACTTATATATTAACTATGAATGATGATTGTCAAGTTAAGATAAAGGAATTGAATATCAAGCGACACCAAAGTCAAGGAAAAGACGTAGTTTACAGAAAGTTTCCAGTAATCAACTTGCCCAAAATAATAACCAGTCCATCGGATGAGCAGAGGAAACCAATCAACCTCAATGGAATCGATCTTGCCGACATTCAGTTCCTGAATTACATATTGCAGAAAAGTGGAAGTGAAATTATTAGCAGTGAAAATGATCATAGTGCTCTAGATTATAAAAGTGTTAGTATAGGAAACATAGTGTTTTGCGTTATCATAGTTATTTGTCTTTTATTGTTAGCATTTAAACATAGAATTAAGAAATTATGTAATACAAGTAAAATTCGAGAAAATCCTCATCCTTCGGATAATCTCGAACTTACGGAGGGAGGAGTTATGTTACCATCGTCCACTCATCGGGCCATCTTTAATGCAGAGTAAGCATTTCCTCTCTAGATTGTATTAGCGCCCACGCACGTATGCAGGTGCATAATTGCTGACGTTGCGTCTGGACCATGGTACGTTTAGGCTAGAGTTAAGGCAGTCGTTATTAAGCCACCACTTGTAAAACACTTTATAATTAAAATCATTTAACTTCAATGATAAAATTTGTCTTTTTAAAAAGCTTTCCACGGTTTCCCCGTACAAGTCTACCTACATTGATTTGTTACATTGATGATTACTGAGGTTTTTCACCAGTGTGAATGAGCATGTGACGAATCAAAGGACTTTTAAGAGCGAATGCCTTACTACATCTGTTGCAGGCGTAAGGCTTTTCACCAGTGTGACTGAGCATGTGACTTGTCAAATAACTTTTCCTAGTGAATTCCTTGTCACAACTGTTACAGGCGTAAGGCTTTTCACCAGTGTGACTGAGCATGTGACTTGTCAAATAACTTTTCCTAGTAAATTCCTTGTCACAACTGTTACAGGCGTAAGGCTTTTCACCAGTGTGAATGAGCATGTGTCTTTTCAACCGACTTTTATCAGCAAATGCCTTGTCACATCTGTTGCAGGCGCAAGGCTTTTCACCAGTGTGAATGAGCATGTGACGAATCAAAGGACTTTTAAGAGCGAATGCCTTACTACATCTGTTGCAGGCGTAAGGCTTTTCACCAGTGTGACTGAGCATGTGACTTGTCAAATAACTTTTCCTAGTGAATTCCTTGTCACAACTGTTACAGGCGTAAGGCTTTTCACCAGTGTGACTGAGCATGTGACATGTAAAATAACTTTTCCTAGTGAATTCCTTGTCACAACTGTTACAGGCGTAAGGCTTTTCACCAGTGTGAATGAGCATGTGACGAATCAAAGGGCTTTTAAGAGCGAATGCCTTACTACATCTGTTGCAGGCGTAAGGCTTTTCACCAGTGTGACTGAGCATGTGACTTGTCAAATAACTTTTCCTAGTGAATTCCTTGTCACAACTGTTACAGGCGTAAGGCTTTTCACCAGTGTGACTGAACATGTGACAAATTAAATGACTTTTACGAGTAAATGCCTTGTCACATCTGTTGCAGGCGTAAGGCTTTTCACCAGTGTGACTGAACATGTGACAAATTAAATGACTTTTACGAGTAAATGCCTTGTCACATCTGTTGCAGGCGTAAGGCTTTTCACCAGTGTGAATGAGCATGTGATTTTTGAAATTACTTTTACTAGCAAATGCCTTGTCACATCTGTTGCAGGCGTAAGGCTTTTCACCAGTGTGAATGAGCATGTGACGAATCAAATGACCTTTACAAGTGAATGCCTTACTACAACTGTTGCAGGCGTATGGCTTTTCACCAGTGTGAACAAGCAGATGTTGTGTCAAATTACTTTTACGATTGAATGCCTTGTCACATCTGTTGCAGGCGTAAGGCTTTTGACTACTGTGAGTTGTCAAATGTTTCACCAGGGAATTCTTCCTGGTAAAGCTTTTGTTGCACAAATCACAATAGACATACGAATCCGTGTTGTTAATGTCACTGCCGCCTTTGACTGACTGTTCCAAAATGTTTAGGTTATCACTTATTTCAAAATTATCTACAACTGCACTCTCCTCTGTTTCAATCATTGCATCGTTTTCAGCTGTTGTTTCCTCTTTCACAACTACTTGATCTTCCTTAACGGTCACTTTAGTAGTTCCGCTGTTTGAGTTATTATTTATGGACATGCACTGTGTAGGTGTCGCTGACATATTATGAATTTTGAATGTTGAAAGTGTCACCTGAAACCAAAAACAAGTATGAGATTTAACAGTTATAACAACAAAATTTAAGAAACAAGTGGCTAATTCTTGTCTTAGATAATACAATCCCGAGCATGTTTTTCAATCCCGGGATTATGGGATGTTTTATGCGTAATCCCGGGATTTCAGGATTAGACTATTTGGTTCTATGTGGTATTATGGACAAAATAATAATTTATTTCGTCTGTGTAGCTATGTGAATGAGTCGCCGAGTTAGTTTTGGTTATTTAATAATTATTTGTGATAATTGTTCGTTTTTTTGTGATGAAAATAATGTAGTAGTATTTTAATACTCTTTTTCCTATAGGTTTTATTGTTTTTTTTGACCACTAAACTGAAAAGTGTTAAGATCGAATTTAATTTTTTTATTTTATTGTAAAATGACAACTATACTGATTCTTACATACCTCGTTCGCAAATTTCAACCCTATTCCAACGACATAAGTGTTTTATACAGGGTGGGGCAAATTTTTGGCCCCTTAAGGGTAGCTACCTTTTCTTTTGTAGTTAGAAGGTTTTGTTCTTAGGAACCTTGTTTTATTTTGAAGAAAAAAATATTGTAATTTTTAGATTTTTGAAAAAAAGTACGGTTCACACAAAAAAATACATTTGTCAAAAAAAACAAGTTGGTCTTAATCGACTCTATTTCCAACCAGGAACACTTTTCCTGCAGTAACATACCAAATCAAATCGTAAGTTTTGGCAATAATTAAAAAAAACAATTCCCGTACATTTTTCTAAGAAGCGCCATTCGCCGCAACAATGTCATGCATACCATTCGAACACGGAAAGCAATTTGTTCTAAATTCATTATTTATTGATATATTTTGGTATTGGTAGAATGATATACCACCTCTTTGAATGATAATACCGCTAGAAAAAATTGGCGGGTTTTTTTTTAAATGTTAAATCCAAAATATCGCTTACGAATCAACAGCGTCTAAGCTTAATAAATGCTTATTAAAATTAAATTAACTCGTTTTTTCATAGAAAATGTATGGGAATGGTTTTTTTTTAATTATTGCCAAAACTTACGATTTGATTTGGTATGTTACTTTGGGAAAAGTGTTCCTGGTTAGAAATAGAGTCGATTAAGACCAACTTGTTTTTTTTGACAAATGTCATTTTTTGGTTGAACCGTACTTTTTTTCAAAAATCTAAAAATGACAATATTTTTTTCTTCAAAATAAAACACAAGGTTCCTAAGAACAAAACCTTCTAACTACAAAAGAAAAGGTAGCTACCCTTAAGGGGCCAAAAATTTGCCCCACCTGTATAGTTTCCATACACAATATTAGAGAGATCGTAAGTTAAATCATGCGCACCGGTATTTCGCTAGTTCGTGAAATCGCCGCAACCTTCGAAGCAACACGGAAGGGAGTAGCCATTCGCAGCCTTCTCCTCTGTCAAACTACAAGCCAAAGTAGGCATATGCGTTTAATAAAACTAGATGCTAGTTTGTTCTTATTCTGAGGAGGTGTGCAAGGTGTGTTAGTGTAAGTGTCGTCATTACAGTGTTGTATTTGGATGTGTGTATGCGGAATTGCGCTTGTGTTCACATTTCCCCCCGCCAAAAAAGAAACTATTTGAATGGTAATATATCGCTAAGGCTACTCCCTTCCGGCCCGCGGCAGGAAGTCCGTGTTGCTCGAAGGCCCATCTGTTGCGATGGGCAGGCGCAACTCAGACGGCCTTTAAAAGGCCGGTCTGACAGATAAGAGGCTAACTCAAAAAATAAACGGCGTATGTAACGGTTGTTTTTTGTCGTTATAAAATAAATGCTATTAATATAATCTAGGCAAGGTTATTGTCAAGGCGCAACGGACTAAAGAATGCAAACTAGACCTGTTTGTGGCAATCCCGAAAATCCCGAGATTAGCCAAGTACAGTCCCGGGATTTACGGGGCCAGAAAACGGCCGGGATCCCGGGTTTGTGTTATCAGCTAATACTATATATCCTGGTATACTATAAGTATATTATAACTTACTATATTCCTACCTCGCACTATACTCCTACTATATCCTACTAATATTATAAATGTGTGTTGGATGGATTGTGAGGATGGATGGATGTTTATTACTCTTTCACGCAATAACTACTGAACGGATTTGATGAAACTTTACAGTATTTTTGCTTACTAGCTGTAGCCCGCGACTACGTCTTGGAGGAAGAAGATAATGTGGTCACAGTTTAATCCCTACCACCCCTAAAACCCTAAGAATACCTACAAACTCCTACAAACTTCTACAACCCCTTAAAACCACCACAACCCCTAAAAACCCTGACAAACTTCTAAAACCCCAAACAACCCCTGGAGCCCCTTCAAACCCTTAAAAAGCTCTACAAATCCTTAAAATAATAATATATTCTATATAAATGATAATAATGTGAATAATGTGGTCACAGTTTAATCCCTACCACCCATTAAAACCCTAAGAATCCCTACAAACTCCTACAACCACTACAAACTTCTACAAACCCTTAAAACCACCACACCCCCTAAAAAGCTCTACAAATCCTAAAGTTAATAAATTTTTCTAAATTACTTTTAAAACTTAAATTTATTTATTATTTTATTTATTTATTTATTTATTTATCAAACAAAGTGATTACAAAAAATTTGGTTAGTAATGTCTTAAAACCTAAGTTAGGTTTGTCTAGACACTAGGTTCTCGATGAATTAAGTTTTTATTTTAAAATACGTCTCAAACACGAGCAATTTCAACAAACAAATGCATGAAATATTTTAAATACCTACATAACAATAAACTAGCTAGCAAACGCACACAAAAGCGACACAATCGCAGAGTGGATAGTATTCCCGTGCAGTCACTAATAACCGGTAAATAATACTTTATAATACTTATATAAATAGATCTGTGAATATTCCATTATAACCTGTTCAGTAGTTTTTACGTGACGCACTTTCAAACAAACAGACAAACAAGATATTAAAAAAAGATCTTATAATATTGTATTCAATGTACAAACTTTTATGTGATAGTAATTTTACTATATTATGTATAGATACATCCTTTACATCAGATATTAAATGTTCTCGAGTGGCAACCACAAACGACACAGTAGAAGAAGGCCCTCCACTCGATGGACTAGTCATTACAAACATCGCAGGAAGTTGGTGGATGGAGGTAAATCAAGACCATTCATCGTGGCATTCTAAGGGGGAGGCCTATGTCCAGCAGTGGACTTCGACAGGTTAATGATGATGATGATAGATACATCAGCCCCCTATTTCCTAGTTGAAAGTGACTTGGTGACTAACGTTTGACAAGTAAAATGACCAACTGCTCATTATAACAAACTTACTAGCTTGTATTAATTAATAATTCGTTAGTAAAGCCAGCTGGAAAAAGAAATGTTGGCAGACCGTACCGACGGTGGGCCGATGACATACTACAAATGGCTGGGAAAGACTGGATGAGCGTAGGAAAGGACAGAGTTAAGTGGAAGAAGCTAGAGGAGGCCTTTACCCAAGAAGGGGTCCGTATCTCCGAACCTGAAGTAAACTAACCATACTAACAACTATGTATAAGTTAAAACTACTAACATTACTATCAACTTTAAATTTTGTAATAGTGTAGAGATATGGAAAAATTAAAAAAAATTAAAAGGCTTTATTATTAGTAAAGCCATATTCATCACTCCGACCGTGACATATTCATGACCAAAGTCCTGGGTCTGGAAGATTAAACCTTAACTATACATTTATAAGTAACTTACCTCAATGCCTTCGTATAATACATGTCTAAGGATTCCATCTGATCTCTGAGCCATTTGCGAAAATCTACGGCATCTCTTCAGTTGCGAGTAACAAATGTAGCATGCTGTGCTAGGCATTCCAATTTCTGTATCGAGCTGAAACAAACGGACCATTAGCTCATTAGACATTGAAAATCAACATTCAATAATTACTAAATTAAAAAAATACAAACCTTTGCACTTGCTAGTTTTTCGTATATTTCTAAGAGGTCTTCAATGCCGTGCATTCTCTTATCAGCAGCGAGACATAATCGGCACAAAGAAGGAGACATTTTTGAACAAATTACGCAAGGGTCAACTAAAAATTATCAATAGTTGCTTGTTTTTGTTTTGTTTATACTGTACATCATAGAACAAAATGTACATAAACAACGCAATCGGTTCGGCGTTCGGTACCTTATTTGTTTTTTTTTATTTATTGGCCTCTGAGGGTGAGGTGATGTCAATTTTTTATGTCATTATTTTGATAGAGATAAAGGTCAGCCCCCCGATTCCCTATCTTGAAAGTCACTCGGTGACCAACGTTTGACAAGTAGAATGACTATCACTTGCCCAAAGTTATCATCAAAAATTGACAAATGACAAAATTCGTATTCTCTATCTTCAGTGGGTTACTAAGGGGTTACTGAGATGACGTCACCATCGGTTGCTTTCCATCAAAGTCACTAGATGGTTTCAGCGCTAATCAACTCCATAGCGAATCTATGAATTTATTATTATTTGGTATTCCGTAAGCAAAATGACGGTTCCAATCGCTTTCATTCAAAATCACCAACGTTTCGCGAAAGGAGCTAATCGAGGCTACGTTTTATAAATTCCGTTTGGGTGTGATTATCTTGTAAGGATAGTTATTGATATAACGAAGAAATTTAGAATTATAGAATATTTAGGACCTACGTTAGAGGTACCTACTTATGTATTTTTAGCAACTCGTGACTGCAGCAAACAATAAATAAAGGCTCGAGCAATATAATACTCGCCGCAGCCGAGGAAGTAAGGGCGCGAAATGCCGTCAGACTAGAGAGGAAGCTTATCCGCGACACCAATGATCCCATGTCGTTGCCGGATAAGCAATTCATAGATTATTTTAGACTGCAGAAAAATTCCTTCGCGGCTCTCGTTGAAGAATTAACGCCACATTTGAAAATAAAACTGCGTGCTACGGCAGTACCCCATCAATTGAAAGTAACTTACCTACCTATACATACATCTACCTAAAACATTACATTAATTATTGAGCAAGCGAAGCGCCATTGCCAAATCAATGCCAATTCGTCGGCGTCTAAATTAGATAAGTCTAAATTATTTGTACCTATTTCAGATACTAGCTGCATTATCCTTCTATATGCACGATGCACGGGTCAGAGAAGTGCGGGAGCATCCTATTTATTTAGTATGGCTCAGACAAATTTTTCTAAATGCCTGCGTGAAGTGACTAATGCCTTAAATGCAGTAGTTCTTCACAACCACATAAAGTTCCCTACGTCTCGTGAAGAAATCGTTATGAGGGTGTAAGTAGACTTTAGAGGGGGGCCGGAGTTAGGCATATGCACCCTACTTAATTTATCTAACTTTTTTATGAATAAAATTCTTCATTTCAAAGGTAATGTTTATTTGTTATATATATCTGAGTAAAGATTGATGAAACAATCTAATTGAGATAGTAGAGAGAGGCTTTTGAGCTGTTGCTCAAGAATGCCAACGTTTTGAGCTAGGGCTTCATCATTTTGAATCCTCCGCTCTTTAAAAGCCATTGCCCAATTCGGCACACGCTGCTCATGCCGTACTAAAATAAAAAAGGATCTGTTAGTAAATATTACTAAATTATTGTAACAAATTGGGTCAACCATCTAAGTAGATAGGTAGGTACTTACGACGCCTACTTTCACGACAACTGCTCGTTTGATTGTGGCTTTCTGTAAACAGTAAAATAAATTTAATTTTGGTAGGTAATAACATAACCTAACACACAAAAGTCACATACTATATACTATATAGTCATAATCCCACACTAGGATCCCTGTGTCGTGGGTATTGGGAACTACGAGTAGGTACTATGGTACCATAACAGACCCGGAACAAATATTTGCAGATCATACAAACATTTGTCCCGCAGCGGGAATCGAACCCGCAACCTCTCGCATCTCAGCCGGCTACCTACTCGCCCGCTGCGCCACAGACGTCGTCAAAAAATGCTAGTGTGTATCTTACACAATACTTACCTACATCTATTGGTATTGGAACCCTAGGCAAGCCCTCAATCGCCACAGGCTCTATTAGAGCCAACGGAACAACACCCTTTCTTCCAGTGCAGTAATGAATATCATCCGGTTAGGCCCACAACCTGTCCCTGTTGCTTGACGTCTGGAGTTAGCCCCTTTACTGCCCTTTACCTTTCGGTCTATCCAGTACTGTGGTAAAGAAAAAAGCAAGCGATGCATTACAAATATGGTCTGTAATTCTTGTGGAAGTCATGGCGTTATTGTGAAGTTATACAAAAGCGAGTTAAACATACTCTCCGCCATTGCGTCGCAGTCTTGGTCGAACCGTCTCCCAGGGAGTTGAGTTGGGCTGCCAAACTATCCCACGCTTTTTGTGAAGTTTGGCTGGCCATCGGCCTGCTGGCGCGGCCCATTGCAAGCAGTTCTTGGTGTCTAATCCACACTAATCGTACTCTAGGCAAGTATAAATCATCCATTATTGCTCTAAGCTCTCTGAAATAGGTGGTGGACATTCAATTATTAGGTCTCCCTTTACGTGTTTCATTTTTCTATCTTTTCATCATTAAACATCATTACACTCGACATCATTTAAATAGGTACTTACTTGCTTTTATTTGAAAAATGTCACTTCACAAGAAAACAAGCAACTTTTCTCAAAAATGTAATTTAAAATTAGTTCAAGTTGGCGCCAACAGTTTTTGTAAATAGCCGCCGCTCGCTATTGGGCGCGAAGACAAATCGTTTTCATTCTTTGCCCATAGACCACACAGAGTTCCATTTTGAAAGTAACTAGAGCTGTTAAAATAATATCGATAAACATCGAAAGTCACTGAGCTAGAGCTTGGTGCAGCAATGCAGCTTTCCGATACGTAATCGCGATTAATAACAATCTTCGGTTACCCACCAGGGCGAGTGAACAACTATCATCAGTTAGTCACTAAAGACAAAAAAGATAGGGAATCGGGGGGCTGATCTCAGAATAATGACAAGCACTTTCTGAGCTTAGAGAATTTAAGTAAAATTCTCTAAGATTCTGAGGGTCAAATCTTAGAATAAAGATTGGTTCAGTCTTTATTCTAAGGCCGGCCACATACTACACTCGGAATTCCATAACGGAATTCCTTTTCGGAATTCCGTACAGACGCCACACACTTGGGTTTTTTTTCATTCGGATTATCAAGGCTCAGTTGAACGATGCCAGCTATTGAGTTCAACCCCCCGATTCCCTATCTTGAAAGTCACTCGGTGACCAACGTTTGACAAGTAGAATGACTATCACTTGCCCAAAGTTATCATCAAAAATTGTCAAATTACATAATTCGTATTCTCTATCTTCAGTGGGTTACTGAGATGACGTCACCATCGGTTGCTTTCCATCAAAGTCACTAGATGGTTTCAGCGCTTATCGACTCCATAGCGAATCTATGAATTTATTATTATTTGGTATTCCGTAAGCAAAATGACTGTTCCAATCGCTTTCATTCAAAATCACCAACGTTTCGCGAAAGGAGCTAATCGAGGCTACGTTTTATAAATTGCGTTTGGGGGTGATTATCTTGCAAGGATAGTTATTGATATAACGAAGAAATTAAGAATTATAGAATATTTAGGATCTACGTTAGAGGTACCTACTTATGTATTTTTAGCAACTCGTGACTGCAGCAAACAATAAATAAAGGCTCGAGCAATAAATGTAATGCTCGCCGCAGCCGAGGAAGCAAGGGCGCGAAATGCCGTCAGACTAGAGAGGAAGCTTATCCGCGACACCAGTGATCCCATGTCGTTGCCGGATAAGCAATTCATAGATTATTTTAGACTGCAGAAAAATTCCTTCGCGGCTCTCGTTGAAGAATTAACGCCACATTTGAAAATAAAACTGCGTGCTACGGCAGTACCCCATCAATTGAAAGTAACTTACCTACCTATACATGCACCTACCTAAAACATTACATTAATTATTGAGCAAGCGAAGCGCCATTGCCAAATCAATGCCAATTCGTCGGCGTTTGTTTACATAGTCTAAATTATTTGTACCTATTTCAGATACTAGCTGCATTATCCTTCTATATGCACGGATCAGAGAAGTACGGGAGCATCCTATTTATTTAGTATGGCTCAGCCAACTTTTTCTAAATGCCTGCGTGAAGTGACTAATGCCTTAAATGCAGTAGTTCTTCACAACCACATAAAGTTCCCTACGTCTCGTGAAGAGCGAGAAATCGTTATGAGGGTGTAAGTAGACTTTAGAGGGGGGCCGGAGTTAGGCATACGCACCCTAAATTTATCTAACTTTTTTATGAATAAAATTCTTCATTTCGAAGGTATTGTTTATTTGTTATATATATATATATCTGAGTAAAGATTGATGAAAAAACCTAATTGAGATACTTAGTAGTGAGAGGCGTTTCAGCTGTTGCTCAAGAATGGCAACGTTTTGAGCTAGGGCTTCATCATTTTGAATTCTCCGCTCCTCAATAGCCATTGCCCAATTCGGCACACGCTGCTCATGCCGTACTAAAATAAAAAAGGCTCTGTTATTCAATATTACTAAATTATTGTAACAAATTGGGTCAACCATCTAAGTAGATAGGTACCTAGGTACTTACGACGCCTACTTTCACGACAACTGCTCGTTTGATTGTGACTTTCTGTATACAGTAAAATTAATTTAATTTTGGTAGGTAATAATATAACATAACACCCAACAGTCACATACGTAGTCATGATCCCACACTAGGATTCCCTGTGTCGTGGGTATTTGTCCCGCAGCGGGAATCGAACTCGCAACCTCTCGCATCTCAGCCGGCTACCTACACGCCCGCCGCGCCACAGAGGTCGTCATAAAATGCTAGTGTGTATCTTACAACAATACTTACCTACATACATCTATTGGTATTGGAACCCTAGGCAAGCCCTCAATCGCCACAGGCCCTATTAGAGCCAACACCCTTTCTTCCAGTGCAGTAATGAATATCATCCGGTTGAGCATGGGTTGAGTCCACAACCTGACCCTGTTGCTTGACGTCTGGAGTTAGCCTCTTTACCTTTCGTTTTGGCCTTAAAGTCTATCCAGTACTGTGGTAAAGAAAAAAGCAAGCAATGCATTACAAATATGGCCTGTAATTCTTGTGGAAGTCATGGCGTTATTGTGAAGTTATACAAAAGCGAGTAAAACATACTCTCCGCCATTGCGTCCCAGTCTTGGTCGAACCATCTCCCAGGGAGTTGAGTTGGGCCGCCAAACTATCCCACGCTTTTTGTTAGCTGTTTGTTTGGCTGGCCATCGGCCCGCTGGCGCGGCCCATTGCAAGCAGTTATTGGTGTCTAACCCACACTAATCGTACTCTAGGCAAATATAAATCATCCATTATTGCTCTAAGCTCTCTGAAATAGGTGGTGGACATTCAATTATTAGGTCTCCCTTCACGTGTTCCATTTTTCTATCTTTTCATCTTTAAACATCATTACACTCGACATCATTTAAATAGGTACTTACTTGCTTTTATTTGAAAAATGTCACTTCACAAGAAAACAAGCAACTTTTCTCATAAATGTAATTTAAAATTTGTTCAAGTTGGCGCCAACAGTTTTTGTAAATAGCCGCCGCCGCTCGCTATTGGGCGCGAAGACAAATCTTTTTCATTCTTTGCTCATAGACCACACATAGAGTTCCATTTTGAAAGTAACTAGAGCTGTTAAAATAATATCGATAAACATCGAAAGTCACTGAGCTAGAGCTTGGTGCAGCAATGCAGCTTTCCGATACGTAATCGCGATTAATAACAATCTTCGGTTACCCACCAGGGCGAGTGAACAACTATCATCAGTTAGTCACTAAAGACAAAAAAGATAGGGAATCGGGGGGCAGAACTTCAGACATTTTGACAGCAAATATGGACGACCATTTTCTAATTGGGGTTGCATTGTTGCTGTATCTTGCTAATAAAAAGAAAACACGTCGCCGTTACTGGGTGCATCCCCTGAATACCCAAAGATTGCTAATGAGTCAATACTATATAAAGACGACCAAATTACGAAATAACCCAGAGATTTTTTTTAATATTATCCTATGTCTATTGTTACAAAATTTCTACGAGGAGTGGCAGGCGTGGAAATAGAAAGAGTTGTTTAGAGAATCGTAGCCTGAATTATTTATTGGTTAGCTTATAAACTAGTTACAGGTGAGGTTAAAACTATTGGAGTACCAATTATACAATGTGAATCTTACAATTATGGACCCTTATTTCTTTATAAGCTAAGTTTACACATCCGGATACCAATTTCCTACGACCCACCAGACAAACGTGAGAAAACCTGGCTAGCTGAGCAGGTGGGTTCATAAGTACAGGTTAGACGAAGATGAGACAAAGATTTTAGTTGTATTACTGATTCTAAATGGACTTCCTACTACGTAGGACATGAAAACTACTGAAAATCAATGGGCGCCAGAACGGAGCTCTTTCAGAGCGTTAACCCGTTCAAAAGTGTATGATAGACCGAGGGAGACCCGTGGCTTTCGGTTTGGTTGCACTGGTAGAAAATGGAGTTACAGTACCGACTATCCAACGTAACGCGTGGCAGGGAAACGGGCCGCCGCGTGCGTCGACTCCACGACGCGTACTGTACTCGGCTGTGCACGTTCTCCGGGTTTCGGGTTTCGTCTCGGTCTAGTGTAGCGAGGCACTTAAGCCTCAGCCGACCACTAGACTAAAACTAGACACCTCCTGGAATTTGAGAAAACAAAATGTAAGAAAAAGCTCAAAGCCAGGCGGATAAAATAAAAACAGGGTTACAATACCGAGGGGCACTATGCGAAGGCCGTGAAAGGAAAATAAAATAAAGCAGAGAAAAAGGCTTCCCATAGGCTCCCTGGGTAGATAGTATAATCAGGCAGCAGTATGCTAGAGGGCTTGGCCAGCCATGATGCAAAGTATGGTTCTATGATAAAAGAACATGTGGTCGACCGATCTGTATCTCCTAGGGAGTAGAGATGGTCGATTCACCACGGCAAGCTTGATGACTTTGCCTAGCAGGATGATTAATGAATGCTTCATGGTTATTTGGGTTAATAACATGTGGTAAAAGGCACCTTGAAAAGAATACAGGCAAGCATTAAATGTGCCGGTGGCTGCTAGAGGCAGCATGAGGCTTGCTCTGTTTGCAGCTCAACCGGATGAATAAAGAAAAACGGAGGTAACCAGGCCGGGCGCACGTTGGCGATAGGCCATTCGTTGGTTCGATGCGAAGGGAATTCAATCGGCTTGAACAACGAAGAAATGGAACCGTGGGACTGTACCTTATTTGGGGGAGGCGTCTCGTGCTTGCTTCAACTCAGCTCGAAGGGAAGATGACCTGGCAAAGGTCGCCGGGGATCTTGTGGTCGCCAGGTGGTGGGCTCGAGGCGTGTCCCGAAGTCGTCTCGGCCGCTGTCCTAGGTTATTGTTGGACGATGGTGCAGTTGCGTAGTTTTGAGTGAAAGGCTGGAATTAGATTTCACAAGTTGATTCCACTGTTGGAATAGCGGACGGGGACCCGCCCCTCGCGGTCTATGGCACTCACGGTATCTTGCAAGCGGCACTGTATGCGGCACGAGATGGCTCCGAACAAGACCTCAGAGGCGCAGACGCGACTTATTTATAGGCCGCGTTGGCCGGATACGATTTTTAGAACATCTCCTAATAAGGTAATGTTCTTTCTCCAAAAATAACAAGACCACCGAGGCGATGACGTTTTCCGGATACGTGGCAGTTTTGTCTTTGACAGCTACTCATAGAGCTGTCTATGGAAAATTTGGTTACAAGGGATTCCTCAGGAATTACCATAACAAAATACACCGGATTTTTCTACAACCTGAAAAACTAATAAAAGTAGATATTTCCTGGAAGAAAAGAAGAAATCCCCATTTTAATTCAAAGATGTTAAGAGCGCCCTCTTGTGGCGAGGTGCGTTCTTGAACGCCCTCTGGAGAGAAGCGGCGGAACCAACAACGTACCCGTTCGCCATCTGTGGAGGAGTGTCCAAACTAAAATGTGGAAACAGATAAATCCGGGGAGGGGGTGTACAAAAAAATATTTGTTACAGTACCCCGTCACCCGGCAGATTTTACGTCCTTGGAAGTAAAATCGATGCTGGCCCTCCAGCATATAACTACTTCAAACAAACAAAAAAAATAAAAACTTCCAAACAACAAAAGTTAAAACCTTAACTTCAAAAAAAAATCAAACAAAAACAATTTTCCATTCAAAAGGTCTCCAAACAACAGAGTAAAAACTTCTAAACTACAAAATATAACTCCAGACTTCGGAAAGTAAAAACTTCCAAACGAAAAAATTAGCTCCAACCTTCAGAAAACAAAAAAAATATCTCCAAACTTCTGAAAGTAAAAACTTCCAAACAAAAAAAAAACGACTGCAAATTAAATTTAATCTAATCTAGTTCTGTCACGGAGTCTAGATGTTTAGCAGGAGAGCTTGGAGTCTATCACTAGAATTGACACCTAAGTGGATAGATAAATAAATAAAGTTTATAGTGTGTGTGTGTAACTGTATAGTGTTCCGTCTAATTTGAACTAAGGGAATTCCGCCTTAATAAGGTCAGAAGCTCGAAGCCGTGAAGAGACAAAGGGTTCCAGCATCCTTACTGCATGGACCCGTAGTGTTAAGAGTGTAAAGTGTAAGATGAATGTGTACATATATAAATTTGTAATAATGACTTTAAAATAGTTCTCCAAGGACTCTGCAAACATGTCCTACCAGACGCTGATAAAAAAATGTGATGTCAGACTTCGGCATTACGGAGGGAGGGAATCGGGCTAGAGAGAAGATGTCATCCCAAAAAAAAATAAAAAAATAAACTATGTGTTGCTATAAATACTCGAAGCTTGAATCAGTTCTGGAGCTAAGGTAACAGGGTTCTCAACCGCCCTGAGCCTTACACGTAGGCTTTGGTACTCATCGTGATCCGTGAGGAGAAAGGCTTAATTTTTCCCCTAACAACAGACTCTGAAACAAAAACAACAAGGAAGAAAGAAAGGATAGACGAAGTTTCTGGACAAGGTTCAGAGTTCTCATCCGCTCTGGGCGGTTCTACGAAGGCTTGCTTACTCGTCGTGACCCGCGAGGAGAAAGGCTTGTTTTTTATCCAAAGTCTGAACAAAAAATAAGAAAATAGAGAAAAAGATAAAGCAAATATTATAAACATCATATAAAAAGGTACTAGACGTTTCCTGCCCTAGGCAGTCACCTTGCAGGCTAGGTAGGTCTGTAAATATAAGCTAAACGAAAACACCATCAATACCATACCGACCCTTCTATCAAATCTTCGAGTCCAACTATCACTGACAAACTAAAACAACAAAAAAAACTAAAAGCCTACCAAAAAAAAAAAACTACTGACCTGTTCATGGTCCATCTATACCAACTAACGACATTCCACAATCCATAATTTTCCTACACCCAGGTCTATATGTTCGTAATCCAAATTCACCTCTACTGACCGGGGGATCGGACCACCTAAACAAACAGACTAAAAAAATTAAAAATACAAAAATATAATACTGACCAGGAATGGTCTTCCTTTACCAACTTAAGAGATCCTTCATTCCTAAATTTGCCAACACCCAGGTCTATGTGTTATCCAACCAAATTCGCCTCTACGGACCGGGGGAATCGGACCACCTAAACAAACAGACTAAAAAAAAATTAAAAATACGAAATATAATACTGACCAGGAATGGTCTTCCTTTACCAACTTAAGAGATCCTTCATTCCTAAATTTGCCAACACCCAGGTCTATGTGTTATCCAACCAAATTCGCCTCTACGGACCGGGGGAATCGGACCACCTAAACAAACAGACTAAAAAAAAAATTAAAAATACAAAATATAATACTGACCAGGAATGGTCTTCCTTTACCAACTTAAGAGATCCTTCATTCCTAAATTTGCCAACACCCAGGTCTATGTGTTATCCAACCAAATTCGCCTCTACGGACCGGGGGATGTACTACCTTAACCAACTACAAAGAAAATCCTGAAAAAAAAAAAAAACTGCCAACAAAAAAAATTTTTTGGACGGTATATGAGAGGCACCAGTCCTTCCCTACCAGAAGTATCGAGTAATTTTCGAACCACTGTGCGTGAAGTACAGGAATCCCCACAGGCCGTCCACCAATTCTACACCAACAATCTACGTATAAATAATCTAAAAAAAAACTTTTACAGGGATACCTGCTAACAATAGGTAGAGTACACGGGGAACCAAAAAAAAAAAAAACTACCTTGTTCAAGAGGAACTCCCGGATGCTTAAACTCACATCCGAGGCAAAAGAAAAAATATATTCCCCTATGGCGAACAAGGTAAACCAACAGCAAAACATCTTCATATCTCCCAGCAGGTCCAACGTTACCTATTGCTATCTAAGGAAACTAAAAAAGAACAAAAAGAAAAAAAAAAACTCTCTTCAGCATAGTGAACCTATACTCAAGAATTGGAGAAAACAAAACCACTTAATACTAATTTGCATTAGTAGTGTTATCCTACTAAGGATAACTAGATATCGGTATGAGGAAAAAAAAAAATTAATCAGAAGCCATCGGAGGCGTGAAGGACTGAGGCTTCAAATCCTTTATATGCCACGATCCTAACACCTTCTTAGTGTAAAAATCACCCAGTTCGTACACCAATGACGAGATCTTTCTTAGGATGGTACACTTATCATACTTCGGAGCTAGCTTGGCCATAAAAAATTTAGAGGCATCACTTTGAGGATACGTCCGTTTCCATACAATGTCTCCGGGAGCAAATTCCAAAGGACGACGGCTCGCATCATAGTACTTGGCACTTCTGGCATGAGCCTTCTCAATGGCCAACTGAACGCTAGAAAAAGTATTTTGTAAGACACCTAGTTTATCGGAAAAGTCAACCCTAGAGGCACAAGCTAAATCCAAGGTAGAGTTCGTAGAGTCCCCAAAGTATGAACCGCACACAACCGCCTCTCTACCATGAATAAGGTAATAGGGGGTGAAGCGAGTAGTTTCATTCGACGAGATGTTCATTGAGAATTGTATTCTAGGGATGGACACGTCCCAAGACCTATGGTCCTGGCCTACCAAGATGGACATAGCAGTGACTATGGTGCGATTATACCTTTCCACCGTATTTACTTGAGGGCTGTACCTAGGAGTTAGATGAACCTGAGGAATCTTATACCGTAGAAACAGGGATTTCATCTCACTACCAGTGAATTGCGATCCATTGTCGGCAATCACTGTGCGTGGTACTCCATGTACTAAAAACACCTGTTCCTCCAACTTCTGACAAATGCTGCGCCCTACGGCCTTCCGTAACGGAAACAATAAACAATATTTACTGAAACAACACACTACTACCAATAAAAAAGTAAATCCGGCCCGTGACCGAGGAAGTGGTCCGACCAAGTCCATACTGATCGTTTCAAATGGTCTGGAGCAGACCTTTGAGGATCCCATCAAGCCCGGAGTGGCCTTCTGTGAATGTTTGTAGGCAAAACAAACATCGCAGTTGTTTACCAAAGCGACCACATCTCTATACATAGAAGGCCAAAAATAACGCAGGGCTAACCGCTTATAGGTTTTGAAGATTCCCATATGCGTAGCTAGCAACCCTCCGTGATGGCTCTTCACCAAGTCGGAACGCAGCTCCGACGGTACGACCTCTTTCCAATCAAAATCATCGGAACCTTTCCTACTCTTGGAATACCGAAACAACTTATCATTCTGTATACTATAATTGGGGCACGAAGAGGGAAACTGTTTACATTTATTATACAATCTCTGATACCACGCATCTCCGCGCCTAGCCTGAATTGGTAACACCGGAACAGAACGTGATAGAGCATCAGGCACCACATTATCTTTACCCTTACGATGTTCAATTTCGAAATCGTAGGAGGATAACCGACAACCCCAGCGGGCCAGACGACCCGTTGGATTCGACAAATTTAAAAACCATTTCAAGCTGGAATGATCGGTAATGACTTTAAACTTAGTGCCCTCGATATAAGGACGAAAATGCTCAATGGAAAAAATTACAGCAAGGGCCTCTCGTTCCGTAGCGGAATAATTCCGTTCGGCGCGGTTCAAGGAACGGCTGGCATAGGCCACCGGATGTTCTTCCCCGTCGGCGGTGATCTGAGTTAATGCACCTGCTATGCCGAAACCCGAGGCGTCACAATGAAGAGTAAAAGGTTCTGAAAAGTTAGGACAAGCTAAAACGGGCGCGGTTATCAAAGCGGACTTAAGATCGTTGAAAGCTTGGTTTTCGGACTCATTCCACCTGAAAGGAGGAGCATTTTTCTTGTTGCTCGTGAGAGCGTTTAATGGAGCGGCAATCGTACTGAAATTCCTAATAAAACGGCGATAATACGACGCGGTACCGAGAAACATTTTAACCTCCCTTCGAGTGGTAGGAGCCGGAAAGTCTACCACTGCTTTGACTTTTGCGGGATCCGTTCGCAACCCTAACTCGTCTACGATATAACCCAAATACTTGAGTTCTCGTCGGAAAAATTGTGACTTGCCCAGGTTAATAGTCAACTTAGCCTGCTTCAATTTTTCCATCACACGGTTGAGGAGCGTGATATGCTCCGTAAAAGTGGAACTAACGATGACAATGTCATCTAAATAACAAAATACCTTCCCACCAAATTCGGGACCAAAAAGCTTGTCCATCAGCCTCTGCTGAGTGGCAGGGGCCCCCGTCAATCCGAAGCACATCACTTTGAAATGATAGAGCCCCCGACCAGGGACAGTAAATGCGGTCTTCTCTCTCGAAGAAGAATCCAATTCGATCTGCCAAAAGGCAGCCTTCAAGTCAATGGAAGATAGGTAACGAGCGTCTCTGAGTTGATCTAGGATGTTAGAAATGTAGGGCAGAGGATAAGCATCATGTTTACTAACAGCGTTCAATTTCCTACTATCAATACAAAACCGCAGCTCTCCGTTAGCTTTGGGAGCAAGAAGTGTCGGATTGTTCCAGGCACTCGAGCTAGACTCAACGACGTCTAACGCGATCATCTCATCCAACTGTCGGTTAAGCTCTTTTAGCCTTTCTGGAGACAAACAATAGTATCTCTGTTTTATGGGAGCGGCGTTGCCGGTATCGATGTGATGACACAAAAGGCTAGTCCGACCCAAACCCTTCTCTTCAAAAGAAATGTTTTTAAAACCAGCCAACAATTTCTCAGCAATGGTACGCTCGCCCTCCTCCAATTGATCAAAAGGATTTAAATGCCGAATCTCTGAAACAAGAGGGCCAACAGGACCCCTCTCCAAGGTTAAACCGCCAAAAATCTTGGGGGCTAGTTTAAAAGCCTTCCAGACATCTACTCCGAAAATAAGAGGAGTAGACACATGGGGAACCACATAAAACTTAATAATCTTTGTAGTATTATACAAAGTGACTGGCAAGTGAATAAAACCCATCACTTCAGCCTTAGAATCATTAGCAGTATAAATATTTTTAATGTCCGAATCACGATTTAGATAGGAACCGGCTCGGATAAAAGTTTCCGACGCGTCACTACCTAACACCGATATACATGACCCTGAGTCTAACAACCCACTATAAGGTTGGTCAGAGATAACCACCGTTAGATGGGGACGGTCATCCTGACCAAAACTGACCGACGAAATTCGGACCGACGCTATACGATATGTTGAAAAGAAAACTTTTAAGTATTTTAAATAGTTTTTCCATTCGGTGGAATCCGAATGACTTACACCAGCACTACCCTTCTTATCAACGCTGGAAGAGATACATCGATCCGAAGCAGTTAGTTTTTTGCCTCAGTAACCACCGAGGGTTCTGCGGGAGCAGCTCTCGCGGAAGTAGAAGGTCGGCGAGCACAAACGGGACACGAAACAGAAGTAAAACCCTGTCTCCCACAACGAAAACAAACCAATGCCCTGGATGTACAATCGCGCAAAGAATGACTCCCTACTCGGCACCGTGGACAAAACATACCGGCTTCTATGGAAGAAACCCTCGTACTGCGGAGCGGATGTTTGTAAGCCAAGTCAGGGGCTAGGAAGTTAGTCGATGTTCTTGGAGGTTCCACGAACATCTCTGCCCGTTGCTTGGATTCCTCCAACAAGCGACACATCTTCTTTAATTCTGACCAGGTGCTCACCTCTTTCAACGCTAAACGGGAAGTGTAGTACGGTCGGATATTGTACCACACTATATTAAACCTCTCTACCTCTACTAGTGGTACCAACAACCTACTAAAATAATTCTGCATAATGCTCAAATAATTTACGATACTCTCATCAGGACCTTGTGTGCGGGACCGTATTTCTTTCAAAAGTCTATGATCATAATCTACTGGCAAATATTCGTCTAAAAGAGTGGCTTTCAATTGAGCCCAGGATTTCACCTCAGACTGGACTCCCCTATACCAGAATAAAGCCTCCTCAACGAAAAGTTCAGCCGCCGATCTCAACAAACGTGCCTCTGAAATATTACGAGATAAACAAAGTTCTTCCAAACGCTGAATAAAAGCTCTTACACAAGTCTTGCCGTTGAATCTGAAATTTAACGAATGCACCCACTGGCCCTTATCACAGCTGACTTTGACTACAGAAGCCGGACTTGACTCTTCGTTAGCAGCGAAAGGGCTCTCAGTCTCGGATGACTCGGAATCGTTCTCAGACTCTACGCTTGATCGAAAATTGGAACACATCCTATCTAACTTTGCCAAAACTTTATGAAGGCCATCGGTCAACTCCTTTTGTCGTTTTTTCTCTACCTCTGTGACAGCCTCCACTCGAGAAAGACGGTGGAACAGATGATTTCCTGCAGCTACTGCACGCTTCAGACTTTTCAAAGTCACGTGACCGGTGGAACCAACACTCTCAGACAACTCCTTTAATTTACATGACACTATAATCAATTCAGCTCCAACATCTCCATCGAACGACTCTATCTCGTCAGTAGGAATTTCCCTAGCCAACACTCGGATCTGTTTCCTGAGAGCGACCACATTTTCCTCTGGTACAGCATCCCTAATCGTTACTTCATAAATCAGTTCATCCTTGTGCAACAGATGAAAACAAATCGCGCGTTCCTCCTTCACCGCCATCATTAAAATAACCTAAATATTTTGCACGAGAAGGGGAAAAAATTCTATGTACCCCTAAGCAACAACCGTTAAATAACCAGTAGAACAATGTGGCATGCACCTTCTGTGAGAGTACCTAAGCAAACGAGAGGAAAAGAGAAAAAAAAAATTCTTACGAAAAAAATAAAACCACCTATTCCTAATAAAATGTTAGGGATGGGCTGATGATGATGAACCTAAAAACAATTGGGTTCCCCACACGCTTCCAAAAAAAAACAAAAAAAACGACCAAAAAAAAAAATATTCGCAGTCGCACCTCTCTTCCGCAAAGTCGGGTAAGACGGCTAAACGATGAACAAACAATCGGCTAAACTGTCTGTAAAAAAACATTAATTAGTTAAATACAGGTGCTAAACTTTAATCCACAAAACTAGACAAAACTAGTGTTAGACCGAACCTGAAAAAAAAACTAGAATTCCTGTAAAAAATAATTATAGCGCGCAGCAAGTTAAATTAATGGACTAAGCCGTAAGTTTTAAAATTGCAAATTAATGATACTACTAATGAACTTTGCTCATCATGGTCTCACAATCTAGTAATAATGTCTACCTATTCATTTCTAGCACCTGTTAAATTACTTTTTTGTAAATTATACAAAAAACCTATCCATAAAAACAAAACTTAACCTACTCGAGCCCGCTTATAAAATAACACCCTATAAAAATATAAAAAATATGCGACCACACGTTCTAAAATAAAGTAATAAATTAATGTCCAAAAATCAGTAATAGAACCAGAAAAAAAATAAGGAATAAAAAAAATCTTTGCTCTTCTGCCGCAGCAATTAAAAATTAGACACGTCAGTATCTTCGCCTTTAAGCCCCAGTTGGGCTGCCACTGTTACAAAATTTCTACGAGGAGTGGCAGGCGTGGAAATAGAAAGAGTTGTTTAGAGAATCGTAGCCTGAATTATTTATTGGTTAGCTTATAAACTAGTTACAGGTGAGGTTAAAACTATTGGAGTACCAATTATACAATGTGAATCTTACAATTATGGACCCTTATTTCTTTATAAGCTAAGTTTACACATCCGGATACCAATTTCCTACGACCCACCAGACAAACGTGAGAAAACCTGGCTAGCTGAGCAGGTGGGTTCATAAGTACAGGTTAGACGAAGATGAGACAAAGATTTTAGTTGTATTACTGATTCTAAATGGACTTCCTACTACGTAGGACATGAAAACTACTGAAAATCAATGGGCGCCAGAACGGAGCTCTTTCAGAGCGTTAACCCGTTCAAAAGTGTATGATAGACCGAGGGAGACCCGTGGCTTTCGGTTTGGTTGCACTGGTAGAAAATGGAGTTACAGTACCGACTATCCAACGTAACGCGTGGCAGGGAAACGGGCCGCCGCGTGCGTCGACTCCACGACGCGTACTGTACTCGGCTGTGCACGTTCTCCGGGTTTCGGGTTTCGTCTCGGTCTAGTGTAGCGAGGCACTTAAGCCTCAGCCGACCACTAGACTAAAACTAGACACCTCCTGGAATTTGAGAAAACAAAATGTAAGAAAAAGCTCAAAGCCAGGCGGATAAAATAAAAACAGGGTTACAATACCGAGGGGCACTATGCGAAGGCCGTGAAAGGAAAATAAAATAAAGCAGAGAAAAAGGCTTCCCATAGGCTCCCTGGGTAGATAGTATAATCAGGCAGCAGTATGCTAGAGGGCTTGGCCAGCCATGATGCAAAGTATGGTTCTATGATAAAAGAACATGTGGTCGACCGATCTGTATCTCCTAGGGAGTAGAGATGGTCGATTCACCACGGCAAGCTTGATGACTTTGCCTAGCAGGATGATTAATGAATGCTTCATGGTTATTTGGGTTAATAACATGTGGTAAAAGGCACCTTGAAAAGAATACAGGCAAGCATTAAATGTGCCGGTGGCTGCTAGAGGCAGCATGAGGCTTGCTCTGTTTGCAGCTCAACCGGATGAATAAAGAAAAACGGAGGTAACCAGGCCGGGCGCACGTTGGCGATAGGCCATTCGTTGGTTCGATGCGAAGGGAATTCAATCGGCTTGAACAACGAAGAAATGGAACCGTGGGACTGTACCTTATTTGGGGGAGGCGTCTCGTGCTTGCTTCAACTCAGCTCGAAGGGAAGATGACCTGGCAAAGGTCGCCGGGGATCTTGTGGTCGCCAGGTGGTGGGCTCGAGGCGTGTCCCGAAGTCGTCTCGGCCGCTGTCCTAGGTTATTGTTGGACGATGGTGCAGTTGCGTAGTTTTGAGTGAAAGGCTGGAATTAGATTTCACAAGTTGATTCCACTGTTGGAATAGCGGACGGGGACCCGCCCCTCGCGGTCTATGGCACTCACGGTATCTTGCAAGCGGCACTGTATGCGGCACGAGATGGCTCCGAACAAGACCTCAGAGGCGCAGACGCGACTTATTTATAGGCCGCGTTGGCCGGATACGATTTTTAGAACATCTCCTAATAAGGTAATGTTCTTTCTCCAAAAATAACAAGACCACCGAGGCGATGACGTTTTCCGGATACGTGGCAGTTTTGTCTTTGACAGCTACTCATAGAGCTGTCTATGGAAAATTTGGTTACAAGGGATTCCTCAGGAATTACCATAACAAAATACACCGGATTTTTCTACAACCTGAAAAACTAATAAAAGTAGATATTTCCTGGAAGAAAAGAAGAAATCCCCATTTTAATTCAAAGATGTTAAGAGCGCCCTCTTGTGGCGAGGTGCGTTCTTGAACGCCCTCTGGAGAGAAGCGGCGGAACCAACAACGTACCCGTTCGCCATCTGTGGAGGAGAGTCCAAACTAAAATGTGGAAACAGATAAATCCGGGGAGGGGGTGTACAAAAAAATATTTGTTACACTATGAACTCTTTCGACGAATTATTAAACAAAATAAGAGTAAAAATCAAAAAAGCGCGTAAAGTCACGTGCGCAGGAGCTAATAACAATCACACACACCCACTCGCTTCGGTCGTGCGATGCACACTGCTGACTTCGTTCGGAACTAAGGAATGTGTGGTGCGACTCGTGCAAAATCTATGGAAGAGTTGCGTTCGGAACGGTTTTATTCCGTGCGGAATTCCGAACGCACAGGCCATCAGGCGGAGTTCCGAATCGAAAAAAAATCCGTACGGAATATTACCTAGTGTGTGTGGTAGGTCCATATATTTGTATGGACTTACTGCGTTCGATATTTCATTTCGAAATTCCGTTTTGGAATTCCGAAACGGAATTCCGAGTGTATGTGGTCGGCGTAAGGGTCAAATAGTCAGATTTGTAGAAGCCAAGATAGACAAGAGAGTAGAGATTTATAAACATAATACTCCATTGAGTATGTTAAGTTCCTTGGTAGAAGCACACACACTCACTGAGCCTTGGACGAATTATCACAATTTGTGATATTTCGTCCAAGCACTGAGCAATAAAAACCACCATAGAGAAAATTAATACTACATGCTACAGAGATCCATAACCTACCCCTACTAACTAGTCTGTGGACGGCTCCCGTTTAGGGATGTGACACGATTTTTAATTTATCGTTTTTTGAGCTTGGAAAATCGATTAATAAATATTCGATTTTTCTTAAGAAAATAATCGATTTTGTTATATTAATAGATTTTTTCCTAATTTGTCAATTACTTTCAAAATAAACGCCATAAAAATTATATCAATAGATTTATTAATTAAAAATAAACAACAGAAATAGTAAGTTCTCATATAATAAACATGAAAAAAATGAAAAATGTTTATTTGCAGAAAAAACAATAAAAGTAGAAACTTACAAATTAAATACAAATAGTAGGTTATGTTATACAGTAAAATTATCTTGATTTCCTGATTAGAATCACGATCCAGTATCCTATGATACCCACACTAGATAATAATCTGTATCGTATCGTATCGTGTAACATAAATTTAAGTTTTAGAACAATCAAATTAAAAAGTTTTTCACACTAATCAACAAAATTAAATTATTCAAATATAAAAAAACTAGAAATCCGTAGGCAACGAGTTCAGGAGTAACAGCTTATGTAAGCGTTTGGTTATTATTCGGCTCATCTAAAAAGCTCACTTAAGTTTTAGTTCAATCGATTATTTGTTTAATCGATTTTTTTTTCACATCCCTACTCCCGTTTGTTTGTAAACAATTAGAAATAATATCAATCACTTTTCAGTTTACACTCGTGAGTAACGTTGTTCTATGTTTACACTATCTCACCAATTTGATTTAGTTTTTTTCAAATAATGTGATTGCTTACTGCTGTGTGTGCTCAAAGTTACAGACACTGCAATTATAATCACATTTTAACCGCAATTATGGCTTTAAAAATATGTCGACTATGTCTTAGCACGGATATATCATTGCAAGAGTTGAATGAAAACCTTTTGGACTATTTCCAAGACATCTGTGATTATACTGTAAGATTATGCCATAAACTTTACCAAAACTAAAAAGCATATAAATAAGTAACTAACACCCAACAGTTATAATACAATAGTCTTGAGGCCGTACCATGGGCTCTTATAGCGATTCAGTGCAAAATATCGGTTCGTCGTTGAAATCCGTCATCATTGAAAAACTTTAATCGCAGAAGTCTTTAGACCTTCTGCTTCTGTGCCGTTAAATATAGCTGCGGACATCACGGAACCGATATATTGTACTGAATAGTTTTTGAACTGAATCGCTATAAGAGCTCACGGTAAGGCCTCTGATCCCACACTAAGATTCCTTGTATCTTGGGTATCAAGGCAGGTATGAGCACTGTGGAATGTATTCACTATTATTGTACTGTTTATTTGTACGATCTGCAGATATTTGTTCCGGGTGTTCTGGATATTTGGTTGGGGTGTAGATAAGGGGGCGCTGAGGAAAAAAGACTCTGACAAAATATCGCAAAAAAAGACTACGATAAGCGAAAAAAAAATTAAAAAAAGCAAAAAAAAAATTTTTCGTCAAAATTTGCCAGTCTTTTTTCCTCAGCGCCCCCTTATCGACACTCCGACAGGATATTTTCTATGTATAATAAAAAAAAAAGAAGATCTATGTAATGTATTTGTATTAAGTATATAAGTTATCTAGTACCCATAACACAAGCTCGGCTTAGCTTGGGGCTAGATATTGTTGTGTGAAATGTCCAGCATTTATTTTTTATTTATTCACTATTCTATATTGGTCACTATTAGTTTGTGTATGATAGATAATACTGAACTCTCTTTGAGTTCTCTATAGCTGCTGGAAGAGAATACGTACTATTAAAATAAAATAAATAAATGCTGGACATTTCACACAACATTATCTAGCCCCAAGCTAAGCAGAGATTGTGTTATGGGTACTAGATAACTGATATACTTAAAACAATATACATAACATAGATAGATATTTTTTATTACACATAGTAAAATACCCAGAACACCCTGAACAATTATCTGCAGATCGTACAAATATTCGTTCAGAGGCGGGAATCGAACCCGCAACCTCCTGCGTCGCAGGCGAACCTTCGCCCGCCGCACCACAGAGGTTGTCAACTATTGATTTAACATTGAGTTTGTCTATGCAGTACATTTAAGTTATGCAATAAATAATTATTTCTAGTTATTAGTTTTCCAATTAACTATAAAGATACTTATTAAATACAATTAAGAGACAAACATGTAATTTTCAGAGTGGATTTTCAAAACATCTGTGCTGCTCCATATGCAAGGATGCTCTCAAAAAGAATTTAGATTTCAGAAATAAATGTTTGGAATCCAACAAAATATTGCAAGAATGGAAGAGGAACAAAACTCGGGTAAAAACCCTCTTATATTATAAATTAATCTTATTAGGGTTCTGTAGTCCGACATGGAACCCTTATAAGATTGTTTGGACTGTCCGTCCCAGTCTGTCAATCAGTCACAGTTAAGGGGTCGGGGAAGGATGAATGGCCCATGCAAACGTAATACCAAAATCATTTGTAATTCGGACAAATTTCCACCATATTATGCTATTATTCGGATTCGGATAGTATTTATCTAGGTTCCTGGATTATTTTGTTTCAAAATACTTACCTAAAACGAAATCTAAGTGAATTCCATTTTGTATATTTTTATGTTTTCATCTTATTTGTTTCGTATTAAAAACAACGTACTTTCTAGCATTCTGTGTTTAGGAACATAGCATATATTGTCAAGTTACAGAATAACAACAAGATATGAAAAATGATTTTATTCATATATTTTGGTATTACGGAACACAACCTTATTTGATACAAAATTACAACGGCTCGTACCGTACACCCATCGCGCATGCAGAGGGAGAGGCCCCGGTGCCAAACAGGGATAGCTGATTTTGACACTCGCTTCAAATTGAATTTGCTTGCGGCCTTCGCAGGCCCCTTAAGAACCAAAATACATTTAAGGGATACTACACACATATAATTATCACTTGAAACGGTATATTTACCATGATTTTTGAGCATTACATACCAAGAGTGGTGCAAGAGGCAATTGAGATTACTAAACACAGGAATTTCAATAGAGAAGATGGTTTTCAATTGTCTGGAGTCTGGAATCCTGTGGTGAGAATGTGTAGCAATCGGAAAAAATTTGTGGACCAGTTGCTCGTCCGGATACCGTTAGTGTGGTGTGTCAAAATGGAGTTAAGTGTGACAATGAAACTGATGGTAGGGGTGTTCGTAATAAAAGAGTGAGAAAGAGGGTAGATCGTTACGGCTACCAATAACAATAAAAATCTACTCGCAAAGACTTCAGTTTACCCGTGATCATGGCGCATGAAACTGTGCCGAAATATCGGGAATCAATAATGCTCAAAAATCATGGTAAATATCCTGTTTCTAGTGATAATTATGTCAATAACCATGATAGTTTCAAAAGTTACTACACACATAGATCTCAATATCTAGAAAATATAATGTCATTTTACTGTTTTAGGGTTTGAGCACGCCTTATGTATATTATTCAGATTCTTAAAGGTCTTGTAAAATGAGGCAGTGTTTTACATGATATTAGTAGCCCTTCCGTTAGCGCGATATACCCTGCCAACGTCGATTTTAATATAGTCTTGCTACCCCTTCCCTGTTATTTCTGCTGTTAAACCTAGAAACTTACTTGTAATTACCCATGGGCTATAATAATTGTAAACTTTCATCAAAAATAAATAAATAAATGCTGGACATTTCACAGAACATTATCTAGCTCCAACCTAAGCAGAGATTGTGTTATGGGCACTAGATAACTGATATATTAAATACAATAACATTACATAGATAGATATTTTTTATTATACATCGAAAATACCCAGAACACCTTGAACAAATATCTGCAGATCGTACAAATATTTGTTCCGAGGTGGGAATCGAACCCGAAACCTCCTGCGTCGCAGGCGAACCTTCACCCGCCTCGCCACAGAGGTCGTCCAAAATATCTCGGATATCTATGTTTAGATAGGTATATAAAAATGTGTGTTATATATTATGTACAATATCATAAAGTAGGTACCTATAAACTTCTTTTTATACTTGGTCTATAAAATTGCATATAGGGTCATGGAAATATAATAATAATAATAATAAATAATAATTATGACATAAACATAATTCATAATTCAGGGTGTTCTGGGTATTTTTCTATGTATAATAAAAAATATCTATCTATGTAATGTATTGTATTAAGTATATCAGTTATATAGTACCCATAACACAAGCTCTGCTTAGCTTGGGGCTAGATAATGTTGTGTGGAATCTCCAGCATTTATTTATTTATAATGTTCATTATTATTTTGACTAAGAATAGCATTTTTTTTTAAGAAAAAACCATCTTTTGATTCCCTGCACAAGCTGCTACATGATTTCATAGTTGACACAAAAACAAAGGAACGTAATAAATTAAAGAAATGTAAGAATACTCGCAAAGGAAGTAATAAATATTGTAAAAATAATGATGAAATCATTACTGATAGTGTCACTGATAATGTAATCAGTTACAGTGGAAATAGTGATGAAGAAATCAAAGTTGAAATCAAAGATGAAGTGAAAAATGATGATACATTTGAAGTAATCAACTGTGGATCTGAACATGATGTCAATAGTAGTTATGAAATTAATAATGAGTCAGTTAATGATGAAATAGAAATAAAAAATGATGAAAATGATATTTTAAATGACAATACCCAGCCAGTTGTTGTTAATGAGACAGTCAATGATGAAAAAGGAATGAAAAATGATAAATTAAATGACACCGGATTAAGAATTCGAATTCAGTTGGATGCTGATAATAAGATCTTAATAGATTGTGTTGATGCAAAAGAAAATAAATCAAAGAAAGTTTCAAAACCTGAAACTATCGGAAAAGGTATGAAAAATTATACATTCAAAGATACCAATGAGTCAGATGATGATAATATGTTCTTAATAGATTGTGTGGGTGAGACAATTGATGCAAAGGAAAAGAAATTAAACAAAGTATCTAAAACTGAAACAGTTCAAAAACAAGGTAATAATGAAACTAACATAATTCACAACATTCACATACACAGTCCTGATCCCACACTAGTATTCCCTGTATTGTGTGCATCAGGAACTACGAGTACCATGTACCACAACCAACAAACAAAACATATTTGGTATTTACTTGTTGGTAAATTTTCGTTGGTATAAGATTTGTCCTGGCTGCTGGCTTATTTAGGAGTGTGTTATTACTGAAAGAAAGCCTTAGCCGAGTCTGCCGTGGAAAGCAATGGCGGCGATGAGCTCACCACTTGTCACGTCTATATTCCAGCGATTGTGTAACCCACGGTGAAGGCTCTGCCTACCCTGTCTCAGACCTTTTCTTGGACTTGGTTTAGTTCAAAGCCATCTCACATAACATAACATGAGATTATGTGTTTACAGAAAAGCGAGTATACCCCCGTAAGGGTCTCAGCGAGTACTCTCAGTATGAGGAAGTGTTCGAGATTCAGCTCTTCAACACGGACGAAGGTAATTTTAATCATGACCTGAGGCCCAATCGGAAGTTTTCAGGGAGGCAATTAAAAAGAAAAAATAGTTCTTAAAATTCCGGTAGATGGCGGTGACTCGACATGGTTGTCTTCGGAAGATTTTACAAAAGCACCACAGAGAACAAATTCTCTTTGTAAAAAAAACTTGCTTTTGTGGAAAAGTTAACAAAGTCCAACTTTTCGCTTTTGTTCTACAAACAACACAAAACTTTATCAGAGATACTTCACCAACGAACAGCATGAGCGAGTGAAGTCAGTGACACTGACAGTCGGTGGCTGACCGACAAAATTTAGAGAACCATATCTGCACCGCGCCATCTATACATGGATTTAGAACTATTTTCTTTAAGCTGTCAGAAAACTTCCCATTCTATGATCTCGTCCAGTGCCATTGGACGTAGTAACTATTACTTTATTATCCTTAGATCGGCAGGGCTGTCTTCTACATCGCGACAGGTTTGAACAGGCGTAAATTGTGCAATCAGGGCTGTCAAACGTAGCTTTTCTCATATAAAAGTTGAAAATGACGGACCTGATTGCACAATTGCGACATCAGGCCACGCGGCTTTATCATTAATATAGTCATCAAGTCGTCAAGAGACTCTTGACGACTTGACAAGAGTGTAATACGCTTTCTTAAAATGAGGGGAGGCCTTGTCCAGCATTGGACATCTAACGGATAATAATGATATGTTTTGAGATCTCGAAACATAATATCAAGGAGAGGTCATCCTTAACCCCCTCAAACAGTTTATTTATTTGATTGTTATATTTGTGTAAATAGTTAACTAGATGGCGCCATAGGAAAAGTTAGATCGCGCTATTAATGCGTTTTGAAACTGGCGATAAATAATATTTGTATTGTGATGCAAACATGACGTTGAATTCATTACCCTTCCTGAACCGCTAACCCGGTTACAGTGAATCACAATATTTTCTTATTTTTGAAGGAACACAATGTGTCCCTCCCGCTACTCGCCTCGCAGTCGCTTTCGCGCTACATCCGCATAGGCAGGTGGCTTGCTTAGCGCCTAGAGCCTAGTGGCTTGCAGTTCGGCTACCTGCTAGGATTCACGATGGCCGCACCGAAGGTGGTTTGCGTGGTGGATCGCCAGGTGCCTCAGTCATTTGCTAGGTACGTTTACGAGATGTCTCTCTCAAAAATAGCTCTACTGCTACTTACCAAAAATTCCTCTCTAATATTATAAATAACATCATAAATAAATATATTACTTTTTAGTTTTTAAAAACAACTGCATTTTTATGGAGTTCGTTTGCAGAATTCCACAGAGGTTCTCTTTTGAAAACCGATGCAATTAATATTTCATCCATTTTTCACTCTAAAATGCCTCGCGCCTAGATACAAAAAACCAACACTTTTTTGTTTGTTTACTTCGATACTCGCTTAGCGACTAGCTAGGCGCCAAGCACGCAGTGCGGCTGGTCGCAACTATTCTAGAATGTTTGATTTGCTTTTTTCGCCTAGAGCCTAGCGTGCCACCTAGCGAGTAGCTACTCGCTAGGTGGCACGTCTAGGCGCTAAGCAAGCCACCTGCCTATGCGGACCGCAAGTTTAACTCTAGACTAGCTGGATATAGGTCTATCTAGTGTCTAATCTAAAGCCTAGTTCGGACTAGGCTAGTAATTTAGTAGCTAAATGTGTGCGATGCGTACCACAAAAATTTAGTCAAGTTGTTAATGAACGATTAAGAGTTTATCCAGAAAAGGCGATTTACGCGCGATTGATGCGCGTCATGCGCTCGCGCTCGCAAAACGTGCAACTGCATGTGGACGGAATGTACGAAGCTCTAGTTTTTCACAATCGCGCGTAAACCGCCTCATCTGGACAAGCCCTGAGTCGAGTCGATCCATTTTTATCGGGCGAGTAGCGTCTCCCACCACGCGTCCGTGTTCACTGGTTCACTGGCTAAACAACTCCGAACCTGTTGATTAGTCGAGGTCATTAGTGGCAGCAAAAATTTCGTTTCGCTGGAGCGAAGAAACAACTTTAAAATTTGTTTTGTTATGTTATCTGGCGCGGAGTGACGCGGCTCGTAAGTGTGTGTCCACACTGAATGCGCGAGGCCGGAGGTCTTTGCGGGCGCGACGGCGGGAGTGTGCGGGTGGCCACAGTGACGCGCGAGCTATTAGACGCGGATAAGACCAAACTGGTTTGATATCCCCGCCACCCGCGTATCGAGACGCTTGCCTACTAGGCCCGTACTGTGTCCATAACACTTAAATAGGAACGTTTGATAACTACGCGCGCTAATCGCTCATGAGCGTCGCGCTAGGCGCCCGCCTTAGCCACTAAACTATGGACGCAAAAGGGCGGTTTCATATGTTTGCTATTTCGCGCCCGCCGCCGTCGCAACCGCGCTAGGCCCGCACTGTGGCCCTGGCTTATAAGTGGTCGATTTGTCGCTTACGACAACATAATTGCCAGCTTGGGTTAGGGTCAGGATGCGTGTAAATGTGTTGCCGACCTCTGTGGCGCGGCGGGCGAGTAACCGGCTGATATGCGAGAGTTTGCTGGTTCGATTGCCGCTGCGGGACAAATGTTTGTATGATACACAAAAACTGCAAATATACTTCTCATCAGAAACATCAAAACACTTCTCAAGTTTATGTGTTTAATGGATTATTTGAAAAATATTGTAATAAATTATTTATAATTATTTATTATAAAAAAAAAGGGTTTTTTTTATAAATAATAAAATAAATAATAATAAATAAATAGTAAATAATTGGTTATTTGTCGCCGGAAAGAAAATCTTGGTAGTGTTTCGATGTTTTTCATGAGAAGTATATTTGTTCCATGGTACCATGTTACTCGTACTTCCCGATACCAACGACACAGGAGAATCCTAGTGTGGGATCAAGACTACGTATGTGGTTGTTGGGGTGCTATGTTATGTGTAAGGAACTCTCCACGCGAGTACGACTCGCATTTGACCGGGATATCATATTGCTTCAGACGCGCGCCAGGAGTTGTTACAGCGTCGCGTCTCGGAGCCCTACGTGTCGGCCAAGTACCGATGCGAGCTGTGCTACACCGTGTACAAGTGCGACAAGTTGCTAAAGTTCCACATGAGATGGCACGACGTGAGTACTACTGGACATTACCATCATAATTGAACAAGCGAAGCGAGTTCTCTGAGTCAACTTGGAAGAATCGGCGTTTGTATGTATGTATGTTTGTCTTATGAAAACTTCCTAATCGTTAGTCCGATCTTCATGAAATTTAGTACGGGGGTAGATAGTATTGGTACAATTTGTAGGTAAGGTTATGAGCTATATCAGTCACGGTATAAAGCCGCGTGGCCTGATGTCGCTCTGCCCCTCGACTGCTAAAATGGAAATTTGCAATATCTGTACTTACCTATTTACATGTTTGTATTAGATTATTATTTATAAGTATAACAAGCGCAGCGTGTGCTGTCTTGCACATTTTAGCTGATGTTTATTTACTTTTGACTACCTTCCTAAGGTTTTTAAGTTCTCATTTACTATGTACCAGCAACTCCTTGCTCCGAGGCACCACACAGGCGCTTCTCACCTAGTGGTAAGACGGACCATTTATGTAAGCCAAGCCGAGTTTGTTGCCTGATTCTTCTAGGCTTGGTCGCGTTGGGACAGGAGTAATTTAATTTTATATAAGACGATTCAAAATGATCCTTGTGATTTCAATGAATAAAGTTCTTTTTGACTTTGACTTTGACGGGGTTAATGAGATATTGGGGTCCTAGAGGGGAAAAAAGTGAGACAGAAGTGCGGGTGTCTAATGAAAGCGCTTTGGTTGGACATTTTAAACCTGTTTTTTATAAGTTTTTAGACAACGTAGTTTTTATATACTATTCATATAGCTCAAAGAACTGATAACCGTTGGGGGATAAAGTTTCTCGAGTGGCGGCCACAAATCGGACGATGCAGTATAGGAAGGCCCGCCACTCGATGGATTTAGTCCATCGAGTGGAGGGCCTTCCTCTACTGCCTAGACATTATAAACATCGCAGCAAGTCAATGGATTGAGGCGGCTCAAGACCGTTCGTCGTGGCATTCTAAGGCAGGTCAAACAACCATTTGTCCCGCAGCGAGAATCGAACCCGCAACCTCTTGCATCCCAGCCGGCCACAGAGGTCGTCATAAATGATTTGTTGCAGCCGTCAGCAGAGTTTGCATGCGATATCTGTGGCATGAGTTTCTCGGCTCGCAAGGCGGTGCAGTGCCACAAGGCGAAGTGCCATCGCGGCAGGTTCGCGTGCAAGGTGTGCCCGCTCATCACTTACTACGGGTGAGTACCATCATCATCATCGTGAAAAGTATTTCAAAGTATTCGTAATGAGGGGTTATCACGCTCTGTTCCACTAAGTTCAACTTGGTTCAACTTATTGGACAAAAAACGTCCAATTATTTCAACTTTGATATTTTTTATAACAGTAGAACTTACTGGACAATATTGATCCTATTAGTTCAACATTCTATTTTAATCACATGAGCAGATGTCTAGACGATTGGACACTAGACGAATGGATTTAGAGGCTCCATTCTGTCCTAGGTCAGCTGCCATTGCAGCAGGTATCAGGCTGTCAGACTATTTAACTCTCTTCCTTTCCTGCTGAACTGAAAGCTGTTGAGAATTTTAATACATTTAAATCTAATGTTAAACAACTATTGCTGAAGGAATGCTTCTACTGTATCGATGACTTTCTGAGTTATAATGCCTAACTTTTAATTATTAATCTTATTCAGTGTGACAATGCGTATTTTGATTTTGTGTGACATATTTTTTATTATTTTATTCCTATTTCGATGATTTTTAGTTTTAGGTTATAATTTTAGTTCAGACACGATATTATAATTGTTATTGAATAAATGAACATGAATATATATGAATATGAATCATAAATCATTTATTCATCATTGTTAAAGTATGTCATCTATCAAACGAAAACTACATATTCACCGCTTCGCAACGTGTGTAGCTGACTATGCTATTCTACATATTCTATAGAATATGTTACAAGTTTTACATACGCACTGAGAGAACTAAAAAAAGCTACAGACCTAAAAACCGCCATGACAAGTTACTACGCTTATGCTTTTTCTTGGATAAATTATGGTATACTGCTGTGGGGTAATAGTACTGATGCCCAGGACGTTTTTATTTGTCAAAAAAAATGTGTCCGTATATTAGCAAATATCAAGGAACCCAAAAATAGCGAAGCTGAAAGCTGTAAACCACACTTTTGTGAGCTCGAGGTCTTGACACTCGTGTCAATCTATATTCTAGAAGCTTGTAAATTTGTCAGGAAATATCCTGACCTTTTTCTAAAAAAAGCGGACCAGCCGCGTCTTTATGAATACAAGCATAAACACCGGCTAGAACTACCTACCTCTAAACTAGCGATGCGTAGTTCCGGGCCAAACACAATGGCCACTAAAATTTATAACAAAATACCTGACCACTTAAAGAATGAAACTGACATATTATTTATAAAAATGATTAAAAATGTATTGATAAAAAAAGTTTATTATAGCCTTGACGAGTTTTTTAATGACAAACAAATTTGTTTAATTTTTAATTTTATTTTTAATTGTGTTTTTTTTACTGTACTTGTTTGACATTTTTTATTTTTTTTTATTTACGTACCTACTATTTTTAAGTTTAAATTGCGACACCCATACTGGGTACATAATTATGACACCTACCACCTAAGTAGAATAAGTATATTACTCATGACATTACTCTTATCTACATAATTATGATGCAATAAAGAATTGAATTTTGAATTGAATTGGCTATTTTGATATATTTTCAGCAACAAACCAAGCATTTGCATTCATAATCATAATCCTTTCACCACTATGGTTCTTTCATAATTTTTTTTCATCCAAATATTTAGTCGAATACAATGAGTCGGTTTTTTAAATGAATAGTTATGATATAAAAATATTTTGTTTGTTTCAGTTCGGCGATGAAGGCGCATTTTCAAAAACATCAAGGAAAAGTCTTCATATGTCACTGTGACCGGGTTTTCAAGTATGTAAGAAGATACATTTTATATTATTAAGGCGCGGTATGATCCAAAAATATTTTTTTTTTATCCAAACAGCTTTACTTAGAGTTGAAAATTGCATGTCATATTTGATTATGAAACTGGTTTGCACTTCAGACTGTATTTATTTTGTCAGTTTTTTTTTAAATTAATCGAAATATAAAAATCGTTGATAAAAAATATACGGTTACAATTTTAAAATACAACTAGCCTTTACATTCGTAAAAAAAATTGTGTTGTTGCCCTTCAAAATTAAGAGCACTTAGGTTAGGTTACGACTATTATTAGTATATTGTTTTTTGACGACCTCTGTGGCGCGGCGGGCGAATGTTCGCCTGCGACGCAGGAGGTTGCGAGTTCGATTCCCGCCTCGGAACAAACATTTGTACAATCTGCAAATATTTGTTTTTTCTATGTATAATAAAAAATATCTATCTATGTAATGTATTGTATTAAGTATATCAGTTATCCAGTACCCATAACACAAGCTCTGCTTAGCTTGGGGATAGATAATGTTGTGTGGAATGGCCAGCATTTATTATTTATTATTATTATTATTGTTCTAACTACACTATTTTTTGCATCTCATTATTTAATCTCGTCACATCGCACTGGGCGTTGAAAATACTAGTTTTGATCAGTCCTCGTTTTAAGGCGGATCGTCTCGCATATGGAGCGAAATTCAAATTTATTCATGTTTATGCTATAAGTACATAGAAAAATATCCAGAACACCCTGAACAATTATCTGCAGATCGTACAAATATTTGTTCAGAGGCGGGAATCAAACCCGCAACCTCCTGCGTTGCAGGCGAACCTTCACCCGCCGCACCACAAAGGTCGTCTATCCGTATAGATAGATATCCGTAGCTTAACTAATGATATTTATGAGATAATAGCAATTAAAACATGTGTGTTGTGTCTCCTAGTTTTCGCAAAACCTGTTTTCGCTATATCAAGAAGTGTTGATGAGCTGTGACGAGCAAAAAACACAATCAAATTTGAATTACGCGGCACATGCGATACGATCCACCAAAAACCTTTCTAAAATATAAAGATATAGGTCGCGCAACGAGTTATGAGCGCTCGGCGAAAGTGGTAGGGTTGATTGCGCATGTCCTCTCTCTCTCTCCCGTCGCGCCTCCCTATACAGACCCAAAAAAAACATTTTGTAAAACGGAAAATTTTCACGTACCGATATGTTGGTGGAAGCACCAACAGGTTTCGACCCTAATCGAGGGTCTTCATCAGGGTGGGTATAAGATCCGCGCTACACTCCCTCCGCGTCCCTCCTGGCACTGCGTCTCTGAGCTCGCTTCTCTCGGCTCGTCCGGCGCGGGGGTGGGGGGAGTGCTTGTGTCCGCGTCATCACGCGTTCTTCGGTGACGTCATTCCGGTCGGGTTGCGGTGCACCATCATCGTCCCATCATCAACATTTCATCGTGAAAAGGACATGTTCCAAAATGGCCTATATCGATGTACATTAGACAGAAAATGGCGAAAAAATCAATGATTATCGTAAAAATACTCTTACTCTAATTTGAAGCATAATTTTCTGCACAGAAATGTTTAAAATTCGTTTATTTTTTTACAATTGTAACATAATTTTTTCTAAGCAGCCATTTATTTATTTATTAATTAACACGGTTAATTTACCAGTTACATTAATTAAAGACACAGACAATAAAACAATTTAACAATGTCAAAAATGAAACAATAACAATAGGTAATACAAGTCAAAAAATAAAAAATAAAGTCAACAAAAATTAGATTACGTCATGCATGTCATTAGGCTGCAGTCACATCATACCATTATATCCATTCATACATCACGCTCACAGAACTTCAAGCATTCTGACAATATATTTGTCCACCCATCCGCAAACAAGTCAAACTCAGGATTGGCATTCAGGAGAGCATTGAGTGCGGCAAGGCAGCGAGGCACAGGCGAAGAAGCCCGAGCCTTGGTGCGACAAAACGGCTCGGCAAACAATTTATGTTTTCGGGCACTACGATAATTGTTCGGCACGTAAAATCGGCAAAGCTCATCACTTAGGTCCGGAGCGTCAACAAAGCCACGAAGGACTTTACAGGTCATCGTGATCTGTTCGTTGGCTCGCCTAACCTCCAGAGAGTTGTAGCCCAGACATCCCAGAAGAAATATCGTGGGGTACAAGTACGGATAGTACCCATAACACCGCTTGTAAAGGAATCTCAAGAATGCTTTTTGTACCTTCTCTAGCAAGAGCGTATACGTACTTTCATGTGGGTTCCAGACACATGCACTAGCTTCCAGCTTGCTACGGACAAGTGCGCCAAAAATGAGGCAAATAACGTTCTTGTTTTTAAAATCACTAGCGTTTCTGAAAACGAACCCTAGGCGCCTATATGACTCCTTCGCCAGCGCGGTCACATGATCATGGAACGTGAGCTTTTGGTCGAATGTGACTCCCAAATCTTTCATCGTACAAGTTCGTGCTATGAGTTCGTTATTTATTTTATAGTCAAAACAGATTGGGTGCCTCATTCGGCCAAAAGTCATCGAGTGGCATTTGCTGGGATTAAATTCCATCCTGTTGATGACAGCCCAATCAAAAATTGCGTCAATGTCTCTCTGCAATGCCAAACAATCCGCTACGGATCTGACCTCAGCGAAGAGCTTAAGGTCATCAGCGTAAAGTAAGCTTCTTGCATGAGTCACAACCGCAGGAAGGTCATTTATCATCAGCAAAAATAACAGAGGGCCAAGTATTGATCCCTGACTAACTCCAGAACGCGTGTGATAGGGCCGCGATTCGTACAAGCCGAACCTAACAAACTGCTGGCGATCGCGCAGGTAGTCTGCAAGAAGACAGAGAAGACCTGGGGCAATGCGGCAAACTTTGCGAGCAGTATATCATTATTGACCCTATCGGCCTTTCGGAAGTCAAAATAGAGAACGTCAACTTGGATTCCTCGGTCAAGCCGCGTAGAAATAAAATCAACGAGGGTCAATAGATTAGTATTAACAGATCTTTTTCCTCTAAAGCCGTGCTGTTCATTACACAAGTACCTATTCACCTGCGCGTATATGTACCTGTGTAATATGCTTTCAAATATCTTTGCGGCCGATGACAAAATTGCTATGGGGCGATATTCCTCAACCGAGGACTTATTAGCGCCTTTGGGTATCGAAGTTACTCTCGAAAGTTTCCATTGTGAAGGGTAAACTCCTGTTTCCAAGGCAAGGTTAAAGATATGACAGAGTGGACCACACAAGAGCTTTTTAGCATTTTTAAGAACCACAGGCGGAATTTTATCAGGCCCTGCCGAGCTATCCCACTTCAACTTATTTATACCATACATAATGTCTTTAGGAGTTACATATGTGATATTAACATCGTTACTGTTTGCACTACCAACTAGGGTCAAGACTTGAGAAGCATTTAATTCAGGAACGTCAGGCAAGAAAACGCCAGAAAAGTAGCTCGCAAATGCGTCAGCCGCTGCAGGGCCAGTTAACGTTGTACCTTGGTAGGTGATGCTTGGCTCGAACCCCCCCTTGGAACGTAGACTCGAAATATGCTGCCAGAATTTACGGGGATTGAGTTTAAGGTTATCCTCGATACACTTCATGTGGGAACTATAAGCAGATGAAATGCGAAACTTCAAATCAGCTCTGAGATCTGAAAAATTGCTGTAAGCTTCCGCAGATCGCTTGCGCTTCCAAGCCGAATGCAATTTCTTCTTACGCTTAGTATCTTGTATTATGTCGAACGTAAACCAAACTGGGTAGCGTCTGCATACTGTACCTTTTCGTCGCTTTTTCGGCATACAAGAATCAAATATATTAAACAAGATGTCATAAAAATTATCGCAGGCGCTAAGGACATTTTGGGCTTGCAGTACCTCGCACCACCGACAATCAGATAGTGATGAGAAAAGCAACTCATAATCGCATTTCTCGAAATTCCAATCCCTCCCCGGGTCGATGTTACTCGGCTGAATTAGATCAGAGCGACGGCCTGTGCCGACTGTTACCTCAATATCCAATGGAGGATGGGGTCGGTCAGTGGGGACTATTCCCTCAGTGGCTGCCACAATTACCTCAGGCGCACCATCACTCTCCTGAACCAATACGACATCTAACCTTCCACCATACGAGTTTGTCACTGTGTTCCTCTCAGACAGACCGCAAAAAGACATAAAATAACAATAATAATTATTAACATTCATATAGGCACTATTTAGGTTTAGGTCACCCATAACAAGCACTGATCCTTTTAAATTATTGACCACACTTTCAACTTTACAGAACCAATCCATGTATTCACTATCGCTAGCACGGGGGTTGATATAAATGACACATAAAAAAGGAGCGACCATGCCAAGTAAAACTCGCCCACAGGTCCTCGCCGTTATCTGTTTCAAACTCTGGAATTCGTCGTAGTGCTATAGGAGGTCGTGCAGCGAGTAGGACGCCACCACATGGCGTTTTTCTATCGCGACGCAACACCATCCAATCCCCACAAGTCAGCTCAGAGTCTGCCACAGAATTATCAAGGAAACTCTCAGTTACCACAACAAGATCATGTTCAAGCGCAAGCAAGTTATTACGCCACATTCGCAGCTTAGTGACAGCTTCATGACAGGGAATGTCTCGTTTATTGCTCTGTGGTTGCTTGCTTTATTAGTTCGTTGGGAGTAGTGTGTCTACATAGAATGCGTTGCCTAAGCTAGCTTTATTATAATCATCACATCAGCACAAGTTCTTCAATTCAACATTTCGATTCTACGCAAAAATATTTTCCTTGCTCCAAGACCTTGGAGCCAAGACGCGAACGAAATGCAGTTCTGGTCAAAGTTGTCAACAGCTGTCGAAACATTTTACCACAGACTAAATTGTATCCGCCCCGCCATATTGTTTTGTCTTGTGTTGCTCTCCGTGAGAAAGATATTTTAGGAACATGCATTAAATGAAGCGAAAAAATCAAAAAATTACAATGGGAAAAGGTTTTACATATACGTAGCCACGTTTACACAAGTGTACACCGACAAGGGCTAGGCTACATACATCTTGGAACAACACCATTCCCGTTTTACAAAATGAATGATATAATTCACGAAAGTTCCAAAAAATTACTACTGCGCATTGAAGATCAGCGCTTATAACTCGTTGCGCGACCAGTGGGGCTACTCTTGAAAACAGTTCCAATCTCAATCCAGTTTCAACGCTTGTTTGGCACTCTTGAACCAAATCGAGTTTGAAATCGAGATAGAGCAGAGTATACGCGATTGACTTTGCGTGATTGCGTGAAGAACAACAGAGACAGAAAGTTGATTTCACTTAGTTCCATAAAATTCCACTCCAAATTATGCGCTAGTATTGAATTCAAGAGTACCAAATGACCAAGGAATCTAGTACTCTCTGACGACAAATGACACTAAATCCTGAATTAGAATTGAGTAGAGCGTCAAGAGTAGCTGCTGTACTTGTTTGTTCATTATTTGCAGACATATTTCTTCGTACCTCACTCACAAGCGTACCGTGCACGCGTCCACTCACGTTTGCGTCACGTGCGCAAGGACCTTCGTCTCGGAGTTCGGACTGCTCAACCATCGGGCTAGAGCGCACCAGGTAATTAGGGGTGCGTCAATTTCACGCAAAACATGTTATATGTTTGTAAAACACCAAAACATAGCGCAGAAGACCCGCCTTTAGAGGAGATAAACGCGTCGCTTCCAGTGTGCTTTAAACCCTTTCGGCCTTATTACAGAACATGGACTAAATCTGAATTTAGTCCCGGCGTACTGGTCTAGGCTTAAATATCGACATTAGACATATACGACTTTAATACGAAAGCAAATGGTTTGTTTTCCGAAATCAATTCTCGCGCTTCTACACGTATCCAACTGACCGATTGTGTCACATCACGAAATTCTTACCTCTAACAAGTAATCAACTGTCAATTTGTAGACCATTGCTAAACTAGGGGGCTGCCTGGTTTTAGATAAACCAGAGATAGTCCAAGCTTATGTCATTTTTGGCATATCTAGCTCGAAAGTTGCTTCTGGAAGACAAACCATCTGCTTTTGTATTACAGTCGTATATACCATAAGTTGATATTTTAAGCCTAGACTGGTAGTCCTGGTTTAAACCCATACTAAGGGCATGTTTTGTATTAACACCATGTGTTTTTATATTATGTGCAGAGCAAGTCCAAAGTGGACAGTGACGGCACCACTCGCTGCGAGCCGTGTGGTCTCACGTTCGCGAACCAGCAAGTGTACACCGTGCATGTACTTAACACGGACGGACACAAAGACGCGGCAAAGGACATGTGAGTTTTTACATGGTTTTATTTAATTTGACCTGCAGGGCGATTCTAAAAAATTTCCGTTTCGGATTCGTTAGTTTTTCATTTCGATGTGGTAATTAAAACAATTTTCTCTAGTAAAACATAGTATTATACAATATTTATTTGTTTTTTTTCTGTGTTTTACTAGAGAAAATTAACTTAGGGACCGTCCATTAATCACGCGAGGCTTGAAGGGGGGGGGATTTAGAAAAAATCACAAAATATCACAAGAGGGAGGGAGGGGGGGGGGAGTGTTGTAAGATATCACGTGTATTTATTTTTTCGTCAAACGCTCGATTTCTAAACCGAACCGTGATTTCGAACTTTATTCCTGTATTTAAAGATGATATTAAAAAAAATAAGATTCCAACACTAATTATGTAATTATTAATTCTAAAAATACGCGTGATTTTTTGGTAGCCTCAACCCTCACCACGTATCACCAAGGGGGAGGGTGAGGGGAGGGGTTAAAAAATGCTAAAAAAAACATCACGTGTTAATGGACGGCCCCTAACCCAACGAAACGACAGCAGGAGAATAGTAAAGTATGTGGTATGTATTCGTAATTTTTCTAAAATGATACCAAGCGATAATTTGAATGCTATTAGAATAAATACTGTTGTTGTACGCCAAGCATGTCAAACATGCGGCCCTTTACAGCTTTGACTGCGGCCCGATTCAATTTTAAGAACATTATTATAGTATATTTTTCTGTAATTTTAATATTAGGTAATGATTAAATAAACGATTAGCGTCCTGCCCCCCTATTTCTTAACTGAAAGTCACTCGGTGACTATGAAAAATTATCTTAGTGTTGTCAATTGATAGTCATTTTATTTGTCAAACGTTAGTCACCAAGTAGCTTTCAGTTAGGGAATAGGGGGGGAGGCAGTACTACCTTCTAGGTATATATAGATATACCTAGTAGGTAGTACTGCTCCCCCAAACCCCCTACAGTTTTTAGTCCCTAGAGTTTGTTTTCTTTATGGTTGGGTTTTGCGGCCCACTGATTCTATAGTCTTTAGGCATTTGGCCCACCAATGCTTTTGAGTTTGACATGCATGTTGTACGCTATCAGTTTTTCTAATTTATAGGATTGCATGCCCGTACTGCGGCCTCTCGTTTGACGACGTTGCTCAGTTGAAGTTACACAAGAGACATCTTCATCCTAAGAAGAAAGATACCAATGATATATTCAAATGTGATTTGGTAAGTGTTTCATCACCAAAAAACACACCTAGAGCATGGGCCTAGGGGGTATAACAAGCGTAGCGTGTGCTGTCTTGCATATTTTTGCTGATGTTTCTTTACTTTTGACTATCTGCCTAAGGTTTTTAAGTTCTCATTTACTATGTATCAGCAACTGCTTGCTCCGAGGCACCACACAGGCGCTTCTCACCTAGTGGTAAGACGGGCCATTTATGTAAGCCAAGCCGTGTTTGTTGCTCGATTCTTCTAGGCTTGGTCGCGTTGGAACAAGAGTAATTTTTGTTTATAAGACGATTCAAAATGATCCTTGTAATTTCAATGAATCAAATTCTTTTGACTTGACTTTGACTTTGTCCAAACCCCAATAAACATCTTCATAAACTAAAACTTAACTATGTTATACATTGGGCGGTCTTATCGCTCTGTAACGATGTATTATATTATTTACTATAACGAGTGTAAAAAGACTACTCCCGAAAACTGAAACAGTGCATTCAGACCATGATTCTGAAAATATTTAAGCTGAAAAAACACGAAAAATGCTAAACCTTGGGCCGCTTGTTTCGTGTATTCTTTATTATTCATAAAACATCATTGAAGGAACACAAAAGCCTAATTTCCATCATTAAAAACAGGTTAACAAATAAAAATTTAAAAAAAAAGCAATGAATACCACATAAGAACCATTGGCGCTGCGCGTCGATCAGCTGACCGGAAGCGTTGAACTCGCGCGGCCGGTGAGCTCTGTGAACTCGCTGCTATTTTATATAGCTATGGCATATGTAGCTTTACCGGTCCCTTTAGTATTTGGGAGCCGTCTTTTAATTGAACGAGCGAAGCGAGTTCTCTGAGTCAAGTTGGAAGAATCGGCGTTTGTATGTATGTATGTATGTTTATCCGATGAAAACTTCCCAACCGTTAATCCGATCTTCATGAAGTTTGGTTGGGGGGGTAGATAGTATTGATACAATTTGTAGGTAAGGTTATGAGCGATATCGGTCTGGGGGTTGCTGAGATATTGGGGTCCAAGAGGGGGTAAAAAAAATAAAAGTGAGACAGGCAGATCAAGTGGGGTGTCTAATGAAAGCACTTTGGTTGGACATTTCAAAACTGTTTTTAATTAGTATTTAGACTAAGTGGTTTCTGAGATATTAAGGAAAATAAAAAACGTAAAAATCAAAAGTTCTAGGGTACTTCCAGCAATCCCACAAAGCTGAAATTTGGTACGCTTGTAGCGTATGTGCAACAAATACAGGGAAAAGTCTGAAATTGAAGAATTTAGAAACTTGTACTCCATAAAACAAAAACCAATATAACATCCATTGTTGACCTCCCATTTCTAGGAATTTGAATGACGTTGGAGTTCTATGGCATGCGTCAAAAGGACGTTATCAATTAATTCGTCAGGTACTTGATATACTAACAGGTATGTAGTATTACGCCCCGTTGCTTAGTCCTATTCAAAGGTTATTTCGATGATTGTGTGTAGGAAATTACTTCGAGGTGAAAATTTTCTAAAATTATTATGGAAAATATGGTATGACTTAAGTAGTAGACTTAAGTAGTACTTAAATAGTCGAGCTGATAAAGGTGTCATCGCGAGGTCTCAGTTCGGGGCGAACCACTAGTTTTAGTAGGTTTGTCAACGCGATTTGGGGGGGAGTCATGACCCATACGACCCCCCCCCCCCTAGGACCGCCACTGTACCCAGCTTATTTGCTATTTTAGTGCGGGGCGGAAGGCAAGGGGAGGGTCTGGCGGTGGCGGCACTACGGGACGGAACATCCCCTCGTGCGATACCGCGAGGAAGTGAGCGAGGCGAAGATACACATGTGCGACCAGTGCGGGAAACGATTCACAGTGAGTATAATAAATAAATAAATGCTGGACATTTCACACAACATTATCTAGCCCCAAGCTAAGCAGAGCTTGTGTTATGGGTACTAGATAACTGATATACTTAAGGTGAATCGTCTCGTATGTGCCGCGAAATTCAAATGTTATAGTGTTTTTTGCTCATTACAGCTCATCAACACTTCTTGAGATAGCAAAACTGATTTTGCGAAAACTAGGAGACTTATCACACATGTTTTAGTTAATAATATCTCATAAAGATACCTACGAATATTCTTGAATGATTTTGACAGTGTTTTTTTGCTTTAAGGATATTCATAGCTTAACTAATGATATTTATGAGATACTATCAACTAAAACATGTTTTCACTATCTCAAGAGGTGTACGAGCAAAAAACACAATACAACTTGAATTTCGCACCACAAGCGAGTCGATCCACCTTAATACAATAAATTACATAGATAGATATTTTTTATTATACTTAGAAAAATACCCAGAACACCCTGTACAAATATCTGCAGATCGTAAAAATATTTGTTCCTGGGCGGGGATTGAACCCGCAACCTCCTGCGTCGCAGGCGAACCTTCGCCCGCCGCGCCACAGAGGTTGTCATATTATACACTTTCCTCAAATTAGACAATAACGGTTTTTTTTTCTTAGCGTACATTTTTATGTACCCTAATATAATTACAATCTAGCCGTAAGCCAGGCTACTAAGTAATTAAACATTGACCTAGATTTATTAAATAAATTATAGCTAAGAATGTGTCCATTGGCTGTCTCTATTTAAGGGGAGGACACTTTGTTATTGCGTTCATAAGAACAAAGAAAAAAAAATCCTTTTTTGTTGCAAATTAGTGCTAGATAATAATATCTAGCACTAATTTGCACTACATTACACTATTATTTACACTACCGTAACGAGCCCGCGTTATGTTACGTTTGGCACAGAATAAAGACAGTACAGAAGGCTCACTTTACGAAGAAATTTATATAAATAGCGACTTTTGCTGGGACGCAACAAAGTGCAATTCAGCTCGCATAAAGCGCTTAGTGTCTATCGCGATGTTCACCTAAACATTTCCGCTCTCTTCTAACGCGTAACTCTGTCGCTGTCTAGCGCGGAGTGACGCGGCTCGTAAGGGTTCACGACTAGTGTTATGTGCTTACGACAACATAATTATCTAATGGCATACGTCAGTGTGTACCTTGCCAATTAAACTAAATATCTCTTTTAGTTTAGGTTTAATAGTGTTTAGATAGGAAGAGAATATAATAAGAAATTACTATGAGAATTACTTTTTTGTTAGCGTAACGCGCGCATCAAGTCGAGCGCGGGCGACACACCTTACTGAATAAACCCGGCTTGCCGGGCGGCCCGGGTACTTGTAGCTTCATACCTGAAGCGCGGAGTACGCCACGCCTGCCACGACACAGGGAATCCTAGTGTAGGATCAGAATGTATGTGACTGTTGGGTGTTTTTGTCAATAAGAGAAATTATCAGCTTTGCCATTTCACGTTTCAGAACATCACCATAATGAAAGACCACATGAACTCTCACACGGGGCTGAAGCCGTACACGTGCGCTCACTGTCCCAGGACATTCAGCTCGGCGATTGCGCGCAGGCGGCACGTTGAGAATCACGCGCCGCCAAGCCGCACTTGCGGCACGTGCGGTGCGCGCTGCCTCAGCGCATCCAACCTGGCTGTACACATGAGGGTAAGTCGCACGTACGAGCGGTTTGGCTGCAAACAACTACAGAGAGATGATTCTAAGGTTTTTAGCACACAATTGACACGAACGTTTGTTGTAGAACAGTGGTGAGCAAAGTACGGCCCGCGAAAGCATTTTATGCGGCCCGCCGATGGTCCTTCGACATGAATAATACTTTGACGGTCCAGATGTATAAAGTAGATTCTAGGTACTTAGTAGAATAATAGACAGCTAGACTATCATCATCAAAACTGGATTTTGATAAATTGGGACCAATCTGGAAGTAGGTAATGTCCTGTCAAATTTTTTTTTTATGCTACTTGGCAAGCAGACAAGCTTACGTCCCACCAGATGGAAAGCAGTTACCGTAGCCTACGAACGCCTGCAACACCAGAGGCATCACACGCGCGCTGCCGACCCTGAGACATAAAGATGGAAAGTCTCATGTGCCTGTAATTTAACCGGCACCCGTACCCTTCAAACCGAAACACAGCAATGCGAACACTACTGCTTGGCGGCAGAAATGAGTACGGTGGTAGTAGCTACATCAATGGTGTAGTGTAACATGGATTTTGTATGGCGACGCCGATGAGCGCCTCCAGCGTACACTCTGTGAATCTCATTTTCCATACGAAAATCCCCTCCGTCCCAGATGTACAATTGGTACCGATTAGTCCCATTTGCTACTAAGTCATGTTGCTAATAGGGAGTTCTGCTAAAATGTCCTTTAGATACGAAAGCGACCGTACGTGTTTATACATTTTTTAACCGACTTCCCAAAAAAGGAGGAGGTTCTCAATTCGGTTGTATTTTTTATTTTTTATTTTTTTTAATGTTTGTTACCGCATATCTCCGGCGTTCATGAACCGATTTGGAAAAGTCTTTTTTTATTTGAATAGATATACTTCCAGATTGGTCCCATTTTTTTCAGAATCCAGTTCTGATGATGGAATCCATGAGGAATCGAGTGAACTCCTCAAATATTGTAGGCAAACATATGGCGATTTTGATATTTTCAGCAACAAACCAAGCATTTGCCTTCAAAAAGTATCATAATCCTTTCACCACTATGGTTCTTTCATAAATTTTTTTTCATCCAAATATTTAGTCGAATACAATGGCGGAAGTCGGTTTTTTAAATGAAAAGTTATATTGCCATAATGGGAAGTTTTCTGACAGCTGAAAGAGTTCTAAATCCATTCATAGATGGCGCAGTCCAGATATGGTTGTCTAAATTTTGTCGGTCGGCCACCAACTGTCAGTGTCACTGACTTCACTCGCTCATGCTGTTCGATGGTGAAGTAAAGTATCTACGTAAAGTTTTTGTTGAAATTCTGACATATTTGTTAGTGTTACGTTATTGTCATAATTTTTTGTTGTTATTGATGAAGCCGGACCAAGTAGACCGGTCTATAGTAGACTTGAAAAACGAGCTTTGAAATCGCAACACGAAACTTGGAGGAAAAAAAGAGAAAACAAAGACAATTTGTTCTCTGTGGTGCTTTTGCAAAATCTTCAGAAGACACAACCATGTCGAGTCACCGCCATCTACCGGAATTTTAAGAACTATTTTTTTCTTTTTAATTACCTCCCTGAAAACTTCCCATTGATAGTAGTTATTTGATTTGAGTGGCGTTTTTGCTGCAGATAAAACTAGGCGATTATTCTTAAGGTGATTCCTCTCGCATGTGGCGCGAAATTCAAATTTTACTGTGTTTTTTGTAAATCACAGCTAATCAACACTTCTTGAGATAGAGAAAACAGATTTTGCGAAAACTAGGAGACCTAGCACACATGTTTTAATTGATAGTATCTCATAAATGTCATTAGTTAAGCTACGCATATCTTTAAACCAAAAAAACACTGTAAAAATCATTGAAGAGTATTCGTAGCTGAAGTAATGATCTATATGTGAAACTATAAACTAAAACATGTGTGTTAGGTCTCCTAGTTTTCGCAAAATCAGTTTTTACTATCTCCAGAAGTGTTGATGAGCTGTAATGAGCAAAAACGCAATAAAATTTGAATTTCGCGCCACATGCGAGAGGAATCACCTTAAGAGCAGTCTATTTTGTTGTGAAATAAAAAAAATGGACGAGGCCACGTCCACCAGAGGATGTCTAACGGCCGATGATGTTAATGTGATGATGAAGTAGTTATAGGTAAGTTTATTTTGTTTAGATGCACATCGGCATCCCGCGGCACAAGTGCGACATCTGCTCCAAAGCGTTCCTGCACGGCGGTACCTTGCGCGAGCACGTGCGCGGCGTGCACCGACACATTAAGCGCGTGCGGGCCCAGCCGCGCGACAAAGCATGCGCCGACTGATAGCACGTGCACCGCCATACCCTTCGAGCAACACAGAAGGGAGTAGCCATTCGCAGCGTTCCCCTCTGTCAAACTACAAGCCAAAGTAGGCATATGCGTTTAATAAAACTAGTTGTTATTCTGTGCAAGGTTTGTTAGTGTGAGTGTCGTCATTACAGTGTTGTATTTGGATGTGTATATGCGGAATTGCGCTTGTGTGCACATTTCCCCCGCAAAAAAAGACAGAACTATTTGAATGGTAATATATCGCTAAGGCTTACTCCCTTCCGGCCCGCGGCAGGAAGTCCGTGTTGCTCGAAGGCCATACCAGAGGCCCAATTCTCTTATTTAAAAAAATATTAAATTACAATATAATCTCGTGTCAGTCGCATCTGTCACTATCTATTATAGGCCGACCGTTTATCTGGCGTATCTCCTGCGCGGTTAGAAGGGAGCGGGGGAGATGTTAGCGGGTGGGTGAGAGTGGTGACGGAGCAGAGAGCTCACGTCAAGCGCGACAGTGCGCTGGCGGTGCTCGCAGCGCGCGGTTGATATTTTTGTTACGGACGCTTTGACTTAAACGCACAAGGTAAACGACTTGCCAAGATTAATCCCAAGATGAATCGCTCTTCCTGTTTTGACGACATAACTTATATCTGTGTTTAAATATTTCGTTAAAGGAGTTAATTGTTGTTTTATTATTTCGTACCTAAGAAGCTATTAATAAAGTAATTGTAAAATTGTAAAAGTTTATTTTTTACAATTTAAAAAGGAATACTAAACCACTAGATATTAAAAATTTCTTAAAAATACATATACTACAATTATATTTCATACTTTGCCAACAATGCCTATCTCGAGATAAGTCTCTGGATTATTGGTGACTTCGTGTGTAGCGCTACCCCCGCTCCCTTCTTACCGCGCAGGAGATACGCCAGTTAAACGCACGTGCCCTGACTCATCAGGCGTGCGACACACCATGTGCAAACTGATAGCACGTGCCCTGACTCATCAGGCGTGCGACACACCATGCGCAAACTGATAGCACGTGCCCTGACTCATCAGGCGTGCGACACACCATGCGTAACCTGATAGCACGTGCCCTGACTCATCAGGCCGCACGCCTGATGAGTCAGGGCACGTGCTATCACACATCACGCGCTATTCGACTTCCTGGCGACGTTTATAATGTCTTCAGTCCATCGAGTGGAGGGCCTTCCTCTGCCGTGTCGTCCTGTTTGTGGTCGCCACTCCAGAACCTTTATTCGCCAACTGTTATCAGTTCTTCGAGCTATGTGACCTGCCCACCTTTGTAATTAAGAAGTGTTTTTCAGGTTATTAAATGTGGAACTTCTAAAAACAATAACAGTTTTTTTATTTATCAAAGAGGAAAATGATATGTGAGTCGTCTCAAAAATCATGCCAATCTGCTGGCAAGGGCGTTGGCTATAAATCCAAAATGGCACATGGCGGTTGAAGAGAACCCATTTATGGGTCTTAGGATAACCGGGTTTAATGTTAGAAGGACTCCCAAACGTCGACAACCTATCCACCCATGGGCGTAGCCAGGCGAGGTTTTGCGGGGTTCAATCCCGAAATATTCAAATTGTTGACAAAAGTTTGATACTTTTTGAAGAAACACCAGTGTGGTGAATGTGTTTTTTTCACATGAATATTATACCTTTCGTGTACATTTTTGTGCTTTTATTTTCTTGAAACTAACCCTCCCCCCTTTATTTTCTTGAACCCTCCCCGAAACTAAAACCTGGCTATGCCTATGTATCCACCAATCTGCCTTTAGCCTACCAGCTGATTGCGAATATCGAAGAAAGAAAAAAGAAAAGTTTATTTTCTCTTCACAAAGATCATTTTAGTTATGAAAAACCTTACAACAATTTAAATTATTTCAAATCTGTATTGTTAGAGATTGGTGCCTGATATAAGTTTATAAAAAACCAGTGTTACAGGTCACCAGATGCCTTACCATGAGCTGTTAGAGCGATTCAGTTAAAAAACTATTCAGTACAAAATATTGATTCCGTAATGTCCCCAGCTACTTATAACAGAAGATTAGCAGAAGGTCTATCTATAGACAACCGTTTTTTTTTAAATTATTTGTGCCAATGGAAAGCAGTTACCGTAGACTATATATGGACGCCTGCAACACCAGAGGATCCACACGCTCGCTGCCAACCCTGAGACGTAAAGCTGAAAAGTCTTATGTGCCTGTAATTTCACCGGCACCCGTACCCTTCAAGCCGAAACACAGCAATGCGAGTACTACTGCTTGGTGCAAAGTTGTTCAATGATGACGAATGTCAACGACGAACCGATAGAATAGTTTTTGAACTGAATTGCTATAAGAGCTCATGGTAAGGGGGCGTCCATTAATTGCGTGAGGCGTTTAGGGGTGGAGGGGGGGGAGGGGATCAACCCAAACCTCACTTAATCTCACGTGGGGAAGAGGGTGGTCTTAACAAATCTCACGTAATATTTTTCCGCAACTTTGTAAAATTGCGCGAATATAATCTTGTTTATATACGGTGCGTTCGTACATAAATAATGACATAACCTTTAAAGATACGATGCACTAATAATTTTCGCAAAAAAAATTGTGTGTAGGTTGATTATTCCATGGAAGTAATAAGTACTACGTACAACGTACTTATTACTTCCATGCCTAATCTACAACGATCTTTAAGTGTATTATAAGATCGTTGCTAATCTACTATATAAAAATAAGTCGGGTTTTCCTTCCTGACGCTATAACTCGAGAACGGCTGAACGGATTTATCTTATCTTGGTCTTGAAATGTTCGTGGAGGTCTAGGGAAGGTTTAAAAGGTGAGAAAAATTAGAATAACTGCCGGGAACACCGGGACCACGCGAACGAAGTCGCGCGCGGGCCGCTAGTTCACATTGAAAATATGTATTTTCAAAAATCTCACGTGAGTTTAAGGGAAGGGGTCAAGCAAAATCTCACATCTCACAAAGGAAAGAAGAGGAGGGGTCAAAAAATCGCCAAAATTACCTCACGTAATTAATGGATGCCCCCCTAAGGCCTCTGTACCTAGACCTCGCGAGCACAAACTTTTTTGCAACTCCCGGTAACAGCTTTAGAATACGATTTTATGGTGCATTGAGCTTTGTTTCGAATATTTATGCTCTTGGCAAAGAAGCTAAAACACGCTGCGCAATGTACTGCAAAACTGCAGTTTGATTTGATGATAGGCGAGTTCGAGGCACAAAATTGTGATACACTGGAAAATTGCATTCATAGTGCCTTAGAATCTCCTCTGTGGCGCGGCGGGCGAAGGTTCGCCTGCGACGCAGGAGGTTGCGGGTTCGATTCCTGCCTCGGAACAAATAATTATACGATCTGCAGATATTTGTTCAGGATGTTCTGGGTATTTTTCTATGTATAATAAAAAATATCTATCTATGTAATGTATTGTATTAAGTATATCAGTTATCTAGTAGGCATAACACAAGCTCTGCTTAGATGTTTTTTTTTTTTTTATACTATAAAAACATCCCTACGAATAACAATTAAAATAGTTTTGGAGTGTATAGACAGACTATAGACCCTTTGTTTTGTTTTTTTTTACTTAAGTATCTATAATATGAACACATCTCCTAAATACTACCTAATCGTTTGCTATTTCACTCAATTTATTCATATTCATTTCATACTCATTTTATAATAAATATAGAAATAGGGGCCTGCGAAGGCCGCTAGCAAATTCAATTTGAAGCGAGCGTCAAAATCAGCTATCCCTGCTTGGCACCGGGGCCTCTCCCCCTGCATGCGCGATGGGTGTACGGTACGAGTCGTAATTTTGTATCAAATTAGGTCGTGTTCCGTCCTTAATACCAAAAAATATGAATAAAAACTATGTATTTTTCATATCTTGTTATTATTCTGTAACTTGCCAATATATGCTATGTTCCTAAACATAGAATAGAAAGTACTTACGTTGTTTTTAATACGAAACAAATAAGATGAAAACATGTCGTAAAAGTCGTAAAAATATACAAAATGGAATTCGCTTAAATTTCGTTAATTTAGTAAGTAAGTAAGTACTTTCTATTCTATGTTTAGGAACATAGCATATATTACAGAATAATAACAAGATATGATAAATACTATCCGAATAATAGCATGATATGGTGGAAATATGCTCGAATTACGTTTGTATGGGCAGTTCATCCTTCCCCAACCCCTTAACATTGATTTCTAAAATACCTAGGTACCTACCTATTTCACAAAAATCGCAAAGCTAGACTAACCTCGTAAGTACGTAGCTAGATGGCGCTGCTAAATCTGTCTGGTTTCAAGAACGCGCTATCGTTACGTTTAGTGGCATTCAATGGTGGATTTGTGAATATTGTATTTACCGACACTCAAAGTTTCTAAATAAAATTACATTGTAAAATTTTTGGAAGATGCCTTTTTATATAGGCATTTGTTCTGTTTAACTGTTATTGAAGTATTGAACGAGCGAAGCGAGTTCTCTCCGAGTCAACTTGGAAGAATCGGCGTTTGTATCAGTGTTGCCAGATCGTATTTTTAGAAATCTGTAGGATCGAGCCGTAAAGTCTGTAGGTTAGCTTGTGGAAAATACGTAGGAATGTGTAATATAGCCTTTGCCGAGTATCAAATCGAATCTATATATTGATATTTGATATCGGATTTTGAAACTATATATTTACGGATTGGCCTAGTAGGCACCCTGATTTTGAAACTATATATTTTCTGAAACTGTATATTTACGGATTGCCCTAGTAGGTATCCGGATTTTGAAACTATGTATTTTCTGAAACTATATACATATTTACGGATGGGCTTAGTAGGCACCCGATATTTTGACGACCTCTGTGGCCCGGCGGGTGAAGGTTCGCTTGCGACTCAGGAGATTGCGGGTTCGATTCCCGCCTCAGACCAAATATTTGTACGATCTGCAGATAATTATTCACTGTGTTCTGGGTATTTTTCTACACAAAAAAAAAAACTATCTATGTAATGTATTTGTATTAAGTATATCAGTTATCTAGTAACCATTACATAAGCTCTGCTTAGCTTGGGGCTAGATAATGTTGTGTGGAATGTCCAGCATTTTTCTAGTTCAAGGCCAAAGGTCAAAACTTGTTAAGAGAAATCAGCCAATCATTATTACTTTTTAATTATGTTTGAAAATTGAAATTTCATACAATACATATTTATGCTAGAGTGCGTCCAGTCTAAAACGGCACGGCCCAATAATAATACAATAATACAATTTATTCGTAAAGCCGATTTACATGTCAATAAATAAATAAAATACAATACTAAATGTACCTTAGTATAAGAATAGTATAGATACAAATTTCAAAAATAATTTTAATTGATATAAATCACCACTATTTAACTATTTAATTAGTTCAAAATAAAATATTCCTTATTCCGTAAGCACAGGGACCATTATTAAACGTCAAGCTTGTGTCAACTGCCAAGTAAAAGCGGTGGAGGGGCGCTCAGTTTTAGATTAGGCGAGCTCTACAATCCCGCCAACAAGTTGATAAGATTTTTAAACTTTAGTTTATAATAAATAAGGTTGAGTTTTGTCATTCATCTCGAGGGGGGCCGCTTATTTTTTGGAGACCGAAGAAATTTTGTGCCGTAAAACCAAAAACTTACTTTTTTGTCTGTAATGTGCATAGATTTTGGATAATTAAATTTACACATGCTTCCTTTATAAGTGGCTTTTTAAGTTCGCCGTTGTTGATTTATAAGGCAGTTTTTTTTAGGTAAGTACATAAATTGCAAGTAGCCTTTCCACTCGCGACATCTTTTTCAAAATGATGCCATAATTCACTTGAATTGCGTTCTGCCATATTTACTTAATGTTCTGTACCTACACTTTATTTCACGTTCACTATTATACTACATTATTTACAAAAAATCACAATATTCACATTACCTTACCTAGGTAGGTAAGGTATTACTTAGGTAGGTAAGGTAGGAATATAATTAAATAATTATATTCAAAAACAAATTTAACACTCAAAGTTCAAACCAACTCGGTACTTTTCACCCTTACCTTGTCCGCAATGTGTCAACAATTATAATCAAAGCAACCAAAATAAAGTTTACACTAAATAAACAAAACATCACTCACTCAACCAAAACCAGCATAATCTGTCTCGCTTGTAACGTTCAGCCGGCCAGTACGTTTACTCCCAGCGTCCCCCACCTGTCTGGCCCCACTGGGGGACGTTGGGAAAAAAGTGCCAACGTCCCCCACTCGTGACAACGTGCAGAAATTTAATATTTAACAGTAGGAGAACTTTTTTTTCTGTTTTTAAGTGTCCATTATGATAATCACTGAACACGATTCTGCTGTCAGAATTGAAAAGTTGCCGCAATTTTGAACTTTTTTGTTTTTTTTTGTTTCTTTGTTGTTCGATTGCTTTCAAAATCGATATCTGAGGATCCCTGTGACCACTGAACAAGAATCAACTGTCAGAAATCAAAAAAGTGGCCGCCATTTTGAACTTTTTTGGTACCGGACCGATTGCTTTCAAAATCGATATCTGAGGATCCCTGTGATCACTGAACAAAAATCTGCTGTCAAAAATTTAAAAAAGTGGCCACCATTTTGAACTTTTTTGTTACCGGACCGATTGCTTTCAAAATCGATATCTGAGGATCCCTGTGATCACTTAACAAGAATCAGCTGTCAGAAATTAAAAAAAGTGGCCACCATTTGGAACTTTTTTGTTACCGGACCGATTGCTTTCAAAATCGATGAAGGCCAAAACATGATCTTGGTGATCTGGATGGCGTTATCACTGCCGTGGCCACTTTTTTGAATTTCTGACAGCAGTTTCTTGTTCAGTACAGGGAACCTCAGATATCGATTTTGAAAGCAATCGATCCGGCAACAAAAAAGTTCAAAATGGCGGCCACTTTTTTTAATTTCTGACAACTGATTCTTGTTCAGTGATCACAGGGATCCTCAGATATCGATTTTGAAAGCAATCGGTCCGGTACCAAAAAAGTTTAAAATGGCGGCCACTTTTTTTAATTTCTGACAGCTGATTCTTGTTCAGTGATCACAGGGATCTTCAGATATCGATTTTGAAAGCAATCGGTCCAGTAACAAAAAAGTTCAAATTGGCGGCCACTTTTTTGAATTTCTGACAACTGATTCTTGTTCAGTGATCACAGGGATCCTCAGATATCGATTTTGAAAGCAATCGAACAACAAAGAAACAAAAAAGTTCAAAATCGCGGCCTCTATTTTCAATTCTGACAGCAGAATCGTGTTTAGTGATCATCATAATGGACACTTAAAAACAGAAAAAAAAGTTCTCCTACTGTTAAATATTAAATTTCTGCACGTTGTCGCGAGTGGGGGACGTTAGCACTTTTTTCTCCCAACGTCCCCCAGTGGGGCCAGACAGGTGGGGGACGCTGGGAGTAAACGGTTTCGACCCTAATCAAGGGTCTTCATCAGGGTGGGTATAGAATCCGCGCTACACTCCCTCCGCGTCCTTCCTCGCACTGCGTCTCTGATCTTGCGCCTCTCGGCTCGTCCGGCGCGGGGGTGGGGGGAGTGCTTGTGTCCGCGTCATCACGCGTTCTTCGGTAACCTCATTCCGGTCGGGTTGCAGTGCTCCATCATCGTCGCTACCACTCCCGTCGCAACCATCGGGCGCGCCAGGAGCGGCCAGACAGGCTACACTAACAGTAACAGTAACAGTACTGTTAGTAGTAGTAACAGTTTTATTATTATTTATTAAATCATTCTACCATCTAAATACACTGAGTCCTCTTCATTATAATTACTTGAGAGATTCTTTTTATTTATGATCCATTTTAAAATCTTAACAACATAAAATATTATAAAGGAGAACAACATAGTCATAAGCTGGATAAGAGCTGGAAATAGCCGTCACAATGCCGTATAAACGTTTACTTGACTGTTTAATATGGCCAATTGGCATCTTTCATAGCTACTTTATAACGTCTACTAATAAGTAATAAGTTTTTATTGAAACAAACCACATTATACAGTTCAGGATGAAGCCCTGGCTCCTGAACTAGCGTTAGCTGTATGTCAGGAGTCAGTTCCTTAGCATTTTATGGTAATTTTTACATGGTTTTTTTAACAAACTTTCGAATCTAGTAAAGTTTATCGTTTGGCGATAGTACCTACCTACCGCTTATTTCTCATGAATAAAATAAATAAATATGAGAACCCGCGTTGAAAAAATTGAGAAATTGCATTTAATACCTTTGTATGAAACCAAGGTATCAGGATAAAAAAGCTGCAAAATCATATATTTTTTGCAGTTTTACAAGTCTTTGCTAAAATAAAAATCCTAGGATTTTTTAAGACAAAACGTTTTAACTTTTAGCTACCTATTACAAAGGAGGCAAGCTTTTACTGGTATCACGTTTGTTTACATTTTTTGCTGTGAATTTGTAAATGGATAATAGGTAGGTAGACAAACACAATAAAATAGGCAGTTAGGACGCCTAGTAGCTATTCAATTTGATTGACGACCTCTGTGGCGCGGCGGGCGATGGTTCGCCTGTGACGCAGGAGGTTGCGGGTTCAATTCCCGCCTCGGAACAAATATTTGTACAATCTGCAGATATTTGTTCAGGGTGTTCTGGGTATTTTCTATGTATAACAAAAAATATCTATCTATGTAATGTATTGTAGTAAGTACCTATATCAGTTAACTAGTACCCATAACACAAGCTCTGCTTAGCTTGGGGCTAGATAATGTTGTGTGAAATGTCCAGTATTTATTTATTTATTATTTATTATAAGTAGGTAGCTAACTGTAACTACTTCACTTTCCGTTATCAAATTGTGAATCGTAATTAAGGTAGGTAGTAAAAATTTAGACTTTTAAACAATATAAACATGTCATGTACTAGTGGTGTGAGCATTCGACTTCAAAACTGGAAGTGGTGTTTATTTTAATCTTAATTTTTTAAGGTTATCATTTGTATCTTTGTTCTGAATTAATCACCAACGTAGATACAGGCGTAGGTACTTTACCTACGCGTGGACGAAGTTACAAGCGGGTCAGTTAGTAGGTAATATATTTTATTCACTTAGTTTAAGTTAGTACATAATACATAAGTAATTGTACAGTGTACGTACATGTATTGCTTTCTATTTATTTTATTACGAAATGTATTTATTTAGCCAAGTAAGGCCAAGGGCAAAATAACCTATAAAATCTTATCTAGCTAATCTAATCTATATAATCAATCTATACGTAATTGCCTGTGTATGTATGTACACAACATACAGCTCAAATTCCGGTCAAAGAAAAACAGCTCAAATTCCGCTCAAAGTAAAACAGCTCAGCTTTTATAATATGTACCCTATCACATAGGAGATAAAACGCATGACGTACTAGCAAAACAACTCGAACAGCTCAGCTTTTCATAAATGGCCTCTATCGCGTAAGACATAAAACTCAAATCATTTCGCTCGCTACCGTAGTTCGAACAGCTCGCGTCTACCACGCAAGTGTGGTAGCTCAGTCGGACGGACGACGCAGCGACGGCTCGACGGTTCAAGTTGAGCTGTTCGACTATTTGAGCTGCTGTAAAGGCGCTTGAGCTGTTGAGCTGCGAGCTGTTGCCCTGTGTTCTAAGCTGTCGAGCCGGCTCAGACCCGAGTTACCCACGTCTATTGTAGTACTAATGCAGCGTTACCAGATCTATGGAAAAATACGGAGATCTACAGAATTTTGGCCCTGTCTCCGTATCTACAGATATTGTCTTCAAATCTACAGAATTTTACGGCTATCCGTTTCTATGCGACAGTTAGTCAGTAGCTGGCTGGCTAGCCCCTTGTCGATGAGAGAGTGAGCTTGGGTGTACACTGTATAGTCTGTGCGATAGAACTCTCCCTAGCTAGTAGAATATATCATTCTCAATGTCTTTATTTGTTTCTTTATTTCTTTGTTCCTTGCTCCAAGCTTTACACAGTGGTTGTCATTGTCATTGTCATACATTCGATCTCGGAAGAATGAAACTTGATTGATTCGATTGTGCGTCGCAGCATTGAGCATTTTGTTCTTGGACGAATTCGTCCAAGATTTTGTTCTACTCTTTAGCAAGCAAGTAACAGGTTTGTAATCTGTGGGTGGGTGCAAACTAGAAGTTTCGTTGGATTGTTTTGTAAATTATTTCCCGGTTTGTTATGATATATTCACTCTAGGCGTTAGTTATTAGAAAAATGGAAAGTACTGTAACTATTGATTTTAACACTGATGACTCGGATGACTCCAACAATAGAAAAAACTCAGAAATAGAAAATTTATGAATAATATTAACAATTTTATTTCACTATCCTTTAGACTTCTAAAGGTCACAGATAGTCGGTGGATGGAGGCAGCCAGGCCTGCCGGAGATACAGATCCAGCAGTGGACTTCGACCTGTTGATGATGATATAAAAAAGTCTGTAGATCTACGTATTTTCCACAAGCTAACCTACAGATATCTACAGACTTTACGGCTCGAACCTACAGATTTCTAAAAATACGATCTGGCAACAATGAAATAGAAACGCCAAAACAAAAATTAAAAAAAAAAAAAAAAAAAATGTTTATCGTGCGTAAACGGTGAAGATACTGCTTTTGTTTTTTATAATTTTTCGTGAAATAAAATCCTAAATTAGATTGTAAATATAAAGAATCAACAGTTTTACCAACTTCCCACCTGTATAAGTATTACTTGTGGCTAGAAAACGGTTAGTTTCACTGTAATTGTTATATTAGTGACCATGTTGTGCGGTACCCCTTCAATGAGGTCACCGCACCGCATATTCATATTGTATTCACGCGTTTACCAAGAGTACCTAAACAAAGCCTGAGAAACTGAGAAAATTGATGAGACGCTTTATTGACACATTACTTTGATGTTTTTCGTTGTTTTTCCGTTATAGAGCTGCCATGGAGCAAGTACTGCAGCATGTCGCGCAGACGATGGAGAAGCAGCTTGATGCTGAAATTGATCGGTAAGCCATACAGTAGGGGGCTGTCTCTAGAGTGTCTACTTACCGCCTACTATTAATAATGTGCACCATGGTGTGTCCAGTTAGACCGGCTAAGAATAGAACCCTTCTGTGTATGTTTAATAGCCGACTAAGGGCTATCGGCTGCCCACGTAGTCCTGGAATGTGTGGCAGTAGCAGCTCAATGTGTACAAATCCTCAACAACCCGAGGTCACTCCGCAAAGCCTGCGAAGACCCCAGGAAGCTTCTGTGCTTCTGGACGGAGTTAGGCTGGTTAACTATCTAGCCAGTTAACCCTCATGCAAAATGGACCATCCATAGAGTTTGAATGCGGAAAAGGGAGTTCTTCAACATTAACATTAGCCAACTAAGAGGACCTTGGGATGAGCGGCAGCATCTACTTATCACCAATACTCCAATCTGCTTGCCAAGTGTAGTGATTATGCCAATTTTTTTACGCTCATGTAGGTCTATTGCGTTCGTACAATCTGTTACTGTATTCGCTAGTTTACAGTTGATGGGGGCCAATTCTTAGATTGAAGGCATATATCAAACTCGTTTCATACAAGACTAGTGAAACGCCCACAACTTCGTCCTCGTGGAGTTTTTTCCATACAAACTTCAACAGCCCCCTGCATCCCTTAATTTCGTTAATTCCTTTAGAAATTACAATTAATAAGTAATTTTTTAGTCCACCCCTAGACAACAAAAAGAATGTACACTCCAAATGTCAGATAGATAGATAGAAAATTCTTTATTGCGCATAAAAAAGAAGTACAAAGGCGAACTTAATGCTAAGAAGCATTCTCTTCCAGATAACCTTGGTGTATTGTGGACAAAAATATGCGTCGGTAATGCACAAAAAGAGAATAAAGATACAGAAAAGAATTGCAAAAATGAAATTAATAAAAGTTCAATAACTAATATTGACTAAGTCCCTACTAATAATGCCTAAGATATTAAATAAACTAATATATTATAAATATATATATATAAATAATATTATTATATATACCATTTATAATAATTACAGATAGAAAAATAAACATACTTAAATAAAAATAAATAAATAAATTGCTCTTTATTCAATCTTACTGAGGAAATGACTATAGATCTCTAGTACTCACATACAGTCAGTACAGTAGTAGTGTCAGGTCTCTAGTACTTGCGTAACAACATAAGATACATAACATAACACCCAACAGTCACATACATAGTCTTGATCCCACACTAGGATTCCCTGTGTCGTGGGTATCAGGAACTACGGGTACCATAACACCCAGACCCGGAACAAATATTTGCAGATCTAACAAAAAAAAATCCTGAAGCGGGAATTGAACCCGCAACCTCTTGCATCACAGCCCCCGCGCCACAGAGGTCGTCCACTTACGGTTTGGGCTGTGCGTCTTATTATCTTATGATTTTATGTATATTGATGTTGAGTTCAACGTGTATATATGTCTACAATTCAAGAATTGGCCCACTGGTCTAAAACTAAATAAAAGCTTGAAAATACCTCACTGAAGCTATAGAGCCGGCCAGGTACTAGCAATCCGAGGAAGCATAATTTGCCCAACAGTGTCGTCAGCAACTGGAACCGGCTTCCAGAGTCAGTGATAACTGCTCCATCAGTGAACTCTTAAAAATAGACTGGATAAACATTTTAAGTGCAATTAATAAGATATACACACATCAGCTTTGAGCTGCCTGTGTATTAACTTATAATAATAATAATACGTCACATTCCAGGCTTGACCAGATGGACAACGGTGACTTGGAGACTATCCGGCAGCAACGCATCAACGAGATGAAGAAAAGGGCGCAGATGAAGCAAGAGTGGCTTGCCAATGTGAGTGCAACAGACTGTGTTGGAAAACAGTCTGCAAAATACACCCCACAGTGGGATGTCAGTGCAGGTCTTAACACCCTTCTGGTTTGCAAACCTTACAATTAGAACCAGCACAGTGCAAATCTGCAGTTTGAAGGTTATGGACATAAGAATAACTTATAACCAAATAGAAGTGCCACTTACGTACATTTTTTTGTGCGTGTCCCGATGCCGCCAAGATAAATATCTACTTACCTCTGCGACCCGCGCTCGCATGCAGCGATTGACAGGGTCGTTGCCCGTTATGTTGTCTTACCTACTTACAATCATTATTAGTATAAGGTAACTACCTAACTGTCGCGCCACACCTGCGTAACGTACCGCGCCGAAAGTTTAGCGGCTGAAGTTTATTACTTGACGTAATTTCGGCTGATGTGTCATAAACTTGAAAAACACTGCGAGCGTATTGAACCGAACGTTCGGTCGCGGTACGTTCCGCAGGTGTGGCGCTGTACTAAGGTAGGTACGTACTGAATTATATAGGAATCATACCACAAGTGTGTAGGTAAGTACAATTACTGCCTTCATGATAAGATTAATGGCATTTGGAAGAAACTTAAACCACTTATTTTTTTGTTGTTCATTCATCCCTAAACTGAATATTAACTAGAGAGTATTACTACAAATCGCGTGGTGCATGCTCCTGCTCCGCTCTGCTGGCTGGCCCGCCCCTAGTAGATGTAATCAACGCGAATGAGTAGATATTTAGCGCGGCTCAACGATATTAGCGCTAGTGTCTCTTCTATGGTGTTTATTTTTATGGTATGGGTGTATCAGTGCCAGTGAAGTTACAGGCACACGAGACAACTGCATCGTCCAGTGATTTAAAGAGGATCGTCTCACAATTGGCGCGAAATTCAAATTTATTCGTGTTTTTTGCTTGTGATAGCGTAAACTGATTTTGCGAAAACTTTGAGACCACACACATGTTTTAGTTGATTTTTTCCATGAAACTACGTACCAGCTTGAAGTCGGCCAAGTAGTCCTATAGAACAATAATAATTTGAGAAATAAAAGTATTACAATGTTCCATAGTACAAAATAACAAAAAAAAACTTAATTCTGTCCGATGCCATCATGTTCCATAGAACATTTGGGAACTACCCGAAATCACCCTCACGACTCTTGTAATTCCAGGGACACGGAGAGTACTCTGAGATTGATGGCGAGAAGGAGTTCTTCGCAGTCTGCAATAAAAGCAGCAATGTGGTATGCCACTACTACAAAAACGACTCGCCGCGCTGTCGCATAGTGGACATGCATCTTAAGATACTGGCCAAGAAACACGTTGAGTGCAGATTTGTGAAAATGGATGTGGAACGAGCGCCATTCCTCACCGGTACTTATCATTTAATCAAGTTAACATAACAAATAGTAGTTTTGTTGGTAGTAGAACTTCTTTTGAAAGAGTTCGTCCGGGGAAGTACTACCACCGTACCTATTTCTGCTGCCAAGCAGTAGTGTTTGCATTGCTGTGTTTCGAAAGGGTGCCGGTGAAATTACAGGCACATGAGACTTTTCATTTTTATATCTCAGGGTCGGCAGCGCGCGTGCGATGCCTTTGGTATTGCAGGCGTCCATAGGCAACGGTAACTGCTTTCCATCAGGTGGACCGTATGCTTGTTTGCTTGCCAAGTAGTATAGCATATTGATTTATTGTTCTTATGTAGTAAATACATTCATATTAGTAGGTATTGGTCTTATTTATGCCAGGTAGTTAAGTACTTATACACATAGAAACCCGTCGTGGCCAAATTGTGAGCTACATATTAAAAACATAATTAGGAGCTTGTTTCTTTCTGTCGGCATAAAAACTAAAGAAATAGTAACAGTTGTAATAGGATCAAAACGGAACAGATGCGCTATTGTATTGCCCGCTAAACAAAAAAGGTAATTAGGCACAGCAGCGCCATCCAATCCCACGACGCGTCTCGCTGAACAGACTATCAGTTGCATGGATGATTTATGATATCTGTTGCAGAGATAATGTATGACATCAGTTGCATAGATGATTTATCATAACTGTTGTAGAGCTGATATTGTATGGTATCAGCTGCATAGATGATTTATGATTATCTGTTGCAGGGATGTGGTACGATACTGGTTTATTAATTGTTTATTAATTGTCAACATGTACATAATTTATAGCTTAGGTCTAAGAGTAGCTTATGAAAGTACATGTACCCTGTAGGGCGCTGCAATTTTAATATTATAAGTCACATTATATAAAAAACGCGCATACCTAAAAAAGTTAAACTAACAAGTAAATCAATCATAAAAATCAATGTCAAACTAGGTCCTAAATTACTTAAAATTACAGATTATAAGTTCAGGCATGTCATTCACAGATTTATAAACAAGTATAGTATGTCATAACAATTATATTAACAATTTATCAGATAAGAATTCGTCCACCGAATAGTAACATTTAAATAATAATAATTGCTTAAGCTTTTTATGAAAAATTGTGTCCTTAGGTTCATTTTTAATAATAGTAGGAATTTTATTATAAATCTTAACTAATCTAAAGTCAGGGCTTTTATCAAGTGCTTTCAATTTCTTTAGTGGTAGAATTAACTGGTCTTTATTTCGCCTGTTATAATTAGTGTTACAGTCTTGTTTGGAAAAAAAGAAATGTCTATATTTCCTCACGAAGAGGGACATTTGCAATATATAGATACAGGGTAATGTTAATAATTTATTTTCCTTGAAGTGAGCTCTGCAACTTTCTCTTTTCTTAATATTGCCTAGTATGCGGATTAGTTTTTTTTGCTTTATAAATAGATCATTGAAATTAACGCTATCGCCCCATAGGACAATGGAATAATTGAACCACGAGAATGCATTTGCATAATATGCTGAGAGGGCAGTTTCGTAGTTTGTATTACATTTTATAATATTTGGTTCATAGATGATGTATAATATATTTTGCAGGGATGATGTATGATATCAGTTGTATAGATTATAGATGTATAATATCTGTTGCATGGATGATGTATGATATTTGTTGCATGGATGATTTATGATATCTGTTGCAGAGATGATGTATGACATCAGTTGCATAAATGATTTATCATAACTTTACTGTTGTAGAGATGATATTTTATAATATCAGTTGCATAGATGATTTATGATATTCTGTTGCAGGGATGATGTACGATACTGGTTCATAGATGATGTATAATATATTATGCAGGGATGATGTATGATATCAGTTGTATATATATATGTATAATATCTGTTGCAGGGATGATGTATGATATGAGTTGCATAGATGATTTATGATATCAGTTGCATAGACGATTTATGATATCAGTTGCATAGATGATTTATGATATCAGTTGCATATATGATTTATGATATCTGTTGCAGAGATGATGTATGATATCTGTTGCAGGACGGCTGAAGATCCGCGTAATCCCCACCATCGGTCTCGTGAAGGACAACAAGACGCGTGACTTCGTTGTGGGGTTCACTGAGCTCGGGAACCGGGACGACTTCTCCACGGAGATGCTCGAGTGGCGCATCGCCAGGTGAGCCCACCATTGCAATGAGGGGTTTTCACGGCCGACTCGAATTATGCTTTCAGCGTGGAAAATAGATAATAAATAATAAATGCTGGACATTTCATACAACATTATCTAGCCCCAAGCTAAGCAGAGCTTGTGTTATGGGTACTAGATAACTGATATGCTTAATACAATACATTACATAGATAGATATTTTTTATTATACGTAGAAAATACCCTGAACAAATATCTGCAGATCGTACAAATATTTGTTCCGAGGCGGGAATCAAACCCGCAACCATCTACGTCACAGGCGAACCTTCGCCCGCCGCGCCACAGAGGTCGTCAATGGGTGCTGCACTGTGGATAAACTTTCAAATTAAACTTTGACTCAGTGGCAACTTTGACAAACAAAAAAATGAACCTGAAGATTTTTTGACAGTTGAAATTAAGTCAGAGCTATCTATCGACGACCTTTGTGGCGCGGCGGGTGAGTAGCCGGCTGAGATGCGAGAGGTTGCGGGTTCGATTCCCGCTGCAGGACAAATATTTGCATGATCTGCGAATATTTGTTCCGGGTCTGGGTGTTGTGGTACCATAGTACTCGTAGTTCCTGATACTTATGACACAGGGAATCCTAGTGTGGGATCACGCCTATGTATGTGACTGTTGTGTGTTATGTTATGTATGACCCCTATGTCCAGCAGTGGACCTATACAGGCCGATGATGATAATGATGAAATGTAATTTTATATTAAAAACAATACAAAAAACAAAGATCATGCCGTAATCAACGCGGCACCGGCAAGATACCGATAGAGTCGACGACACTGCATGCAGTTGGGCCGACTATCAAGATCTACCTCTCCCGAATAAGTTAGACAACATCAGGAGATGATGTCTTACGGTTCGTGAGGGAGTGGTGCCAGGGTCGGATTCAGGGGACGTTTTGACTGTCTCCTCAGAGGCTGGAGACCAACAGGGCCACTGACTTCTAGTCCTACGCTCTCCAGGTTCAGGCGAAATACAAGGGTGTGCTTCATGATCCGTATTTCTCCGGATTTCTGGCCAGCTGGCATTGTTTACAGACGCTATAGGGAAGCGGTTTTGGAACAATATCCCTCATAAGATGTTATGTGATAGTTTTTTAGGTACTTATAATAAATAAATAAATGCTGGACACATTTCACATAACATTATCTAGCCCCAAGCTAAGCAGAGCTTGTGTTATGGGTATTAGATAACTGGTATACTTAATACAATACATTACATAGATCGATATTTTTTTATTATACATAGAAAAATACCCAGAACACCCGGAAAAAATATCTGCAGATCGTACAAATATTTGTTCCGAGGCTGGAATCGAACCCGCAACCTCCGGCGTCGCAGGCGAGCCTTCGCCCGCCGCACCACAGAGGTCGTCATAATATATGTATGTAGTGTTTAGGTATAATTTATTGTACATTTCCCGTGTTGCCTGAAATAAACAATTATTATATTTCTCACCGCAGGTCAGAAGTGATAGAGTATGCTGGGGACCTGATGATACCCCCAGAACAGGCCAAGAAACAGCGCGCGCTCGCCGTGCTAAGCAAGAAGACGATCCGCGGGACAGTGGAGGATAGCGACTCCGATCTGGAACTCAGCGACTAACTAACTCTAGATAGATTCATTCATTGATGTGTGATAGATGTTAACATAAATTCAATGCAGGGGTTCACTGAAGAATATGTGATAAAATTCACTAAAGGATAGATGTTAATATTCTTTTGATGGAGGAGTTCCGAAGAATAGATTTTAACATTCATTCAATGGAGGGGTTAACCAAAAAAATGATGTTAATACACATTCACTGAAGAAAAGTTGATAAAAGTCATTCATTGCAGGGGTTCACTGAAGAAAACTAGTTAAAATTCATTCGATGCAGGGTTTCACTGAAGAAAAGTAGTTAAAATGCATTCAATGGAGGGGTTCACTGAAGAAAAGTTGTTAAAATTCATTCGATACAGGGGTTCACTGAAGAAAAGTTGATAAAATTCATTCAATGGAGGGGTTCACTGAAGAAAAGTTGATAAAATTAATTAAATGGAGGGGTTCACTGAAGAAAAGTTATTAAAATTAATTAAATGCAGGGGTTCCCTGAAGAAAAGTTAATTCATTCAATGGAGGGGTTTACTAAAGGATAGATGTTAACATTAATTTAATGGAGAGTTTCAAGTGCTAATAATCCCCTGTAGTAAATTACATTCCAATGCATTTGTACAGATTTACCAACATTTTTGGCTAAAGATATCGCCACAATCTCTGATAGTCTTCATTAAAAAAATGCTTTTTTTTTCAAATCATGCTTTCAGCGTTGAAAATAGATGGCGCTGCTCTGTACGTAGCTGTCAAGTGTCAAAATAAAGTTAAATGTCAACATCAACAACGTAGGTATACTTTCGTTTCGTGGTATTTATTTTAGAATTAAAAACACCACAAAATCACCAGCTGCAGCACACACTCAAGAAGCAAACACAAACAGAATATCATGACTAATAGCTTAGTACGCGTGTGTGCACCACAGATAATACATCTTGGCAGTTACATTTGAGTCAGCGCCATCTATCGAATCAATTTGAACTACTTTTTTATTTTTTTAATCAAAGCTGAAAACGAGGGGTTTTCATTGCCATGAAATTACAAAAATTAAAATAGACATGGCCTGGGATATGGAGATTTATCTCACTAGTGAAGTTAGAATGCCTTGGCTTTGGCAACAGGGGAGGGCCGAAGGAGTAAATTAAAAATATTTTATCAATAAAAGCAGTAGGACGACGAGACATTATGTAGACCTACCGATAAAACAAAAAAGTAGGACCACAAGATGGTAGCTACACAAAATATAACTATTCTATGTGTGCGTGTCCCTGTTATCGCTTGTTGTGCTGCGATGGCCTTCTGTACCCATATATTTTGTTTTGTGGAACCTACCAAGGTATTCAATAGGGGTTATTCCCAGTCCTCCGATCGGAACTCCGATTGGTAGGAGGAGCGGGAAAAAAGTTATTTTAATTTTTGATAGTGATGTATGAATGATAAATTAATTGTACTAATTTAACATATTAAAACCATTTTAAGTATTTACATTTGGTGTTTTGTTTTACTTTATGTAACACGGAGACCAGGCTACGTACTGCTGGACGAGGCCTCCCCCCATTGAATACAATGGGAATACAATTTGCCATAATTGCCACGCTTGGCAGGCGGATTAGTGATCGTAGTTTGGTGTTTAGTACTCAGGCGGATGTTGCTACCCGTTCCTCTTTCAGTAAGACTTACTACATCGACAAGGTCTTTTTAGGGTTCCGTACCCAAAGGGTAAAACGGACCCAATTACTAAGGCTCCGCTGTCTGTCCGTCCGTCCGTCTGTCACCAGGCTGTATGTCATGAACCGTGATAGCTAGACTGTTGGTATTTAAAATCAAAATTTAAGAACCCAGCGAATGATGAACTGCCCATACAAACGTAATACCGACGTCATTTTTAATTCGAGCATATTTCCACCATATTATGCTATTATTCGGATTCGGATAGTATTTATCTATGTTCCCAGATAGTTTTTTTTATCAAAATATTTACCTAAAATGAAATGTAAGCGAATTGCATTTTGTTTATTTTAACGACCTAAACGACATGTTTTCATCTTATTTGTTCCGTATTAAAAACAACGATATGTTACGTATTTTATGTGTAGGAACATAGCTTATATTGTCAAGTAACAGAATAACAACACGATATGAAAAAAACAACAAGTTTTTATTCATCATTTTTGGTATTACGGAACTTGAACAAATTCTGAACGCCTATATTGCTATCGCGTCAGAACCGAGGGCCGGTCGGGGAACTACGGTTGTGTGATGTTTGACAACTCGACAGGCACTCGCACTAGTACACCGTGTAACCCCGCGCTTCGCTTGCTCTTGTGTTTGTTCACCTATTTGTTTGTTATATATGACATTGCAATATTTTTGTCATTTTATTTAGATTTTCCTTGTGATTTGGAATGAAGTAACCTAGGTAACTAACATACCTACGACTTGTGCTTTGTTTACCATTCAGTACCTACCTAGTTTTTGCGTGAAATAGTAGCGGCTCAACTTTCCAATAGCGACTGTGAGCTAGGAGGTTTATATTTTTATCACATGAAGTTTCACATAACACAAGCCTAAATATGAAATGGCGTACTGCGGAAACCAATAGTTTTGGAGCTATTCATTTTTGAAATTTGCTAAAAACCGGTTTCCGATCTCCATATTTTGGTTTTTTACTATTTGTCAGTGTTCGGATACGATTTTCGGCCTTTGATATTGACCCCCCACCCCTCCCCTCCCCCTCAAGCCTTATACTTACAGTCGCTAAAGGACCTTCGATGAATTCTCAAACAGGAGTAAGTACGTAAACAATCTCAACTCTGAGAACACAAACGATGACTGAGTTCATTGACGTTCAAGGAATACGTAAACGACTGGACCGCAAGAGCAAAAAACACAACTAGTTGAAAATTGAGAAACCACCAATTTTTTGCAAAATATTCCATTTGATCTGTCACTGTCATTGTCAAAAGCCGAAAATCGTATCGGAACACTGATAAAAAGTAAAATATCACCAAAACATGGCGTTCGGAAAGCGGCTATTAGCAAATTTCAAAAATGAATAGCTCCAAAACTATTGGTTTCCGCAGTACGCCATTTCATATTTAGGCTTGTGCTATGTGAACCTACATGTGATAAAAATGTGAACTTCCTAGCTAGCAGTCGCTAAAGGAAAGTTGAGCATTTACTTTGAAATATTTGTCTTTGATTTTTTGTCATAGCTCAAAATGCTAAAAATATTGGTTTCCGTAGTACGCCATTTCATATTTAGGCTTGTATCTACATGTGATAAAAATATGAACATCCTAGCTCACATTCGCTATTGGAAAGTTGAGCCAAACTCAACGATCATCAAAGCACTTAGAGAATTTATAGTAGGGAGATGGCAAGCATACGCTTTCCCCTCTGCCGAAGTACATGAACGGTCGTTCATGTCAGTTTATAAAAACTAGTTTAGCCACGATCGTTCGCCATTCTGCGTTCATACCTGTCGCTATACGGAGCTCCTAAAAATGGTTGTTTGTGCTGTGGTTTCGTGTAAATGGCGGTCGGAAACATACAATTTAACAAAATATGGAGTTTCTTATCACATTTAAGTAATTGACAACACAATTAAACCATTAATTTCACCGTAAAATATATTTTCTTACTGCAAGCTTACGACAGAAATAACGATACGTAATTTCTTGGTACGGGGACAAGTGATGTGAAAACAACGAACGAATGAATGAACGAAAGAGGCTGCAACTATTTTTATGAAATTAACAGGATAGGGAGATTTCAGGCCGAAAAAACGATCTCAAAGCTGTAAAAAAAAACCTGATTTCAAAGAAAATATCAATACCTACCTACATCGTTCAATACCAGCCAAAAATATAGGTTAAATGGGCTTGATTATATAGCTGTTTTTGGGGTTAAAAGGGGTTGTAAGGTTATTTAAGAGGGTTGTATTTTCGTTTTTTTTCGGTTTTAGGGTTATTTCGTCAATCACAATATGAAATAAGGCAGTATGCAAAAGTATTCGGATATTCGAATCTCGTTTCGTATGAAAAAAGCAAATCCACGAAAATACATTTTCTTAACAATAAATTGATCCATTTCAAAACCAATAGCTTTTATTTTCATAAAAAAATACAATATAAAATGTCTTAATCCCAGCTTATAATAATTGTTAAATCCATGTATGTGCCACCGAATCATAGACCTTCTTATAATCTATACAAGCAGCCGAGAGGTTTCCCTTGCTCCTCCTGACCTTCTGTCTGATGGCCATGTCGATGAAGAGGAGCTCCTTAGTACCACGGGACCCAACCTTACATCCATTCCGAGCAGGAGCCAAAATATTGTTTTTTTTAACACTCAATAGTCACATACGTAGTCTTGATCCCACACTAGGATTCCCTGTATCGTATAGGTGCCTATCAGGAACTACGAGTACCTGATACCATAACACCCAGACCCGGAACAAATATTTGCAGATCATACATGCCTGATGCGTGTGATTTGGAAACCATATAATTTTATAAGAAACCAACACACCACGGGTCTAGATATTAGTGTACTGATCATGAATAAAAAAATTCATGGAGTTTGAAGAAATAATAGCCAAAAAGGAAGCAAACTTCGTTCGCGTGCAAAAGGACGTACGCGTCCTACAGGTGACCTCTTAAATCCTAAAAAACAATTTTAACTATCTTTTTTTTGTATGTTTGTTACGCGATTAGTTTTGATCAATATGAATCAATTCACCCATTCAAACATAATAAACATACATCCATAGACAAGATCAATAGACAATGAATAATCTTAATTACATTCAGTCTTTTACACCCCATCACTAGTTTTTGCGCTAGTGTGCAACTAACCAATAGTGTAATTACAGAAATTATTTATTTGTGTGCTTGTTTTATGTTTGTGTGACAGCTTTTATTTCCGTGTGCGTTTATAGACACGCCTCAACTTTCTGCATGAGTGTGCGTGAGTAAGTAAATGTGTGCTGTACGTGTTTACCTCGCCTCCCGCAAAAAGTGGCAGAAATAATTTAGTACAAGAAGTTGAGCATGCCATCTCCCTACATAAATTCTCTAAGTCAAAGCACCAACCTGCCCCCTTATTCGCTCTGACCAAACGTAACATAACGCGGGCTCGTTACGATATCTGCGTGGAATCATCGCTGAATCGTATGGGTGACGTCACACGTTATTGACAAGGAATCTCTTAGGTCATAGCGAATAACCACCCTGATCACAATTATTGGAAAAAAGTTTGTGGTTGCGAGTTCTAACTGTTCGCAGAACTAGGTACCAAAAAGAGTTTTTATTGCTAGGTATATCAATGTAAAAGTTTGTGACAAATGCCAAATATGGCAAAAATTTGTTTTTGTCAAATGCTAGTTTGCATAAAAAATAAATACCACCTTCGAATTATGAATGGTAACGGCCACAGAATAGAAATAAGTGTTCGGCTGTGCCCTGCGCGCGCCTGCGTTAGCCAAACAGGGACAGCAATATGCAGACCGACTTTTGCGCTATTCTCGAGTTGATTTAGCGTGCGGCCATCACCGCCACCCTAGGAGAGCTCTTCTCAAAATCATCGTTTATTCCAATCTTTCCTACCAACAGTTCGATTAATCAAAATTTAAGGGGGGGGGGGCTCCCATACAACAAACGTAATTTAACCGAACCCTACGTGCGCGAGTCCGACGTGCACTTGGACGTTTTTTTATTTTTAGGCTGACACTCCACGGGATAGTAGTAGGTATAACCCAAGGAAGGCGCTGCGGACGATTAGCCAGCAGAGATGCAAGAGGTTGCGGGTTCGATTCCCGCTGCCGGACAAATGTATGATCTGCAAATATTTGTTCGTGGTTTGGGTGCTATGATACCTACTTGTATTTCCTGCTACCCACGACACAGGGAAAACTGACTTGACCACGAGGAATTCTGTTCCGGATAGTCAAACTGAGTGACTATTAAAACTTTTTATCAAGCTGTATGCAGTCTTATTGAACAGTTATAAATGAAACATTATGTCAATTTGATGACACATGCCACATGACCACTCGACTGTTCTTTGCTGTTTTATTGCGATTTACATATTTGTTTACAATTTTTTTTTCAATGTCAAAAATAACGTAAATGTCACCCAAATGGAACGCACCCTATGACAGCTCTACCAAAGTGTCAGTTTTGTTTGGTTTTGTTTTATTCTGTTCTGAGGTTTTGTTTGTTAGTCTTCTTAGTGTGAGGGTGAGTCTACAGAAAGAAATAACCCGCAAGAAATAACAAGGTAAACAAGGAATTTTAGAAAATATCTAAAAATCACTTACAATCTCGTTAATTTCTTTATTATGTTACTAATTTCAAGTGATAAAGTTGTGTTTTGAGAATACTTATCTGATTAATTGTTTCGAGAATCGCTTTAGGAAGATTTTATTATTTTGTTTGGCATAAATTGTGCATAATTCACTGCCAAACAGGATCAACCTAAACTGTAGTTCTGAAAGAAGTCAGGACTGGAAGCGCCTCTAAACATTATATCCCGGGGTTGCTTGTACAAGTTGTAGGTACAATACAAACAAGGAATTAAGACATCGGTTGGGGTGTAGATAAGGGGCGCTGAGGAAAAAAGACTGACAAAATATCACAAAAAAAAAGACTTAGAAGAATCTTGCTCAAATTTATCGACACTCCGACCAAGACATCTGATATCCTGAAGAAGATATGGTGTTATCCGCTCAAGAATGTCTACTTTGTGCCGATTGTGTCTCGTTGGTGATGTGAGAATGCACACATTGAATGCATTGAAAACATTCAACTAAGTACTAGAAACATACGAAAAACTAGCAAGTGCAAAGGTTTGAATTTTTTATTTTGTCAATAATGGATGTGGGTTTTCAATGTTTAGGCGACATTAGAGTTAATGGTCCGTTTTTTTCAGCTTGATACAGAACTTGGAATGCCTAGCACAGCATGCTATATTTGTTACTCGCATCTGCAGAGATGCTGTACATTTTCGCAAATGGCTCAGAGATCAGATGGAATCCTGAGACATGTATTAATGTTAATGTTAAAGAAGTCCCTTTTCTGCATTCAAACTCTATGGATGGGCTGCTCTTGACTGTCTGCAGTCCATGCCCAACGTTTGTTGTGTTGGTTTAGGGTGCGAAGCCACATCCAAGTGCGTAGCTGAGAAAAGGGTAGAGGAAGGAATGGAGATGGGTGCTCATCTGCAGTGTCATTACCCAGTGATCCGCTATGCCCCTTTATCCATTGTAGACTTACCTTGTTTCCTATGGTGATTCTCTCCAAGGTCAGGTGACATGACATTCGTAAACGAGCTTGGAGTTGCAGCTATGCCTCTCCAGAGCTCTGAGTGTTGCTGAGCTGTCGGAGAGAATCCTTACATTGTAGTCTGTGATCCCTCTCCTATTCATTGCGGTGGCAGCTTCGGTGATGGCCACACATTCACATTGGAAAATGGAACTGTGTGTGCCTAGTGTCAATGATATATTAATGTCGAGATCAAGAAAGTGTATTTGTATAAATAAATAAATAAAAATAAGAATCAAGCAATAGTCAGCGAGAACAAGACAAGTAGAGAAATTGTGTACCTTGACCATGGTCTTGGAAATTGGAAGTGATTGAGCATGTCTGATAGCAGCAGGCATTGCATTCCACAAACGGACAGCTTGCTAAAGGAGTTGTTTTAATATGAGTTTTGAACCTCTCCAACTCAACGACACCTGTACACTCCATACAGGTGTTTTTGAGTTGGAGAGTTTGAAACGAGGGCAAGGATCGAGAGTGGGATTTATGAACAGTATTAGGTAAAACTTTTGAAACTATCATGGTTATTAAACATAATTATCACTAGAAACGGGATATTTACCATGATTTTTGAGCATTATTGATTCCCGATATTTCGGCACAGTTTCATGCGCCATGATCACGGGTAAACTGAAGTATTTGCGAGTAGATTTTTATTGTTATTGGTAGCCGTAACGATCTACCCTCTTTCTCACTCTTATTACGATCACCCCTACCATCAGTTTCATTGTCACACTTAACTCCATTTTGACACACCACACTAACGGTATCCCGACGAGCAACTGGTACCACACAATTTTTCCGATTCCTACACATTCTCACCACAGGATTCCACACTCCAGACAATTGAAAACCATCTTCTCTTCTCTATTGAAATTCCTGTGTTTAGTATAGTAATCTCAATTGCCTCTTGCACCAGTCTTGGTATGTAATAATGCTCAAAAATCATGGTAAATACCCCGTTTCTTGTGATAGTATTAGATAAATAACAGCATTAAATGGTCATCATGGGACACTGATCTCAACCACCATCTGCTAAAGACAGGGGCTACGGACAGTTGTCTATGTCGCGGCTGACATCAGGATTAGGAGAAAGTGGAGCATGTGATATTTTACTGCACGGCCACCAATTTTTTTGGGCTATAAGATGTATATAGATGGATTTTTTGGGTGGATATGTTCCTGACGTTTGGGATCCAGGCTCATCAGTCCTTCTTCCCACATTATAGAAGATTATCCAAGACATGGGTGCTCTTCAACCGCCTTGTGCCACTTGGATTAATAACCACCGCCCTTGCGAGCAGATTGGCATGACTTTTGAGGCGACACACATTTTTCCTCTTTGTTTTGTTTCTTCATCGACTGTTGGGACTTCTAGGTACTGATGAATTTTATTGTTGGTTGTGCACGGCCACAAATGAAGCCAGGAAAATTACCGGACTCCAGGAAATTATAGAGCCCTGTTTAACTTCATACATTACTTACTCGAGGACACTGGAACAGTGCTGCCATCAACCCAGAGTCCTTCTCCGTTACTTTAAGGAGTTGGGCTGGCTGGGCTAGGGTTAGCAGGGGGACAATGCACAATACACCGCAATGCGAGACGTCAGTACAGATCTTAGCTCCCCCATATTAAATTAGATTTAAAATGCTGTTGTTTAATCTCTGTTATTCATACTTGTTTTTTGTTTCAGATGAGACACACTACATTCCAAATTCATAATATGTCAACGACTCCTACACATAGCATGTCTATGAATGACAACTCGAACAGCGGAACCACTAAAGTGACCGTTAAGGAAGAACGCGTAGTTGTGAACGAGGAAACAACAGCTGAAAACGATGCAACTATAAATGATAACACAAACAGTGGAACTATTATAGTGACCGTTAAGGAAGAACAAGTATTTGTGAAAGAGGAAACAACAGTTGAAAACGATGCAACTATGAATGATAACTCACACAACGGTACTACTAAAGTGACCGTTAAGGAAGAACAAGTATTTGTGAAAGAGGAAACAACAGCTGAAAACGATGCAACTTTAAATGATAACTCAAACAGTGGAACTATTATAGTGACCGTTAAGGAAGAACAAGTATTTGTGAAAGAGGAAACAACAGCTGAAAACTATGCAATGATTAAAACAGAGGAGAGTGCAGTTGAAGATGATTTTGAAATAAGTGATAGTCTAAATAATACGGAACAGTCAATCAAAGGCGGCAGTGACATTAACAACACGGATTTGTATGTCTATTGTGATTTGTGCAACAAAAGCTTTACCAGGAAGAATTCCCTGGTGGCACATTTAAGAACTCACTATATACAAAAGCCTTACGCCTGCAATAAATGTGATAAGGCATTCACTCGTAACAGTCATTTGACAGAACATCTGCAAATTCACACTGGTGAAAAGCCTTACATCTGCAACAGATGTGACAAGGCTTTCCCTTGTAAAAGGTATTTGGATCAACATCGGCACATTCACACTGGTGAAAAGCCTTACGCTTGCAACAGATGTGATAAAGCATTCACTTATAAATATACTTTGACACAGCATATGTTAATTCACACTGGTGAAAAGCCTTACGCCTGCAACAGATGTGACAAAGCGTTTGCTCATAAATATTCTTTGACAAATCACATGTCCCTGCACACTGGCGAAAAGCCTTACGCCTGCAACAGATGCGGTACGGCATTCAGTCTTAAGAGTAATTTGACAAAACATCTGTATATTCACACTGGGGAAAAGCCTTACGCCTGCAACAGATGTGGTAAGGCATTCAGTCTTAAAAGTAATTTGACACAACATCTGTTTATTCACACAGGGGAAAAGCCTTACGCCTGCAACAGATGTGGTAAGGCATTCGCTTCTAAAAATATTTACACAAAACATCTGTTTATTCACACAGGTAAAAAGCCTTACGTCTGCAACATATGTGACAAGCCGTTTACTCGTGAAAATAATTTGAGAAAACATATGTTCATTCACAGTGATGAAAAGCGTTACACCTGCAACTTATGTGATAAGGCATTCACTTATAAAACTTATTTGACAAATCATATGCTTAATCACATTGGTATAAAGCCTTACGCCTGCAACAGATGTGACAAGGCATTCCATAGTGAAAAAAATTTGAAAGCACACATGTTCGTTCACGAAAAACCTTACGTCTGTCACATATGTGACAAGGCATTTGCTAAAAAACGATATTTGACACAACATCTAACAAAATGTACTTAATTTTTTTTGTAAAATTTTACCATAGTTATTAGCAGCTAGTTTTGTTTTTTGCTGATGAATAAATAACTATGAATGCAGTTTAAATTGTTTTTTAAATTCAAATAATGTCTTCTTTCAGTAAAATGTTCCATCTACAATATTCAAGGTACTTTCCCTCCATGTGGCATAGCCGTGGGACGTCCTGTATAGGCGGATTTGGCACATTTTATATGGCTTTGTTTGTTTCGTTTTTTAGGCATGAGTGCGGTAACAGCATGGCTGGAAGACAGCCTTTTAACACTTAACGCTAACAAAACTAAATATCTTTGCTTTAGTAAATCCATTAAAAGTATACCTAAAGCCTTAAACCTGCATATTCATTCGTACCCGTGTAATCGGCAAATGAATGCTTTTAATACAAAATGTAGTTGTGCAATGCTCGAAAGAGTCACAAACATAAAATATTTAGGAATTAATATCGATGACAAACTAAGCTGGAAAATCCACATCACATCTGTCGCTAAGAGGTTGCGAAAACTGATGTACGTCTTTAAGGAGTTACGAACAGTCTGCGACAAAACCTTACTAATACAAACGTATAAAGCCCTGGGTGAATATGTAATTACTTACTGTATATGCTCTTGGGGTGCAGCCGCAAAAACATATATAATGGAACTTGAACGAGCACAACGGTCTTTGCTGAAAGTATTACTGTACCTACCATTTCGACACCCAACAACAGCAGTCTACAAAAAGGCTGATGTTCTCACAGTGCGTCAATTGTTCATTTTTCTATGTATTAAAAGGTACCATACAACTGTTGTGCCATATCTTCCTGTTTCCGATAGCAGGCGACAACGTTTTCCTGTTCCGAGAGTTAGAAGTCGGATTGCCCGAAAACACTTTCATTTTCAAGCACCGAGATTATACAAGTATTTTAACACAATATATAATAGTAGGGACCTTTCTTGTTTTCAAATTAAACTTAAACTTATAGAATGGTTAAGAAATAAAACATATAATGATACGGAAACCCTACTAGCGGTTATCCAGTAACACTTTCAAACCAACCCAAACTCTTTGAGGCGCATCATTCAAGACACACAAACCCTGTAAAACACACACTTTTTCTTAATATTTTTTTTTGTTGTGTTTCTGAGTACAATATAATATTAATTATTATAATAATTAACTGCAAACTTTTGGCAAACTAGCCTCGACCCTTTCCTTTGTCCATTGTATCCAAGTATGACCATGTGGGACTCATTGTGATGCCCAAATCACTGAGAAACCCTCGTAAAATCTATGGCACCTGCCATGCCGTCATTAACACTGGCGGGGCATTGATTAATAAAGTATCTACTTTTTTATTAATATTATAGTTTACCTGCTATCATGATACACTTGCTAGGTTAATTTTGATAAACATAGAACACCTAACAGTCTATACATAGTCCTGATCCCACACTGGGATTCCCTATATTGTGGGTATCAGGAACTAGGAGTACCAAGGTACCACAACACCCAGACCTGCAACAAATATTTGCAGATCATGCAACCATTTGTCCTGCTGCGGGAATCGAACCCGCACCTCTTGCGTCTCTGCCGGCTATTCATCCACTGCGCCACAGAGGTCGTCTGACTTCAGAACAGGAGGTTATCAATGAATGTGTCAGCTATGTACCTACTAAGTATATTATGTGGTTTTCAAGGACCGTTTATTCATCATCATCAGCCTGTAGTTACCCACTGCTGGGCAAAAACCATCCCTGTAGAGTGCCACGACAAACGGCACTTGAGCTTCCTCCATCCACTGATTTCCTGTGACCTTTATAATGTCCATGAACCATCGGGGCCCTCTTTTACTGCGTCGTTCGGTTTCACCGTTAATACTTAGTCCGATTCAAATGATTCTTTCGATGCCCATTAGCGAATGATCTCGAGGTGGTCCCGTGAAAATTGTATACAAATGTTTTTGAAGTCATTCTAGTAGATAGGTAAAGAAAGTAGGTTTCCTATATCGCGTGTATTGGATAAGTCTCAGTTTGTGGTGAAACATTAGAAGTAAGGTAAGAAGGTACTCAACTTCTCTTAAACACTCAAGCTGATCTACGTTACGGAATAATATTTTGGGGTAACTCTACAGAAAAGTTAAGAGTCTTTAGGGCACAGAAGCGCTGTGTAAGGGCCATTTGCGGTCTACATAAGAGGGACTCGTGTAAGAAACACTTTAAAGAACTAAAAATTCTAACTACAGCTGCATTATACATAAGCGAAATTGCTGTATTTGTCAAGGCCAACCCAGAGTTATTTCAATGGTTTGCAGTTGGAAGCCGCCTTGAGGGTAAATGTCGAAATGTGTCATCTAGAACAAAATGTCTACGCAAGAGTATGTTTTGTATGGCACCCATAATTTTCAATAGGGTACCGCCTTCTGTTCGAGCGTTACCAAATCTAAGTGCTTCTAAAAGAAAATTAAATGATTTATTGACCAAAAAAGCATATTATACAATTGAGGAATTCTTGTCGTACAGTATTATAATTTAATGGTATAATGTATCGAAACTGACCTATTTGACATTTTTAATTTTTTCCGTATAATTTGACATTTTATGGATTTGATTTTGATTTTTTTATAATATAATTTGATTTTATTAAAATGATTTTAAGTGTAGGTACCTTTACCATTTGCATGCCGAAATTGGTAAAACATGGCTTGTTCTCCTTAAATTATTTGTCACCTTTAACTATTTACCCATGTTTGTAAATTAATAAATGATTATGATTATGATTATTATGATCGATCACTGACATGTGGGATGAGTTTCAAGCAGTTTCGAGATAAATGTATTTTTTTAGTGGGTATAATTACTAACTGTCACTTAATTACCACTCCTCTGAGACCACTCCTTTGGCACTTTGCAGGTCTAGTCTAATAAACACATTATTAGATATACTGCACTTGTCAAGAGCTGAAAAAACTAATTGTAGCAAAACCCTTTCAAGCCTTCTGTCTATGATAGTATCCATGGAACCGTTGCGGTAGGTTTTTGTTTATAAGACGATTCAAAATGGTCCTTGTGATTTCAATGAATACAATACTTTTGATTTGATTCGATTTGCAAGCATGCATTCCTTACCGAAATATCGTAGTAAACTCTTTTCACTTTTCTGCTAGACTTTGTAGGTGCTTTTATCTCAGAAGGCCACTAAAATGTACCCATTGCTCTACCTGATTCATAGCAAAGATAATAAACCTTTGATTATTACGTAGGTAGAGTAGGTTACCTTCCTAAACTAATGATAATAGTATATTTGCCGATTCTAACATGAAAAAGGTAAGTACCCTAGGTAGGAAGTAGATCCAAAACACAAACAAATAAGTTATTTGTAGTGTAGGTAGATACTTACCTATCTACCTTTTATACTTGCTACTCACTTTATGAGCACGGTCAGCTTGGGAACTTAGGAAGGTTGCACAAACTAGAAAGAGGTACGGCGTACACTAAGTAGGTAGGTAGGGCCCATGGTAAATAAATAAGTGTGGGTAACAGGTGAAGTCACTAGCGAGCCAGCTAATAAGTACAATACACGTGCAAGTACTTTGGGTCTACGAGAAAAGTAAAAGTCATTAAAAAAACATACCTATATACTAATTAAATCATCAACATAATCACATTACAATGGGATGAAAAGCAAACTAACTAGGTATATCGAATGAAGCAAAAAAAATTAAACCCAATTAAATTTAATTAATTAATTAAGCCCAAAAAAATTAAACCCATGATAACGTCTAAAGCAGACGTAGCAAACTGTTCTGTTAGTTAGAACTTTGAGCGGGCCCGAAGCCGGAGCTGCAAAAGCTCGTATGAGCCGCGCGCGGCTCGCGCAGGTAGTTGGAACCGTTGGATCTGCATTGGAGTAATTGAGCTGTTTTGAGCTGTTAAGCTGCAGCTCAGCTCCCGCTCAAGCCCTTGAGCTGCGAGCTGAACTGCAACTCAAGAAATTTAACTGAGTTACCATCGCGTCTGTAGGAAATGTTGTTTAGAATAAAAAAAAATGTTTACCTTACAGTTTTTTTTTGTTTTTTTTTCCTTTCGGGCAGGCTGTAGTCTCAGACCATACCGCCTTGTATTCCCTTTGTCTTTTATAGATGACAGTTTTATTGACGTTTTGTTTATCAATAAACTAAAATTAGCTCTGCAGCTGAAATCGAAACCGCACCTCTTGCGTCTCAGACGGATACGTGCCCGCTACGATGCCGCTACGCCAAGATTGTCGTAATGAGTTGTCTAAGACTCAACACCAAACTGCGACCACCAATCCGTCTGCCAAGCGTGGTGATTATGGCATCAATAGCGGACAAGTGAGAGACTCGCACTCGTGAGGTTTCCGATCCGTGCTTAAAATCAGTTCATCAAAATCACTTTGAGGAATGGCCGCCGACATTTTTTAGCTGACTTTAACATCTGCCGTCTTAAGAATCCGCCATTACTAGAATCTGCCATTTCAATAATATGCCATTTCCAGAATCCGCCATATACCGAAAATAGGGTTCTACCCGCCCGGCCATCGAACTCTGCGCATCCAGGCGCGCGCCGCCGGGGCACCTCGGTCGGTGGGCGGGGCGTAACCAGTGGCGGTCCCAGGGGGGGGGGGGGTCGTAGGGGTCATGACCTAGTAGTAGTTTTAGTGCAATTAACTCTAATTTGCTCAACTTATTTTACTGTTAATATGAGCGGCTCAAGACCGTTCGTCTTGGCTTTCTAGATCTAGAGGGCGGCTTATCAGAGTGTCCACTTCCTTGAAAATCAGGGAAGAACAGGAAAAAGTCAAGGAAGCTCAAAGTGGTCAGGGAAAGTCAGTGAAATCGAAGGGTTATCTGGACAAAAAGGGATTTTTTTTTCACTCCTAAATTTTCCAGACAAATTTCAGTCTACGTTTAAAAATTTTGCTGCCAAGTATTGTTCTTTTTCAGCTGGTATTGCCACTACAATCATAAGAAATTTGGCTGTTTACACTTCTGAAATACGAAATTTATGCAGCTCGCTCCGCTCACCACTGCCTCTTTTTCTTGTTTTTTCCGCTAGTCTCCATACTAAAATCACAAGAAATTTGGCTATTTACACTTCTGTAATACGAAATGTTTGCGGCTCGCGCCACTCGCCGTTGCCACTTTTTCTTAATTTTTTTCCGCTAGTCTCGATACTAAAATCACAAGAAATTTGCCTGTTTACACTTCTGAAATACGAAATATTTGCGGCTCGCTGCCCTCGCCTCTGCTTCAGATTTAATGCTTTTTCCGCTGGTCTAGATACTACAATCACAAAACATTTGGCTGTTTACACTTCTGTAATACAACATTTTCGCTGCTCGCTCCACTCGCCACTGCTTCAGATGTCTTTTTTTTTTACTTCGGCTGTGATCACACTTCTTAAATAGGTACGAATAGTTCGACAGAGAAATATGAAAAGGAAAAGTCAGGAAAACCTGATGATGACCCCCCCCCTCCCCCAAATCCGCCTGGGCGTAACCCGCGTGCTTCACCCCCTTACTCAAAAATTTCCGCACTGCCAGGCTACTATAATATTACTCAACAAGGAGTTCCGCGTTGTCCACAGTCTTCATAATGAGACCATCAGCTCGCTATCACCGTATTGTATATGGTTTGTCAGTTATGAAAACGTATATACGTGGCTTTGACGACCTCTGCGGCGCGCGGCGGGTGAGTAACCGGCTCTGATGCAAGAGGTTGCGGGACAAATGATTGTATGATCTGCAAATATTTGTTACGGGTCTGGGTTTAAGGTACCGTGGTACTCATAGTTCCTATAACATACATAACATAACACCTACCAGTCCTGATCCCACACTAGGATTCCCTGGTGTCGTGGGTATCAGGAACTACGAGTACTATGGTACCATAACACCAAGACCAGGAATAAATTTTTGCAGATCATACAAACCCACGACACAGGGATCCTACTGTGGGATCGAGACTACGTATGTGACTGTTGGGTGCTTGGTGTGATAATTCGTCCAAGGTTGGGTGTTATGTTAGGTAAGTATATGTTTGTTTGTGTATTTAATCGTAAACAGTTTTCACTTACTAATTAATAATTAGCTGTCCTAATTAATAGAGAATAAATGGGATATTTACATGATATTTGAGTTTTATTAATTCCCGATATTTCTGCACACATGCGCCATGCTGATGGTAATGGTGTTCTTAATAAAAGAGTGAGAAAGAGGGAAGGTAGATCGTAACATACCAATAACATCTACTCGCAGATTTGCAAATTATAGCGCATGCAACTGTGCCGAAATATCGTTCGATTCCCGCCTCGGAACAAATATTAGTACGATCTGCAGATATGTGTTCAGGGTGTTCTGGGTATTTTCTATGTACATATAATAAAAATATCTATCTATGTATGTAATGTATTGTATTAAGTATATCAGTTATCTAGTACCCATAACACAAGCTTTGCTTAGCTTGGGGCTAGATAATGTTGTGTGAAATGTCCAGCATTTATCGATTTATTGAATAAAGCTCAAAAATCATGGTAAATATCCCTTTTCTAATGATAATTAAAAAATACTTTTGTTTTGATATACATTTATTTAGTACTAAATTAAAAACCTACAAGTTTTAAGTCTCTTTGACTTATCAAGTAGGTAATAATATTTGAGAAGATATAATTAAGGTGATTGCTCTCGCATGTGGCGCGAAATTCAAATTTTATTGCGTTTTTGCTCATTACAGCTCATCAACACTTCTTGAGATAGTAAAAACTGATTTTGCGAAAACTAGGAGACCTAACACACATGTTTTAGTTTATAGTTTCACATATAGATCATTACTTCAGCTACGAATACTCTTCAAAGATTTTTACAGTGTTTTTTTGGTTTAAAGGTATGCGTAGCTTAACTAATGACATTTATGAGATACTATCAATTAAAACATGTGTGCTAGGTCTCCTAGTTTTCGCAAAATCTGTTTTCTCTATCTCAAGAAGTGTTGATTAGCTGTGATTTACAAAAAAAACAATACAATTTGAATTTCGCGCCACATGCGAGAGCAATCACCTTAAGAGAAGGCGAAGTTAATGAGGATAAGGAAGAAGACGGTTTCTCATGCATTTTGACATGTTTTCTCATATTGCCTCTTTGAGAGAATGCTTTACCGCACATGTTACAGATATATATGGCTTTTCTCCTGTGTGACTCTCATATGACTTGAAAGTGTTCTTTGTCGAAAATGTCTTATGACATATCACACAGGCATATGGCTTTTCTCCAGTGTGGGTGCTCATGTGTTTATTTAAAGTATTCCTCTCAGCAAAAGACTTTTGACAAAGTGTGCACGAAAACGGTTTTATCTTTTCGTGTGATCTTTTGTGACTTCGCATTGTGGCCTATTTGAGCAAATGTCTCATCACAAAGATCACAGGCTTTTCGCCCGTGTGAGTTCTGATGTGAGCTAACAAAAAAGATTTATATGTGAACCCTTAATTACATCTACCACATATAAATGGCTTAACTTTACTGTGTGATGCAACGTGCTTTTTGCGGGAACTCAGTTCAGAAATCGATTTCTGACATATGGCTTTTGGATTTCTCCGGTGTGAATAGCCACGTGACGTTTGTAAATTCCTTATTGCATTCTTTGCAAGCATGCACGGCCTTCATTCTGTTGTGAACTTCTAAGATGTGTCTCTTCCAACTTTTCTGTTTTTTAAACGTTTTGCAAACATTACATGTGTAGGTATGGCTTTTACATCAATTATGTCAATCAAAGTTTCTTGTTTACAAACTATTTTTATTAAATCATCCGTTTCAGGTACAGTAAGCTGATACTAAGTTTTGACAAGCAATTGACACGGACGTCTGAGGCCCAATTCTCTATTTTTAAAACATTCCAGTCACAGTATAATCTCGTGTCAGTCGCACTGTATCTTATAGTAACTACTACTTAATCTTCGAGTATGCATGCGAAGATTAAGTGATAGTTACTATATAGGTGACAGCTGACAGTGCGACTGAGATGAGATTATACTGCGAATTGAATGTTTTTAAATTAGAGAATTGGGCCTCTGGTGTAGTGCAGTGTGGATTTTTGTATGGACACTGATGAGCGCCTCTAGCGTACACTCTGTGAATCTCATTTTCCATACAAAAATGCGTGTTACGCTACACCATACGTCCATGTCAATTGCTTGTCAAAACTTAGAACCGGCTCTCTTAATCTTTGTGGGGTAATTTTGTTTTCTTCTTTCTTTTTTGTTTTATGATTCTTCATAACATACCACCCCAACAGTCACATACATAGTCATGATCCCGCACTAGGCTTCCCTGTGTTGTGGGTATCAGGAACTACGAGTACCATAGTACCATAACACCCAGACCTGGAACAAATAGATCGTACAAAAATTTGTCCCGTAGCGGGAATCGAACCCAAAACCTCTTGCATCTCAGCTGGCTACTCGCCCGCGGCGCAACCGAGGTTGTCAAATTAAACCATGAGTTCTACTGGATGAATTTGATTGTAGTATTCACTGTCCTGTAGGCATACCATGAACTCTAGGAACACCTTTGAACTCCTCTAGAGCTGGTGGCAGCCTTGAGTTCAATACGCCACAGCCTGCTGCACAAAATGATGTTGATAATGACTCCCACACGCCTATGCCTGCCCACGAGAAATAGACCTATCGTAGATTATAAGAAATATTTTTGAGTTGTTTTCCATTTTCTCCTGTTGGTTTTCTTCTTTTAAGAGGGGGAGATCAATACTTTATTGATCACCACGCAGAAATAATAAACAAATAATTTTACGATAAAAAGGCAATACAGCGGACAGCCTTATCGTTGGAAGCGTTCTCTTCCAGGCAACCTATGGATGGAACGAAATGAGCAACGCTATAATAGACTGCGGTGTACCTACAAAGCAAAACTAAAAAGTATTCTATAACTATTTAATGGACTATATTGATTAATAACTACCTAAGTATAATCCTAATACTTATATGATCACATAATAAACTGATACAAATTATATACCAAGTTAAATGTAACAATGAAAGAATACCAATAACATAAGCTTAATTAACGTAATAAATTAAATAATAACTTAAAGAAGCTTCCATCCGAGTACTCAACACGAATACTGCGATCACCAATCCACTTGCCAAGCGTGATGATTATGGCGTTTGCTCCTTTAGGATTTTATAGGAGAGGCCTCGCCCTTTCTGGCTTTTCTCCAGTGTGAATACGCATGTGCTGTGTCAAATGACTTTTTTGATAAAATGCCTTATCACATCTGTTGCAGGCATAAGGTTTTTCTCCAGTGTGAATACGCATGTGTATTGTCAAAGAATTGTTTTGATTAAATGCCTTATCACATCTTTTGCAGGCGTAAGGCTTTTCTCCAGTGTGAATATGCATGTGCTGTGTCAAATGACTTTTTTGATTATATGCCTTATCACATCTGTTGCAGGCGTAAGGCTTTTCTCCAGTGTGAATACGCATGTGCTGTGTCAAATGACTTTTTTGATAAAATGCCTTATCACATCTGTTGCAGGCATAAGGTTTTTCTCCAGTGTGAATACGCATGTGTATTGTCAAAGAATTGTTTTGATAAAATGCCTTATCACATCTTTTGCAGGCGTAAGGCTTTTCTCCAGTGTGAAAACGCATGTGCTGTGTCAAATGACTTTTTTGATAAAATGCCTTATCACATCTGTTGCAGGCATAAGGTTTTTCTCCAGTGTGAATACGCATGTGTATTGTCAAAGAATTGTTTTGATAAAATGCCTTATCACATCTGTTGCAGGCGTAAGGCTTTTCTCCAGTATGAATATGCATGTGTTTTGTCAAAGCACTTTTATCATAGCATGCCTTATCACATCTGGTGCAGGCGTAAGGCTTTTCTCCAGTGTGAATACGCCTGTGCTTTGTCAAAGTACTATTTTGAGTAAATGCCTTACCACATCTGTTGCAGGCGTAAGGCTTTTCTCCAGTGTGAATACGCATGTGCTGTGTCAAATGATTGATTTGATGAAATGCCTTATAACATGTGTTGCAGGCGTACCGCTTTTCCGCAGTGTGAGTTCTCAGATGCCTCGCCAGGAATGTTTTATGGGCAAAGCATTTATTGCACACATCACAATAGAAATACAAATCCATGTTGTTAATCTCACCACCCCTTTGGGTTGACTGTTTCTTTACATTTAAACTACCATCAATTTCCAAACCATCTACAACTGCACTTTCCTCAGTTTGAATCATTTCTTCGTCTTCAGCTGTTGTTTCCTCTTTCACAACTACTTGTTCTTCAACTGTCAATTCTTCGATCACAACTAATTGTTCTTTAGCTGTTGTTTCTTCTTTCACAACTACTTGTTCTAGAGATGTTGTTTCCTCTTTCACAACTACTTGTTCTGCCCTATCAGTTACAAGAGTTCTTCCAGTGTACGAGTTGTAATCAATAGACATGCGCTGTGTAGACGTCACTGACAAATTTTGAATTTGGTCAAGCTTTAGCATATTGAAAGTTGTGTGTGTCACCTGAAACCAAAAACAACTATGAATGAAAAGCTTATTTTATTACCCTAGCGAACTCCTGGAGGCTAACAATGATGGTGCTTGTTACACTATCCTGAGTAAAGATCCTGGTAAGGAAGGCAGTAACGAGGCAAGCTACTAATCACATTATCCCATCTAGCTTCTTCTCTCAGTCAAGCAGTGTTACTTCTGAGGCCGGATAAATAAATCTAGCCCAGCTGTATCGAGCCACACCTATGCAAGAGTCCAGTGGGGTTAGCGAACATCTAACGATATCTATACGCTAGCGTGACGATTTTTTATCTATACACTGGGCGTATTAAGACTACTAGCAATGCAGTCAGACCATGATTCTAAAAATATTTAAGCTGAAAAATCACGACAAAATAACTTTTCTCCTAAAAAAACTACTTTGCAAATGTATTCAGCTAACTAGATGATGTGTTAAGTTTTAGCTAAGTTTTTATAAGCGCTACTCTACAGGATGTTTTTTTGAAATGGGACAGTAAGCGGTTATCCGAATCCATAAGAGATACGGGAAAACTGTTGTTGGAACCATTTACTCATTTTGTATGAAAACGATTTTGGCATAGTTACTTTTTTGGTCAAGTGTGAGTTCTCATAAAATGAGTTGTTTTCATCATTTTTTTTTTATGCGTGTCGAGTCATTTTTATGTAAGGATTGTTTCATTGTATCGGAAGAAAACAATCTGAGCAGTAGAAGTTAGTCAAATTTAATAAAATGTTTTCTCATACAATTTGTAAGCAATCTGGTACCTACGTTAATAAAACTATCGCAATAAATGTTCAAAATGGCCTCCCTCTTGCTGTTTCCAGGCACGGGCACGTTTCAGAACACCTCTAGTGGCCTTAGACAAAGATGTTCTAATAAATATTTGACTAACTTCTGTAGCTCTGATTTTTCTCATTTCACGAGACCATCAGAGCTGTAGAACAATATTGATCACACATCTTTGTCTAAGGCTTATGATTATGAATTATTAATTTCAATTTGCTTCAGTCGCTTATCTTAATCGAGCTCCCTTATCGCCACCCGTGAAATACTTATCATTGAGGCGTTCCAATGGCACAAATGGTAATCTTCGTCTTCTTGTAAGGATACTTAAGAGTATTTCATTTTATCGAGCAGAAACAAATACAAAACACATACAAATACAATAGTAAACAAATACTAAACAACACAAGGTCACTCCACTAAGCCAGCAAAGACCCCTGGAAACTTCTGCGCTTCTAGGCAGAGTTGGGCTGACCATCTAGCCAGAAAACTCTCACGTGTAATGGACCGCCCTTTGAGATTGTATGCGGAAAAGGGAAGACTGAATCATATTCCTCATGTTTTCGCAATAACCTTTATGTTAAAACTACTTCCACCTACCTCATTGCCTCCGTCAAATAAATGTCTAAAAAATTTATCTGATCTTTGGTACACATTGGAAAATCTACGACATCGGAGCAGTTGCGAGTAACAAATGTAGCATGCTGTGTTAGGCATTCCAACTTCTGTATCGAGCTGAAACAAATGGATTATTAGCTCGGATGTTGGGTGAACATTGAAAGAAAACGTTCAACAAAATGGTACAGACCTTGGCACTTGCTAGTTTTTCGTATGTTTCTAGAAGTTGGATGTCTTCAATGATGTGCATTCTGATATCGCCGGCGAGACACACTCGACACACAGAAGTAGACATTCTTATGAGGTGAGGTGTATAGACCCCTTTATTGATTTGCAAAAAGTAGGTACCTATCCAATTATTTAGTTATTTAGAACAACACTTTTTTATTGTTTACCTATTAGCTAAGTTTTTTTTGTTTTTTTTCCCTTTCGTTCGGGCAGGCTGTAGTCAAGCTGTATTTTCATTACCAACCAAAGAGGATACAATATGACCGGTGGGGGACGCTGGGAGTAAACGTATTATACGAGCATAAACATCCATGTGAAACCGGGAACTGAGCCCAGACATATATCAGCAAGACCAATAAAGTTTGGTATACGAAGAAATGTTGAGATTGAATTGGAACGGTTATTGAAGGAAGGGATCATCGAAAAAGTCGATCCAAATAAAACACCTGTAGAATGGGCGACACCGACAGTGAACGTCATGAAACCTAATGGTCAAATAAGAATTTGTGGAGACTATCGCACTACAATCAATCCAGTACTGATAACGCACACACACCCTGTCCCACAATTCGATCATCTAAGACAACGTCTTACTAATGGAGAAAAATATTCAAAAATTGATTTAAAAGATGCTTATTTGCAATTCAAAATATCACCTGAATCAAAGAAATACCTAATAATATCAACACACAAAGGATATTTTCAATATAACAGAATGCCTTTTGGAATAACAACGGCACCGTCCATTTTTCAACATTTTCTTGAAAATCTACTGGATAACATACCTAACATAGCGATATATTTCGATGACATTGCAATAACAGGGAAAAGTGACGAAGAACACCTCCGAACACTGTCAACAGTACTGAATAAACTGAGGGAAACCGGAATGAAAGTAAACCTAAAGAAATGTACATTTCTACAAAATGAAATCGAATATCTCGGACATACGATCAACAAACATGGAGTTCAACCGATGAAGTCTAAAGTTGAAGCCATTCTTAAAGCAACACCTCCAACTGACACTAAGGAGTTGAGATCTTTCCTTGGGTTAGTAAATTTTTATGAACGATTTATACCACATCTACACAGTATATGCGCTGAACTACACACACTTACTGGACAAAAACAAAAATGGAAATGGACTGACCATGAAAATAAAATTTTTGAGGAAACAAAGAAATGTATCGTGAAGTCTAAACCTCTTGTAGCTTTCGATGGAAAACAGCCTGTATATTTAGCATGTGATGCCTCAGAGAAAGGGGTTGGAGCTGTATTATATCATAAAAGGAACAACAGTGAACAGCCGATAGCATTTGCCTCGAGGAAATTGAAACCAGCTGAGAGTAGATACTCTGTAATCGATAGAGAGGCTCTCGCAATATTATTTGGAATCAAAAAATTTGACCAATTTCTACGAGGAACGAAATTTACGCTTATAACTGATCATAAACCACTAATTCACATACTAGGAACGAATAGGAACTTACCAAAAGTGGCGAACAATAGACTTGTCAGGTGGGCTTTGATGATCGGCACCTACGACTATGAAATAATACATACAAAAGGACAGAATAACATACTCGCCGATTCTTTATCTAGAATGCCAAATCCTCATGAACACCCATCTAAGGCAGAATGCTCAGTCAATAAGATTATCCAAAGCATACAAGAATCAAAGTTCAGTGACATCGCCATAAATGAAGAAGCGATCAAGGATCTTACTAAACAAGATGAAACTTTAATGAAAGTTGTGAATTCTGTGAAAACTAAATGGAGTTCGTACAAATATGATGATAATTCAATCAAAGCATTTTTCAAAAAAAGGAACGAATTATCGGTTGAAAATAATATTCTGATGTGGCAAGGTAGAATAGTTATGCCGTCAGCTATGAGGAAACAAACACTGAAATATTTACACAGAGGACACCCAGGGATTTCTGCTATGAGAGCACTTGCACGTTTTTATGTGTGGTGGCCCTCCATCGAAGAAGATATTGACAATTATGTAAAAACATGTCACGGATGTCAAGAAAACCGACCAAACAACCCAGAACTACCAGTATTTTCATGGTCCATTCCTAACAACGTATGGGAAAGGATACATATAGATTTCGCGGGACCATTTCAAGGCAAATATTGGTTAGTTTTATGTGACGCACTATCTAAATGGATCGAAGTAAGACCTATGAACAGAACGACAACAGATAAACTGTGTGATGTACTCAGTGATATTTTCACAACATTCGGATTACCTGAGATCATTGTGTCTGATAACGGCCCACAGTTCACCTCAGAAGCTTTCAAAATATATTGTAAGAACAGAGGGATTGAACATATCAAATCGTCCCCATACCATCCAAGAACTAATGGACTAGCCGAACGATTGGTACGAACTTTTAAAACTCGCATGGCCAGTAACACTTGCAATACAACAGAACAACTGCGAGAATTTCTTTTCACTTACAGAAACACACCGCATAATACTACATTGAAGTCTCCGGCAATTATGATGTTTGGAAGACAGTTGAATTGTGTTTTAGACAACGCTCGTCCCAGCACCAAGAAAATGCTACAGCATAGGGAAGTAAGGGCAAACATAACGGCCGAAAACCAACAAAGAATACCTTATCACCGTTCGGGTACCAATGTTTATGTACGAACTAGGGAAGACTCGACGTGGAAACCAGCGGAAATAGAAAAAAGAACACACAGATACTCTTACATCATTAAAACACCAGAAGGAATTTTAAGGCGCAGGCACGCGGATCACATAAGACCACGTACTGTTGAAGAATTAACATTACCAGAGATAAATGTCACACCTTTTCACACACCAGCGGAAACTCCTGTATCATCGCCTGAGAAAACACCAATGACATCAACTGTACAAATACCAACATCAATTCGTTCTCCTGTTGGAGTCGTGGATCCTACATCGCAAGTTCTGGTGCAACCTTTACCGAATGATACCCCTGTTACTGATACGGCTCAAGTTCAAACAGCCTTGCGGCGGAGCACTAGAATAACCAGAGCTCCACGACGCCTCATTGAAGAGCTACAGTGAGAGGCGCGGGAGGAATGTTGTAACAAGCCTCTTTGGCGTTTATTTTGAATACACAGGGTTGAAAAACAAAGCATGTCATGTGTCATTCACTCTTAGAAATGTAGAAATTAAAACATATTTATAATTTATTGAAAGCTATTTTTATTCATAATAGTACTACTGTTTGTCTGTGATTCATTCAAAGAGATATTTGAATTGTTCCAAAGAGGATCTACGTTTACTACTACGTTTTACATGTTCCTTGCTCCAAGCAGAGACGGGCACGCTACACTCGTCCGAGACGCAACTAATGTATCTTTCTTAGCTTTCTCTGAGGTTTCGGCGGGTTTCGGTAAATCCTTTATGCTCTATGCATGCTATGTGGTTGGTACATGGAAGAAGAAATCCAAGGTAGGTACCATGGATTTAGTATTATAAAAATTCTTTGGTAAGTACGTGCTTTAGTCATACTACTACTAGGTACCTAGGTAGGTTTAGGTACGTACTGAGGGTACGTATTCGATTTTGTTTGACAAACAGCTGGCTGATGACAGCGGAGCAAGTCAAAACGAAAGAAAAGGAAAACAAACACTCCCTCCTACCCTTCCCTCACACCCTTGCTTGCTTCATTCATTCGTAGAGGGAATCGCGTAGTTACTAGCTGAATATCAGTTTCTTTTAGATCGATTACGTGCTCGAAATAAGTGATATATTGAAAATATTCACTTATGTTAATAAAAAGATCGTATTTTATCTAGTAAACTAAATAAACTTTAAATTTTGTGGATAAAATCCAGTGTCAGTGCGTCAGATTCCGAGTGTTACTGAAATCTAATGGTGTTTTCGAATTTAGAATCCAACGTGAGTAGTAAAAGTAATCTTTACATGCTGTACTGTCTAAATATAGTCCAAATAGGTTGCGTGTAGTTCTAATATTTTTCAAGGTTGGCTTGCGTACTTTGAACTCTGAGCTAGCCAAACACATTTTAGTTGTGAACTATTACGTTGTTATACGTCTAGGAAATAACTATTATAATGTGTTCATAGGTACGTACAATACTATTGTCCAAACATACCTATAAAACACCTCATCATTTAATTCCAGGTTTGAATATTAATTATGATTTTATGCTTTGTCATTGATGTGTGTAAAAAATACTCATTTTTACCAAGCTATGACGGGGCGCCTATTGAAAATGAAACACTTCGCGAACAACAACAAAACCATCCTGTTTACATCCACTGCTGGTAGACCCAATTGTATTCAATGGGCCGGTTTGCCACCACGCTAAGCAGGCTGATTGGGGTCGGAGTGTCGATAAGGGGGCGCTGAGGAAAAAAGAATGGCAAATTTGGCGAAAAATTTTTTTTTTGCTTTTTTTAATTTTTTTTTCACTTATCGTGTAGAGTTTTCTTCAACCATCAAATAATGTTAAATGCACTTTCTTCGTCAGATTTATTGAGATATTACCACTGAAATATGTTTAAAGTCTACTAAAAGTTTACTATAGCCATGGGATTACTACTATTATTTATATAACAACGATTTTTTTTAAATTTTTATCTATGGCTACCTAATAATTGACTTTTTACAGTGTTTTTTTGGTTCCGGAATATCTTAACTCAGGGGTAGCTTAACTAATGATATGTATGAGATAAATATCAATTAAAACATGTGTGTTGGGTCTCATTGTTTTCGCAAAACCTGTTTTCGCTATATCAAGAGTGTTGGTGAGCTGTGACGAGCAAAAAACACAATAAAATTTGAATTCCAATGAATGAACAAAAGAAATTAAGTATGCGTGAAGACCGCCAATTGTGATTTTCTTTTGTTTATTAATTGATCAAGTTTTTTAGTTATGTGTTAGAACTGTTATTTTGCACAAAAAAATCGAAACTCTTATGTGGTTAATAGATTATTAGATAAAGATAAAGATAAAGATAATTTTATTTGTTTTGAATATGGTAATTTTACATTGGTGGTCATAATTCACACGTCCAACATACTCAGTCATACATTATGACATACAAATAATTTCGTTCCCATAAGTAGGTACTAGAGTAGGTAGATACCTCAGAAAAAGGACAAGCAAGGCAGATACATCCATTCCATATCATTAAAAAATCATGTCAACATTAAATACAAATCATCAAAATAAAATCTATTAAAATCCTAGGTCACCATACAATTATTCTAATGTGTCATCTAACAAGTCTTGTATACTATAATAACTTTTTAGAAAAGTATGGTTACTCGTTATAATTGTTTTTTTTTTACATATAACAGTAGGTAGTACAAGGTAACAAACTGCCAGCAAATAAAATGATGGATTTCATAAAGAATTAATTCCCATGACACTTTATCCGTGATTCATAATATTATGCCTAATGTATACATACACCTAGCAGAAGCAGAGATCGCTCGCGTCTACATACAAGTATATATTTTACTTAGTTAGAGCGAGGATTCAACGTTTTGACTCTACAAAGGTTTAATTTCATAGTATACTTCTTACATACAATGAACTTTAAAAAGTAACATCCTTAGATTACCCATTACTTAGTTCAAGTTTACGTATCTAATCCTCTTATTTGGTTATTTGACGCCAGAAACATTAGTAATGCCAACACCGCAACTAAAACTCTATAAGCGAAATCGCACATGACAAGCAAAATATACAATAAACTGCCGAAATTGTTATTGGAAAAGAGAGGCAATGCTTTTAGTAATGCACTAAAGGAATGGCTTGCTATAAATTGTTTCTATTCAATTGAAGAATTTCTTGACATGTAAAATTATATTGTTCTGCGTGTATTGTGTTGTAAAATTGAATTGTTTTTGTTTTTATCTCTTTGATATATATTTCTTAATTTTGATTTCAATGCGCATCCCAAAAATTCTTTAAATTGTTAATTATTAGGTACTATTATAATGACATGGTAATGGATGTATCTACCAAGTACCTACTTATGGGAACTAAATTATTTGTATGTCATAATGTATGACTGAATATGCTGGACGTGTGAATTATGACCATCTATGTAAAATTACCATATTCAAAACAAATTATCTTTATCTTTATCTGTAGCGTTTCGTTTTTTTTTATGAGATGTGTATCTCTTTCATTAACTATGCTTCTTAAAATGGTTGTAAAGAGTTTTATCACAGTAAAAAGATAAGGTTTTGCCTAAAGATGTTAAAATCTTGTTTATTAACTGTACATTTTTCTTATCACGGTGTTGTTCGGTTCATAGCTGTTGATAGGTCGCGGTAAAGATATGAAGTATCTTTGAAGAGCCCACTGTTTCTATATTGACTTAGAACTTGTTGACGACCTCTGTGGCGCGACGGGCGAGTAGCTGGCAAGGACGCGAGAGGTTGCGAGTTCGATTCCCGCTGCGGGACAAATGTTTGTATGATCTGCAAATATTTGTTCCGGGTCTGGGTGTTATGGTACTCGTAGTTACTGATACCCACGACACAGGGAATCCTAGTGTGGGATCAAGACTACGTATGTGAATGTTGGGTGTTATGTTATGTGTTTGTTGCCCTGATTCTAGGCTTGGTCGCGTTGGAACAGGAGTAATTTTAGTTTATAAGACGATTCAAAATTATCCTAAAATAAAAAAATCTTTGTGTAAAACACAGTAATATACAATATTTATTGTTTTTTACTGTGTTTTACTAGAGAAAATTGCTTTAGTTCCTTACCACATCGAAATGAAAAACTAACGAATCCGATCGGAAACGTTTCCGACGTTTTAGAATCGCCCTGCTGGTGGGCCGTATGCTTGTTTGCTTGCAGAGTAGTATAAAAAAAACTTCATGACGGAGTTCCGGTGCCTTCCTTCCAGCTTCATCTTTAGATCAGGGGGCATTACCATTCAAATCATTTAAAGCCAGAGTGCATATCATGGCGATTCCAATAAGCCCAAACATGGCTAGGATACATTGTTTTAAGACTGAGTTCCGGTGCCTACCATCCAGTTCGATGGTACCATTTTCAATATATATACCTACCAAGATATCGCTGTTACTCTCTGATTAGCATACCTTATTTTATTAGATAATAAAACCTATTAAGTGCGTCTAGCTATCAATAATGTATATGATCAAAACTCAGACGACTGATGGGACAAAAGTCTTGAGTTTTAAATTGACACGGACGTATGGTGTAGTGCAGTAGTGGACAAACTTTCATAATTGGGGGCCAGAAAATTTAAGAATTTTCAGAGGGCCAGAATTATAGGAAAAATGCATTTTATGTTGAATTTTTAACCGACTTCAAAAAAAGGTGGAGGTTCTCAATTCGGTTGTATTTTTTTATGTTTGTGACCTCGTATAACTTCGTCATTTATAAACCGATTTGGATTTTTTTTTTATTTGATGGGACAAAGTCAAAGTCAAAAAGAACTTTATTCATTGAAATCACAAGGATCATTTTGAATCGTCTTATATAAAATTAAATTACTCCTGTTCCAACGCGACCAAGCCTAGAAGAATTACCAGATAGGTCCCATTTTTATCAAAATCCAGTTTTGATTATTATAGTCTAGCTGTCTATTGTTCTACTAAGTACCTAGAATTTACTTTATACTTCTGGATCGTCAAAATATAATTATCACGGGCCATATACTATTCATGTTGAAGGATCGTCGGCGGGCCGGATGAAATGCTTTCGCGGGCCGGAGTTGGCCCACGGGCCGTACTTTGCCCACCACTGGTGTTGTGTAACACGGATTTTTGTATGGAAAATTAGTTTCACAGAGTTTACGCTAGGGGCGCTCATTGGTGTCGCCATACAAAATCCGTGTTACACTACACCAAACGTTCGTGTCAATTGTTTGCAAAAAACTCATCAGCCTTCTGCAGTTATAAGGCTCGATCTTGTGCTGTTATAGACTATTTGATTTATTACTAGACCACCAATCTCTCTGATGATGATATTATGTTTTTCTTAATATTTCAGAGAGCGTGATGTGAGCGTGACGTCACAATGGCGGTGAGCGAGGCTCGCGTGCCGGTATTGACGGAGCAGAGAACGCACCTTAATGGTGAGAATAAACTTTAATGCGTTTCCGTAACCAGGTTTTGTAACCTTTAATGCGTTTCCGTAACCAGGTTTTGTAACCTTTAGTGCGCTTCCTTAACCAGATTTTGTTACTCATTTTGTAAAACGGGAATTTTTCTCCTCGGCGAGTTCAGCGTGGATACCCTATACCCACCCTGATGAAGACCCTCGATTAGGGTCGAAACCTGTTGGTGCTTCCACCAACATATCGGTACGTGAACATTTCCCGTTTTACAAAATGAATGATATAATTCACGAAAGTTATTTTAGGTTTTGTTACTTTTACTTAGTACGTTTGTTTTACTCGTTTTTGTAACCTTTAGTGCATTGCGTAACTAGGTTTCGTAACCGTTAGTGCGTTACCGTAACTAGGTGTAGTAACCTTTAGTGCGTTTGCGTAACCAGATTTTGTAACCTTTAGTACGTTTCTGTAACTATATCTGTAACCTTTAGTGCGTTTCCGTAACTAGGGTCTGTAACCTTTAGTGCCTTTCCGTAATCATCAGGTGGTTAGCGTGTTTTTTTTTTAATTTGCATACCTCATCTTATGGGATATCGTTGGATAGGTCTTTAAAAAATATTAGGTTTCATGAACGATACAGAGGTCCGTTCGCGTCCTCGAGGAAGCGTCGCCTTTTGACATCTGCAACTTCAGGACCAATAGGCTACCACCATACACAGACAGATAGACAGAAACCTGAGTGAGCCTAGAATTTTTCCGTTGGTACTTTTTTGTAAGGAAACCTAAAAACAATTTTTTTTTAAAATTAAATAAGACGAGCCTCCTTGACTTTGGAGTCACTTCGTTACATTCTCACTCAGTAAAGGTAAAAGTTACAAACTTGATGTTTTTACAGTGCATAAGGATGTAATCTAACGAAATCATAGATCAGAAACACGATTGGTAAAACTTTTCTCGATAGATTTAGTTTTTGAAACCGGCCCTCCTAAAACCTTTTTTACGTCCAACCTTCGAATCTAGATGATATTGACGGTAAATTTTTATACAATTCGGTAGAAAATCACAGCTCGTAACGAAATAGAAGATGATTTATTTTTATATTTGCTACTTTTTAAGCAAATCGAAGTTTTATCACATTTCGTCATTTACTTCTCGTGTGTGGGCGGGACAGAATCTATACCGCATCTCTTCTCGAGCTCAAGTGAGTAATAACGCTATCACTTTCTAATCTGGGCTCATGGGAGTTAGCGTGGCAATTTTTTTCAAGGAGTATCGTCTTAAAATTATTTTTTCAGCGTATGCTTAACAGCAGTTTAACTAACCTGTGTTGATGGACTTTGGCCTAGATAAGAAAAACAATTTCTTGTTTTGCCATTGCGACGTGAAAGATATTTATGAGCTAGTAAATACATAGTGTAAATACACTCGAGAGCAATGAATCCGGGTCACTTAAAGAATCCTAAAAATCTCGGAAACTAAAAATGCTAGGTTAATGCAATAAATTGTATTTAATAGACAATGTAATACTCCTTAAATGAAGGTATTAAAACTTCTTAGTTATTGTAAAGTTATATCATAAAAAAATCAAATTTGAAAAAGGGCCACTTTCGAAGATGGAACTACGAAATTACAGCATTTGGTTTTGCTTTTGTTTGTAATCTGTCATTTATCATTGTTTGATTTCTGTTTTTTTGTTGTTTTTTTTCTGCGTAAACGCAGTAATGGAAGCACGAGGAGGCAATACGAAGTATTAAAATTCAAGAAAATCGTAATAAAGTTCAAAAATTTCATGTTTCCTATTTTTGTTTTAAGGAGAGATCAGCTGTTTTTTTCTTTATGTAATTTTGTGTTAATAAAATGTATGGTGACTCATATTTTTTTTACCTTCATTTAAGGAGTATTACATTGTCTATTAAATACAATTTATTGCATTAATCTATCATTTTTAGTTTCCGAGATTTTTAACATTCTTTAAGTGACCCGGATTCATTGCTCTCGAGTGTATTTTGCTGATGACGGCTTTGCAGGTAAATATCTCTTAATTGCGTCATTGATAAAAATAGAGTATTGTGCCATTATAATCATCAGCCTGTAGAAATCCACTGCTGGACTTCCCCCCATTTATTTATTATTTATTTATTAACCGACTTCCCAAAAAAGGAGGACGTTCTCAATTCGGTTGTTTTTTATTTTTTTTACTTTTTATGTTTGTTACCGCATATCTCCGGCGTTTATGAATCGATTTGGAAAATTCTTTTTTTATTTGAATAGATATACTTCCAGATTGGTCCCATTTTTTCAGAATCCAGTTCTGATGATGGAATCCATGAGGAATTGAGGGAACTCCTCAAATATTGTAGGCATACATATGGCGATTTTGATATATTCAGCAACAAACCAAGCATTTGCATTCAGAAAGTATCATAATCCTTTCACCACTATGGTTCTTTCATAAATTTTTTTCATCCAAATATTTAGTCGAATACAATGGCGGAAGTCAGTTTTTTAATTGAAAAGTTATTTTTATTTTTATTTTTACTTTAACTTTTTAGAACGGCATACAGCTACCAATTACATTTTTTTATTTTATTTTATTTTAATTATAATATTCTCTATTCTTTATTGTACACACATATACAAAATATGAACACAAGGCAGAATTAAAGGACATGCACAAAGGCGAGCTTAACCCTAAAAAGAGTTTTCTTCCAGCAAACCTCTGAGGCTAGAGAGTGGTGATTATAGAGGTAGGTTCGTGTACACATATAAAAAGAAAATAGAAAAACAAAATAAATTAAAAATTATATAGTAATTAAAATAAACATACTTAAACATAGATATATATATTAAATAGCAAATATAATATTAACAATTGATGGAACAACTAATTTTCACACTAAAATACAATAAAAATAACATAGTGAAAACAACACAACAAACAGAATAATAATAATCAAAATAAAAAATATAAAAATAATGTCAAACAGAATGAATAGAATGCGACGACGGACGGTCTGAAGCCGCCTCCATCCACCGACTTCTTGCGACCTAATTTTCATTAATCCGTCAATACCCATATAGAATCACTTGTTGTCCGACTGTCTATCTGTCAAGACGTTTTTTTTTCAGGAACTTCTAAAGGCATCAATTTGATATTTGACGACCTCTGTGGCCCGGCGGGCGAAAAGCCGGCTGAGATGCAAGAGGTTGCGGGTTCGATTCCCGCTGCGGGACAAATGTTTGTGTAAGATCTGAAAATATTTGTTCCGGGTCTGGGTGTTATGGTACCATGGTATTAGTAGTTCCTGATACCCACGACACACGGAATCCTAGTGTGGAATCAAGACTACGTATGTGACCGTTGAGTATTATGTGTTTTGTGATGTTATGGAATGCTAAGGTAAAAAAAACACATACAGTCGAATGAGGGGGTTTCAAATCATGCTTTCAGCGTTGAAAATAGATGGCGTTGCTCTGTTACGTAGCTGTCAAGTGTCAAAATAAAGTTAAATGTCAACATCAACAACGTGGATATATTTTCGTTTCGTGGTATTTATTTTTGCTGTCTTATAAAAACACCACGAAATCACTAGCGTACTCTCAAGAAGCAGACACAAACAGAATATCATGACTAATAGCCACAGATTAGTTAGATAATAGCTTAGTACGCGTACACCACAGATAATACAATTGACAATCTTGTCAGCTACAGTTGAGTCAGCGCCATCTATCGAACCAATTTGAACTACTTTTTTTTTATCGAAGTTGAAAAGCCCTTATTAGGAACCTCCTCCTTTTTAAGTCGGTTAAAAAGGGAGTATTTTATCAAATAAATAATTAGAGTAATTGTTATTATTTCAGAATTACAACTTAAGCCGCATACCCATGCAGACCTCAGTAGGAGCACCACAGTTGTGACGTCACTAGTGGCGGGGGCCTTCGCCGGAGCCCTAGCCAAGACAGCTATCGCGCCGCTCGACAGGACCAAGATCAACTTCCAGGCCTCGTGAGTAGATCTTATAACTATTTAAGTAAGGTTATAAATAGCTGGACAAGCTTTGCCAAGACGAGAACTCAAAAACTGCACAGCTATGAATGCCTGGTTTTATTTCGGTTTCAGTTCAGAGTCTATTGGCGGCTATGAGGTTTGCCACCCGTCATATGTAGATTGCATCATCCCACTACAATTACTACATGATAGCAGCAACCACGGGCGTAGCCAGGTTTGGGGGGGGGGGGGGGGGTTAAGACAATAAAACACATTCACCCAAGGAACTAAAATTCCTTGCAATCACCACACTGGACTTCAAAGAGTATCACATTTTGTCATTTTGTCAACGTTTTGTTCAACCCTCCCCCCCATTAGGGGGGTTGAACGACGCCTCTCTTTCTGAACACTATTGTTCACCAGGTATACATAATAGGAATTATCAAAATTAGCAGTACAATGGGCGGCTTTATCGCTGAAAGCGATTTCTTCCAGGCAAAGACGAGCGACTGGGTATTTTCTTTACATACATATTGGATATTCCTGTCTCATACTCTTTTCTCTCTCTTACAGCAAGATCCCCTACTCATGGAAGGCAGCTATCAACTTCCTCCTCCACAGTTTCCGAACGGAAGGTTTCCTGGCATTATGGCGTGGCAACTCTGCTACCATGGCCAGGATAGTGCCATATGCGGCCATACAGTTCACGGCCCATGAGCAATGCAAGAAAGCTTTGCGGGTCGACGATCCTGTAGTAGCTAGGTGAGTCTTATATCTTTGGATTAAGGTTCAATTTACGAGCGCGTTTTCAACTCTCACTTCTTACCTCTTGTTCAGTCATAACTGCCTGGTACTTTAGTTGTGATTGCACATTGATTTGTCGCGTCAAACTTTAAGGCCGGCTAGGATGAAATAATAGTAGTTTATCTACTCTCATACTGAAATATATATTTTGGCACTAATCGTTTACAAATAAATGCAAATATAAGCTGTAATTTTACGCAAATTTCATTGTCAAATTAGTTTTTGTTTTAAAAAGTGTCTGAAAACGACAGTAGCGGTACTGAAGAAAATTTTACACCACCGGACATTCTCGAAGCTGCAACGAACAAATGAACCTCTTACCGGCGAAATCTAGAAGGTATTACAATAAATGTTACCAAGACTTTAAAATATAATATTACCTATTTCATGAGATTAGATAAAGTAGTGTCTTAAAACACGGCGCGAGCGTGTTGCGCCGCGTCCAAAAAATATGTATAGAAAAACTGCATTGCAACCTCCTTGGTCCAACTTAAGTTGTATCGTAATGGAAAAAAAGTTATATTATGATACAGTTGTCCATAGAAGAGCTGTATCTTAATGTAATTTTTTAAATTTATTTCGATGGCATGTGCATAAAGACTGTCATTTTAGTTTTGTTTTTAGTTTTTTAATCTTTATATTTCAGTATGAGAGTAGATAAATAATAATAATAAATAAATGCAGGACATTTCACACAACATTATCCAGCCCCAAGCTAAGCAGAGCTTGTGTTATGGGTACTAGATAACTGATACACTTAATACAATACATAACATAGATAGATATTTTTTATTATCCATAGAAAAATACCCAGAACACCCTGAACAAATATCTGCAGATCGTAAAGATTGTTCCGAGGCGGGAATCGAACCCGCAACCTCCTGCGTCCCAGGCGAACCTTCGCCCGCCGCGCCACAGAGGTCGTCGGGGGATTAGCAGCAACAGAGGTTTTCTCTATGTACTTAACTAGTTTTTTTCTTCTCTTTATTATTTAAAAGGAGTTTTGTCACACAGTGACCAATGACCATGTCACTCCCGTACAGGAATGCAAGTCTTTGATGAGTGTATATAAATATATATGTACAAAAAATATTGCTTATTAGACATAAAATATATGTTGTAATAACGCGTGTCTTGGTTACTAACTATTGGAACAAGCTCAAAGTCGCGGATCGAGCTGTGGAGAGAGCTATGCTAGGAGTTTAACTACGTGATAGAATCCGAAATGAGGAAATCCGTAGAAGAATAGTCACTTACAAAGCTCTCAGAATTAGCCAGTTGAAGTGGCAATGGGCAGGTCATATAGCTCGAAGAACTGATAACCGTTGGGGAATAAAGATTCTCGAGTGGCGACCACAATCCGGGCGACGCGGTAGAGGAAGGCCCTCCACTCGATGGACTAAAGATATCATAAGCGTCGTAGGAAGTCGGTGGATGGAGGCGGCTCAAGACCGTGTTGTGGCATTCTAAGGAAGAGGCCTATGCCCAGCAATAGACTTCTACAGGCTGATGATGATGAGTGTTACTCGATAGGAAAAAAGTTCTCTAATTGGTTGGGTGGAATTGGCTCAAAATTCAGTTTCAAGATTCCTAAAAAAATAAACATTGCAATTTAAATAGAAGCTTCTAAAAATACATTTGACTTTGACTTTAAAGTGACATCTGTCATTCGATTCTAGACAGCATCCACTCCGTCACTTGCTTGCGGGCTCGCTAGCGGGAGTCATCTCCCAGAGCGCCACCTACCCGCTAGACATGGCGCGCGCCAGAATGGCGGTGACGCACGCTAATGAGTACAGAACGCTGAGTGCCGTCTTCAGGAGGGTAGTTGGCGAAGAGGGACTGAGGACTCTTTATAGGTAAGTTTGATATTTAAACTAGCTGTCTACCATCATGATGAATATGATGATTATGATGATGATGATGATGAATATGATGATGATGATGATAATAATTATGATGAATATGATGATGATGATGATGAATATGATGATGATGATAATAATTATGATGAATATGATGATGATGATAATGATGATAATAATAATGATGAATATGATGATTATGATGATGATGATGCTAAAACAGCTGAGCCAGTAATTGTTTGGTGTAATAGACGGCAGTCAACTGGAGGCCTTACCATGAGCTCTTATAGCGATTCAGTTCAAAACTAGTAAAAGTAGAAAATATCGGTTTCGTGATGTCCGCGGCTATATTTAAAGGCACAGTAGCAGAAGGTCTATAGACTTCTGCGATTAAAGTTATTCAATGATGACGGATGTCAACGACGAACCGATATTTTGTACTGAATAGTTTTTGGGCTGAACCGCAAAAACTGTAAGAGCTCAGTGAGGCCTCAGGTCTCCACTTGACTGCCGTATATTATACCAATCAAATACCGGTTCAACTGTTTTAGCATCATCATTATCATCATCATCATTATCATCATCATCATTATCATCATCATCATTATCATCATCATCATTATTATTATCATCATCATCATTATTATTATCATCATCATCATTATTATCGTTCTCAACGTCATTATTATTATCATCATTATCATCATCATCATCATCAACAACAGTTTAAAGATCTCTATAACTCATTGAACACCTTGTCAACAGAGGGTACCCGGCGACTATTTTGGGTGTGATTCCGTACGCAGGTGTGTCCTTCTTCACGTACGACACGCTCAAGCGCTGGTATGTCGGTAAGTTTACTTTCAAATCAAAGCCAAAGTCAAAAGAACTTTATTAATTGAAATCACAAGGATCATTTTGAATCGTCTTATAAACTAAAATTACTCCTGTTCCAACGCGACCAAGCCTAGAAAAATCAGGCAACAAACACGGCTTGGCTTGCATAAATGGTACGTCTTACCACTAGGTGAGAAGCGCCTGTGTGGTGCCTCGGAGCAAGGAGTTGCTGATAGAATAGTAAATGAGAACTTAAAAACCTTAGGAAGGTAGTCAAAAGTAAATAAACATCAGCAAAAATGTGCAAGACAGCACACGCTGCGCTTGTTATACTTATAAATAATAATCTAATACAAACATGTAAATAGGTAAGTACAGATATTGCAAATTTCCATTTTAGCAGTCGAAGGGCAGAGCGACATCAGGCCACGCGGCTTTATCATTAGTGTAATACGCTTTCTTAATTAGATTAATCTTTATGTAGAATTTAAATCTATTAAAAATCCAATCTAATTAAAAATTGTTAAGAGAAGGTTACCGGTAACGCTTACGCCCTTTTGGTACGCGAACGACGTTTGCTTCCATTTTGGCTGTCACTTCATCAAACTCCATGAAATTGTGCACACATGATCTGTGAACTAATATCTAGATTCGTGGTACGTCAGTTTTAAAAAAAATATCATTTGGTAACCATATAGTTTTATAAGAAACTAGCGGCCCGCGCGCGACTTCGTTCGCGTGGTCCCGGTGTTCCCGGCAGTTATTCGAATTTTTCTCACCTTTTAAACCTTCCCTAGACCTCCACGAACATTTCAAGACCAAGATAAGATAAATCCGTGCAGCCGTTCTCGAGTTATAGCGTCAGGAAGGAAATCCGACTTATTTTTATATATACGACTAAACGCAGCACGGGTCTAGATATTAGTGTACTGATTATTTGTACAAAGTTTCATGGAGTTTGAAGAAAATAAAGCCAATTTAAAAGCATGCTTCGTTCGCGTACACAGGCGCGTAAGCACCGTTTTGCCAGCTACCGGTGGCATTCTCTTAAAGTGAAACATAAATTCAAAGTCAAAAGTGCTTTATTCGTTGAAATCACAAGGATAATTTTTAAGGCGCTACCCTGACCGAATGACCTTGAGGTGTTCGCCTCTACAAATACATCGCAAATTATTTATTTTAGTGACACCTATGTGTCCGTTCTAATAGTACTGCCATCTAGCCGTCCATCCGAGAGCCGGCGGCTGACTGGTCCGCTCCTTGCGCACAGCCAGATTCGCACGGATTCATGAAATATACTTCGTAAAAAACAAAGAGAACCCATTTTTTTAAAAATGAATCGTGTAATAATTCTTCTATTAAATTAACTATCCAATTGTGTAAACCAAAAAATTCAGTAACGTGAACTTTAAGAGAAGATGTAAATTTTTTCATGGGTTTATTGTCGAGTACTTACGACGTTAAATCATTAAAACCAATCGTGGAACTTGATGACAAAATGACAAATATATGTGGTGACTTTTTTTTTCTACTTGCTTTATTTAACGTGGAGAGATGCTTGAAAAAAACAGCTTGACGCCGTGTTTGGTCGGGGTACTGCCTTAATCGTCCTACACACAGTAGGGTATAACACACATAACACCCAATAGTCACGTACATAGTCCTGCCCCCCTATTCACTGAAAGTCACTCGGTGACTATAACGTTTGACAAGTAAAATTACCGATTTGCAAATACACTCGAGAGCAATGAATCCGGGTCACTTAAAGAATGTTAAAATCTCGGAAACTAAAAATGATAGATTAATGCAATAAATTGTATTTAATAGACAATGTAATACTCCTTAAATGAAGGTAAAAAAAAATATGAGTCACCATACATTTTATTAACACAAAATTACATAAAGAAAAAACTGCTGATCTCTCCTTAAAACAAAAATAGGAAACATGAAATTTTTGAACTTTATTACGATTTTCTTGAATTTTAATACTTCGTATTGTCTCCTCGTGCTTTTTTAATTTAATTTTAATTTAATTTTTTTTATTATTAAATTTTAATTTTAAATTTTAAATTTAAATTTTTATTTTTTTTTAACTTAATTTCGTAGTTCCATCTTCGAAAGTGGCCCTTTTTCAAATTTGATTTTTTTATGATATAACTTTACAATAACTAAGAAGTTTTAATACCTTCATTTAAGGAGTATTACATTGTCTATTAAATACAATTTATTGCATTAACCTAGCATTTTTAGTTTCCGAGATTTTTAGGATTCTTTAAGTGACCCGGATTCATTGCTCTCGAGTGTAGTATAGAATATTAATAGATTCGATTTTTTGCGACAACATTCAGAAAATTTACAAAAAAAACACATAATTTATAGCATACAGTATTAAAAAATGTTTTTGCAAAATAGCCCCAACTCAGCATATTTATTTTTATTTATGTAAATAAAATACAATCATGGATGATTATATTTTTTACAAATACAGTGTAAACTCTATAACGAAACTCAAGGGACTGAGCATTTTTTGTCGTTATAGAGAGTTATCGTTATATGGAGTGAACAAAAAAACAAGCAAATTAACAAGAACCGAGAAAACAATGCGTCATACTGCACGTGCTCAAGGCAATTAAGGATAACAAAAGCTAGACCGACCTCGGATGTTTCGGAGCTTCAAAGTCTTTTGTTACCTGATAACATAACATAAACAATAATACCGATAATAAATATTTACTGTCTAAAAATATGAACACATTTCATCGTAATAAAGAATGGCGTATCGCTATAAAGAGTGTTTCAATTTGTGGCTTTTAACGCAAACCAACCGAGTTGGGCTCACTTCAACGTTACAGGGAGTTTATTGTTATAAAGGTTAACGTTATAAAGAGTTTACACTGTAATTGTAAAAATATAATCATGCCACAGTGTTTACTTATTATAAAGTACTTTAACTAAGCAATCAATTTAACCCAGATAATAGATAGGTAGGTTGTATAAGCAAAGTGGTCTACTTAACCACTAAGATACCCTGTGTTGTGGGTATATGCAGGTTGTATTCAACCTTCGCTGGTCTTCCGTTAGAGCCATTTTGCAAACAATAATTATTTAGTATTCAGATGGATGCTGCTGACCATCCCTACTTAAGAATAATCTAAATATTCACATTTATGGTTTCAGATTATTTTGGTGCAACGGGTCCGCTAGCTAGCGTGTGCTGCGGGGGCGCCGCCGGAGCCCTGGCGCAGTCGGCCTCGTACCCGCTCGACATTGTACGCCGACGCATGCAGACTGCCAGAAGACGAACGGATGGTTCCTATCCGTACAAGACTGTACTCAGTACGCTTGAGGAGGTTTATGCGTAAGTACCTACCCGGCTGCGCCATTTGATCAAAATAATAGCTGCTACAGTACTATGTTATTATATGGCGCAGCCGGTAAAAAAACCACGATATTGACGTTGACTTTAGAGGATGGTCTAACAGAAAATGCCCGGTGTGAAATGCCCTTATAATACATACCTACTTCTCTAGTTTTTTTACGAACTCTGTGGCGCGGTGGGCGAGTAGCCGGCTGAGATGCGAGGGTTGCGGGTTCGATTCCCGCTGCGACACAAATGTTTGTATGATCTGCAAATATTTGTTCCGGATCTGGTTGTTATGGTACCATGGTACTCGTAGTTCCTGATACCTACGACACAGGGAATCCTAGTGTGGGATCATGACAACGTATGTGACTGTTAGGTGTTATGTTATACTAAAATGTAAAAATCTTCGACGCAGGAGGTTGCGGGTTCGATTCCCGCCTCGGAACAAATATTTGTACAATCTGCAGATATTTGTTCAGGGTGTTCTGGGTATTTTTCTATGTATAATAAAAAATATCTATCTATGTAATGTACCTATTGTATTAAGTATATCAGTTATCTAGTACCCATAACACAAGCTCTGCTTAGCTTGGGGCTAGATAATGTTGTGTGAAATGTCCAGCATTTATTTATTTATTATTTATAATTTTATTACATTTATTGCAGGGCGGAAGGCGTACGTGGATTTTTCAAGGGTCTTACAATGAACTGGGTGAAAGGACCAATAGCCGTTGGCATCTCATTCGCGACGTATGACGTCATCCGGTCGACGCTGCGTGACGTCGCTGTCACCGTGCAGAGGTAGTCGTCGAGGGATGGAGGGTGATGAGGTAGATTTGATGCTGAAGTATTGCTCAGGTAAAAATTGACAATGGTTTTGGCTAGACTGATGATTTTATGTTCAGTATTCCAATACGTGACGAGATGTTAAAACCCGTCACGTATGGAAGGATAACTACAAAGCAAAAAGTGGGTATGTCTTATAAATAATTTAGTCTTGCCTCTGACTACCCCTTAGTTATATACTGTTGAATCTGAAGGTATCCTCGGTGGGGTTTACTGGAGTAGTACCATAATTTGGAAAGATTCCACTTGCCAAAACTAATGAAAGCAATATTGATTGTAAACTGTTGAGATACAAGATTTATGGCCGGTTTCTACAGGGGCGGACAGGAGAGGAGACGAGAGGAGATGTGTTTGAATAAACCAATCCGATTTCGTTATTTCCTTTTCGTTTTTACCTGTCAAGCATGCCTGCCAATAACCTGTCAGCTTTGATTTCGTCTACTCTCCTATCCGCCCCTAGTGGAAACCGGCTGTTAGTGTTTTTTTTTAATTTTTGAGCATATTGAGAATTTAGTTATTTGCACAAAATATATTTGAAGCAATGAAGCGTGGGCTCTGTAGTTTAGTCTTATATCAGCCCCTAGATGGCACTATGACGAATTTGTCGATTGATAGCGCGTACCGATAGATGGCGTTATAACGAACTTATCAGTTGATAGTGCTTACCGCTAGATGGCACAATAACGAACTAGTCGGTTGATAGCGCGTACCGCTGGATAGAACTTTAACGAGCGTGTCGGTTGATAGCGTATACCGCTAGATGGAACTATAAAGAACCAGTCTGATGATAGCGCGTACCACTAAATCGGACTATAACGAACTTTTCGGTTGACAGCGCGTACCGCTAGATGGAACTATAAAAACTAGTCTGTTGATAGCGCGTACCGCTTGATGGAACTATAAAGAACTAGTCTGATGTTAGCGCGTACCGCTAGATAGACCTTAACGAACTTATCGGTTGATAGCGCGTACCGCTAGTTTGAACTATAAGGAACTAGTCTGATGATAGCGCGTACAACGAACTTATCGACTGATAGCGCGGTCCGCTGATTGGTTGATAATGTCCAACCTCAACGCAGGCCCGTATTCCAGAACAAATCACAAATATAACTAAAGTTTGCTCAATAAAATACTGACAAAATTCGATTCGTTCGTACTTTAGTAGATTTTTGACAGTTTTTCAATTAAAACTGTCAAAATTTTTGCTTCGTTTGATGGCGTTTAATATCAGTCAATTAATATTATGCTCCTCATGAAATGGGATCTATTTTTTTCATAAATAAACTATATTAGTATGAATAATATAGTTTATTCATGGGTTTGTGCAATATTGTAATGGTGCGCTTACTCATATTATTCACTTTTGAATATAGAAATATTTTTAAATGATCACAATTTACCAGATGAACTTACCCTAGGTTATAATTACCCCAAGAAAAACAAATGTATGGTTTAGATTAGAACTGTCAGAATTGTTTATAAACCTAGTTAGAAATGCTTATCTTTTTTGGATAGTTCTACTTCTAGGGACAAAGATGGTACCCTATTTTAATAGATCTTGTACATTCTTTGTAATATCTATGTAACCTTCTGTATTCTACTCTTTCCCTTAATTATGTATTAAGGAATGACTGAATCTGACAATTAATTCAATTTTAGTAAATAATGTAATTTTTCAAGAACTTGTAATATTTATTTTGCAAACACTTGGAATCACTATTGTTCGTCTGTGATTGGTTAAAATATGTATGTAATTTTTTAAATTTACCGCAATTGACTGCTGCGACGTGCAATAATGGCACTGGCGTTTTTTTTAATGGTAAATGTAATCCGTTATTTATGTAATAATCCTGATATTTGCACTAAAAAGCGCACAATAAGATATTATTTTTTGTATTTTTATTTTTTGAGTTGCTTTATATGCGTGACTATGTAAAAATGGGCATATTCAGGAGTTTTTGTTCTATAATGGGATAAAACGTGGTTCAGCTAAAGTTATACTTACCCCATGTTTTGTATGGCGGGCAAAGTTTAATGTTTAAAAATTATGGGTTTGTCCCTACAGCAAGTAACAGTCTGAAGTGGGGTAAATTCATCTTTTAGGGGGAATATGACCTTATTTACTTAGTCACGCCTGTGCATATTTTGTACTGTATAGTCTATTTAAGTTACGAATTACGATCAATGATCCTAATACTGCTTAGGCCATCTCAATGAATTATTTATTTTATAAAAAAAATAATTATGGCCATTCTATCAAAGTAATAGGTAGGTACTCATTTTTTTTAGATAATTTCTTAACGAATAAGAAGTATTATAGATATATTAAATGTTAACGTTTGACTGTTTGTTTATAGATAGTACCTACGTGAATAAAATTGTTTAAATGTTTTGCATTACTTTATTTTATAAAAAAATAAAAAGATGGATAGGATTTTAGGTAGAAAAAAATAACACATTACCGTCGAGTCTGCTTTACAGAATCAAAACCAATTATATTTTTAGTTAAATTAAAATTAATTTATTCAAAAAATTGCTTGATCGTCTTAAAACTATAATATAAACTAATATTTTAGGAATATTTTCTGTAATTAATAACTACTTACAAATACATTAATGACTAGTACATATGTAGCAACTAGAACTTCCTAAATCCGTTTCACAGACAAACTTAATCTAGATTTACTTAAATAATTGGTTACTTAATTGCATAGGTTAGTTTTACTAAACATCAAATTGATGTTTTACTACAAGATTCATAAAGAAAAACGATCACTATACAGGGCAAGTATTTTTAGAGGACTCATCATCATCAGCCTGTAGAAGTCCATTGCAGGACATAAGCCACCCCCAACAATCTCACGATGAATGGTTTTAAGGCGCCTGCATCCACCGACATCCTGTGACTTTTAATGTTTTTTAGATGGCTATTGAGGCTAAATTCTTAACCATGACCTCTAAGAAAATATGGTCTTACGAACAACGGGGTGTTTCAGAATAAATAAGAATGGAATTAAAACATTTTCTAGCGCTGGTTTTAAAGGTCGACATTAGTTTTTTTTAGTTTTAGTAACGTTAACGGTTCAGAAAAATAGCGAAATACCATTTTTTACACCTCTGTTTTGACGACCTCAAATATTTGTTCCGGGTCTGGGTGTTATGGTACCATAGTATATGTAGTTCCTGATACCCTCGACATAGCAAGTCTAGTGTGGGATCAGGACTACGTATGTGATTGTTAGGTGTTATTTTATGTTAAAATAAGAGCAATTTTCGCAGTTTTTTTGAGTTTTAGTAACGTCAACGAACGGTTCAATCGTTCAGAAAAATAGCAAAATACTATTTATCAAACCGGGTCCGCTGCGCCATGTTTTGGTGTTTTAAAAACATATAATATTGTTTTCTAAGGAGTGCTCGCTAGAGGAAGACGTCAGAACTCATAATTTGTAAAGAGATTTTCTAACAAAACACTGTAAACTCAAAAGTCGCAGCGGACTGCCTGATTTGCTAACATGTTTTCATAACATGTTTTATTAGAAAATTTGGCGCAGCGGACCAAGTTTTACGCCGGCTAAACCAAATTTAGACCAAAACCAATAACGTTCCATTCGAAAGGTTGAACCGTTTCAAAATAGCGCGATTGGGTCAAGTCGGGGACAGTAGCTTAGTTCATAAAACTACAATAATAAACCAATAAGCTAATTCACTAGCTATTTACATAAATGTACCCTCCAGTAATCGACACATGACATTGCGGTATTTACAAAGCATCACCAATATTTGTTTACCATTAGATAGATGAATTTGAACGTGAGAATTGTAAGGGGTAAAATTGTTGATTCATTATTAATTCAACATCATCACCATCGGCCGGTAGACATCTCTGCTGGACGAGGCCTATCAATAGAATGCGATGGGGTATTTGCGATAATCACCACTCTTGGTAGGCGGATTGGTGATCGCAGTATTAGTGCTTTGTACTCCGGTGGATGCTGGTCTACCGTTGATTATGACTCATGAAAAGAAAAAAGTTAACCTTACCCCAGTCAGAGATATCTTTACCCCTGACCGGGGTAAGTGTATTTTGCTCGTCTACCGCTGCTGATGACATATGAACAGAAAAAAGATGCACTTACCCCGGTCAGGGGTAAGCGTATGCTACTTAGAATACATTTTACGTGTCATAATGTCCTAAATGGTTGATATGGCGATAGTACCGACCCTGGTATTCCGGCTGCGCCGGGCCAGGTACGTACTGAGGGTACACTACCCCCCCATACAGTTGCGACAGGACGTCATAAGGGGGTGGGGCAGGGGGTGAACGAGCCCGGGGGGACGCCATGCTGAACAGAGCTTCAGGGTCGCACACGAACTTGTAGACGTAGCGTTCGCCTAAAAATTAAAAGCGTGTTAATGCGCGGAGCGAGAGAACTGAAGAACTAAGCTGACATAATTAACAAGTTGAAGTGGCAATGGGCAGGCCATATAGCTCGCAGTTCCGAAAACCGCTGGGGAATAAGAGCAATCGAGCGACTACGAACTTGACGACGCTGTGTATGCCGTCCCACTTGATAGATTAACGACATTGTCGGTGTATGGGGGTGGCCCAAGGCCGTTAATTGTTGTATTCTAACACCTATTATGGGAAATTACTCACACCAATCAAATAATGTGTCAGTACATTCAGTTAGCATAATTTTACCGAGATCACTAATCCTATGGCACAGATAACAATAGGTACTATTAATTATTTGAATAGATATACTTCCAGTTTGGTGGCATTTTTTTCAGAATCCAGTTCTGATGATGGAATCCATGAGGAATTGAGGAAACTCCTCAAATATTGTAGGCATACATATGGCGATTTTGATATTTTCAGCAACAAACCAAGCATTTGCATTCAAGAAGTATCATAATCCTTTCACCACTATGGTTCTTTCATCATTTTTTTTTCATCCAAATTGTTAGTTCAATACAATGGTGGAAGTTGGTTTTTTAAATGAAAAGTTATATTTTATAACTTAATTATTTATGATTATTATTTATTTTATTTTTTACTAGCTGTCCGCGCGCGACTTCGTTCGCGTGACCCCGGTGTTTGGCCTAATTGAAATATTTAAAAAAAAATTAAGACAACTTTTTGGCGTAGGAATCCACTTTCTACCCTGCCATGAGCGCCTGGTATTCTGAGTATCAAAACCATCTGTCCATGCATTCTTTTCTCTTTCTTTCTTATATGAGATCCTAGTACATATATTATTATAATCTTCTTTCGCATGCTCCCGGTGTTCCCGGTACCGGTATTTGTCCTAATTGACTTTTTTTTTAACAAATTAAGACCACTTTTTCGCGTATGCATCCACTTTCTACCCTGCCATGAGCGCCTGGTATTCTCAGCATCAAAAAATATATTATTATAATCCTCTTTCACTTTGTCCCAATGTTCGGTAATATGAATTTCTAATTTAGGATTTTTAATTAAATTTTTATTCTATGTCCTTCTCCTGGTTCTAAGCTACCTCCCCACCAATTTTCAGCCGAATCGCTTCAGCCGTTCTTGAGCCGTACTAACACGACTTTCTTTTATATATAAATATATATATATATATATATATATATATATATAAGAGATTAATTTCAATAATCACCACGCTTTGATTGGTGATCGCAGTATTCGTGTTGAGTAGGTACTTTGGTGGATGCTGCTTCCCATAATTTGGTTCCCTTAGTCGGCCTTTACGACCTCCACTGGAGGAGATAGAGGGGTCTATACTTAGGCTGGACACACCACGGCAAAGAGGTATATAATAATTAATAATATTTCAATTTATTTATTCAGATAATTTTGCAATCCATTATGTTAGTTGGTTTATCTTAAATAGGGTTAATATTTAAAATTATTTAATGATTTTGTCCTAAGGACCAATTTATATATTATAGGACAGTCAAATTTTTCAGCTATATATGGAGAGGTCCGTTGTGGTACGGAACCCAAGTTATCAAGTGATTCGCTAAGAGATGAAAGGCCAAAGCACACCGTATGCGTATGCATATCCATCAGCACGTAACGTAGACACGCGCTTCTCTACGTATGTACATGCTTGCGTGCGCGTCACTCAAGCGGTGTGCCATGTCTCAGACGGCCTTATTACAGAACATGGACTAAATCTGAATTTAGTCCAGGCGTACTAGTCTAAGATTAAATATCGATTAGGCGACTTTAAATACGAACGCAGATGGTTTGTTTTCCGAAATAAATTCTCGCGCTACTTCGCGAATTTCCAAAGTATCAAACTGACGGATTGTGTCACATCACAATTGAGATGTCCAAATTCTTACCTCTAACAAGCAATCAACTGTCAATTTATAGACCATTGCTAAACTAGGGGGCTGTCTGGTTTTAGATAAACCAGAGATAGTCCAAGCTTATGTCATTTTTGGCATATCTAGCCCGAAAGTTGCTTCTGGAAAACAAACCATCTGCTTTTGTATTACGGTCGTATATACCCTAGGTCGATATTTAATCCTAGACTGGTAGTCCTGGTTTAAACCTAGACTAAGGGCATTTTTTATAATAACACTCTATGGGTGGTAAAGTTCCATACATCAAAACGTCATGGTACATCGACTTGCACGGTCTACGCGTACGCAGCCGGGTTATGGCCTGAAGGGTTAAGTATTAAAGAGCTCACCTGCCACTTTCTGCATTATACCCTTTTCGTAGTAATACCGCAAGGAGCGCGACAGCTTGTCGTAGTTCATCGCGGGTCTGTTCTTCTGGGCGCCCCAACGCCGCGCCACCTGCCGAGTTAACTTCACATCAGCCTATTCCCACTCCTGGGACGCTCTCATTACATACCTGGGCGTAGCCAGGTTTTAATTTCGGTTCGGGGGGGTTCAAGAAAATAAAACAACAAAAATGTACCTACAGCTACATGAAATTACATTAATATTTATGTAACAAAACTGTGCCCGGCCTCGGTGAGTGAAGTTAATAGTTTTACCGGCGAGCGGAGCGAGCCGTGAAAATCGTATATTAATTTATATTTATTTTTGTATATTTTACAATAATTGTATTGTATGTTGTATTCGAGAAGTGTGAACAGCCAAATTTTTTGACATAACTTTTATCGATTTATAATTAATGTTCTTACATTAATATAAATCCAATTTCAACTCCTCGCCTCTCCTTATTTCAATATGATAATAATATAACATTTTCACCAATGTAAAATTACCATATTCAAAACAAATAAATTATCTTTATCTTTATCTTTTTGAATATTTCGGGGTTGGGAGTTTGAAAGAGGTTTTTTGACACTAATAGAGGAAAAAGTTACAATTGAGGGATTTCGACATTTAATCCATGAAGTGTAAAAAAAAGTAGAGTTGATTGTAGGAAAAAGTGGCTGAAACACAAAAAAAAAAGGACTGAAGATAATTTACGAAGATTTTTTTTCCATATTTCTTTTTTAAGTTTCTCAATCACACTTGTCCTCTTTATTTTTTTTACAATAAGCCATTGGAATCAAAAGCAACGCTCTCATTAAGTTTGTGCAACAATCGAGGTTCTGCTGTCAATGTGTAGACCTCACTAACGAGCGAAGCAAGCTGCGAGAGTTCAGAGTAAGAGCATTGAAGGTAGGCCCCACCTCCTCAGGCTCATGCAGTTTGAACTCCAGACCCCGCCCAGTCCAGGCCACGCAGCGGGCGCCCTCAGCCAGTAGGGAGACGAGGAACTGCCATAGCTGAAGCGCCCCCCGTCTGGTCCCTGGGCCCGGCACACTACCTGAAGGAGAGAAGTCTTTTATTTATTTTAGGAAAACCATCAGCACATAATTACAACATGGTAACTAATATAGTACATTTGACGGGAGGTGTATATGTGATTTTGCACAACAAAATCGATCTAGAACTCAGTATCTACGGGTTCTACGAGTTAAATATTTTGGAATATGAAAATTTTATATTTCATAATTTATTGTGTAAAGTTGAAAACACGATATGTAAAAAAAACCTTTTATTTAATGAAAAATACTTGTTTCGCACACGAATTTTAAGATAAATTGTACTACAACAAGTAGGTAATAACTATTTATTCTAATGCTAAAATCAGTTTTTTGATAAACACTTTATTTTCGCACTAATAAACATAAAACTAAATTTTTGTGCACGACGCTCGCTGGCGCGAGCGAGATGGCGCGTGGGTTACGGCGTGCGTTAAAGAGGGAGCCTAAATTGTAGTATAGTGCCCTCTTAAAGGTCTCCCATGGGGTGCTATTTTTGTAAGTCATAGAGTGAATAAAAGTTACAAAAAAAAAATTGTGTAAATTACCGTTTATTCAACTATTTCCAAATTTCTATACATCTGAAACTCATTGATGACTAAAATTCTTATACTTACCTATGATATTAGTACAAGTGCCTCCACCAATAAATCTCCTGAAAAAACGGTGATTTGCGACCTTTTTGATGATATTTAGTAACTCAGTGACATAAAAACTTGGGTTAGTAGTAGAACTTCTTGTGAAAGAGTTCGTCCGGGGAAATACTACCACCGTACCTATTTCTACCGCCAAGCAGTAGTGCTCACATTGCTGTGTTTCCGTAGATTTTGAAGGGTACGGGTGCCGGTGAAATTACAGGCACATGAGACTTTTCATCTTTATGTCTCAGGGTCGGCAGCGCGCGTGTGATGCCTTTGGTGTTGCAGGCGTCCATAAGCTACGGTAACTGCTTTCCATCAGGTGGGCCGTATGCTTGATTGATTGCTTGCCATGTTGTATTATAAAAAAAAAAACTCTCCCCTTCAAATTAATGAAGTAAATTCCGAGCTACTATAATAATAATTAAGGCAATCAAGTTGAAACCTGGCCACGTACCACGAAACTTGCGCAGTAGCAACTAGCAACTTCTAATACAAAATCCTCTGCTGCACAGTCACGTGATACGCGCGCCGAGGCTCAGGGGGTGATTCTCGGAAAAATCACGTGCACGTGATGACGTCAAATCTCGCATGAACGCCATCATTTTGTACGGGCGTCATACGAAATGTGACGTCATCACGTCGACAAGATTTTTCCGAGAATACGTTCCCAGTACGGTACAGCTTATTTGCTGCTTATCGCTTAGGTACCCCTTTGGCTCACAACGGCGGCAGCGCTGTCAGAGCGCCCGGCGCGTAAGTTGAACAACGCCGGCCAGGCTAAGCTGACCCGCGCGTAGGACTGACGTTCATATAATATAGAGCTCCAACCGCTATATAGAACGGCCAGCCTAAGCTGACCCGCGCGGCGCACTGACGTTCATATAATATAGAGCTCTACTCTATTTGACACGCGGCTCTACTTAGCTGCCGCGCGAAGTACATACCGCGACTTGACCGGGCTATACCTGCATGCGTAGTGGTGACATGTTGATGAGGTGAAGCGGCTTCATTCCTGGAGGTGCTCGCTGCTGCTGAACCGCTGCAAATTGAGCTGCTCACTGGAACAGGGCAGATAATTATACTTCCATCCTTCCACTTTTTGTCCTTAAGAGATGGTTACCGGTATGGCGTTTACGCCCATTTGTACGCGAACAAAGTTTGCTTCTTATTTTGCTATTATTTCTTCAAACCCCATGAAATTTTGTACACTTACCAATAGATATAAAACAGCTAAATGGAAATATGTTCAAAAATAAATTAAGGAATTGGCTTGTTAGCAAAGTTCATTACAGTTTGTATGAATATTTTGATAGATAAAGGGTTTATTTATATCTTATAAGTAGTAGTATATAAGTATGTACTAGTACATAATTATTGTCATTAGTAATATTACCTACTAAACATTGTACGCCCGAAATGGGCAGACTGTTATACCACATTACCTGTACCTACGATCTTTTTACACAGTTAACAATAAATGCTTCTTATTCGTATTCACTACACAAATACTTACACAGACACGTGGAGCGTCAGTTTAAAAAGAATCGTTTCTTTTTATTTTTTGTTTGGTAACCTACCTATTTTTATAAGAAACTAAGACACCACGGTTCTAGATATTAGTGTACAAAGTTTCATGGAGTTCAAAAAAAAATAATAGCCAAATTAGGAGGAAACTTCGTTCGCGTGTAAAGGGCATATCCGAAAATATAATGCTGATTTGACTGGTTATTGTGAGTAAACCAGATATCACATCAATATAATAACAGAAATACGTGATTTTTCAAACTTTTTCCTATATAGATGACCAAGCCAGAAACACAATTGGCAGACATTTACTCGATACTTAATTTTTTAGAAAGTTATGCCTTTAAACTACATTTTTTTAAATTTCTAGGAAACAACTTCAGTCACATATCCAAAATAAATAGTCACCGAAGGAAAATATAGTTTATTATCCGTGACCAAACTAAAATTTACCTGGACTAGGTAATTAGTATTCTCATAATAAATTAAATAAGATTTGAGACTTTACTTCTGTGCAAGATACGGTCGTGCGATAATCAATCTTATTCCGTTAGCATTTGCGATTTATACGCATATTATATTTTATATAATACATATTATATTTTCGGAGCGCAGTTTTTGCCAGCTACAGATGACTTCCTTCTAAGAAACAAAGATATACTTAAAGACCTTGTAGCGCGGCGCGCTGAGACGCGAGAATGTGCGATAAATGAGTGTGAAAAAAATCACATTTGGATTACGCACCAATCTTCTCGTCCCATTGCTGAAGCTCAGCTGAGCTGGAGACAGGTTCCTCCCTCTCCCGCACCTCCTCTTCCTCCACGCACTTGCTGTATGATGATGAGCTGCATCTGCCAACGTCATCAATCATTATCATCATCATCAGCCCACATTAGTCCACTGCTGGACATAGGCCTCTCCCAATACGCATCACTGAGCCTGGTGTTCGGCTCTTTTTATCCATCTAGCCGCTACCTTTCGTAAGTTATGTTAGCAGTAGAACTTCTTGTGAAAGAGTTCATCCGGGGAAGTACTACCAACTATTTCTGCCGCCAAGCAGTAGTGATCGCATTGTTGTGTTTCGGTTTGAAGGTTATTGCCAGTGAAATTACAGGCACATGATGGCCTTTCATCTTTACGTCTCTGGGTCGGCAGCGCGCGTGTGTTGCCTCTGGTGTTGCAGGCGTCCGTAGGCTACGGTAACTGCTTTCCACCAGGTGGGTCGTATGCTTGTTGGCTTGCCAAGTAGTATAAAAATAATTCATCGCTCCTCCTAGCCGGGGTGCCCCATGCTACGTTTGCCAAGACGCGTCTCCACTCAAGAGAACTCGCTTACCCCAACGGTTGTCAGTTCTTCGCCATGAATAGAATGGCATCACTGATGGATTCGAATAATATGTTCATCATTTGAATCCATTAATTATAAATTTTTGTTGATCATGGAAATGAAGTCATACATAACATAACATTCATTACAAACAACCAACAGTCACATACGTACACAGTCCTGATAAATAAATAAATAAATGCTGGACATTTCACACAACATTATCTAGCCCCAAGCTAAGCAGAGCTTGTGTTATGGGTACTAGATAACTGATATACTTAATACAATACATTACATAGATAGATATTTTTATTATACATAGAAAAATACCCAGAACACCTTGAACAAATATCTGCAGATCGTACAAATATTTGGTCCGAGGCGGGAATCGAAACCCCACTAGATTTTTCCCACACTAAGATTCCCTGAGTCGTGGGTATCAAACAACTACGAGTACTATGATGGTACCAACAACACCCAGCCCCGGATCAAATATTTGCAGATCATGTAAACATTTGTCCCATTTGATCGGCAATCAAAGCCTCTTGCGTCTTCGCTTCTCGCCCTCGCCTGCCGCGCTACAGAGGTTGTTTTTAAGCCCTTTTCAGGGCCACCACAAGCAGTCGTTAATTTACCTGTGTGGATGAAGGTAGTGCTCTCTGTACTCTGGCCTGATCTCTGTTTCGCCTTTACATCTAGGAATAAATATGTCCTTTATTGAAAAGAATATTTTTCAAAACATGCTTAATTATAAAATTAGTGATCGGAACCGTGTGTGCTGATAAAAACGAGCCCAAACATTGCCAGGCCATTAATCACATAGGAGTTCCGTTGTCCACCTTGCTGAGCTAGACAGGTAGGAATTATTTCAGCTCAATCGGTTGGGTGGTACTGGTTCAAAATTCAGTTTCAAGATTTTTCCCACACTAATTAACATACAATTATACTAGTAATAGCTTTTAATATAAAGCAGTAATTAAGAATTTATTAGAGTATTAGTCATACTCACGGTGTGTGTAACTGCGTGTGCGCAGTGAGCGCTTGCGTGTGTGATTGCGGGCGGTACAGGGCCGGCTCGTAGGGAGGTTCGCGCCGCGGGAGCGCAGGTGGCAAGGGGGGGCCTTCTCTGTAACAAAATTTTGTAGAATTCAATTAAATAAAATTAAAAAAGGTATTGTGGTTTTTCCAAGTGTATTTCATTGCAATCCAGTTTATTATCTCGTGGTATACCTGTGCTGGTAGTGCGGATGCCAAGGTGCGTGGTACGGTGGCTGCGTCATCTCTTCAATCGTCCATCGTCACGCGTGACATTGCTGAACCCTGTAGGCTAAATAAAATACAGGGCGTAAAAAGACTACTCCCGAAAACTGAAACAGTGCATTCAGACCATTATTCTGAAAATATTTAAGCTGAAAAAAACACGAAAAAAAAATGCTCACTTTTGGGCCGCTTTTTTCGTGTTTTCTTTATAAATATCCATAAAATATCGTTAATGGAACACAAAAACCTAATTTCCATCATTAAAAACACGTTAATAAATAAAAACGTCAAAAAAGCAATGAAAACCACATAAGAAATACTGGCGCTGCGGGTCGATCAGCTGACCGGAAGCGTTGAACTCGCGCGGCCGTAATAAATGCGTACATTGCTGGCTGACAAATACTAACGAAACGAAAAAAATGTTTTTCTCCTGTATGAATCATCTCTCAGGCGAAAGCTATTTTATATAGCTATGATATAGGTAGCTTTACCGGTACCTTCAGTATTCGGGAGCCGTCCTTTTACACGCTGTATAACTTAGGCTTTCATCATCATTATCAACTGCCTTTAGGCGTCCGCTGCTAGACGAGGCCTCTCTCTAAAATGCAATGGGGAGATTTGCCATGATCACCACGCTTGGCAGGTGAATTGCTGATCGCAGTATTGGTGTAGAGTACTCAGGTACGTAGTCCAGTTTATAGTCCAAAGCTATCTTTAAGAGAGTCTATAAACTGCAGGAATGAAGGCTTTTCATCCTATCCTATCCTATCCTTCCTAGTAATATTATTATAAACGCGAAAGTTTGTGAGTATGGATGGATGTTTGTTACTCTTTCACGTAAAAACTACTAAATGGATTTGAGTGAAATTTGGAATGGAGATACTTTACACCCTGGATAAACACATAGGCTACTTTTCATCATCATCATCATCAATTTTCATAATTATTCACGCGGGTGAAACCGCGGGGCGCAACTAGTCTTCTATAATAAAAAAGTCGTTCGAATTGGTTCAATAGCCGGCGCTGACTCAACTCTAGCTGTCAAAATTGACAAATGTATTATCTGTGCGGTATTCGTGTACCTACTTAGCTATTGTCGTGATATTTACTTATGTAGGCAAAAATAAATACCACGAAACGAAAATATATCTACGTTGTTTATGTTGACATTTCACTTTATTTTGACACTTGACATATAAGTTTAGAGCAGTGCCATCTATTTTTAACGCTGAAAGCATGATTTGAAACGGCCGTGAAAACTCCTCATTGAACAAGTCAATATTTCGAGTAGTTATACCTACTGATAGATCCTTCTTTGTAGTTCTTGCTACCTATTGATTAGCAATCTTCTTGTCTGTGGCAACTGACAACTCCTATTATTGGCAGATAATTAGGTACTTAACGCTACGGGGGGCTTAGGGGTCCATATGTGGTTGAGAAAACGGTTCTCCTAGTATGGCATCTTTTTGGTTACATGTTTTTAAACTTTAGCGTAAAAACATGAAACATTTGCCGTGGTTTGACTCGCTTAAGAGTAGAGCCCTCCTCCAGTGGATGTCGTAAAAGGTAACTAAGGGATTACGTCAGGGGATGGGCAGCAGCATCCACCTGAGTACTCAACATGAATACTGCGATCTCCAATCCGCCTAAGCTGCCAAGCATAGGATTATGGCAATTTCCCCCTTTTTTTAACTTTTTTTTATCTACATCAAAGGGATTACCTTTGTCGGCTTTTACGACATTCATTAAAAAAAGAATTTTCCAAATCGGTTTATAAATGACAAAGCTATGAGGTAACAAATATAAAAAAAATACAACCGAATTGAGAACCTCGAATTGAAGTCTTAACAGACTTCAATTCGAGGTTCTCAATTCGGTTGTATTTTTTTAGACGAAAAAGTCTAAAATTGAGGGAATTCGTATTTCTTACCTCCGAAATGGAATGGAATTTTGTAAGAAAAAGTTACTATTTCTAAATAATTTATGGATTGGAACCCTCAGGGCACCGTGTCTTGCTCGCTCTTGCCCATTTAATTATTTCTTGTTTTTAACCTCAGTGAAAATTATATTTAAAGTCTTTAGTTTCTAATAACTGCTTACTATCCGGAATAAAAACAACAGCTGCTTCCTTAAGTGTCTCCGCAGTCGGGTAAGAAACCCAGTTCTCCGGCTCCTTATCCCCTGGGCCAGGACCGCAGCAAGGATCCGATTTTTAGGGGGCTTACATTTATTTTAGTTATTCAACATCAAAATTAGCCTATAATATTCAAGGCTATGCTCTTGATAATGAGACTAAATGAGCAGCTAAATACCATCGTATGATACTTTGTTAGATAATATAAAATTTATCTGTGTAGATAACAACTGTGGGCACAATAAAAAGTAAAAAAAAAGTCCCAAATGGGACAGTTTCCTGTGCAGCGTAGTTGAACGAGTTCATAGTTTTCACACACAAAATATATTTTGCAGGTTGCATGTTGCTCGACGCTACATTCTAGACATGTGTATATTCGCGCCTTTACGGCCATACCTTTTAGGTACATGCTGGCCTAACGATAGGGCCAACAGTTGGGCCAGTATTTGTGATAACGTTCACACATTGGCCCGACTATTGGGCCGGTGGCTGGGCCAAACGTTGTACATACTTTTGCCAAGGTAAAAAACACCCTGCACTGTTGACGCACGTCTTGAAATGAGGCCGAAGGTTCTAGCAAGAAAATAACACGGACGTATGGTGTATTGTAACACGGAATTACAGTATTATAGCTTATACATCAGAATAACATACAGGCTATAATTTATAATAGAGGTTTCACGTGGGCGGAGTCAATTTAGAGGTCCCACGCGGGCGGAGCCGCGAGCAAATACTAGTTTGGTATAAATTTCAAGTTGATCCCTTTAGCTGTTCCTGAGAAAAAGGGTCTTGACAGACAGACAGACAAAGTGATTCATAAGGGTTACGTTTTTTCATGTTGAGGAACCCTAAAATGTATGAATAAAAAAATAATAATAAAATAAATGCAAAAATAAATGAAATAAATACCTACATTATTATTAATATAAACCAAGTGACATGAAGTATTTAATTTTACACAGTCCAGTCCATCCAAAGGTTGTCTGGAAGAAATCGCTACAGAGCGATAAGACCGCCCATTGTATAGCATAGTTAGTTTTAGTTTTCGTTTGTTAAATTGTTTAATTTTTACTATGGTGTGCAATAAAGTATTTTCTATCTTCTATCTAAGTATGTAGAAGTAGTATGTTTGGAGGGGCTGGTCTGACCCCCCACGCACACCTAGCTACGGCCCTGTCTACTCCCGGAGTCGGAACCCCGCTGTGATCGGAAATGAACGCGCGCCCGCTTCCGCCGCGAGAGTAGACGGAGGGTTCTCCTAACTTTGTAATCTTTCAAATTTTCTTTGTGGATTTGAACTTGCAGGTATATCAGGTCAGAAGCGAACACTGTGGGTAGGGTTACCATGTCATAATTTGTCTTGATATGTCAGGATTTTCAGGTATTGGACAGGATTCCGGGGTATTTTTGAAAATGTCAGGATTTTTGGTAATAATGAAATACTAAATAAGTTGGTAGTATATTGTTTTATTTGTAGGAACAATTTTTTACCAAATCAACACAATTAATGATATAAAAATTATTTGATATTAATTAATAGTATATTACGATACGTGTGACTTAAGTTTTAGCGTCACAGCGTTTCCCCAGTCACAGTGGTTCCCTCGCTACGCTCGGGCGCTAACTCACGCCGTGCAATAATAGGCAACTTAAGAACCCAGCGAAGGATGAACTGCCCATACAAACGTAATACCGACGTCATTTGTAATTCGAGAATATTTCCACCATATTATGCTATTATTCGGATTCGGATAGTATTTATCTATGTTCCCAGATAGTTTTTTTTATCAAAATATATACCTAAAATGAAATGTAAGCGAATTACTTTTTGTATATTTTTACGACCTAAACGACATGTTTTGTCACAGGTATCGTATAATATTTTATAGCACAAGCGACATAAACCCGCACGTGACGCAGCCGACGTTCATTTTCGCACGGTGTAAAAAAGAGCTATTTAAGTCACGGAAAAGCGTGCGTAAAGTGCGGGTTTAAGTAACACTGTGCTATAAAATAATTAATCTATTATTTGAATCTACCTACATAAAAAATTACTTTAATTGCAAAGTGCAAAAAAATATTCTGAACACAAACATTTATTAATTGTTTTAATAAGTTTAGCATTTTAAAAAAAGTCAAACAATTTTTTTTATTTTTGATGTATTTTTTATTAATTTATTATAATATGTATAATGCATATTATATTAATAGTTTTTTTAGTATTTTCTGTGAGGCTCCTTCACACTCACACTCAGCTCCTTTAGGGCTACCTATTTTAGTTTCTATAATTCGTACCCCTGGAAACTGCAACTTTGTGAAAAATTTAATCGAATTTTATGGAATATGGTTTAATATTAAACAGATCCCTGGTTCACAGTCTTTATCAGTAACTAAATTATAATCATAAGGGATCTATTTAGTACAAAGTTACTAAAACCAAATCTTTGACTAACACCACAAAATACACGCCGATCGATGCTAACTTACTTACGAGTACCTAAGCCACTAAAAGTTGAAATCGATTTCATTAATAAAATTGTAGTAGCAAAAATGTCCATCAAACGGAAAATGTAATCCTAACCGAAAGATAACAGAAAATCTGTAGCTTTTAGGGTTCCGTACGTCAACAGGGAAAAAACGAGACCCTAAAGGTCGTTGTCCGTATGTGTGTCTGTCTGTCTATAATCGGAAAAAAAAGGATCTATTTCAAAATACTAAACATAAAAGTCTGTGTGCTCTATAAAAACTAAGCTTCTAACTCGATGTATGAAATAGGGCTGCAAGTACGTAGGACTCGATTCGATAAATTTGACATTAAAATTCGACTAAACGGGACTATTACCCTACTCTACATAGTCCCGTTTGTCGAATTTGAATGTCAGATATGACAGTGAAAGACTTCATTTTTATGCAAATCGCGAAAATTAAAATACTTACCTCTAACCTGGGTACTTCCTAATAATAGTACTACCTCACAATTCTGAAATTTGAAATGCTAAGAGGCCTCACAGTTCGTTACACACACACACACATAACCCCCCCCCCCCCCCCCCCACACACACACACAGGAATGAAATTGAGGAATTTATCCCAATAGTAAGTTGGTGAAGTTTGCAGGGAAAAGTGGCTGAAACTCTAAAAGGACTTTGATGATTTCGAAATAATTTACGTATTGGAACCCTGGGGGCGCAAGTCTCACTCCCACTTGTCCGTATTATATGTTTTGTAATAACTCCCAGTCTTCAATCTTGGAACGCAAATAAACAATTGCACCAATCACCGGCCGCAGTTCGAATTCGCGACGCGTGCGTTCTAGGGATGTGGTGAGTACTTAGAGAAATGGAAAATACAGAAAGCCGAAAAGAACATCGAACAAACGCCGTAATTTTCAGGTTTTTTTTATATGAAGGAATTGACGTGTTTCCTGAATTCCTGATGATTAAGCGGTAACCAATTATAAATGCAATACCTTAGGTCACTTAGGACGCACCCTACGTGCCACTGTACTGCGCCTGCCACCATAACATAAAGGTGAAAAGACTCATTATGTAGGCTGTAATTTCACCGGCACCCCATACCATAAAACCGACACACTCCTGTTTAGCGACAGAAATAGGTATGGAGGTAATTCTTACCAGAACGAACTCCTTTGCTCACCATCATTAATAGCCGCCTTTGAACATCCACTACTGCAGGAGGCAACCCCCATAAAATACAATGGGGAGAGTTGCCATGCCATAATCACAACGCTTGACAGGCGGATTGGTGTTCCCAGTACCTATTCATGTTAAGTACTCAGATGAGCCGTGGTGTGTCTGGTCTTAGAATATACCCCTCCGTCTCATTCCGTGGATGTAGTTAAATCCTAATAAAGGGATTACAACAGAGGATGGGCAGCACCATCCACCTCAGTACTTAAAACTAAACTGCGATCACCAATCCGCCTACATAGCGTGGTCATTATGCTGGACGAGGTCAGCAGTGGACGAAAACATGCTCGTGATGATGATGACTCAGGTGGATGCTGCTGCCCATCCCCTGGCGTCATCCCTTAATCGGCTTTTACGACATCCATCACGGTAGGAGACGCAGGGATCTATTTTAGGGCTGGATACACTACTCTATGGCACTCGACCATCAGTGCTCTCAAACGGTTCAAAGCATCCAATCCAATATAAGTTCCAGTGATCTTTTATATTATAGTTTCTAGTGCAAAAATGCAATCTTCTTCGTCGTATTCAATCTTATTTATTGCTGAAGATCGTCGTGACTGTCGTTCTGTCTTGGTAGATAAATAACATAACATAATAAATAAATAAAATAATAATAAATAAATAAATGCTGGACATTTCACACAATATTATCTAGCCCCAAGCTAAGCAGAGCTTGTGTTATGAGTACTAGATAACTGATATACTTAATACAATACATTACATATATAGATACCCAGAACAGTCTGAACAAATATCTGCTGATTGTACAAATATTTGTTCAGAGGCGGAAATCGAACCCGCAACCTGCGTCGCAGGTGAACCTTCACCCGCCACGCCACAGAGGTCGTCATATAAATCATCAATATACATAACATAATACCCAACAGTCATATACATAGTCCTTATCCCACACTAGGATTCCCGGTGTCGTGGGTATAAAGGAACTACGAGTACCATGAAACCACAACACCCAGACCCGGAAGAAATATTTACAGATCATGCAAGCACCTGTAGCGGGAATCGAACCCGCACCTCTTGCGTCTCAGCTGGCTACTCATCCACCGTGCCACTGAGGTCGTCAGAATTGACGAGCTACTTCCACGCAACTCTGTCTTGCGCTTCGGCAAAATGCAAAGAAAGCCGAAAAAAGGCCGAAACACCTACCGGAAGTGTTACAGCCCTAACCGCACTTGACGCTCATATCCGGGATCGCGGTTCAAGACAGAATTGGATTATGATAGCGACGATTGGTTTTAAGATTTGCTTTCAATGTGATTCAATAATAAAGGAAGTATTTTCAAGCGAATTACTATTCTAGCTGCAGCATAGCATCTGTAGTATTTAGGGTTCCCTTAACAAAAAATAATATACTTAAAAGAAAACATATTGTCAAGTCACTCGCAAAGCACAATATAATAATAATAATTTATTTATTGAGTTACTTCAAAACCATTTTTAACCGACTTCCCAAAAAAGGAGGAGGTTCTCAAATCGGTTGTATTTTTTTTTTTTTTTTTTTTTAAATGTTTGTTACCGCATATCTCCGGCGTTTATGAACCGATTTGGAAAATTCTTTTTTTATTTGTATAGATTTACTTCCAGATTGGTCCCATTTTTTTCAGAATCCAGTTCTGATGATGGAATCCATGAGGAATTGAGGGAACTCCTCAAATATTGTAGGCATACATATGGCGATTTTGATATTTTCAGCAAGACACCAAGCATTTGCATTCGGAAAGTATCATAATCCTTTTACCACTATGGTTCTTTCATAATTTATTTTTCATCCAAAATTATTTAGTCGAATACAATGGCGGAAGTCGGTTTTTTAAATGAAAAGTTATTTGTTAGTAGGTAGGTACACTTAAATTATTTGTTAAAAAATACATAATAGCCGTCAGACAGTAACTGGAAGTAGGTAATTAAAAACTTTTATCTGAATCCCGACCAAACAGACTCCAGCGAGACGCCTACCTGATCAGGGACTCGAACAAAAGCCTTAATTACTGGCAGATCGTAACGATCAGGAATGACCTGCAGGATGCTGTTGGTACTGCTCCGCAATCTGCTGAGCAATGAGGCAGTTTTCTTACGGATGATGGCGTGAAAACCATCAACCCTAGCCTCCGCAAACATCGTAGATGCACTGCAGAAGCGAGGCAGTCCCATCAGCATCCTAAAACCATTATACTGGACGCGCAGGGCATTAAGCGATCTCTGAGTAAAGCTGAACCACAGACTGCTCGCAGTGACGGATTAACCCTTAATCACATTAAGCAATTGCCTAGGGCATCACGTCTGGGGGGGGCACCAGAAGAAGCACAAAAAAAACCGTCCTTAGGTTATCACGTCTCACTCTCACGTCACCAAAGACAGAACAAAAACAAATTCAAGTTGACATAGAGTCCGACCTAGAGTCATAACCCCGTTCCCGCTTGCCCACTCGCTGCCTACTAGTGCATTTGCTTTGGTTTTTATTGTTGTCGCACCTACTCCACTTCTAAGGTACGTTACATCTCATCAATTTATTTTACAAACAATGGTGTTATTATAAAAAAATGTCCTTAGTCTGGGTTTAAACCAGGACTATCAGTCTAGGCTTAAATATCGACCTAGGGTATATACGACTGTAATACAAAAGCAGATGGTTTGTTTTCCAGAAGCAACTTTCGAGCTAGATATGCCAAAAATGACATAAGCTTGGACTATCTCTGGTTTATCTAAAACCAAGCAGCCCCCTAGTTTAGCAATGGTCTATAAATTGACAGCAGAGGCCCAATTCTCTAATTTTAAAAACATTCAATTCGCAGTATAATCTCGTCTCAGTCGCACTGTCAGCTGTCACCTATATAGTAACTATTACTTAATCTTCGCATGCATACGCGAAGATTAAGTAGTAGTTACTACACGATACAGTGCGACTGACACGAGATTATATTGTGACTGGAGTGTTTTAAAATTAGAGAATTGGGCCTCTGATTGCTTGATAGAGGTAAGAATTTGGATATCTCAATTGTGATGTGACAGAATCCGTCAGTTTGATACTTTGGAAATTTGCAAAGCAGCGCGAGAATTGATTTCGGAAAACAAACCATCTGCTTTCGTATTTAAAGTCGCATATGCCTAATGTCGATATTTAATCCTAAACTAGTACGCCTGGACTAAATTCAGATTTAGTCCATGTTCTGTAATAAGGCCGCTAATGTTTTAAAGGGTAAAGGTTTAAAGACCGATTCTCGTTGACATACGGATAGGGGGCCCACAGGCGTGGATTGCTTAGGGCATCAAGTAGTCTTGATCCGTCACAGACTGCTCGTGTAAAAAGATTGGCAGTAGGCTTTGAAGAGTGTTATTTTCACCTATACCTATGTAGGTGCTTACATCCATCTTAGCAGAAAATACCTTTCGAATCAGCTTCTTTCGAGCAACTAAGTATTCGATTTTTCGACCCGTTTTAAATTTTTTTGAGAACCCGACCTTCAGTAAAACGGCATTCGAGTTTTCGTTCCTTTACTAGGCGAATGAATCCGTAAAAAACAATATCACCGACATAGCTCTAAGAATTAGAATTAAAATGTAATAATGATCAATTTTCGCATATATTCTTATATTACTTTTAAACTGGGCACTTTAAAATTATAATAAAACTATTTACATTTATATTTCTCATAGAGTTCTTTCATTGAATATGTCACATGACAAAATGACACATGGCATTTGAAACAAGTTTTTTTAAAATTTTCTAGTTAACCCCCGAAATCAAGATTCGTTTACTTATTTACCTTTTATTTAATTATATTAATGTAATTTTAAATTTAATTATTTAATTCTTTGTATGTACCATATTTCAACCTTTCGACAGATAGACAGACAAGCACCTGAGTGATCGTATAATGGTTCCGTTAGTACTTTTTGAGGCACGGAACCCTAATTAAATCTTCAACTAGATTCTTTCATTTGATAAGACGAATCAAATGACAATTTAAATAATATTTTGACAGTGATCACAGAAAGTACCTATATCCGTAATTCCGCAATTTTTGCAATAAAATGACAACTGCTTACGTCATTATTCACTATCCATGGATTAGTGACGTAAGCTGGTGTTACTCTCGGAGTAGCAAACCTTGTTTTTAACCGACTTCACAAAAAGGAGGAGGTTCTCAATCCGGCGTTTATGAACCGATTTGGAAAATTCTTTTTTTAATTGAATAATATTTTGACAGTGATCACAGAAAGTAACTATACTCCAATACTTCCAGATTGGTCCCATTTTTTTCAAAATCCAGTTCTGATGATAGAATCCATGAGGAATTGAGGGAACTCCTCAAATATTGTAGGCATACATATGGCGATTTTGATATTTTCAGCAACAAACCAAGCATTTTGCATTCAGAAATTATCATAATCCTTTCACCACTATGGTTCTTTCATAATTTTTTTTTCACCTAGATATTTAGTCGGCTTTTTAAATGAAAAGTAATCTTGGATCAAACACAGACTATTTTGTAAATTTTCTCACGAGTTTCTTAAATTTTCTTGTGTAAACCAAAATAAGCAACGATCTTTTTAAAATTTCTGACGCATCTCCTATCATAATACTCGATGATTGCTCAATACCAATATACAGTCAGTTACTGTTACTGTGGCACATCGTGAACTTGCTCTAAAAAGGCCATATTCATTTTTAATTTCAGATAATTTTTGTAAACAAACAAATGTCAAGATATGCCACTGTGTGTAGAAGTGTCATGTATGTGTGTCATACGTGTACTTACACATATGATTCAAATACATGACATTTATTCACACAGTGGCATATTTTGACATTTCTTTGTTTACAAAAATTGTCTGAAATTAAAAATCAGGTTATAGTGGTTATGTGCGTCATTCGATAAATTTAAAACGCGCTAATATTGAATAAATAAATAAACGCTGTCCTTTATTTCAGTCAATTCCAAAGCGCGATAATTTAAGCGCGTTTTAAATTTAGTTCCGTTCTTAGGACGGCGACCATTGTGCGCGTATATTATATAAAACTCTACAAAATGATCAAAATGCGTTCTCATACAAAGCTTACTTACCGGCAACTTACGCACCCGACTCTACAAAAGCTTTGGCCAATTATGGCCATTACTCTTTCATCCATTATGTGCCACAGCACCAGCCGTGAACTGTAGATATTATTATAATATCAAACTGGATGTCACACTAACATTTCATGAATACTAATGCCGCGAAAATGTAATTTAAATACACCTTTTTTGCGGGGTGAAAATTCACCTGTATTTTTATATGAAGGGTGTTTTTAAATCAATTTTAAACGCTATTGTGCATTTGAAGGGTGTTTAGATATTCTGTGGTACGACGTACGACTCACAAGTTACCCTTCTCCCACGGAACTTAGTACAGTCAAATCGCATCTATCAGCACATATTATGTTAGTAGTAGAACTTCTTGTGAAAGAGTTCGTCCGGGGAAGTACTACCACCGTGCCTATTTCTGCCGCCAAGCAGTAGTGTTCGCATTGCTGTGTGTCGGTTTGAAGGGTACGGGTGCCGGTGTAATTACAGGCATGAAATTTGGTATGGGGGTAGATAGTATTGGTACAATTTGTAGGTAAGGTTATGAGCTATATCGGTCAGGGGGTTGCTGAGATATTGGGGCCAAAGAAGGGGTAAAGAAAATAAAAGTGAGACAGTCAGATCAAGTGGGGTGTCTAATAAAAGCGCTTTGGTTGGACATTTCAAAACTGTTTTTAATAAGTATTTAGCCTTAGTAGTTTTTGAGATATTAGGGAAAACAAAAAACGTAAAAATCCAAAATTCTAGGGTACTTCCAGCAATCCCACAATGCTGAAATTTGGTATGCTTGTGGCTTTTGTGTCACAACTACAGGGAAAACTCTGAAACTGAAGAATTTAGAAACTTGTACTCCATAAAACAGAAACCAATATAACATCCATTGTTGACCTCCCATTTCTAGGAATTTGAATGACGCTGGAGTTCTATGGTTTTCGTCAAAAGGACGTTATCAATTAATTCGTCAGGTACTTGATATAGGTACTAACAGTTATGTAGTATTACGCCCCGTTGCTTAGCCCTATTTAAAGGTTATTTCGATGATGTGTAGGAAATTAGAGTTGTTACTGATAGATCCTGTACTGTACTGGTAGACCTCTAGGTGAAAATTTTCAAAAATAATACTAGAAAAATTTAAATTTCTTGGTAAAGTAGTCGGGCTGATAAAGGTGTTATCGCGAGGTCTCAGTTCGGGGCGAACCACTAGTTTTAGTTTTATTATTATTTTTATTTAGCAGCGGGCTATGGAGAGAGCTATGCTAGGAGTTTCACTATCTGAAATGAGGAAATCCGTAGAAGAATTAAGGTAGAATTGAAAAAAAAAGAAGAAAAAAAAGAACACCGGTACCTATAGCTCTCAGAATTAGCAAGTTGAAGTGGCAATGGGCAGGTCATATAGCTCAAAGAACTAAAAACCGTTGGGGAATAAAAGTTCTCGAGTGGCGACCACAAACCGGACGATGCAGTATAGTAAGGCCTCCTCGATGGACTAAATTACATAACATAACAACAGTCACATCTCTGGAAGAGATCGCTCTCAGCGATAAGACCGCCCATTGTCCTTCCATACGTATAATTATAATAATGATTGTTTTAATTTTGAATGTAGTGTGCAATAAACTGTTTTCTATTCTATTCTTTCCCTATGACGTGGGTGTCAGGAACTACGAGTACCATAGTAGGTACTATAACACCCGAAACCACAGACAGACAGAGAAATAGTAAGTCAGTGGATGAAGGTGGCTAAAAGACCGTTCGTGTTGGGATTCTAGGGAGGGCTTATATGCCCAGTAGTGGACTTCTTCAGATTCTAAATGCGAGTTTAACCCTCTGCATACATTTCGTAATTCTGTATTCAGTTATTTACTCAAAAATATATTAAAAGTCAAGCTCAGAGAACGAACAAAACAAACAAACTCATCTAATATTTATCTCCCCCCCCCTGGGAGGGAGAGGGGGAGTGGGCGGTACCGGAAATGGAAGCGCCTCCATTGAGTTTCGTTTCAGCATATGATACTTAGAGGCTACGAAGCATGTTAATAAATTCAGACAGATTGCATCCCTATTTTGGGGATTATTTTGGGAGTCTTACCGTTATCCAAAACTTTTAAAACTCGAAAAGGGGTAAGTTTCGGTTAAAAAGTTCCCCTTTTCAAGTTCCGGATAACACTAAGGGCGTTTACACATGGCGACGCGGCGCCGCGGCGCCGGCGGTGGCGATATTTGCCGCAGGTCACGCGTCAAAGACGTGGCTAAGTTACGTCTTAGGGACTTTTTAGACGTCTTTATTACGTCCTATAACGTCATTTAGACGTGTCATATTATTCTGTGTCGTGTGTGACGTACAATTGACGTAAACATGACAGTACGTATAAGGTCACCACGGAAGAATGAATGTCATCTTCCATGAAGGTCACTGACGTCTCCTTGACGTCCTGGGGACGACAGCAGTACCGCTGAGGCGTCGTGTCTCGGCTCGGCTTATATAAGAGTGGCGACTTGGACTCGGAAAGTGTACGCTAGGTGCGTTTATCGGATATCGGTGTCTCCATACAAAAATGCACAGTACACCACACCATATACGGTCCGTGTCAATTGAGGAGTGGTCGAACAGAAAGCTACTTTTCCACTTTTTGACGGTTAGATTTTTGTCACCATACAAAATCCGTGTTACACTACTCCATACGTGACTTAGACTCAGCCTCCGGCGTGTGACGATCTCCGTTGCGCGGCGCGGCGAGTATAACCGGCTGAAAAGCAAGAGATTGCGGGTTCGATTCCTGCTGCGAAACTTTTGCATAATCTGCAATTATCATTGCATTATTTCCGGGTCTGGGGTGTTGTGGTACCATGGTACTCGCAGTTTCTGATACCCACGATACAAAGAATCCTAGTGTGGGACTGTTGGGTGTTACAAAATGTTAACTTAACATTTTAGAACTTCTGAGATCTTTGGTTAATTCACTCGACGGGTCAGATCCCCTAGGGTCACTTAACGAGGTAAGTGACGCCCAGTGAAACGTATCCCCTTAATGTAGAGAAGGGTTGATAGCGGCACTCCACGCCACAGGTGGTCTAAGGTAATAAAGCCCAAGGCATTATAACACAATAATTTATCTGTATTTCTGATTTAGACTCTGTGTGAAAAATTGAGTTAAGTACTTACCGCTTGGACGAATTATCACAATGGACGTAGTCATAAGACGTTGCCACTCTTACATCTGTGTATCGTATTAGTGATCAGATATCTTTGTCCATCCCACGGAACCTTGCTACGAGTAAAAGAGAAAGTAGATATAAGTTTGGCAACGCCTTACTTCTTTGTAAATCGTGTCAGTTGAGAACCGACTAGTCGGTGTAAACATTGCGGTGAAGTTTGTAAAAATAGCAAAAAATCGTATGAAATTGCAGTGTTTCATCAAAATAAATTTGAAAAAGTGAAAATATGCCATGTTCTGCTGTGTGTTGTTCATCAAAAACAACAAAAGAAGGAGTAAAAGACCCGGGATTGACTTTTCATACGTAAGTCTTGGTCAATATATTTAATCTTTTTACTTGCTAAAAGAGCAAGTTTTTTTAACCGGAAAAACTGTAGTAATTACTTTTTATTGGTACTTAGTCATATTTCCTGAGTGATAATCATGAAAGTTAAGTGTAAAAGCATTAATTATTGTAAAATAAAAGGCATTGTTTTAGGCATCTGTGCTAGTGATGTACTACACCAACCAATTTAGTTTTATCGATAATATTTTAGTTTCCGTTTTTGATGTACACACAACACATGCTTTGCGTATGTGTTTACTGCGGGACAAATGCTTGTAAGATCTGCAAATATTTGTTCCGGGTCTGGGTGTTATGGTACCATGGTACTCGTAGTTCCTGATACCCACGACAAGGGAATCCTAGTGTGGGATCATGACTACGTATGTGACTGTTGGGTGTTATGTTATGTTTGTATGTTAGTTTCTTTGTTTAGGTCTTTAATCTTGAAACTGAAATTTGAACCAGTTCCATCCACCCAACCGATTGAGCTGAAATTTTGCATTATCGTGTTCCATTGATAATACATACATGTAACAAATTAAAGAGTTGATATCTTATAACGCCTTTTTCATTAATTTCGCTATTATTCATCGATAGGTTAGTCAATGAAGTCACTTCTCTAGTCACTCACACTAATACATATCTACAACTGCACACTGACAAAAAACGGACATGCTTTGAACCAAAATGCTCTGTCCATTGATAATTCGTCCAAGACTTACCGTTGGTTGTTACATTGATACAGGTTCTTTAATAAAACAGACTTCTAAAATTGGATGGATTGCGTGTTGGACGGACTGCGTCTAAACTGTCTGCCGTATCATGCACGGCTGTCAGGCTAGGCGTATGCTGAGAAGCAGGCGACGCAGTACATTGTAACTTGGTTATGTACGGGGAACAAGGGACAGTACAGCACAGTGCAGGGCGGGGCAGTTGAGGCAGACATGTGCCCCTCCGCATGCTGCGACGCAACTGGCATTCGCATCCTAGCTAGTATCCTTGGCAATTCTCACCCATAATAACTCTTTCAATATCTTTTTTGAAGGATGATTTGTATCATACAATACAAACAAGGTTTAGAACGAACTAATTCAATTTTCTGTCATTGCAACAACATTATAAAATATTGTTAACTAGCTGCCCGCGCGCGACTTCGTTCGCGTGGTCCCGGTGTTTGGCCTGATTAACATTTTCTTAAACAACTTAAAACCACTAATTGGCGTAGGCATCCACTTTCTACCCTGCCATGAGCGCCTGGTATTATGAGTATCAAACAACCTGTCGTTTGTATTATATTTTCTTTTGTCGCCACTTTTTGGATGGACTTAACATTTGTGCATGCATTCTTTTCGTTTTCGTTCGTTTATAAGTTCCTAGTACATATATTATTTTGCTTGGTCCCGTTGTTCCCGATTTTCCCAGTGGTTCCGGTCGATTTCCCCATTTTTGGCTTAGGTATCCACTTTCTACCCTGCCATGAGCGCAATCAAACAACCTATTAATATAATCTTCTTTCACATCGACCACTTTGTATGAGAAAATATTTTTTTTATTAATTTTCATTTTTTCTCATCTTTTAAACCTTCCCTAAAAGCTGCCGCGCGAGGTACATATCGCGACTCTACCGGTGGGGTGAATTTCGGAATTTTCGGGATTGCACGCACACCTAGACCACAAAAGGAATATACCCTCATTTCAGGTCTCTAGAGCTTACCGTTTAGGCTGTGAGTTGACTGACAGTTGGTATCTACGGCTAGCAAGCTGACAACGTGAGTAACGATATGGTAGCGATAGACGCTAGCGAGACGATAGTAGGTAAATGTCAAATATTAACCAATCAAATTACCGATGTCATTGGCGAATATTAACATTTGCTGTCGTCTCGTTAGTGTCAGTAACGTTAGTCAGCCTTTGCTAGTGAGTCAGTAAGTCACGAATACGATTTTATATAGTACAGTGAACTACAACGTCGTAAAAAAAATCGAAATACTACACAAGTTTATGACGGAATATTAAAAAAAAATTAAATGAAAGGCCTTCAATGTATCCTACCATGTTCTAGCAAATAAACTAATTTCATTTATGAAAAAATTGTAATAAACGGAAAAAAATCATACATAACAGTACAAGGTTAGGAACTGCCAGCAAATGAAATGTTTTTTTTAAGAAATAATCCTTTATTTGGTTATTTGTCGCCAGAAAGAAAATCTTGGTGGTGTTACGATTTATTTTGATGAGAAGTACCTATATAAAATTATGTTACCCTTTCAAAAACCAAAAGCTCGTTGATTACAGTCGAGCTAATCCAACACGGGAACTATCAATAATGAACGAACAAACAGATTTTCTCTCCATCAAAATGTTAACAAAGCGAACTCTCCCTCAGAATAGCAAAATTCGCCCCAGGGGAAAATCCTATCAATATTACAAATGCAAATGTTTGTACGTTTGATATCACTCAATCAAGTCGCAGCTACTTAATACATTCCGATGAAATTTGGTGCAGATTTAGCAAGGCAAGGAATCGTGAGAAGATTTTAGTTAGTATTTTAATAACTACTGATAGATGCTGCTGTGGTTTAGATCCCTTGTACCCCTTGTGTGTTGTTGTAGAAATAAATATCTACCTTTATACAGATTAAAATATAATATCAACTAATTTAAAATACTTACTTAAAACCTCGAATAAAAATCTTGAATGAAAATTCTCAAATGAAAAATGTCGAAAAAATGTCGAATGTACAATCTCAATTAACTCCCGAAATATTCAAATTGTTACATTATTATCATATTGAAATAAGGAAAAGCGACGAGTTGAAAAGTTATATTTGAGTAAAAAAATTTGGCTGTACAAACTTATAAATAAAATTTATTTTCGGCTCGCTCCGCTCGCCTGTAAAGAAGTGACCATCCCTCGCGAAAGGCGGCAGTTTTTTTTTACAAGAATGTTAATGTAATTTCTTGTGTTGTTTTTTTATCTTCTTGAAATCCCCCCTCCCCCATACTAAAACCTGGCTACGCCCGTGCCTTGCCCAGGGGACGGATTGGCCCCAGGGGAAGGTTAATGTTGGAGATTTGGATTATGTACTTATCTGCTACATTTGCCCTTTTGCTTACTTTGGCTGATGCGCATTTTTATGAACCCCTAACGCGTTTTAGGAACAGCCAAACAGATAGATACTTAGATAGATGAATTTTTTTTTTTGGGTGTTATGTTATAAGATAAGATAAGATAAAGTTTATTCAAAACAAACACAAGTTGAGCTATAACATCAAACAAAGTGAAATTTACAATAATTAAAAATACTTATATTTATAGCATGCAATGATGAGGTACAGATTTTACGAATTTACATAACACACAGAAACAATACGAGAATACACTGGCGTGCAGTGAAGGGGGCACAGCTATTTGGCTCGTCTTCAATTAAATTCGTTTATTTATCTTTTGGTACAATTCTAGGCACATAGATATTTTCTTTTTGTTTGTTTTCCTTTCGGGCAGGCTATAGTGTGAGACCATACCGCCTTGTCTTCCGTTTGTTTTTATTTATCTAAGTATTTCGTTTTTAAAATCCATTGTAGGTTTATGTGCACTTAAAAATGACATATTGTATTTTTCATATATGAAATACTAATCTAAGCACCCCTTTGGCAAACAGTCCATGCTTCATTTTAATTGTTTTTAATGAAAAGCTCTAAAGCCGCATTAACATTACAGATTAGTACCTAAATGAGCAGAGCACTGTGGTGTGTGATGGCCGCTTAATAAATTAACACAAGGGTTATAGTGTAAGAGATAATGCATCAATCTTCATCATTATGAGAGGCAGTTTTCAATGACGTCGTCGGAGCGAATAGTGAGAAATCAAATAATTTTACTGAAACAACTTTCGTGAATTATATCATTCATTTTGTAAAACGGGTTTTTTTGGGTTGCTTCCACCGTACGTGTCGTAAGGGTACGTGAAAATGACCCGTTTTTAAAAATGAAATCAAATATTGGTTGACAGTAGGTAGAACATTTTACTCATCTTCAGAAGACATTAAAAATTAAATTTTAAAATAAAATTCTCACGTTTTTAGGGTTCTGTACGTCAAAAGTACCAAAAGAACCTGGATCACTAAGGTCTGTCTATCTGACACAGCCTATTTTCTCCGAATATACTGGACCAAAAAAGTTGAAATACAAAAGATACAAATTGAATTGTTGAAGATACAAATGTAGACTTAAATAACCCAATTAGTACAGACCTTTACAATAAATAAACGGATTCTGATTTCAGGGGTTAATTGGGGAGAAAAATAAGAAAATTTAAAAAAAAACTTGTAAAAACATATAAAACATATAAAAATCTGTGCCGTAAAAAAATCAAGCTTCTAATTAACAAAAAAAACCATTAATGTGTAATTTTTCTATGGGAATCGCGTAAATACAAATCTCGGGTACTTTACATACAGTGATCTCAAAAAATATTTTAGACTTTTTGACGTAAATAAAGGAAAAAGTTTAAAATTGAGGGATTTCGACTGTTGTCTCGCTAAAATTATGGAATGTTTTATTTTGACATAATGGAATAGTGGAGCTTTCAGTTTTAGATTAGCGCACTCTACATACGGGCATTGGTTTATAGCATAAAAGGCATAAACTAGAAACCAATGCCCGACGGTATAAACTTTATACCGTCGGCTCCCTGACTACAAAAGGGTTGGTTCCCGATTGTAGTACAAACAAGGGGCATTTAGTAGCCAGGAAGGGCAAATTCATGAATCCGATGATATTTTGGTTATTAATATTGATAGATGTTTTAGGGGATGATATTGTGTTGTCAGTGTCGTAGCTAAGGGTATGAGCGCCCAGGGCAAGGTTTTAATTTTTTGCCCCTAAACTTAATTTAGTAGGAAGAGAATTAATACAATAACTTGAAAGTGTAATTTAAGTTATACATTTAAGCATCGGAGCAAGTTAAACTGGCAATGGCCAGGTCATATAGCTCGAAGAACTGATAATCGTTGGGGAATAAAGGTTCTCGAGTGGCGACCACAAACCGGACGACGCGGTAGAGGAAGGCCCTCCACTCGATGGACTAAAGACATTATAAACGTCGCAGGAAGTCGGTGGATGGGGGCGGCTCAAGACCGTTCGTCGTGGCATTCTAAGGGGGAGGCCTATGTCCAGCAGAGGCCTTCTACAGGCTGACGATGATGATGATTTAATCATTTTGCAGTGAAAGTAGGCAACACTCTAATTGAAGTTAACGGTGAGCAGAGCGAGCCGCGAAAATTAGTGGCTTTTAGGAGCGATAGCAGCTAACATTGCAACAGTAATTACTATCACGCAGGTTACGGGTCTGCAAGTGCGCCCCTTCAGGTTTGCCCTCCCCCCCCCACCCCCCTGGCAGCCGCCCCCGCTGGCCAGCCCCAAGCTACGTCACTGTGTGTTGTGAATAAAAATTAGGAATGATATTGAAAGTAGGAAGATAAATAACACTTGCCAATTTTGGCGACAGACAACTTAATTTTGTTCTGAAACTAATCTAAGATTTTATTCGTTCAGACATTTAATTAATTCAATCAGAATAAAAATAAAAACCGAAATTGGCAACTGTTTTACCCTTAAGGCGCTACCCTGACCGAATGACCTTGAGGTGTTCGCCTCTACAATACATCGCAAATTATTTATTTTAGTGACACCTATGTAGTCCGTTCTTATAGTACTGCCATCTAACTGTCCGTCCGAGAGCCGGCGACTGACTGGTCCGCTCCTTGTGCACAGCCAGATTCGCACGGATTCATAAAAAATAAAAAGAACCCATTTTTTTTTAAATTAATCGTGTAATAATTCTACTATTTAATTAACTATCCAATTGTGTAAACCAAAAAGTTCAGTAACGTGAACTTTAAGAGAAGATGTACAAAACCAGGATTTGTTTCAATTTTTTCATGGGTTTATTGTCGAGTACTTACGACGTTAAATCATTAAACCAATCGTGGAACTTGATGACAAAATGCCAAATATATGTGGTGACTTTTATTTTTTTTCTACTTGCTTTATTTAACGAGGAGAGAGGCTTGAAAAAAACAGCTTGACGCCGTGTTTGGTCGGGGTACTGCCTTAAAGTTAGGTGAGGTGAAGTTTGTAGGAAAAAATGTATGAAAAACGAAACGGAATCTAACGATTTCGAAAAAAAATACTCACTGAACTCTCAGGGCGCGAGTCAAACTCGCACTTTTCCGTTATACGGGGATTTTTAAATAAAACACGCGTATATTAAAAAAACATTGATTAAAAAAAAATGATTTGCTGCTCAATTTGTTGAGTGTCACTATGGGTGACACTCAACAAATCAAATTTTTTTTTCAATCAAGATATAATGTTTTGATAAACTGTGACCTGCCTATCTGAATTGTTAATTTAGTTAATTTGTACAACATGAACGCAATAAAACAGTTTGATTTGATTTGATTTGATTTGTTATTGAATTATATTGAATACGTAATTTAAGATAATTTACGACAGATTATGAGATGGGGTTTAACGATGCCGGGTTTCGTATGGTTTCGTTTCAGAAGGTTATATTTTTTTTGACCTGGCTCTATAGTCACCTGAACTATAAATAAAATAAAAATGGACGACGTCGAACAGAAAACGCGGAAAGTCCCTAAAAAAAGTTGTTATAAACACACGTTAACAGAAACGTCTTCAAAACCGTCAAAGTAACAATGCCGGTCAAAAAGTTTCGACACCTTCCCTACCGTAACAAACAACAAAGCATTATTACCTCATTAGCTAATTGAAGGGTATTTCTACCCGAGGACACAGGCGACTTTGCTCCGTTTTGAAAATGTCGACCGCCATCTATCGGGACCGTGGTTCCAACTGCCTGATTGATTTATTTTTTATCTTTCAAGGACGGAAAAGGTTTTGTTTCGATTCAAAATTAGAATTTGGTCCGCCTGCCAAGCGTGTAATTGCACAAAATACATCAAAATATTGTAAAAATTAACCACATTCTTTTTGGTTCGAATTTTAATAGTACAAAATTGTTCACTGAGGGAAGAAAGTGACAGATTCCCAATGAGGGTGTAGTTTTTGGTCGGCAACGCACTTACTCTCGAGTGATTAGTTTAGTATAAAATAAAAATTCAATATTACATTTTTGGTGATACATAACGCTTTATACCTACGAGGGAATTAAAAGAGTTGGCGGCGTCATCAAATCTTCTCTATCAACGGCATTTCGAGTAGATAATAAACATACTATTGAAAATTCTATAAATATTTATTAAAAAGTGGCGCGCGATTTTCACTTGTTAGTTCTTTTTTTTTAATAACTAAAAGCAGCTCGCACTTACCACATAAATAATTTACGCTAGTTAGTTTCGTCTCCGCTATATTTTTTTTTTATTGGCGGCTGTTGCTTCAAAAACCATAAGCAATGGTTTTTGAACCAGAAAGTATTGCTATGATGGTATTAAATAATTCACTTGCATTAGTATCCATTTCGTATTCCAACGAGGAGGGTTTCATGTAGACATAAGTATGTAGCATCTAATTTTGTTGGTTATTCATCAGTATCTTCCTACATATGTGTATAATATACAGGGCGTCCCACAGGTATGCCACATGGAGGGAAAGTACGTTAAATATTGTAGATGGAACATTTTACTGAAAGAAGACATTATTTGAATTTAAAAAACAATTTAAACTGCATTCATAGATATTTAAATAATTACATCGTTGAACCGGGTATCGAACCCGTTATACGAGAAAAATAAGCATTCTGTAGCTTTATCATAATAATAAAAAAATAAAAAAAATTCATGGTCTTCCTTTTATTTCTGACACTATGTTATTTAGCAAAAAATAATCCTTATGATGAAGCCTTTCGATCGGTATGATAAAGCTACAGGGTGATTATTTTTCTCGTGTAACGGGTTCGATTCCCGGTTCAACCATGTAATTATTTAAATATCTATGAATGCAGTTTTAATTGTTTTTTAAATTAAAATAATGTCTTCTTTCAGTAAAATGTTCCATCTACAATATTCAAGGTACTTTCCCTCCATGTGGCATATCCGTGGGACACCCTGTATTGTTTCATGTAAATCAGAGTCGGTTTTTAGTTTTGACCGTTTATCATCCATGATAAGAGAACATGCATGTCAATGAATCCATTTTATGTCACGTGTTGTGTTCATGTTATACCTATATGTACCTACGCCTCGGCAATTTTTATTCTTGACCGTGTTGCTTGTCAATTGGGTTAAGAAGGCGTAATATGTGATTTTGCCCAACAAAATCGGTTTATAACTCGGTATGTACGGGTTCTACGAGTTAAATATTTTGGAATATGAAAATTTTATATTTTTGCATTTATTTTGTAAAGTTGAAAACACGATATGTAAAAAAAACCTCGATAGTTTTATTTAATGAAAAATCCTTGTTTCCCACACGTTTTGAAAGAAATCTCAGGAACCCTACGGTTTTTTAAGATAAATTTTACTACAACAAGTAGGTAATAACTATTTATTCTTATGCTAAAATCAGTTTTTTGATAAACACTTTATTTTCGCCATAATAAACAAAAAACTTCATTTTCGTGCACGACACTCGCTAGCGCTCGCTACGCGTAACTCGGGTTATCGCGTACGTTAAAGAGGGAGCTAATTTGTAGAATAGTGCCCTCTTAAGGATGGTGGTCACTTTGAATTAAAAACCTTAACGGTCAAAGATTCCTGATTTAGGCTGCGTTTCCACCAAAGATGTGCGGGGTAGATGAGCGGTGCGAGGATGTGTAGCGGGCTCTTTTCCAGACTGACTGCTAGTAGTTTCTCGCTCGCGTCCATCCTTTGCACACATCCCTCGCTTGTTTTTAACCGACTTCCCAAAAAAGGAGGAGGTTCTCAATTCGGGTGTTTTTTTTTTTTTTTGTATGTTTGTTACCGCATATCTCCGGCGTTTATGAACCGATTTGTAAAATTCTTTTTTTATTTGAATAGATATACTTCCAGATTGGTCCCATTTTTATCAGAATCCAGTTCTGATGATGGAATCCATGAGGAATTGAAGGAACTCCTCAAATATTGTAGGCATACATATGGCGATTTTGATATTTTCAGCAACAAACCAAGCATTTGCATTCAAAAAGTATCATAATCCTTTCACCACGATGGTTCTTTCATCATTTTTTTTTCATTCAAATATTTTGTCGAATACAATGGCGGAAGTCGGTTTTTTAAATGAAAAGTTATGTACGTATAAAAACCTCGCTCGCTAAGCCGTTTCCACAAGAGCTGCGCTGAGCAAGGCTAGGTAAATTAACTGATTCTATTGGTTCATCCCTCGCTTCGCATCCTCGCGCATCTCTGGTGGTAGCCTTAAACTTTTTTTACACAAAAACTTATAATATTCTTTTCAACACACTTCCTCATAAGGTGGCTCTAACTTCACCGCAATTAGGCACATAATGGGACCTTTTTTTTATGCTACTTGGCAAGCAGACAAGCTTACGGCCCACCAGATGGAAAGCAGTTACGTAGCCTATGAACGCCTGTAACACCAGAGGCATCACACGCGCGCTGCCGACCCTGACACATAAAGATGAAAAGTCTCATGTGCCTGTAATTTCACCGGCACCCGTACCCTTCACACCGAAACACAGCAATGCGAACACTACTGGTTGGCGGCCGAAATATAGGTACGGTGGTAGTACTTCCCTGGACGAACTCTTTCACAAGAAGTTCTACTACTAACAAACCTGTAATCAAACTGTGACTTTTTGATTGCTATTATTCACAAGTGAGTTATAGAGTTTTTCTTTTTAATTTATTGGTTGAGTTGCTTTGTTCATAAAAAAGTATCAATAAAAAAAAGATCGTGTTCAATATAGGTAGGTACCTATTGCTTGCTCATTTCATGCAACTTCGTATGAATATTTTGGGGGTGGTTTGAACCCCCATGCGCTACCTACGGGTTTGAAAAATGGGTTAAAAATGTTTATTATAAAGGAATACTATCTGATCTTCAAAAACATAATAGTATAAAAAACATTATAGTAAAAAATATATTTATTTATTTAATTAATTAATTAGAACGGCCTAAGCCAATTACACTAATTAAAATTCATTAGGTACTATAAAATGCTTTCACAAAAACAAATATATACCTACCTACCTATATAGCAAGTCAGACATTAAAGATTATATAAGGTAGTAGAAGTAGTAGGTACCTACCTAGTAGAGTGTTTATATCTAAACAGGAAACCTCCGGGGCGGCGCCGGGCGGAGCAAGGCCCAAACGTTATATTATTATAATTATAACCTAAATCAGAAAAACATTTGCGAGTATTCGGGGCTGACTTTATATCTAATGGGGCTTACCCAACTGTAAAAGTATGTTTACCGACCTCCATGACCTCCTACAGACGTCAAGAGATATTTTTTGATAAAAACTTTATCACTCCTCTTGCTCAAAAAGACCGTCATTGTGGCGTACCAGAATCAGAGCGAAGAAAAAATAGCATTTCTTCCTCTAGGGGATAATGTTTTTTTTGCTGTTAAATTACAATGAGCCTTCAAATACGAAAAAGTATTTAGTCATAAGTAGAATAATCGACTCTCGACTTATTACTGTTTCATAAAAAAAGAACAACATTTTATTTTTGAAAATGGAACTTTAATCTGCGATCTCTTTAGTAGAATAAGAGTAGAATGCATGCAATGCGTTGAGACTACAGAAGAAATAAAAAAAAATTATTGGCGCGAAATCTTTAGAATTTTTCTCTAATTGCAAATTTAATTGGTAGTAACCGTAGTTTATTTTACAATAGTGAAAATGTATTGGATTATTTGATTTTCTCGCAATCGTAGTGAAAAGTAGAGTGTAACACACGGCGCTATTATGAACTAAAACTCGGTTTCTATTTACCCCCTCGCTAAAGCTCGGGAGTAAAACTACCTCGTATATAATGGGTCATTTTAGCTCCTTGTATAGCAATCTACTATTGTAATACGCCATTCATGATTATATAGTGTACTAGTTAGCTGACCCGTTGGCGACTTCGTCCGCGAGGAAGAAGTATAAATGCGGCCGCAGTGAAACAAACAAACCCCTACAAACTCCTACAACCTCCTTTAACCCTGTTTTTCAATTTGGCGGTCACATTTTCACCTTGAGGCTCTGAAAATATTGAAATCCCATCAACCACACCGTGAAACAACCTTTGAAACGACACCACACCAACCACACTTGAGTTGTTCAATTAAGAGGTCCCACTTTAAACTTGAGGTCCTGAAAATATTTAATCTCAACAACTACATCGTGAAACTAACTTTAACTGCATCGAAATAAACTAAAATCAGGTAAAGTGTGTTTTTTTTCACAAAGAAAACGTTTCCGTTCCTGTTTTAATAAAAAAAAACTTATTTTTTTTTTTGACGACCTCTGTGGTGCGGCTGGCTATGGTGATCCTGCGACACAGGAGGTTGCGGGTTCGATTCCCGCCTCGGAACAAATATTTGTTCGATCTGCAAATATTTGTTCAGGGTGTTCTGGGTATTTTTCTAAATATAATAAAAAAATATCTTTCTATGTAATGTACCTATTGTATTAAGTATATCAGTTATCTAGTACCCATAACACAAGCTCTGCTTAGCATGGGGCTAGATAATGTTGTGTGAAATGTCCAGCATTTTATTTTATTATTATTATTATATATACATAGATAAAATACTTACATATATTTTCTAAAATATAATATATATATGTAGTATTTATATATATGTTACATTTATATGACTGTAACAGCCTACAATTTTACTATTCAATAGTAAAACCGTTTATTTATCTAATATCATACATCGCAAAAAAAAAATCGTCTCTGTTAGGTATAATGCGATTTCTATATTGAAGTCGATCGAGCCACAATGTCGTCACCTGTGACGTCACAGCGTGATTTATGTCAATTGCATGCACTGCCAGGGTGACCATGGCTGTAGGCTTCACGGCGTAGAGCCTCTACGGTGTAGAGCCTCTACGGTGGCGTTAAGGTGTGTATAAATACTGACTGGCACAACTTTTTCGCAAGAGTTCTGTTGAATTATACAGTTGCTTTTATTTTTTTTTAAGAAGCGCTTTTTTTTTAATAATGTTTTTAAAAAAATCAAGCTTCTAACTCAATGTAATTTGAAGTTCATAAGCAGCTTTTAGGTGTCCATTGTTGCACGAGTATACTGAAGTACTGAAGTATACTGAAGGTACCGGTAAAGCTACCTATATCGTAGCTACATAAAATAGCTTTCGCCTGAGAGATCGACCCGTAGGGCCAATATTTCTCATGTGTTTTTCATTGCTTTTTTTGACGTTTTTATTTATTAACGTGTTTTTAATGATGGAAAATAGGTTTTTATGTTCTTTTAACGATATTTTATGGATATTAATAAAGAAACCACGAAAAAAGCGGACCAAAATTAAGCATTTTTTTTTCGTGTTTTTCAGCTTAAATATTTTCAGAATCATGGTCTGAATGCACTATTTCAGTTTTCAGGAGTAGTCTTTTTACGCCCGGTAGAATGCGACGACCTCTGTGGCGCAGCGGGCGAGTTGGCTGAGATGCAAGAGGTGCGGGTTCTTTTCCCACTGCGGGACAAATGTTTGCATGATTTGCAAATATTTGTTCCGGGTCTGGATGTTTTGATACTATTAAAATTCAAATTCAAATTCATTTATAGCGTATTATGGGTTAGTAACAGTTGAATGTACTCCATAATCAACGTTTAACGCATGCAATTAGATACTTGGTCACAATAATTTTCAGATTAGTCAAAAACAATAATAATGTCAGAATTAGTCATGAATATTCTTACCACCTAGAAATTCTTGTGTACTATAATAAGCTTTACCTGTAAGCAGGTTTTTCAATCTACCCTTGAAGACATTTAGACTGGGAGCATCTAGTATAGATTTAGGAAGATGATTGTATACACTATGGTACGTAATTTCTGATACCCACGACGCAGGTGGTAATCCTAGTGTGGGATACTATGTAATCTACGTATGTGACTGTTGGGTGTTATGTTATAGTTAATAGGAGCGATTTGCCATGATCACCACGCTTGGTGAATTATTATTGTATTATCGGTGTTCAGTACTCAGGAGGATGCTGCTGCCCATCCCCTGGTGTAATTCCTTAATCGGCTTTTACCACATCCACGGGAGGAGACGAAGGAGTCTATTCATAGGCAGGACACACCACAGCACAAATAAAAAAAAAAAGTTATAAATAAAAAAATAAAAATATATTAATAATAATAATATATAATATACAGGGCGTCCCACGGATATGCCACATGGGGGGAAAGTACCTTGAATATTGTAGATGGAACATTTAACTGAAAGAAGACATTATTTGAATTTTAAAAACAATTTAAACCGCATTCATAGATATTTAAATAATTACATGGTTGAACCGGGAATCGAACCCGTTACACGAGAAAAATAATCACCCTGTTCGTTTATCATACCGATCGAAAGGCTTCATCATAAGGATTATTTTTGACTAATTAACATAGTGTCAGAAATAAAAGGAAGACCATGAAATTTTACATTTTGAATACAAAATTAATCAATTTATCAAATGCTTAAATGCTCTATTGAATACAAAGTCGTACTCTTTTGATTATTTCGCTCCCTGTCGATTTTTGGATCTTGTTGTGGTGGATATTTAGAATAATACGTTTAACTTCTGCATGTAGCTCGTGGACACTTTAATACTGGTTCTTCTCAAGTGGGTACATTTATTAGTAGGTCCTTACGGCAATGTCAGCTTTTCATTTTTCTGAACAAAATTTATCATCAAATGTTAAAATTCTTGTTCTTCCTTTTATTTCTGACACTAAGTTATTTAGCAAAAAATAATCCTTATGGTGAAGCCTTTCAATCGGTATGATAAAGCTACAGGTGATTATTTTTCTCGTGTAACGGGTTCGATTCCCGGTTCAACCATGTCATTATTTAAATATCTATGAATGCACTTTAAATTGTTTTTTAAATTCAAATAATGTCTTCTTTCAGTAAAATGTTCCATCTACAATATTGAAGGTACTTTCCCTCCATGTGGCATTGCCGTGGGACGCCCTGTATATATTATATTTTTGATAATAATTATGTTAGTTAATGTCTTATTTTTGTAATGGAAATAGCTAAAATAAAGATCCTCTAGGGCTTTCTAGTAAACTCACAATTCTAAAATATGGAATACTTATACTAGAAGGCTTTCTGACACAAATATAAGTAACGTTTCACAGTTTCGATTTTTTCACTTTGTCAAAAGGGGTCTAATCTGACGATATCAAAATAATTTATGCAACAGAACCCTCAGGTCACGAGTCTCGCTCGCACCTGTCCATTTTATTTAGGGTTCCGTATCTCAAGGAAAAATTGAATCGTTTGAATTTTGAATCGTTATAAACTAAAATTACTCCTGAGGATTCACTAACTAAAAAATAGTTAAAATAGAGTTCGGATCATGTTTCTATCTTGTGTCGATGTCTTAAATGTCAGAAATGGTATTCTCCTGACATAAAATACAACACTGTAATGTGATTATATCGAAATGTGACCGAAACTTGAACGATTCAAAGTTTTTTCGTTAATTTTAGCATAAGTAGATGGAGTCTCTCTTTACTCTTTCCAATTATATATATATATAACTATCCTACTCTAATGCTCACCATGAATTGAAAGTAGACTAAATTGTTATTATGAGGAACCAGAATACCAACTTTCTGTCAATTCACAATTCAGTCTCGATTCGGTTAACTTTCAGTGTAGTTTTAAAATAACTTAGAGAATTAGGCCTCTGTTCCAACGAAATATGATAATATTTACCTACTACTAGATAACAAGCATATTTATTAGAAAACTTTACCTTATTGTTATTAATAAAATAAAATAAATTATAATGTGTATTATAATGAGTAAGGAGGAAGAGTGTCCCAATTAGTTGTATTTACCTAATATAAAAACATTAAATTAATGTTGACATGCCTTTTTTTAGTTTTGACATGTAATTGTATTGTAGGTATGCGTGAGATTAAATTTGATTTAGGGGCCGTCCATTAAACACGTGATGTTTTTTTAGCATTTTTTAAACCCCCCTCACCCTTGCTGATATGTGGTGAGGTTTAATAAAAAATCACGTATATTTTTTAAATTAATTATTAATTAGTGTGACTTGGCAACGGCGAGTCAAGGGTCACACTACACGCCGCAAATAAATACACGTGATATCTTACAACAAAATTTCAAGCCTAACATTATTAATGGATGGTCCCTTACCTACGTACCCCATTTCTACTCTTATGTGATTATGACATTGTTTTAAATTGCTTTGACTTGTATTTTAATTAGCTAACATAAGTATTGTCTTGTAATTTTTTATTCTTGACTCCAAATTGCAGCGCCCTGACGGGATTCATGTAGGTACCTACCTGACTAACAGTAAAAATAAGACCTATTACTAACAATATTGTACGTAGGTATACAATGTAAGCAATAAATAAATACAAATACAAATGTGCATGATTTTTTTTCTATGTATTTCTATTTCTATGTTTTATTTTGTCTATGGTAGGCTATGTAAAATGCCTGATTATTTGTAATTGAAGGTACTCTTATGTTAAAAATTCCAATTAAATAAATAAATAAATGCTAAACATTTCACACAACATTATCTAGCCCCAAGCTAAGCAGAGCTTGTGTTATGGGTACTAGATAATTGATATACTTAACACATTACATAGATAGATATTTTTTATTATGCATAGAAAATACCCAGAATACCCTGAACAAATGTGCAGATCGTACAAATATTTGTTCAGAGGCGGGAATCGAACCCGCAACCCTCCTGCGTCGCAGGCGAACCTTCGCCCGCCTTTCAATTGTTACTCATAGGATAAATAACTTAAAAAAATAGTTAAAATAGAGTTCGGATCATGTTTCGATCTTGTGTCGACGTCTTAAATGTCAGAAATGGTATTCTCCTGACATAAAATACAACACTGTAATGTAATTATATCGAAATGTGACCGAAACTTGAACGATTCAAAGTTTTTTCGATAATTTTAGCATTGTAGATGGAGTCTCTCTTTACTCTTTACAATTATATATATCACTATCCTACTCTAATGGTAGTCACCGTGAATTGAAAGTAAACTAAATTGTTATTTATAAGGGAGCAGAATACCAACTTTCTGTCAATTCACAATTCATTCTCGATTCGGTTAACTTTCAGTGTAGTTTTAAAATAATTTAGAGAATTGGGCCTCTAGTAAAAACTTTTCTATGGAAATAAATGTCCTACATTTTTCCAAAACATACTCCCCCTGCACAATATCCCGCTGCGCTCAAATCAAAAATGTCATATCTCGTCTTTACCTCACTTTTGCCATCCCTAATACACTTAAGTCAACTACACACAGCTAAAACCCTTATATCTAACAAAATAAGAACTGAAATTACTTACACAAACTTTGATAGAAGGTTTTTCTCAATTCATTTTAAATTAGAACCTAGCTTAGTATCAATATGGTAGAAAATTCATTGTTCACACAAGACAAGGTTGTCACTCCTAAACGAAATGTTTAAAACGATTATGGTTTGAAAGGAAGCGGCTGTCAAATGTCAAATGAGTTTGACGAGCAATCAGACAGACGTCAAACAGTCTGTGAACTCTTTGGAGGTGGCATGGAGGTGGCACACGTTTTACCTCCTTGAAGAGAAGATCAGCATCATCATCATTAGCCGGTAGACGTCTACGGCTGGGCATAGGTGTCCGCGAAATTATGCCACGATAGCCTGTCTTGTGCCGCCTCCGTCCACTGACTTCCTTTTTGTTTTGACTTGAGCAGAAGATAGGATTTTTTTATCAAGTCATGTTTTTTTTGTAAATCATATTTATTAGGTATTCACTTATTTTTGTAGGGTTCCGTACATCAACAGGTAAAATCGGTAGGTACAAATCATTTTGTACGTTTGCTTACGTACAAAATGATTTGTACCTACAGAACTATGTCACTTAGGTCTTTCACAAAAAAAGGGAGATCGTTAATGTAAACTAGAAATAAAAAAGGGCCCAGTATTGAACCCTGTGGCACCCCCATGACAATATCCGATCCTGAAGACCTTTCACCACCAACATCAACTTTTTGGAGTCTATTGGATAAGTATATAAGGATTTACAAGATTAATTGTCTGATTTTGTAAGCCATAATGTTTTAACTTGGATATTAATAAAAAGTATCGTGCCTCACGCAGTCAAAAGCTTTGGACAGAGACCTTACCATAAGCTCTTATACTTTTGACTCCGTACCTAAGGTTTTTAGTTCTCATATACTACATATCAGCAACTCCTTACTCCGAGGCACCACACAGGCGCTTCTCACCTAGTGGTAAGACAGACCATTTATGTAAGCCAAGCCGTGTTTGTTGCCTGATTCTTCTAGGCTTGGTCGCGTTGGAACGGGAGTAATTTTAGTTTGTAAGACGATTCAAAATGATCCTTGTGATTTCAATGAATACAATTCTTTTGATTTGATTTGATTTATAGCGATTCAGTTCAAAAACTATTCAGTACAAAATATCGTTTCCGTGATGTCCGCAGCTATATTTAAAGGCACAGTAGCAGAAGGTCTATAGACATCTGCGATTAAAGTTATTCAATGATGACGGATGTCAACGACGAACAACCCTAGTCCCGGAATCGGATCGCGTCCTGCGAGTTCTCCCATTCTTCAAATATGTGTTCTAAGAGGATCGTGCCAGCATCGGCTGTCGAACGACCCTTAGTATATCCAAATTGATGACTATGAAGAAGTCCGTGGAGTGACAAATAACTGAGCAAGAATAAGTTTATCGAAGATTTTACTTAACACAGGCTATATAGAAATTGGCCTATTATTTATCTTTTTTTTTATTCTTTTTCATTTCCAGACTTGAACAAAGGAATTAATAATACACGTACTAGAATAGTAAAGTATCGGTTCTTCCACGTAGCCAAACTATTTAGTCCAACTGGTTTGACCACGAGGAATTATGTTTCCTCGTGGTCAAACAAGTCAAATGATCCTCAAACAACTCCCTGTATCAATGTCTAATTAAAAATATGTAAAGTCAATCTTACGCTTTAGCTATTCTTTTTTTCTCACAACATATTCCAGTTTTTTAGCGTTTCAAATTGACTATTCGCAACAACACGTGGTTTATAGTCGTAATTTTTCTAAAAGGAGTTAATTTCCAATACATATGTACATGAATATAAATAAATAAATGCTGGATATTTCACACAACGTTATCTAGCCCCAAGCTAAGGAGAGCTTGTGTTATGGGTACTATATAACTGATATACATAATACAATACATTACATAGATAGATATTTTTTATCATACATAGAAAATACCCAGAACACCCTAAACAAATATCTGCAGATTGTATAAATATTTGTTCCGAGGCAGGAATCGAACCCGCAACTTCCTGCGTCGCAGGCGAACCTTCGCCCGCCGCGCCACAGAGGTCGTCGAATATGTACTGCTTTGCTGGCTAAATGGAACACATTGGGAAGGCGTTTGTCTAGCAGTGGACTTTACATAATATGCTAAAGATGGGATTTATTTACATAAGGTATACAAAAATAACGGAAAAAAACGAAAAAACTTACGGTTGATTTTCCAAAATATGCTTTTCTATCACTTACTCAATCACTTTTCAAATCACGAAAATAGTGTTAGTAATTAAAAAAAAAACAATCAAAATCCACTATTTCAATCACAAAACGTCATTAAATTTTTTAACCAACTTTGAAAAAATTAGGTTATGAAGTTTACCAACTGTGGTTTTATTAAAGTTTTTTTAAATTCACTGAAGCCTGAAAGATTCCCAGGTGAAGGTTAGCGTGCGACTGACTGCATTAGGGGTGGTAGGGGCGTGGCTGGACAGGGGGGTGGATCACGCCCTGGGGCGGGGCTTAAGACACGCCTACATAACCATAAAACAGTGATGTAGGATCAGAGAAGTCAGTAGGACAACTTATGATACAAAAAACCGGTGAGTTTTTTAACCGACTTCTTAAAAAGGAGGAGGTTCTCAATGCTACTGTATGTTTTTGTATATTTGTTACTTGATTACTCCGTCAATTATGAATTGATCTTGAGAATTATTTTTTTGTTTGGTACTTCATACTTCAGAGGTGGTCCCATACAAACTTTATCGAAATTGATTTAGCACTTTTTCAAAAAAGTCGGTTTTTGTTTTGTTTCTAAAAATTTACTTTGTTAATTTTCAGGGTCACTTATGCTAACTTTTTTTATGCTTTTTTTTATTATTAAAATTGAGCCCTTAAAGGCTCCCTTCGAGCCCTTAGGGGACCGGATAATTATAAAAAAAGAAAACATCGCGTAGTCTCAATTCGGACCGTCCAGATTCGACCAGATTCGGACCCGTCGCAGGGGGACCTCGAACGGGAGCCACGGGGTCGTCCAGCGCTTTTTCCAGCCAGATTGGTCTCCGAGGTGTTTGCGGCATGCCATGTGTTCTTGGTTGTCGTAACGGTTTACCCCAGAGAGGGTCAGTGAATGGACAACCACGGCAGATTCGTGGATTTTTTGTAAACTGCTTGGCAAGCAAACAAGCATACGGCCCAATAGAAAGTAATTAGCGTAGTCTATGGACGCCTGCAACGCCAGAGGCATCACACGCGCGCTGCCGACCCTGAGACAAAGATGAAAAGTCTAATGTGCCTGTAATTTCACCGGCACCCGTACCATTCAAACCGAAACACAGCAATGCGAGCACTACTGCTTGGCTGCAGAAATTGGTAAGGTGGTAGTACGAAAGGTAGGACGAACTCTTTCACAAGAAGTTCTACAACTAACGTGGAGTCCCACATAACCGCTACCTCTACGTGGCAGTGCGTGGTAATGCGAGTGCATGTCTCCACAAAAAATTTTTTTTTTTTGAAAAACTTATTTTTCATAACAAGCTTTTATTAAATTAGTGCTCCGAACCGTGAGCTGATCAACATGAGCCCAAATACTGCCAGGCTAATCATCGAGGAGTTCCATTGTCCACCTTCCGTCTCCATCATCACATCAGCTCGCCGTCACCATAATATTGTATTGTCATCTGAACTTGACAGGTATGAAAAAAATTCAGCGCAATCGGTTAAAGATAGCTGGGGACTTTTTCTGCTCTTTCGAAGGGAGACGTCGTCCTTTTTTATTTTATTTCAATTTCTAGTGTTTTTTTGAGTTATATCGTGTAATTTTGGTGGCATTTTAACCGGTGTATCTTATAAAAAGCACATGGTAGTGAATTTAAATAATAAGTGTATTGCGTGTCTTTTCGAAGGGGTGGAAATTGTCCAGGAACATTCTAGTAAACTGCCATCGATTTACTAGAACATGACTTGACAGAAGACTTTGACGACTGGACATTGTTTGATTAAATCAATAACTTGACATTGGCAAAATTGAGAAATACTCAGATGCCATAAAAAAAAAAAAAAAAAGATAGCTGATTTAAAATTCATTTGCAAGATTCCTCCCGGACAAACATACATACCTACATTGCAAATTAAATAAAAGCTTTTAAAAAGATACCGTTTGTATCTACTAGTACTATACTTATAAATCTGTGGTTTGTTCACACTGTGTACGCGAATCTTTTGAAATATTCAGCTTCAGAGAGAGTGCGGGTGGCGGTGTACAGGGTAGGTAACCTAACCTACCCTGAATTATTAATATCACTGTCAATGTGCCTGGATATTTACTACTCTACCTACCAATTGGGAAACAAAGGGGTAGGTATGTTGTCAAGTTAACTTGAAAACATACCTACCCCCTTATTTCCCTTCACTTCACTATTATAAGAGATATGTGTATATATTGTATATCGTCGTTGTGGTGCAAGAAATCACTAAGTGACATTTTAGGCCAATAACTGATATACTTAATACAATACATTACATAGATAGATATTTTTTATTGAACGAGCGAAGCGAGTTCTCTGAGTCAAGTTGGAAGAATCGGCGTTTGTATGTATGTATGTATGTATGTATGTATGTATGTTTGTCCGATGAAAACTTCCAAACCGTTAATCTGATCTTCATGAAATTTGGTATGGGGGTAGATATTATTGGTACAAATTGTACCAATAGGTTGTAGGTAAGGTTATGAGCTATATCGGTCAGGGGGTTGCTGAGATATTGGGGTCCAAGAGGGGGTAAAAAAAATAAAAGTGAGACAGTCAGATCAAGTGGGGTGTCTAATGAAAGCGCTTTGGTTGGGCATTTCAAAACTGTGTTTAATAAGTATTTAGCCTTAGTAGTTTTTGAGATATTAGGGAAAATAAAAAGCGTAAAAATCAAAAATTCTAGGGGACTTCAAGCAATCCCACAATGTTGAAATTTGGTATGCTTGTGGCTTTTGTGTCACAACTACAGGGAAAAGTCTGAAACTGAAGAATTTTGAAACTTGTACTCCATAAAACAGAAACCTATATAACATCCATTGTTGACCTCCCATTTCTAGGAATTTGAATGTCGTTGGAGTTCTATGGTTTCGTCAAAAGGACGTTATCAATTAATTCGTCAGGTACTTGATATAGGTACTAACAGGTATGTAGTATAACATGTGTGTTAGGTCTCCTGACTCCCGCAAAACCAGTGTTTGCTATCTCAAGAAGTGTTGATAAGCTGTAATTTACAAAAAGCGCAATAAAATTTGAATTTCGCGCCACTTGCGAAACGTTCCACCTTAAGTGTTGATGAGTTACACCGATTATGAGAACAACAAAATTTAAAACGTGATTATCTCGGAACTAGCTTTTTGTACTTAGTGACTTCTCGCACCACAACGACGATATAGATATATACTATACTTAGATAGATAAAAATAAAATAAGATAATAATGGTTAGATAACAAAAATAGATAAAAAAGATAAAACACTTTATTGCACACCACATTAATTAAAACATTAAAATAACCATATTATTATAAGCATGTACAATGGGCGGTCTTATCGCTGAGAGCGATCTCTTCCAGGCAACCTTGGGATGACCTGGAATTTATGAGAATGACAAAGAACGGTGGTGGTGTATACATAGTTCGTTGATATGTGGGATTAAGACTATTTTCTTAACAGTTGAAAGTTAAATTAAAAAAAAGAGGTATTTACTCACTGTAAAGTACGTGTACCTATGACATAGTTGCATCATCATCATCGTTCTGTAGAAGTGCGTCCCCCTAGAATGCCACGACGAACGGTCACGAGCCGCCTCCATCCACCGACTTCCTGCGACGTTTATAATGTCTTCAGTCCATCGAGTGGAGGGCCTTCCTCTACCGCGTCGTCCGGTTTGTGGTCGCCACTCGAATACCTTTATTCCCCAACGGTTGTCAGTTCTGCGAGCTATATGACCTACCCATTGCCACATCAACTTGCTAATTCTGAGAGCTATGTCGGTGATTTTGGTTCTTCTATGGATTTCCTCATTTCGAATTCTCTCCTAGCTGAACTCCTAGCATAGCTCTATCCATAGCCCGCTGTGCGACGTTGAGCTTTGACTATACGGTCAATTTGAGATTTCACACAAGATTATCTAGCCCCAAGCTATAAATAAAATAAAATAAAAAATAAAATTAATTTAATTCAGGCACAAAACCCATATCACACAAGAAAAAATACAATTTATAAAAGTAAATGTCACAAGAAAGGTATGTAAAGTACCTACTGTGACTTGTCATTTCATATTTCCGTCCATGTGGACGAAAATCCAATGTTTAAATAAGACAGCCTTCAGAATGCTATTATTGGATCGACGCATCCGACCCCAAAATGACGTATAAGTGACCTTATTCTGGCAAAGAAGTCTGGAACCCCCGCCTCAGAAAACATGCTCGATGCGCTGCAGTATCTCGGCAACCTCGTAAGCGCTCGGTATGCATTATTATACTGGACCCTTATGGTGTTGACGGATTTCCTAGTATGGTTAGACCAAAGCTGACAAGTATACATACCTAGACAGTAGGCTTTAAAAAGCGTATTTTTAACCTCTGAGCTGCAGTTAGCGAAACGGCGAGCGAGCATGTTACCCCTTACGGCGAGGGCTCTCCTCTCCCGTTCTATGTCTACGTCATCTCGCAATTTCTCTGTTATCCAGTGGCCCAAGTATTTGAACTGCTGAACCACTTTGATGGTTAAGCCATTCAAACTCAACTCAGACACTCTATCCGGACCTCGCCCCGACCTGAACACCATCATTTCAGTTTTGGCAACGTTGTATTTTAGCCCGTGGGCAATAGCATATTGCTCACAGGTCAAAAGCAATTTTCGTAACCCTTTAATCGATGGGCTGAGAAGCACCATATCATCGGCATAACTCAGGTTATTTACGCAGACATTGCCTAAATAACAACCTACCCTGGTCCTTCTCAGCTCCCCGATCAGGCCATTTACGTAACGATTGAACAGGTCAGGAGAAGCCAACCCCCCTTGACGAACCCCGCACTCTAGCCTATAATCACTAGAGGTCGTGTCGCCCCATCTAACGTTGTTAGTTTGGTTTTCGTACCAATAAGCAGAGCTTATCGTGCTAAGCAGAGCTTGTGTTATGGCAACTAGATAACTGATATACCTACTTAATACAATACATTACATAGATAGATATTTTTTATTATACATAGAAAAATAACCAGATCACCATGAACAATTATCTGCAGATCGTACAAATATTTGTTAAGAGGCGGGAATCGAACCCGCAACCTCCTGCGTCGCAGGTGAATCTTCGCCCGCCGCATTTTATCCATTTTATCCCAATTTGTATCTACTCTCGCCTTCGGCTCGGACGAAAAGGAACTAGTGGGAATGAATCGAATAAACGTCTCGGCTACAATGGCTTGTTTTATGCACTTGTTGTATATCAAAAGGTTACTATTTTCAACAGGTCACTATAACAGTTATTTACTAAAAGTTCTACTATTTATTAAAAGTTTATGCCCTTTGCCTTCCTGTTATTTTTTTTTAATAATACTTAATTGAAAAGTAAAGTTAATATTACGCCAGGAGATGGGCAGCAGCATCCACTTGAGCAGAACTGCAATCACCATCCGCATGGTGGTGGCTGGTGACTGATATCTGATGGAAGAAATAAATATATTCAAAATTAATAGTTATGGCCTGTTTCCCGACGAATGCTCGATGAATGCATACAATTCCGTTTACTAAAGTTTATAAATAAACACATCCTTGGGTTTTTACTGCCACAACATACTCAACTCATGCCGCATGGGTATGGTGTAGCAGTAAAAACTGTAGAAGTACAAGTCGGGCAAAGAGGCTAATCTTTTTTGTATGATTCCTTCATTTGCACGACAATCTGGTCGAGTAGGTACCTACAGTGAACCAAATAGTAGATTAAGAACCATTGTACGTATTTAAGCGAATAAAACTTTCATTTCATTTTAATTTTCATCTCATTTAATTTCATTTAATTTTTAGGGTTCCGTACCCTTAGGGTAAAACGGACCCTATTACTAAGGCTCCGCTGTACGTCCGTCCGTCCGTCTGTCACCAGGCTGTATCTCGTGAACCGTAATAGTTAGATAGTTAAAATTTTCACAGATGATGTATTTTTGTTGCCGCTTTAACAACAAATACTAAACTGAATAAAATAAATATTTAAGAAGGCTCCCATACAACAAACGTATTTTTTTTGCTCATTTTTGCTCGATATGGATAACGGCAACAGGTAGACGCTTGAAATATTCACAGAATATTGAGTTATATTATTCACTATAACCCTTCGTTCGCGAGTGCGACACGCACTTGGCCGGTTTTATTTCATTTCATTTCATATACGACGACCTCCGTGGCGCGGTAGCAGGCTAAGACGCAAGAGGTGTTGGTAACGAACCCACTACGGACAAATGTTTGCGTGATCTGCAAATATTTATTCCAAGTCGGTTATTTAGTCAGTCTAGGAACGATTTTTATATTGATGACGCATGTCACCTACACACGTAAGTAACTACAAAAACAAGTTCCTGAGAAAACCATGGATTTAGTACCTAATATAGTATAAACATTCCCTGGAGAAAACAGCTCAGTGGCATTCGTTACGTTACGTCACTTGAAGAAGAGTCTGTCTGGCTTTTATAGTTTTATCCTACTAATATTATAAACGCGAAAGTTTGTATGGATGGATGGATGTTTGTTACTCTTTCACGTAAAAACTACTGAATGGATTTGAGTGAAATTTGGAATGGAGATACTTTACGCCCTGGATTAACACATAGGCTACTTTTCATCATCATCATCATCATCATCAATTTTCATCATTATTCACGCGGGTGAAACCGCGGGGCGCAACTAGTACGTAATAATAAGACGTCAAAGTCTGAACGTTTTTTTCGCTTTTTCAAACGACTTCAAAAAAAAAAGAAGGAGTTTCTCAATGAAAAGTTTTCTGACAGCTGAAAGAAAATAGTTCTCAATCCATGCATAGATGGCGCAGTCCAGATATGGTTGTCTAAATTTTGTCAATCAGCCACCAACTGTCAGTGTCACCATAGGATTTATCTATGGTGTCACTGACTTCACTCGCTCATGCTGTTTGTTGGTGAAGTAAAAGTAAGCATCTACGTAAAGTTTTTGTTAAAATTCTGATATATTTGTTAGTGTTACGTTATTGTTATAATTTTTTGTTGTTATTTTTGAATCCGGACCAAGTACACCAGCCTAATTGTAGACTTGAAAAACGAGCTTCGGAATCGCAACGCGAAACTTGGAGGAAAAAAAGATAAAACAAAGAGAATTTGTTCTCTGTGGTGCTTTTGCAAAATCTTCAGAAAACACAACCATTGCGAGTCACCGCAATTGTAAGAACTATTTTTTCTTTTTAATTGCCTCCCTGAAAACTCCCCATTCGACGTATGTTTTTTTTGTATATTTTTGTGACGCGATTACCTACTCCGCCAATTAATGGATTGACTTTTATGATTATTTTTTGTTTGGTAGGTCATACTTCAGAGTTAGTCCCAGTCCCATACAAGTTTTATCGAAATTGATAAAGCGTTTTTTGAAAGAAGTTTGTTTTTGTTTTTTTTTTTCTATCGAAACGAGACGTCGTGTTAAGACCGTAGACCGCGGTCGGTGGTTTTTTAACCGACTTCCCAAAAAAGGAGGAGGTTCTCAATTCAGTTGTATTTTTTTTTTTTTTTGGTATGTTTGTTACCGCATATCTCCGGCGTTTATGAACCGATTTGAAAAATCCTTTTTTATTTGAATAGATATACTTTCAGATTGGTCCCATTTTTTTCAGAATGCAGTTCTAATGATGGGATCCATGAGGAATTGAGGGAACTCCTCAAATATTGTACGCATACATATGGCGATTTTGACATTTTCAGCAACAAACCAAGCATTTGCATTTAAAAAGTATCATAATCCTTTCACCACTATGGTTCTTTCATCATTTTTTTTCATCCAAATATTTTGTCGAATAAAATGGCGGAAGTCGGTTTTTTAAATGAAAAGTTATTTTTAAACTACCAGGCAATCAAACAAGCATACGGCCCACCTGATAGAAGTAGTAACCGTGTAGCCTATGGACGCCTGCAACACTAGAGGCATCCAAGCGCGCGACCCTGAGACATAAAGATGAAAAGATCCCAAATAAAGAGTCAAGGGGGCTTAGTACGGGTTTCCATCCAATACATTTACTGACAGCGTCCTTAGTTTTCTTCTCGTTTTCGCTAGGGGCGCTGCAAGTAAATGTATGGAAGGAAACGAAACTTCATATACACTCGAGAGCAATGAATCCGGGTCACTAAAGAATGTTAAAAATCTCGGAAACTAAAAATGATAGATTAATGCAATAAATTGTATTTAATAGACAATGTAATACTCCTTAAATGAAGGTAAAAAAAATATGAGTCACCATACATTTTATTAACACAAAATTACATAAAGAAAAAAACTGCTGATCTCTCCTTAAAACAAAAATAGGAAACATGAAATTTTTGAACTTTATTACGATTTTCTTGAATTTTAATACTTCGTATTGCCTCCTCGTGCTTCCATTACTGCGTTTACGCAGAAAAAAAACAACAAAAAAACAGAAATCAAACAATGATAAATGACAGATTACAAACAAAAGCAAAACCAAATGCTGTAATTTCGTAGTTCCATCTTCGAAAGTGGCCCTTTTTCAAATTTGATTTTTTTATGATATAACTTTACAATAACTAAGAAGTTTTAATACCTTCATTTAAGGAGTATTACATTGTCTATTAAATACAATTTATTGCATTAACCTAGCATTTTTAGTTTCCGAGATTTTTAGGATTCTTTAAGTGACCCGGATTCATTGCTCTCGAGTGTAGTTTCGTAAACTATCAAAAACCGTACTAAGCCCCCAGGTCATAAAGATGGAAAGATGGTTTCCCGTTTTGGTGATATACATTTTTGACTAAACTTACCTAGGTAATGTTTTTTATGTTTTTTGTATTTTGTAGATAGTATTTCTTTAATGTAAAAAACTCTTTTTTGTAACGAGTTTGCGAAGTAACGTTGTTTAGTAACGAATCAAGTGATAATCGTACTCGCGTGGAAAGGGTCCCGTACATGTAAGCTCAATCAATTTAAGGCTCGTCTTTTATATACGGGACTTGTAGTAAACCCTTCATATTTTTTTTATGCAAAATACTTATTATCTTGATCAATCTCATGAAGTTTCAGATCTAGGAAATCATTTTAATTTTTGTACGTAAAAAATCTTGGGACCACTAGAAAATTTTTAATCACAGGCCATACCTACTATAGGCAGGCCCTCGGTAGGTAGTTAGGTTTTTTTAAAACTATTTTATAGTATTTGTAAGTACACAAGAAAACTTCTAATCACAGGCCAAAGTACAGAAAAATTAACCTAAACATAACCTCAAAATAAAATTTTAAGAAATTATAAAAAAACTACCTATGCATTTCCTAAACTTCCCCCTCCCCCACCCGTCCTCACCCTCAAATATACATAATATATATGTACCTGCCCGTACCTATATAAAATTCCTTCCCAATTTAATATTATAAATAGTTATACATTTGTCTGATAACCTACGTAAAATTTTCAACGATGTTTTTTAACAAAATAAGTACCTACCTAGGTATGAGTTCTCGACACAATTGTACCTACGGTTTCGAGATTTGTGTTCCAAATCCCACCAAAATCTTGTGGAGGCACAGATGATGGAATAGTATGTGAATCATATATACTATTCCATTATTTGTAAATGCGATGCGTCATGCGTCATTGCCTAATCTGTCTTCATCAAACCGAATGTTTACACAGGTTGTGGCAAAAATTTTGCGTGCTTCTTGTCTCAACCCAATACGTTCAACCGATTTAGGTATTTATGTCAACACAACTTATAGATGTAAAACGTCTTGGAATCACTTATGCTGAGACAGGGACCTATTTCACCTCACACAACACATAATCTTCATGTTTATTTTTAATGTTTCTGTTTGATTTTTCTTTTTGTGTAATCTTGTGTTATGTTTTCTATGGCTGAAATAAAAAAAAAATTTCTTTCTTTCTTTCTTTCCTACAAAAATAAAAGTACTGTGTTTTACAGGAGAGTGTGAGTTTGGTTCTAAACCGAATCAAATTGATTATTTGTATCGTTTGTTACATGCCTAGCATGTACCGAACCTGCTGACTAGGACTGCAGAGTTGCATTCCTATGTTGGTCGGCCGGTACAAGACGGACGCTGACTCAGCATGCGAGGCTTTACTCGGAATGGGAAAACAACAGAGGTGTCGTCATTCAACTACTGGTACTTACATTGACCGGGAGTAGTCTTAGAATATTTTAAAGTTATATTGTAGAAAAGTAATAAAGTGTTTTAAAAGTCTTTTGGTTTTTTTTTAAACCATTAGATGCGGCTAACGTTATTCGTTTAAAAATAATGAAAAAAAAAATATTTATCAACACAGAGTTCTTAACTTATTAGAGTTTTTATAACTTAAAATAAAATAAAAGGGCATTTATTCAGTTACACTAATTTTAGTTACAATGGTACAATTATAATATAGTTTAATAGTTAGTGTACGAGAGAAGGACGAGTGCTCAGCCACGCTGTTTTTCAGCCTCACCTTAGAATGCTGGCTTCGTCACAGCAGCCATGATACTCGGAAGCTATCTGCTGGTCAGCAAAGGAAACAGCAAAACAACCACCGAGAACTCGTTATTATAAACTAGGCCACTACTACTCAGGTAGGTATATTCAAAAAGTATTTTTATTTATTTATTTATATTTAATTTAATTTTTATGTTTACACAGATTTAAGTAAGTATCATACAACACAACATACCGCACATACCATTTTAATGGTTTTGTATAAGTTAAGTCATCTAGTGACAGTCGTATCTATTGTTAAAAAATGTAAATCTGTTATTGGCTTTAGGTAAAGTTTGTTAGATTTAGCATGTACAATTTAAGAGCTGTGGATTTTGTGAAATAAATAAAATAAAATAAAAATAAATAAAGTAATACCTACGATTGGTCGGACGGACCATTAGAACTAAACCCTCTAAGTATATCAATATCAGTACCTATATCACACATTTAAAAAATCTTTCCACAGTTTAAAAAAATACCTATTCCGTTATATCCCTACCTCGGTAAAATCAATAAAATAATAATAATAATAAGTTTATTTCAGGCTTAAATGGGAAATGTACAATAAATTATACCTAAACATAAAGCCCATAGAAATATATACCTTAAAGACTAACACACACACAGACTACATATTTTATATCTAAAAAACTTATTTATTGTTAACACGTGAAATGAATACGGTGACGTGTAGCGCACCTGAGAGTTGTCTCGTGTCAGGCGTCCGTTAAACTTCCTGAACTTGACACCCTTCGGCCAAAACTCCTCACTTATGAAAGTCGATAAACGGTCAGTCGGCAACTCTCACCATAAAAGAAATAAAATTCACATTATGGCGAGACTCCAACTTCTCGACCCTCAAGGTGAGCCAGGTCTTCTGCTTAAGGTACTCCACCACCCCTTCAGGCTTCACGTTGAAGTGTACCCGCGACACGTACAACGGAGTGGTACCACCGCACGCAACAAGCATTCGCTGGCTCAGTTCAGTCAGCACGGCGCGGCAGTTCCGCACTGATTTGTGCAAGTTCGCTTCTTCTTTTCCACTCTGATGAAGCCCTACTTGTCACATCGGTCCGTAGAAGGACCAGCAAGACCAGCGCTACGTTTGGGTTCATGGCTGGTCTGCTTCATCCCCTTCGTATGTTGCCACTCGGGCTTAGAGACGCGAGCGACGGTAGTATAATCAATAAAATGTAATTACTATTTAAGAAAAACATAGTCATCAACACCAACCGTTTTAAATCGAAAAAAACGGTTAATAATTAATACTATGTACTCCCGGTGAACAATAAAAGTGTTTTCACACCACCTGCTCGACAATGTCCAATTAAATATCATGCAACCTCAACGTAAAGTAAAGCATTGTCTCTCTAAGGATATAAAGTTGTATGAAACTCCCTAGGGATTAAAGTGATTTGAATTTGGAACGTCAAATTCGTGTGGAAACTCGAGGAAAACTCCAAGTAAAAAAATGCTCATATGGTATTGTAAAGAGGTTTGTTCAAAAATCGAACTGGCCACCAAAAGCAGAACTCAGAAAAAAAAGAAATAGGCGCGATTTTAAAGAATGTGAAACAAAAGAGATGTTAGGTTGGTGCTGTGTTTTTCAGTGAAATTTATTGCAATATTCTAGCAATATATAATTACGGCAATGGCAATATTAGTGTTAACAAAAAATGTCAAAGCGATAATGATTCTACTCCAGAGTTCATCAAAACAGACGATACTTATTTTATGGAACCCTGGCTTTTTATTGTCTCGCAGTAGATGTGAAAAGTAGAGTATGCTCCTCTGGAATAAAGCCTGTCTTTGTCTTGGGCAGCTTGAACCCCTCGCTTCACTCAGGACTCTATATAACTCCCTCGCTACACTCGGGAGTTAACTTTAGAGTCCCTCGTTACACTCAGGGTTCAATATGCCGCCCGCGACATAAGACACTGCTTTATTCCCTTAGTGCATAATCTACTATTATATCTATCTATCTTATCGATCGAACGTCCTAATGTCCTCGGTTTATTTCACGTTTTTTTTCGATTTAAAACGGTTGGTGTTGATGACTATGTTTTTCTTAAATAGTAATTACATTTTATTGATTATACTACCGTCGCTCGCGTCTCTAAGCCCGAGTGGCAACATACGAAGGGGATGAAGCAGACCAGCCATGAACCCAAACGTAGCGCTGGTCTTGCAAACGTAGCGCTGGTCTTGCTGGTCCTTCTACGGACCGATGTGACAAGTAGGGCTTCATCAGAGTGGAAAAGAAGAAGCGAACTTGCACAAATCAGTGCGGAACTGCCGCGCCGTGCTGACTGAACTGAGCCAGCGAATGCTTGTTGCGTGCGGTGGTACCACTCCGTTGCACGTGTCGCGGGTACACTTCAACGTGAAGCCTGAAGGGGTGGTTTTTAACGGTTTTTTTTTACTGACGTTTAAAGTCACTCGATAACTTTCAAAAATGACACCCCAGGATAAGATTACCAGTTGAACCACAGTAGACAAAAAACTTATTTTCCAAAGCGTATTACAAAACATAATATGCAAGTTATGCATGGGCGTAGCCAGTTAGCCCCGAAATATTCAAAATGTTACATTATTACGTATCATATTGAAATAAGAGAGGCGAGGAATTGAAATACTTGTATTTGTGAAGTGTATGTTTATTATTGGGCTAGCTACGTAAATAACTACGGTCACAATCTTTTCATTTGTTTTGCAACCGTTAAAAATAGTTAACTAGGTAGGTAGGAACATACATACATGATAGCTACGAGTACCTAACTACAAGTCCATCGAGAGGACGGCCTTCTACCGCGCGCTGGCCGATACGACAGTAATGTATGCGTATATTGCTGGCTGTCAAATACGATGCGAAACGAAAATAACTTTTCATTTAAAAAACCGACTTCCGCCATTGTATTCGACTAAATATTATTATGATACTTTCTGAATGCAAATGCTTGGTTTGTTGCTGAAAATATCAAAATCGCCATATGTATGCCTACAATATTTGAGGAGTTCCCTCAATTCCTCATGGATTCCATCATCAGAACTGGATTCTGAAAAAAATGGGACCAATCTGGAAGTATATCAATTCAAATAAAAAAAGAATTTTCCAAATCGGTTCATAAACGCCAGAGATATGCGGTAACAAACATTAAAAAAAAAAAAAAAAAAAAAAAAATACAACCGAATTGAGAACCTCCTCCTTTTTTGGGAAGAAAAAAATGGGACCAATCTGGAAGTATATCTACTTCCAGATTGGTCCCATTTTTTTCAGAATCCAGTTCTGATGATGGAATCAATGAGGAATTGAGGGAACTCCTCAAATATTGTAGGCATACATATGGCGATTTTGATATTTTCAGCAACAAACCAAGCATTTGCATTCTAAAAGTATCATAATCCTTTCACCACTATGGTTCTATCATCTTTTTTTTTTCATCCAAATATTTAGTCGAATACAATGGCGGAAGTCGGTTTTTTAAATGAAAAGTTATAATAGTATCATGCTGTATGTTCAAATATTTCCATTCGTTACATAGATTTACGACGTTGTTCACTCTATAGATAAAATAAAATGGTGCTCGTCTAAATAGAGACCGAAAACAAATATTTTATTTTTACAACAAAGCAAAAACAGGGTTATGAATTTAGTTCTATGCATTTATTATGTTTGTTCTTGTAGCTCTGAAACTACTTGACGGATTTTAAGATGTTATCGTGACGTCACATCTAATTCAATATGCTATTTTCATGGCAACGGATTGGCTCTAAACGTCCGGGAATCGATTTTTACTATGGTTTGACTGTAGGAGTCTTGTCGGTGTTCAACTTGAACCTTTTAGAATGAATGAATGAATTATTTATTTGCTTAGAATGTAAGTACAGTATAAAATATATGATAAATATAATTATAGTTTCCAGTACACTCCGCCGTTAAGCGTGCAAAATTAAAGCAGTCCTTACAAGCTAAATATGGAGGCTAAAATATATGAAATGCGAGTCAGAAAACAAAAATTGACAAATAATTATAAATCGACCAAATAGGTGGCTCATATAATAAACACAATGTCAATAAAAACCAATTCATAAAATTCTGAGAGAAAGAAAACCAAAAAATTAATTTATTAAATTATTATTAAATGCTGTTTATATAATTAAAATACTCATGCATGGAGTACAAACACTATACTATACTATATATCTATAGACTATTATTTTATTGGCTCCAAGAAAGGCGTTAGTTAAGTACGATTTGAACAAACGGAAAACACAGATAACAGTTAACTGTTTTATGAACAACCGGAAACCCTTCAATCAGATAACAGTGGTTAAGGTTTTTTTTCACTCAACCACATAAATAAACAATGGCTCGTTTTGATATTCTATTGCTAAATTTTTTTTATTGCTCTATATTTACCGCTGAATTCAACGATCTTATAATTCACAATAGATCCAGGGTCACGTACAAAATGAAAGCTAAAAACTGTCCGCATGGATACATACTTATACAGCTACATTTGTTTACTAACGAACAAAGATGAAAGTTTTAAAACAGTTCTAAGTTCAACCTAATTACAACCATGACACCTAGCAAAAAAGTAGCAAATCTTCAAAATATTATCTTACACTTACGATCATTCGTCACAAAAAACGAGCAAAGCAATTATATTACTCCTGTCACTTGTCAAATCAAAAGACATAGGTTAAACAACTAGTGTGAAATCAACCTTAAATAGCTACAAATAAAGTTCTTTTTCCCGTTATTACCTTGCGAGCTACATCCATCCGTTTCCATGGTTTCGCTTCTGTTTGCTTCTTCAAATTTAACTACAGAAGGTATGGAGTCGCGTTGATCACTTAAATAATTTATAATATGCACGTTAAAGTTAAGTTAAAATTATTTATGTTTTGGGCATGTATGTTTGATATTGATAGTATATATACTTGTTATTTTATTAACGTTCTGTTGTGTGTATATTTATGTGTATGTTTATGTTTTTGGCCAAGATGTCTATCGCTGGATGTCACAAATAAAAATATCACTAAATTCCACATCTTTATATTCATGTTTACAATCTTTATAATACAAGTACAGTTTAGTGCAATAATTTGATCAAAACCCAAAATGTTTAAAACAGCTCAACATTAAAAAAATTCCATTCTGCGTACCTACAGGCTGATAATGAAGCCCTAGTTATAAAAAGCTCAAATATAAAAAATATATGTTCTGTTACGTTTGTCTCGTTTCATAATAAAAAAAGATATCGACCATCAAAGTTTTCCAACAAAAACCGTAAAGTGCTTGAGGGCGGGCGTACAGGCGCCTGCCGTAGGTTGGGCATTTATTTGATATTTGGGAAATATACCTATAATATGATAAAAGAATTTGAAAAAGTACTGTTTTTTTACGATAATGTGTTCTATAAGTGATTCTGGTTCATAAATTTTAACAAAGCGAGAGGACTCATTATCAGTTGGTATAGATGTAAAGGGGTTGTTAACCAAAGATTTGGTTAAATAACAGTAGCGTAAATGGATTGCTCGGAAAGCTAAAATAAAAAAAAGGAAAGCCAAGTATCTGATGAGAGTTCAACAAACAGACACAAAAGTAGTATTAAATTTTTTTAAAGTTCTGGTAAAAACAAATTATTACAATACAAATCTACTCCATGCATCTACTGTTCTGTTACAGACAATTTTGCGTCAACGTTGGCCAAACATTTGTAGCGGTGGTTTAAAATCGGTAATTTTGATCAAAATTTCATACATTTTGTTAGTTTAAAGCTTAAAATACAACTTATTCTACATGTACTTAACGAAAGTAAGACACTCCGGCCGTTAAATTGTTTTTTCGGGGATTATTTTTGCAACTTTTAAATATACATTGCGGTATTGTGACACGTGTTTACATTGGCTTTGTTTGAAGCGAACTAAATCAAATACAAACTCACTTTTCAAGTGAGCTTAAATTCACCGAGACGTTTTTATTGCGCCGACCCGATATCTATGTGAGTATTAGAGATCGTTGGCTGAATTGGTTATTTTTTTACCGCTTTGACACCATGTATGTAATGTACGTACCTATGTATTATTTCAGATTATTTCTAATTAAGTAACTACCTATACCCTGATTTTTAATTTCCTGATTTTGAAATTAAAAATCAGGGTATAGGTATATTGTGTGTCGGGGGTGTATCCGGCATAAAAATATACACTCCTTCTCCTCCCATTGATGAAGTAAAAGCCTTACTATTGGATTTACATCAAGGGATAGGCAGCAGGCATCCACCTGAGTAGGTACATAACACCAAACTGCGATCAGAAATCCGCCTGCCAAGCGTGATGGCAAATATGTATGTGACTGTTATGTTATCTAGATGTGTACCTAGTGAGATGAGACTATACGCGTCAGAGCGCTTGTAAACTCCGTTTTTTTCGCCGGATAACGGACCGTCAATAAACGGATATCCTTGTATACATATGTATAATTTTTTTACCGGATGGATGTCAGTTTAGACTGCCGTCTATATGCGCTAGAACGCAGGTAGACGCCACTCAATTTATAGAAAACGGGCAATACGTCCGGCAGCGTCAACAGGCACCAACCAATACACTGGCGTGGATGACCGCTCTTTCTTACGCAGCAGGTCCGTCGATGTCCGTCGCGCCGAGTGGAAGCGGTGGTGCATCCGGCGTAAATTGTCCGGTGTATGTACACACATTCATTATAAACCATACACCACCGCGAATCCGGTAAAAAACAGACGTTTCAAGCGCTCTCAGTCAGTCAAGCCAGTCAAGCCCGTCTGTGAGTAGGTACCTAATTTTATATTCACATTCAGTCAGTCTTGTATTGTACAAACAAACACTCGCTCGCATGAGAACCGTGGACGCGTGTAGCATTTATATAAATAATTTCGTAAAATATTTTATACAATGAATATACTTACTTAAAATTAATTATTCTTCCTAGTGAATGCAACGTGTTTTTGTGTTTAATCTGTGATATTTTGTGTACAATGAGGTGGGTTTGTAAGAATAATAAATAATAAGGTAACACGCGATAAATACCCATGCCAATATTAATAAAATATGTGTTCTGATCGCGAAAGTTTAAAAAATACTAGATGTAAGTGTAAACCAACATAAGTTACTAAAATCGCTTAAATTAATCATTTCTGGGAATTCGGTTAAGGATAACAAAGTCGTCATCGCTAATAAATAATAATCCTACTAATAGGTATTTTAAACGCGAAAGTTTGTGAGTAAGGATGGATGTTTGTTACTCTTTCACGTAAAAACTACTGAATGGATTTGAGTGAAATTTGGAATGGAGATATTTTACGCCCTGGATTAACACATAGGCTACTTTTCATCATCATCATCATCATCATCAAACGCGTGTTTGTTACTCTTTCACGTAAAAACTACTGAATGGATTTGAGTGAAATTTGGAATGGAGATATTTTACGCCCTGGATTAACACATAGGCTACTTTTCATCATCATCATCATCATCATCATCATCAAACGCGTCTTTGTTACTCTTTCACGTAAAAACTACTGAATGGATTTGAGTGAAATTTGGAGATACTTTACGCCCTGGATTAACACATAGGCTACTTTTCATCATCATCATCATCATCATCAAACGCGTCTTTGTTACTCTTTCACGTAAAAACTACTGAATGGATTTGAGTGAAATTTGGAGATACTTTACGCCCTGGATTAACACATAGGCTACTTTTCATCATCATCATCATCATCAAACGCGAAAGTTTGTGAGTATGGATGGATGTTTGTTACTCTTTCACGTAAAAACTACTGAATGGATTTGAGTGAAATTTGGAATGGAGATATTTTACGCCCTGGATTAACACATAGGCTACTTTTCATCATCATCATCATCATCATCATCAAACGCGTCTTTGTTACTCTTTCACGTAAAAACTACTGAATGGATTTGAGTGAAATTTGGAGATACTTTACGCCCTGGCTTAACACATAGGCTACTTTTCATCATCATCATCATCATCAAACGCGAAAGTTTGTGAGTATCGATGGATGTTTGTTACTCTTTCACGTAACAACTACTGAATGGATTTGAGTGAAATTTGGAATGGAGATACTTTACGCCCTGGATTTACACATAAGCTACTTTTCATCATCATCATCAATTTTCATCAAAATTCACGCGGGTGAAACCGCGGGGCGCTACTAGTTGATAATAATTGTGGTCAGATAAAGTCACCTTCTAACAGTGTTTGTTTATTATCATTGCCATCCTGTTTACGCCCACTGCTGGACGAGGTCTCGCTCATAAAATACAATTGGGCTGATTTGTGATCGCACTTTAGTGTTGAGTACTCAGGTGGATGCTGCTGCCCATCCCCTGGTGTACTCTCTTAATCAGATTAAAATACAGAAAATTATGTGGTGATTTCTTTGCTTGTTTCTAGCTTTGTGAATAAGTTCGGCCAAATGTGATTTGGACTCTCGCACAGTTGGTTCTGTATACAATCAGATAGTTTGTTGGTAAACAACTAAATTATTAATGTAGTTATAATAACTACCTGTGTCTACATTGTCTATGGAAACATTCGCATTCCATCCATACCACCATCATCTATGGTTCAAAATCAAGTCTTAACCAAGTAGATATGTTTGCCCCCCTATTCCCTAACTGAAAGTTACTAGGTGACTAACGTGTGACAAATAAAACGATCATCAATTGCTCAAAATTATCATTAAGAATTGCCAATGGAAAGTTTTCACTTTCAGACAGCTGAAAGAAAATAGTTCTAAATCCATGCATAGATGGCGCAGTCCAGAAATGGTTGTCTAAATTTTGTCGGTCAGCCACCAACTGTCAGTGTCACTGACTTCACTCCTTGGAGCAAGGAACAAAATGGAGCGGCAGTAACATTTGTTTTGTATGAAAATTGCCCACCATTAGCTTGCCATTCAACCATTCATTTAATACTCTGTGACCTTTAATTGCCTTCATTCAAATTTTTGTTTACTATTTGTGTTTTCGTAAATTTTCACGATTTTATTAGCAAATACCTATATTTTTTACCACACAAGTTGGATTTCACAATGCCTGAGTGTAATATTGTGCATTGTGGTACGAGGCAAAGCCAGTATCGGCCTGGGCTGACTTTACACAAGTGCTTCAACAGTTTTCATTGAAATTGTAGTTTTGCTTCATTATTTAGTTCTAAATGTATGTTTCGTTAGTGAGCTTTAGAGTAAACTTAAGGACATTAGTGCCATTGTTGTGTAAAATATCATTATTTCATAGTAATTCATTTATTGCTTACAAGATTGTTTACAACTAGGGCTTGGTCGGGCAAATAGCCAACCCACTTTGACCCAAAAATCGAGCACGCCTTATTTATCAGAACAACCGCCCTGTGGGTGAAGTATCTCTACTAGAGTTTTGTGTTGTCTGTAGAACAAAAGCGTAAGAAGTTGGACTTTGTTAACAATGGGAATTTGTTCTCTGTCTTTTGCAAAATCATCAGAAGACAACCATAGCGAGTCACCGCCATCTACTCTTTTCTTTTTAATTGCCTCCCTGAAAACTTCCCCTTGCTGGTCATTTGACTTGTCAAATGTTAGTCACTGAGTGACTTTTGAATCAGAATAGGGACTATATGGAATAGACGGGATAGTCTGTTACAAAAATATACTTACTGTTCGACCTGTAGAGGGACAATATGGTAGAGAAGTCATTTACATAATAATACCAGCGAAAACGAGATGCGGTTTTGCCTGATCACCTTGGAGTTAGCGAGACATATGTATGTTATTTGTCTTACCTTGCAAAACTAGGTATAATATACATATATATCCTACTAATATTATAAACGCGAAAGTTTGTGAGTATGGATGTTTGTTACTCTTTCACATAAAAACTACAGAATGGATTTGAGTGAAATTTGGAATGGAGATACTTTACGCCCTGGATTAACACATAGGCTACTTTTCATCATCATCATCATCATCATCAATTTTCATCATTATTCACGCGGGTGAAACCGCGGGGCGCAACTAGTAATCAATAATATTGGATCATATACTCACGTATTTATGTTTTTAGGTATAAAAAGATTATTAAATTTTTCTGTCACCCCAACAAAATAAATAAATTTATTTTTAAACCGACTTCACAAGAAGGAGGATGTTATCAATTCAGTTGTTTTTTTTTTTATGTTTCTTACCTCATTATCTCCTTCGTTTTTAAACCGATTTAGAAAATTATTTTTTTATTTGAATAGATATACTTCCAGATTGGTCCCATTTTTTTCAGAATCCAGTTCATTCAAATAAAAAAATAATTTTCCATACTGGTTTATAAAAGACAGAGAAATGAGGTACTTAACAAAAAAAAAATACAACCGAATTGAGAACCTCCTCCTTTTTTGTGAAGTCGGTTAAAAACTTCAACAGGGTAGAGAACAAACACTGCATACTGTATCTAAACAGATATCCCTGTTTGTGCGTTACGTACCTACAGGCTATATTTAGCACTCACGTATCATTTTACAAGCAAACAAACAAAGGAGAGTTCACAAGTCGTGGAATTGCAAATTGATTTAAATATAACTAGCGCCCGCCCTCGGCTTTGCTCGGTATATTCCCAGCGGCCCCCACCTATCTGGCACCACTGGGGGACGTTGGGAAAAGTGCCATCGTCCCCCACTCGTGACAACGCCAGAAAATGTTTTAACAGTACAACTTTTTTTATCTGTTGTTAAAGGTATAAAAACAACAAGTATCCTACTAATATTATAAACGCGAAAGTTTATGAGTATGGATGTTTGTTACTCTTTCACGTAAAAACTTGGATTTGAGTGAAATTAGTAATGGAGATACTTTACGCCCTGGATTAACACATAGGCTACTTTTCATCATCATCATCATCATCAATTTTCATCATTATTCACGCGGGTGAAACCGCGGGGCGCAACTAGTAGGGAATAAAAATGTGACCCATCCACGGGCGGATATCCATTCATGGGAGGATCCATAATCCATACCAATCACCACGCTTGGCAGGCGGATTGGTGATCGCAGTGGTGTTGAGTAGGTATACAGTACTCAGGTGGACACTGCTGCCTATCCCCTAGCTGGTGTAATCTCTTAGTCGGCTTTTACGATATCCATGGGAGATAATAACTATTCATTTAAAAAACCGACTTCCGCCATTGTATTCGACTAAATAATTTTGGATGAAAAAAAAATTATGAAAGAACCATAGTGGTGAAAGGATTATGATACTTTTTGAATGCAAATGCTTGGTTTGTTGCTGAAAATATCAAAATCGCCATATGTATGCCTACAATATTTGAGGAGTTCCCTCAATTCCTCATGGATCCCATCATCAGAACTGGATTCTGAAATAACTTTTCATTTAAAAAACCGACTTCCGTCATTGTATTCGACTAAATATTTGGATGAAAAAAAATGATGAAAGAACCATAGTGGTGAAAGGATTATGATACTTTTTGAATGCAAATGCTTGGTTTGTTGCTGAAAATATCAAAATCGCCATATGTATGCCTACAATATTTGAGGAGTTCCCTCAATTCCTCATGGATCCCATCATCAGAACTGGATTCTGATGTTCTGATGTCTGTAGGACTAATCTGGAAGTATATCTATTCAAATAAAAAAAGAATTTTCCAAATCGGTTCATAAATGCCGGAGATATGCGGTAACAAACATTAAAAAAAAAAAAAAAAAAATACAACCGAATTGAGAACCTCCTCCTTTTTGGGAAGTTGGTTAAAAAGAGGCTATTCTTATGCCAAACACACAGAATATTTAATACTATTTCCGTGTTTGAATAACTAACATACCTACATCGAAACTCCAAACTTTTTGGAACGAAGTTCCTTATCGCAAACTACAATGCAGACACTCGTCATGTGCCTACGTGTATTTTTGCACTCTGTATGTGTATGTGTGTGTGTATGTTGTGTATGCGATTAGAGCCCAATTTACATCACAAGCTCACTTGTAGTACAGTCAAATTAGGTGATTTTTTGCAAAAGTGTGGAACTAATTAGATGTAGTCATGAAAACATTTCTAATTGTTTTGTATGGCTTAAAAATCACCTCTAATAATAAGCATCAGTAATTTCACCCTCCGGAATAGGGTGAAATAGGGTGAAAACCTTAAAATATCCGTAACTTAATGGGGGAAATAGAAGTAGTCGGTGCAATTTGGCATAGACTTTGAACTGTTATGATCTACATTTGCACCAAGTATTTTTTAAATCCGACACACGGAACATACAAAAAAAAATCATTTACAAAAAAAACTTTTTGTAGTTATTACGGCTCCGGGAAAATTAAGGTAGTCGGTGCAAATTGATATACTTATCAGAAAAATGTTCGAAATACATTACCAGGTTTGCACCATGGTGCGTCTCACGGAAGGCACTTTTCCATATTTTATTGTCGCTCTACTTCGGGGAAAATTAATGTAGTTCTGGAAATTAACTTAAACTTATTCATTTAATTAGTACTACATCCGCCGGAAGTTTTATACTGGTTTTTTTTTTTACGGAACATGCATTTGTTCAACACTGTGTTCCCTACATGCACGTGGTTTTTATTAAAATCACAATGCACTAAGACAGTCTCTCTATACGTAATTTAACTTGCATCAAGTAATTTCTTTCTATTTTAAAATTTACAGCCTTTTTAAGTTTGTACCTAATATTTAAAAGGGTTCCGTAAGCGCCAGAAACGGTGCAAACCTAGGATAAGCTTCTTTTCGTGTCATCTAACGTTTCCATAAGAATCCACGACTACACGACTTAGGTCCACACTTTTTGCTAATTTGCCTGTACTATAGAAGTTACACATGCTTGCAATAGTTAGCTGTACTTACCTATAGATTAAAGTGCATCACACACGTAGCAGATGCGGTAATATATGAAAATTAGGTATATTACCGTTGCGTCCGGTACCACCCCGTCGCGAATAAAAATCTTATACATTCACGCGGAAACCTTCAAACTGTATTGTATTTCGATTTGTATACACAGATATCATCTGTCAATCTTTTGATATATGTCGGTGCCTACAGATGCTTGACGGTAAAATATAAGTGATCTGCTACGTCTGTGTTGCTTCTTGAGTTTAGTATAGAGAGCGATATGGACAGATACGCGCTCAGATACAGATATCTTACCGCATCTGCTACGTGAGTGACACACTTAACTGTCGCAGAAAATAATCAATCCTCCATATTAAAATGTGATATACCTAATATAAAGATGGATGAGAGATTGACTGGACGTCTGAAACCGTAACTTCAGCCACCAACTGTCAGTGTCACAGACTTCACCCGCTCGTGCTCGTAAACGTTCGTTGGTGAATAATCTACGTAAAAAGTTTTTGTTGAAATTCTGATATTTGTTAGTGCAACGTATGCTTTTAAGTTCTCTGCAAAGAGAATTTGTCCTCTGTGGTGCTTTTGCAAAATCTTCAGAAGACAGAAGCATGTCGAGTCATCGCCATCTACCGGATTTTTAAGGTAGATCGTTTCGCATGTGGCGCGAAATTTAAATTTTATTGTGTTTTTTGCCCATCACAGCTCATCAACATTTCCTGTGATAGCGAAAACTGTTTTTTCGAAAACTAGGAAACCTAACACACATGTTTTAGTTGATAGTACCTCTCTAAAAGTTAATTAGTTTAGCTACGAATATTGTTCAATGATTTTTACATTGTTTTTTTGGTTTAGGGATATCCGTAGCTTAACCAATGATATTTATGAGATACTATCAATTAAAACATGCGTATTGGGTCTCCTAGTTTTCGCAAAACCTATTATCGCTATCTCAAAAAGTGTTGATGAGCTGTGACGAGCAAAAAACACAATAAAATTTGAATTTCACGCCACATGTGAGACGATCCACCTTAAGGACTATTTTTCTTTTAAATTGCCTCCCTGAAAACTTCTCATTATCTTGACTGTACCAACCTACTGTTGACCTTATGGCTATAAAAACAATTCGCTACGCAGTGGTATCGGACGTAATGGGAACCAATCCGAATTAGATATATCTAAGCCGAATGAAACCTACACGACACTTTTGCCATAGCATTACAGCCATGCATTTAGTGCAGTGCAATTATATTCGTTATGAGAGAGTGTGTGTGTGTTTATCAGCGTATGTCTATGTACCTATAGGTATGTTGCTGAAGTACAGACACAAAATAAATAGATACAGAAGGCCAGCTCCAGCCGACCTCAGCCGAAGCGCTATATACCTCCAATATTCAGCGAAATGTTAAAATTAATTTCAATATAAAAAACCTTTCGGCTCCTGCCGATTTTGATTTTAATTACATACGGTCGACCGCTATAATAACAAAATTAAATAAATAAAATAATGTTATAAATTAATGGGGGTCTCCATACAAAAAATGTGTTTTATTTTAAGGTGATAAGGAACCCTTCATGTGCGTTTCCGACTAGCACTTGGACTGTTTTTACATTAATGTTTTTGTTGAGTAAATATAACACATTTTAGTCGCATCGTAAATATAAATAAGTAAACAGTAAACACACTAAATAATAGGTACCTAGGTGCACTACGTGATCGAAATAAGAACGTAGAAGAACCAAAATCACCAACATTGTTAGTAGTAGAACTTTTTGTGAAAGAGTTCGTCCGGGGAAGTACTAGCACCGTACCTATTTCTACCGCCAAGCAGTAGTGCTCGCATTGCTGTGTTTCGGTATGAAGGACACGGGTGCCGGTGAAATTACAGGCACATGAGACTTTTCATCTTTATGTCTCAGGGTCGGCAGCGCGCGTGTAATGCCTCTGGTGTTGCAGGCATCCACATAGACTACGATAACTTCTTTCCATCAGGCGGGCCGTATGATTGTTTGATTGCCAAGTAGTATAATAAAAAAAAATGCCAGCGCATGTGTGGT